>BSBN01000671.1:6992500-7659927 GCA_027924645.1 Cunninghamia lanceolata | reverse complement strand
TTACTCTATTTTTAACTTTGCATGTTTATATGTTTATATAATTATATATTGATTTTTATATATTTGTAATTATATATATAGGTATCTATAAATATAAGTACTTATTTTAAGTCTTATCTAAATTATCATTTCATGCAAGAGTATTATATATATTAAATTATATAAATAACACACTTTAAATAATTATATATAAATCAATTTGAAAACAACCTATACAATTTTAGTAAATCTAAGTTGAAAAGAAAGTATGAATACATGGCTATATGAAATTGAAATGAACGTATTGTAGCAAATGAAATCACATAATTATCTAATCATCATTCATCAACCACATCCATTATCCAATGTAAAATTCCCAAACAAGAATACGAACCATGTAGTGAATGCATAATAAATCTATTCAATAATATAATAGGAATGATGTAATATATATGAAACTAAGTGAGTGTGTGCATGTATCAAGTTTTTCCGTCATACCAACTCTTTCCGATGGCTAGGAAACTTCTACCTCAACCATGTTCGGATTGTCTTCAACATGTTCCTACACTCAGTCGCACTTAGATTATCGTCAATTGGTTAGTCCATATAATCATAGCCGAAGCACGAGTAAAAAAATTATCCATAATCATAACATAATTATCGATCCCTATATCGAATTTCAAATTTATACATGCATTTATAATATTAACGACAATTACCTTCATGCATGTGAAATCACCCAATAGTAAAACAATCATAATTATTTCTCTATCACTATCTCTATATGTCTCTCTCCCCCCCTCCATCTCTTTATATCTCTCTTGCTATATCTTTATATATCTCCCTCTGCCCCTCTCTCTCTTTCTCTCTCCTCCCTTTCTCTCTTTCTCTCTCCCTTTCTATCTCCCTCCCTCTCTCCCTCTCTCTTTATATCCCCCTCTCTATCTCTATCTCTTTCTCCCTCTCCCTTTCTATCCCTCAATTTTTGTCAAGGTATAGCAAGGAAGGTATGTAGGTGAGAAACAAGTGTAATATAGTAAATATGGATAAGTGAAAAGAGCTATGAGATATGACATGGTTGAAGACCCCATGCAAATTTATCTCTAAACCTACAAGTTACTTCTCCAATTTATGCTTTGTTCTTGCAATTCAACACTCGACACTAGATATGCAAAAATTGTTTGATAGGATAACTCAAAGAGATGTCATCTTATGGAATGCAATGATTGAAAGATATGAAAAAAATAGATTTTTTGATAAGGCTTTAGAAACTTTCAAGAAAATGCAATTGGTGGGTGTAAAGCCAAATTGCACAACCTTTGTCAACATCCTCCCTACCTGTGCTAAAATGGGATCTTTGGAACAAGGTATGGACATCCATCAAAGCATAAAGGATATGGGAATTTTGTAGATGTTGTAGTTGCAACTGCCTTGGTAGACATGTATGCAAAATGTGGAAGCATAGACAAGGCACATAAACTATTCGACAAAATGTCTCAAAGAGATTCCATCTCATGAAATGCAATGATTGCAAGATATGCACAAAATGGATTTGTTGATAAGGCTTTAGAAACTTTCAAGCAAATGCAATTGGTGGGTGTAAAGCTAAATTCCACAACCTTTGTTAGCATCCTCCTTGTCTGTGCCAAAATAGGATCTTTGGAATAGGGTATGGGCATCCATCAAAGCATAAATGATATTTGAATTTTGAATATTTTGTAGTTGCAACTAACCTGGTAGACATGTACGCAAAATGTGGAAGCATAGACAAGGCACGCAAACTATTTGACAAAACATCTCAAAGAGATGCGATCTCATGAAATGAAATGATTTGCAAGATATGCCCAAAATGGATTTATTGATAAGGCTTTAAAAACTTTCAAACAAATCTAATTGATAGGTGTAAAGCCAAACTCCACAACCTTTACCTGCATTCTCCCTACCTATGCCAAAATGGGATCTTTGGAATAGGGTATGGACATCCATCAAAGCATAAAGGATATGGGAATTTTTTGAGATATTCTAGTTGCAAATGCCCTGGCAAACATGTATGCAAAATGTGGATCATAGAAAGAGATGGAGAGATGGAGAGAGAATTAGAGAGAGGGAAAATATAGAAAGTGGGGCAGAGAGAGAGAGAGAGAGAGAGAGAGAGAGAGAGAGAGAGAGAGAGAGAGAGAGAGAGAGAGAGAGAGAGAGAGAGAGAGAGAGAGAGAGAGAGAGAGAGAGAGAGAGAGAGAGAGAGAGCATTAGAGAGGGAAAGATATAGAGAGATAGAGATACAGAGTTAGAGAGAGGGAGACATAGAAAGAGGTAGGGGAAGAGGGAGAGGGAGAGATAGAGAGATATAGAGAGGGAGACATAGAGAGATAGAGAGGAAGAGGGAGAGAGAGGGGGGAGAGAGATAGAAAGAGATAGGAGAGATGGAGAGATAGAGTTAGAGAGAGGGACAATATAGAAAGTGGCATAGATAGAGAGATAGAGAGCGAGATATATATATATATATATAAATGAGAGACAGAAAGAGGTAGAGGGGGGAGAGACAAATAGAGATAGTGAGAGAGAAATATAAAGATATGGAGAGATAGAGAATAAGAGAAAGAGATAGAGAGAGAGAGAGATATGGACATAGAGACTGAGAGACATAGAGAGGGAGAGAGGGAGAGAGGGTGGAGAGATAGAAAGAGATAGAGGGAGAGATGGAGAGATAGAGTTAGAGAGAGGGAAAATATAGAAAGTGGGGCAAAGAGAGATGGGGAGGGAGAGAGACATATAGAGATAGTGACAGATAAATATAAAGAGGGAGAGGGAGAGATAGAGATAGAGAATAAGAGAGATAGAGATAGAGACAGAAAGAGGGGGAGAGAGATAGAGAGGGAGGGAGAGAGATAGAGAGGGAGGGAGAGATAGAGATATACATAGTCTTCAAGATTGAGATAAAGAGATAGAGGGAGAGATAGAGAGAGACCTAGTCTTCAAGCTTGAAAATCTCCTTAAAAAATGCTTAGAGGACTGCCACTTTTTTGAACTTGACTTAGTATTTTCCTTGGATTCCTTGTCAGGTCTCTTGCATAAGAATAGATCCTCCTATTTCTAAGGGAGAGGCTTGATGATGCTTTTGAATAGTTACAACTACCCTTAGACAACTACAAGATGATAGGATCCTGTTGATTACTAAAATTTGACCAAGTCTAAAAAATTATAGGATCCTCCAAAACCTAGAATTTGCATTATAACTCCTAGATATTTGAAACCATTCTCAAGAATCCTGAAAGTATATACATGAAATATAACTTAAAATATAAGAAAGTAAATGTCCATATGTAAATGTCACTTATATGTAAATGTTTGTTTCATGTATATACCCTAGTCTCTTCCTAGACATGGGCTTACTCTAGAGTGAAGTAAGTTCAAGGATTTGAATTTTAACTACTTTAAAACATAACATGCTCACATTATAATGTGCTCGAGTTATAGTGTGTTTGTGTTATAGCACGCTTGCATTATAACATGAGCGCATTTTTGCTTGCTTTTGGAAATTCCAACCCTAAGGGTTGGATTTGCCTTGGGCATCCAACCTAAAGGGTTGGAGGTACCTTTTGACGCCTTTGACATGTTTTCAACAAAAGTTAGAAAATTCATCCAAATCTTGTGTGTGCTCTCCATCAAGTTTACATGTTTTTCAATGTCAATACAAAAAATGTCAGGACAACTTCAAATTTTTTATTAGCTTTCTAACCATCTATTTTTTCAAAAATTTTATAGCATTAAGGTTTCCATCTTGAAATTATTTTGCTAATGTGTTCTTTTTTTCTAAAAAACTTATGTCTAGTATTTTAGGTGTCATTTTTTACACATTTATCAAAATTTGAAACAAATTGCATTTTTAGATTCTTGACTCAATTCTATACACATTGAAAAAAAATTGATTTTTGATTAGGGGGAGCATGCTCAAATTTTTATTTTTCAGGATGTGTCCACTTTGAAAATTCATAAAAAATCATATATTCATTAAAAATTAGGGGGAGCATACTCAAATTTTTATTTTCAAGATGTGTCCACTTTGAAAATTATTAAGAAAAACATATATTCATTAAAAAATCAATACAAAAATAAGTCATAAACTACATGATGTTAGCTAAGTTTCCACCAAAGCCATTTGTCAAATACTTAAAAAAAGTTGACATTTTAGGGGGAGCACACTAGACACTATACATTATATTTTTTGACAAAAATAGGAGCACTTTGTGTGCTCTCCCTATTTGTGTTGAACACACATGGATACTGAGAGGGGGGTGAATTAGTATCCAAATAAACTTCAAATCCTTTGGAGCAGATTAAAACTTAAACTTATAGCATTAACATAAGCATGAAAGATCAACACAATGCACAATAACACATAACACCATATAGAAATGGAAAACCCCAAAAGAGGAAAAACCATGGTGAGGATTAACTTACAATATATAAATCTCACTGCTATAAAAATTACAACATTTTTTAGGGCTACAACCCAAGGAAGCTACTACTCCCTGCTGACTTTGTTTTAGGGCTACAACCCAAGGAAGAAACTACTTCCTAAACTAAGAACAAATGCATAAATGATTATAGCATGGCATTCCTTCTACTACCTGAAACTGACAATCAAGCTCACTCCTATGATGATTACACTTCTACATTTTCACTCCTCTTTTAATAATTGCTCTTTTGCTTTGACACCTCTACACTTTCTTCAATATTCTTCTCTACAGCTTACTGACTCACTGCTTTCAGCATTCAAGAAGTTTTTTCTTTGGCTCACTACCTCTGGAAATTAATTAGGCACACTCTTCACTTCATGTCTAAAAAATGTCTTCAAGATGAATTAGGGTAGGCCTTATTGCTTATGCTCTTTCTCCCTCAGTAGCACATCATAATGCATATCATATTCATATTCTACTCTTCATACACTCACATTCACAATCATACCTCACCTAGTTCAACTAGGTTTACAATATAAACATGATATAACATTGATTGCATTACAAGTTGGCCAAGACAACAAGAATATTGCAATTACAAGTCGGCCAAAGATCACACAACATGAAACATGTAGAGGGCAAGCCTTAACATGAACTACACACAACTCCAAGAAGAGAAACAAGCCTTGTGGACCCCAACACATGCTTAACCCGGTCCTAAACATCCTTCAAAGAATAATATATGCACACTTCACATAATTGAATTAGGTCGCCCTTAAGCAAGAAAACATGAAGCTTGTAGCACATCAGTCATTACAACTTGGCAGTACTCATGAATGATTAACCAATACTTGTTCTTCTCCCAGATGAGTTGGCATGACCCACACAACATCTCCAAACACTCCTTGATATCTACATAATAACAACTTTGTGGTGCACATGCATCATCAACATTCCTCAATCATCCTCAACAATAATAACTCTTCACAAACTGACTTGAAAACTTTGTGTGGTACTGGAAACATGAAAGATCTACATGTGCTTCAAACTTGAGAACCATAGAGGCATGTGGAATGTCCACATAAACTCATATAACTTATCTGTATAATATCTAACAGGCATAAGTACTCAAACATATGTCCTTAGAACAATTAGGCATCTAAAACCATTTGTAGTACCCTGTCATTTGAAAACTAAACTTGTGAACCATTAAATCACTTGATACTGCAAAGTAGCATGTATTAAACATCCCTAAATATGTTCAAGAAACCACATGAGCAAGTCTTTACATCCAGAGGAATACGGAGCATTCCAACAAGCCTTCATCATTACTTTACTCTGCTAGAGCATGGGTTGGAACTCTGTCACTTATACCTTTCACTCCAAAGGAGCAAATGATATGAAACTTTAGATATAGTACTTTCTCAACACACTGAACTTAATTCTAAACTGCACGACCATATCTTCAGATTCAAAGGAATGCGGAGCATTTTACCAAGTAGTCTTCCAGGAAACTTCCTGCAATAGAAACCTTCACCAACATCTGGAGACTAGAACCTTCTTATAGGAGCACATACATCCTTAGAAACAATAGGAAAGAGAATACAACAAGCTATAGGTCATCAGCAACATCTTCTCAACCTCATCATAGCTTCTAATTTCCATCTTAATATATCATCATTCATCTTAATGCTTCTAATTCCCATCATAATATATCATTATGATATCATCTCTGTTGACCACAAAAATGCTCAATACAACTTTACTTGACATTAATCAAGGCATGACATCCAACCATGAACATCAAAAACATCACTGTTAACACACCATCATAATATATCATCAACATAAGCATCCAAGCATAGTGTTGACATTAATGACAACCCAAACATAGTGTTGACATCAATGACAACCACATCAGTAATAACCTTAGGTAACATATGTGCAACAATCTCCCCCTTTGGCATTGATGGCAACACACACCAGCTCATTCTCCCCCTTTGACATCAAGGATAAAGGGAAACTTCTTCTCCCCCTTAGGGCACAAACTCTCCTTGTCAATCTTCTCCCCATGTCAGCAACAACCACTACCTTCTCCCCTTCAGAGGCAGCCATCATCAATCTAGGAAAAAGATATAGCATGAATTACTCTCCCTAGACAGATGCACCAATTATAAATCTAGAAAGAAGAAGGGACAATTACCCCTAACTTCTTCCAGATATACTCAAAAGTACCCTTTGCAAGATCCATTGTGAAGATATCTGCAATCTAATCCTTTGTTGGAACATATTCCAACTTCACATCTTTATCTACAACATTCTCTCTCAAAAAGTGATATCTGATTGATATATGCTTGGTTCTAGAATGCATCACTAGATTCTTGGAAATATTGATAGCACTAGTATTATCACACAAAATAGGAATAGGTTCATCATACAATACCTTGATATCCTTTAATGTTTGCTTCATCCACAACACTTGTGTATAGTAGGATGCTATTGCAATATACTCTGCCTTTGCAGTTGATAAAATATTGAAGTTTCTTTCTTACTATGCCATGAAACCAATCTTCATCCTACAAAGAAAGCATCACCACTTGTACTTCTATCATCAACACAACCAGCCCAATCAGCATCAGTGTAAGCACTCAAATCAAAATCATTACCTCTTGGATACCATAAACCATAATCCAGAGATCCCTTCGAGTATTTGAATATTCTTTTTACTGCCTTCACATGAGTTTACTTAGGATTAGCTTGATATCTGGCAACCACACATATTGCATGCATAATATCAGGTCTAGAAGTAGTCAAGTACAATAATCCTCTAATCATAGATCTTTAAAGAGTCTAATCAACTTCAGGTGACTCATCATTCTTGCTCAAGTGATAGCATGTAACTATAGGAGTACATACTAGTTTGGAGTCCTCCATACCAAATTTCTTCAATATCTCTCTAACATACTTAGCCTGAGAAATAAAGATATCATCATCTAGTTGAACAAATTGTATCCCAAGGAAGAAAGACATCTCACCAATCATAGACTTCTCAAACTCTTTCTGCATCTCTTTTGCAAACCTCTTAAACATACTATCATCTCCACCAAAGATGATGTCATCAACATATACTACAACTATCAAAATCATGTATCCCTCTTCCTTAATGTAAAGATTATTATCTTTTGTACCTTCTTTAAGCCTTGTTGAAGTAAGTACTTATCCAACTGAGTATACCAAGCTCTAGGAGCTTGCTTGAGTCCATACAAAGCTTTCTTGAGTGTACACACCATGCCCAGATCTTTTGATAGATGGAAACCATTTGGTTTCTCAATGTAGACCTCTTTCTCTAGATCACCATTCAAAAATGTTGACTTGACATCCATCTGATAAACCTTGAAGTTCTTGTGAGTAGCAAGGGCAAGAAACATCTTGATTGCCTCCATCCTGGCTACCGAAACAAAAGTCTCCTCAAAATCAATGCCTTCAACTTGTGAATACCCTTTACACACCAATCTTTCTTTGTTCCTCACAACTTCACCATCTTCATTTAGCTTGTTCCAGAACACCCACTTTATTCTTATAACATTCTTATTGGCTAGTCTAGGAACCAATTCCCATGTCTGATTCTTCTCTATTCGATTCAATTCTTCTTCCATTTCCTTCAACCATCCATCGTCTTTGCTAGCATCAACAAAAGTTTTAGGCTCTTCCTTTGATAGTAAACATAAATTCACTTGGCTTTGCAAAACTTCTCCTGGTCTGTACACCTTCATTCTTATCCCCAATGATCTAATCTGCTGAATGATTTCTCTAAACATACTTTGTTAGAGTCTTAAGGATTTTCTTTGATTCTTGTTCCTTCTCTTCTTTCTTCTCGTCTTCTTCTTCAATGCAGGGAGGTATATCAGATTCGTAATCCTCTAGATCTTGTGAGATCTGATACAAGTCTTCATCTACTTTGAGATTTGTGCTTTCAATCATCTTTCCCAATTTCTTGTTGTAGCATCTATAGGCCTTGATTCTGGTTGAGTAACCAAGAAAGATTCATTCATCACACCTTGCATCAAACTTTCCAAGGTCTTCTTCATCTATCCTAATGTAGCATTTGCAGCTAAAGATCCTAAGTATCTGATAGTGGGAGGTCTTCCATACCATAGTTCATAAGGGGTTTTAGTCCTATTGACCCTCAATTGTACTCTATTAAGCTCATAGATAGTAGTGTGAACTACTTCCTTCCAGTACATATCAAGCAGATCTACATCTTTCAACATTGCCCTAGCCATCTCTTGCACAATCCTATTATTTCTCTCCACTACCCCATTCTTTTGATGGGTCCTAGGAGAAGACAGATGTCTCCTAATACCATGATCTTCACAAAACTTTTCAAATTCATTTGAAGTAAACTCACCTCCTCTATCAAATCTTAAGAATTTGGTCTTGGCATCCATTTCATTCTCAACTATTGCTTTGATTATCTTAAACTTATCAAAGGCTTCTGAATTTTCTCTTAAGAAAGTAACCCAAGTCATTCTAGAGTAATCATCAATAAGCAACATGAAATACATTTCACCTTGTTGACTCTTTGTTCTTGTAGGACCACATACATCAGTGAATTAGCTCCAGAGGCATTGTAGAAGAGTGCTCCTTGCTCTTGAAATTTGTCTTTGTCTGCTTTCCCATTTGACATTCCTTACATAATGTGTTTGCAGGCTTGGTTATCTTAGGCATATCTCACCACATGAATAGAGATGATCTTTACCATATTATCAAAGTTGATGTGTCCCATTCGTTTGTGTCACAACCAACACTCACTAGATTGATCCAATAAATAGGTTCTTCCATTTACCTCCTTTAAGTTATCTCTGTCTTAATATTAATATTAAAGTAATACCTTCTCCAACAAGTTTTCTGGACCCTTCCTAATTTCACATCCTTTGGCATGAAAAGTGAGATTGTATCCTTTACTACACATCTGACTGACACTGAGAAGATTGTTTTTTAGCCCTTTGACATACAGGACATCCTCAGTCATATTCTTCCCATCAATAGTTATAGCACCCTTTCCACAGATTTGTGTTGACTCATCACCACCAAACTTGACAACTCCACCATTCCACTTCTTAAGGCCGATAAACTTCTCCTTGTCACCAATCATGTGGTTAGAGCAACCACTGTAAATTACCCAAGCATTGGATTCTTGTTTTGCATGAAAGGAAATCCATACAACCATTGATTTTCCATTATCTTGATCATCATGCAAGGTATTAGACTTTTGGCATTTCCCAATATCACCCATTTTGTCACCAACATTCAAGGCCATAAAAAGTGTTTCATCATTTGAATCATCATGATCCTCATCTTCTGAAGAACAACTGCTCTCCATGGAATACAGACTTCTTTTGGGCTTCTCTCTTTTGTTACTATCCCTTGATTCTTTAAAAGGACATTTAGAAGCAAAATGACCAATTTTCCCACAATTGAAACATTTGAAAGGTAACTTACCTTTGTATTTGCCAGTCCCCTTCTTCAATCTTTTGATAAAGTTTATCTCTAACTCGTCAAGGTCATCATCTTGATCAGTTGCTTCATCTTCTACCTTCTTACTTGCTTTACATGTTGCTTCCTTCTTTGGAGCACCTTTGTCAAATTCTGTCATTTCAAAAGCTATGAGTTCACCAAACAATTGGTCTACTAAATATGTATCCAAGTCCCTAGATTCCTCAATAGCAGATACCTTATGACTATAAGATTTAGGGAGAGATCGCAGAACCTTTTTCACAATCTCATCTTCTTTCACTTCTTCACCAAGACCTATGATGACATTAACTACTTCATTCACCCAGAGCATATAACGGGCAATGCTTCTTCTTCTATCATCCTCAGGGTTTCAAATTTGCTCTTGAAGATTTGCATCTTGGCTTGCTTCACTTTGCCATCTCCTTCATAAATGCTACCAAGTTTTACCTAGGCATCCTTAGCAAATTTGCAACTCATTACCTTCAGAAGTTATGAATCAGCTAGCCCACTCATGATAGCACTCTTTGCCTTAGCATTGTTATCATACAAATTAATCTCATTAGCATCTGTAGGATCAGAAGCAAGAGCAGTGTAACCATTCTTGACAGCTTGCCAAACACCAAACCCTAGAGAAGATAGATAGTTTTCCATCCTTATCTTCTAAAAGGTGTAATTTGTTCCATCAAACATAGGTTCCTTGTGAGATCTATTATTAGCCATCTCAGACCTTCCTCAAGCGGTTAAGCTTCTTTTGAGTAACTTAGCTCTAATACCAATTGTTGAACACACCCGAATACTAAGAGGGAGGGGTGAATCGGTATCCAAACAAACTTCAAATCCTCTAGAGCAGATTAAAACTTAAAATTTACAGCATTAACATAAGCATGAAAGATCAACACAATGTATAATAACACGTAACACTAGATATACGTGGAAAATCCCAAAAGGGGAAAAATCGTGGTGAGGATTAACTTGCAAAATATGAAGCTCACTGCTATAAAAATTACAACTTTTTTTAGGGATACAACCCAAGGAAGCTACTACTCCCTAAAGAAATGTTTTAGGGTCAATCCCAAGGAAGCTACATCTCCCTGCAAACTTTGTTTTAGGGCTATAACCCAAGGAAGCAACTACTCTCTGAACTGAGAACAAACTTAGAAATGATTACAGCATGACAGTCCTTCTACTACCTGAAACTAACAATGAAGCTCACTCCAATGATGATTGCACTTCTACCTTTTCACTCCTCTTTTGATGATTGCTCTTTTTCTTTGACACTTCTATAGTTTCTTCAACAATCTTCTTTGTAGCTTACTGACTAACTATTTTTAGCCTTCAAGAAATTTTGCCTTTGGCTCACTACCTCTGACAATCAATTAGGAACACTCTTCACTTCCTTGATGTCTGAAAAATATCTTCAATATGATTTAGGATAGGTCTTATTGCTTCTGCTCTTTCTCATTCGATCGCACATCATAATGCATAGCATATTCATATGATGTCTTCATACACTCATATTCATAATCATACCTCACCTAGTTCAACTAGGTTTACAATATATACATGATATTACATTGATTACATTACAAGTTGGGCAAAGATTACACAACATGAAACATGTAGAGGGTAAGACCTAACATGAACTGCACGCAACTCCAAGAAGAAAAACAAGAATTGTAGACCCCAACACATGCTTAACTCGATCCTAAACATCATTCACAATATCATCCTTCAAAGAATAACGTCTGTACACTTCACATAATTGAATTAGGTCACTCTTAAGCAAGAAAACATGAAGCTTGTAGCACATCGGTCATTACAGCTTGGCGGTACTTGTGAATGATTAACCGATACTTTTTATTCTCCCAAATGAGTTGGAATGACCCACATAACATCTCCAAATACTCTTTAATCTCTACATAGTAACAACTTTGTGGTGCACATCATCAACATTCCTCAGTCGGCCTCAACAACAACTCTTCACAAACTAACTTGAAAACATTGTGTGTGTTAGTTTCAAGATAGACAACTAAGAGGGGGGGTGAATCAATTGTCTCAAACCTTCCTTTTATTAACCACTTAAATCCTTCTTGTATATCAATAGCATAATAATAAATCAATCATGGAAACACAATACAAAAATTCAAGAGTAGAAACACATTAACACATTTGACACCAAGATTTTAACATGGAAAAACTGGTTAAGGGAAAACCCACGGGGTGACTAACCCAAGATTGTATTCTCTGTTAAAAGAATAAGAGGAACAAAATGGCACATGCCAATTAGGGCTCACTGCCAAGAGGCCCACTGCCTACATGAGACACATTGTCTACAGAATGATAAATACTACATACTTGAACTAAAGAATAGCATCTTCACCATGCTTGAGTCAGTTCCATTTAAGCTCAACACTTTTGCTCTATCTTTCGCTCTTCTCTTCTCTACCACACTCTCATCTTCGCCAAGATGCTTTGAAATGACTTCACAACTCTTATTTATACAAGACATTGACTTTGGGATAATCATCAAAGTCGGCATGCTTTATTTTATTACAGAGCAAATACACAAATACAACTTGAATTATTTCAAGAGACTTCCTGTGAATCACCACTCTGTTGGCCACACATATCTGGGACTTCAATCTTCTTTGAGGAACACGCCATCCTTCACAGAACATCTTCAAGATCATTCGCAAGATATGTAAATCATCTAGTCGGCCAAGTTGAGGAAGAACATCATCATCTGGAAGTAATTCTTCAATTACGAGCTCAATTTTCAATGTGGACCACCAACATGAACTAGTCACAATCTAGAGACCCCCATAAGCTTGCCTGAATCACCAAGAACATCCACACCACTTATGCTTACTGAAATCATTCTCTCCTTCATCTGGAACCTCAAGAACACAGTCTACCATCACTGTCATATTGGAATAAATGCTTGTGGACCTCCAGACCACGAACCAATTGAGTTGTCAATTCTCATTGACTTCCTAAACACTCCACCAAATCCACAGAAGAAGATATCGCATTTCCAAATCTTACCGGACCTATTTGTGACAATATGTCACCTTTGAACATCTTCCAAAACCAATTTTACTCATATATCCATAACTTCTCCAAATCTTCATGCGGACCTCTCAAATCTTGACTGTATCATCTTTAGACACATATCTACAAACCCTTTGATGTGCATCCTCTAATCTTCATCTTAGCTGGGATCTTCACTTCATAGAGCTTCACTGTCTTCACTGTTCTTCTTTGTTTCTGATAGGACTAATTTTCTCAATATCCTCAGCTTACAGCTCATCCAATCCTTGACATCAATGCAACAAGAGTATGTTGACATCAATGACAACACCGGTTAGGCCCATACTTGCAACAATCTCCCCCTTTGTCATTGATGGCAACATATGATGTGAAAAACTATTTTAACCATCAAGACAAGTACTTCTCCTTACTGACTGACATAGCTCCCCCTATCAACAATAACCATTCACATGTCTTCTCTTCCTTTACTGCTCCCCCTTTGATCAGAAACCACTTTTTGTTTTTCACATGTCTTCTCTCCCCCTTTGACATCAATGGCAAAGGGCACATACTTGCATCACTCAGAATCATACAAACCGCTCCCCCTAAGTAGTAGCTTCCTATCATCAATCTGGATCACAAGATATGACTGTGATATTCACCGGACTGATGCACATCAGTGCACCTTAATTTAGAACCGGAGGGGTAATAACCCCTAACTTCTCCCTGAGATACTCAAAAGAGTACTTAGGTAGAGGTTTAGTAAAGATGCCTACAATCTTATCCTTAGAGGGCACAAATTCCAATCTGACTTCATTCTTGTTCACCTGCTCTCTCAAAAAGTGAAACTTGATGGATATATGTTTTATCTTTGAATGCAACACCAGATTTTTTGATATATTTATTGCACTTGAGTTATCACAGAATATTGTGATAGGTTCCTCATATTCCACTCTGATGTCTCTTAGCATTTGTTTCATCCATAATACTTGAGTGCAACTGCCTGCTACTGCAATATATTTTGCTTTTACAGTGGATAGAGATATTGCCTCTTGTTTCTTGCTTATCCAAGAAACCAATCTTTTCCCTAAAAATAATGCTCCACCACTGGTACTCTTCCGATCATCCACATCTCATGCCCAATCCACATCTGTATATGCATGAAGAGATAAATCATGATCTCTAGGATACCATAAACCATACTCAATTGTTCCTTTTAGATATCTGAGAATCCTCTTGATTGCCATGACATGAGATTCTCTAGGATCAGCTTGGAATCTGGCAACAAGACCAACAGCATTCATAATGTCAGGTCTAGTTTGAGTAAGATACAGTAGTCCTCCAATCATTGATCTGTACTTTTTCTAATCAGCCTTAGGAGAGTCATCATCTTTGCTCAGTTTACATCCGGTTGCCATGGGAGTATTCATTGGTTTTGAGTCTTCCATCCCAAATTTATTCAACAATTCTTTCACATATTTGGTTTGTGAAATGAAGATTCATTTCTTTGTTTGAGTGATTTGCAGACCCAAGAAGAAATTCATTTCCCCAAACATGGACATCTCAAATTCACTTTTCATTTTATTTGCAAAAGTTTTGCACATACTATCTCTTCCTCCAAAAATGATATCATCAACAAATACTTCAACAATCAAGATATTTTCATGATCAATTTTGAAGTACAAGTTACTGTCAACGATACCTTTGTTGAACCCAATCTTCAAAAGATGCTTATCTAGTCTTTCATACCAGGCTCTTTGGGCTTGTTTGAGTCCATACAGTGCTTTCTTCAACTTGCAGACCATATCACCATGATTAGACAATTGAAATCCATTCAGTTGCTCAATGTATACTTCTTCTTCCAAGTCACCATTCAGGAAGGCAAACTTGACATCCATCTGATATACTTTGAAATCCTTGAAGGCTGCAAAGGCAAGAAATAATCTGACTGCTTCAATTCCTGCCACCAGAGAAAAAGTTTCTTCAAAATCAACTCCTTCTACTTGAGAATAACCTTTGCAAACCAATCTGGCTTTGTTTTTGACTACTTCACCATCTTGATTTAGTTTATTCCGGAAGACCCATTGGTTCCAATCACATTTTTGTTTCTAGGTCTGGGAACAAGATCCCAAGTGTGATTTTTCTCAATCTGCATCAACTCTTCCTTCATTGCTTTAGTCCATCTTTCATCATTGCATGCTTTCCTTACTATTTTTGGTTCAATTTTTGAAATCAGACAATACTTTTCTGAGTCTTGAGTAATCTTTCTTCTTGTTTGAACACCTTTGCTTTTATCACCTATGATATGATCTTCAGAATGATTCAGTCTTACATACTTGGGAGTTTTGGGAATTTCTTGCACTTCTATTTCTTAGACAGGTTCATTTAAACTTATCCCTTCTTCCTATATTTCAGGATTCTCTGGATCAGTCTAGATCTAAATTTCAAAAGGGGCTTGGACTTCCTAGACCAAAAGATCATTTTGATCATCTTCTTCATATTCATAAAACCTCGAGGGTTTTTCAATAACTTCATCAACCTTCACATTTGTACTTTCTGTAATCTTTCTTAATCTCTTGTTATAACACCGGTATGCTTTGCTTTGTGTAGACTAACCCAAGAATATTCCTTCATCACTTCTAGCATCAAATTTGCCAAGGTCTTCATCTCTTTTAATGTAACATTTGCTACCAAAGACTCTAAAATACTTCATAGTGGGAGTGATGCCAAACCAGAGTTCATAAGGGGTCTTACCAGTATTGCTTCTAATTTGTACTCGATTAAGAGTATAGACAGCAGTGCTTATAGCTTCTCTCCAATAGATCTGAGGAACATTTGCTTCCATCATCATGGTTCTAGATGCTTCTTGGATGGTGTGGTTCTTTCTCTCCACTACTCCATTCTACTGTGGAGTCCTTGGAGCAGATAACTATCTTTTTATCCCATGTTTCTCACAGAATTCTATGAACTCTCTGGATGTGAATTCTCCACCTCTATCAGACCTGAGACATTTTATGTTTAATCCAGTTTCATTCTCCCCCATAGCCTTGAATATTTTGAATTTCTCAAGAGCCTTAGATTTTTCTTTCAGAAAGGTCACCCACATCATCCGGGAGTGGTCATCAATTAATAACATGAAGTATCTATCACCTTGCAAACTCCTGATTCTTGCCGGTCCACATAGATCAGTATGTACTAAGTCCAACAATCCAGTAGAAGATTGTTCCTTACTTTTGAATGTGACTCTGCTCTGATTACCCAGCTGACATTCTTTGCACAAACTATTAGTAGGTTTCACCAATCTTGGAAGATCTCTTATAGCCTAAGTGTTGCTTATTTTGACGATATTATCAAAATTCACATGACACATTCTCCTATGCCACAACCAACTCTGATCAATTTGAACAAATAAACAACTTTTGCCAGTACCAACCAAGTGGAAGATGTTACCTTTTGTTTGAGTACCAGATGCAATCTCTATTCTAGAACTTTCAAAGATCTTACATTTTCTATTTTTAAATCGGAGATCATAGCCTTTGTCCACCAACTGTCCAACACTGAGAAGATTGTGCTTCAGACCTTCAACATACAGTACATCATTGGTTTTGTTCTTTCCATCAAAAGAAATAGTTCCTCTACCTCTGATTCTGCCAGCGGAATTATCACCAAATTTGACAACTCCTCCATATCTTTCCAAATCTATGAACTTATTTTTGTCACCAGTCATATGGTGGGAGCATCCACTGTCAATAACCTGTTGATAACTGAGAGGGGGGGTGAATCAATTATCTTAATTACTTTAACTTTCTGATCTTCTTTAGCATTTAGTGCAGCATCAAATCATATAATCAAACATAACCATGAGAACAGAAATAACATCAACACACATGACACAATGATTTTGACATGGAAAACCCTGTTAAGGGAAAAACCACGGGGTGACTAACCCAAGATTGTATTCTCTGTTAAAAGAATAAGATAGTACAAAATGGCACTTGCCAATTAGGGCTCACTACCTGAGCATACTGCTCACAAGAGGCTCACTACCTACAAGAGACTCATTGTCTACAAGGTATGAAGTAATAAGATACTTGAACTAATGAAAAGCATCCACACATGCTGAGGTTCAGTTCTGGTTAGGCTCAATACACTGATCTACTGCACTTCATTCTTCCTCTTCTTTGGTGCTGATGTCCTGTCACATACCGGACCTGTATTACTGTTGTTACTCTACTCCTCTACTTTTATTCGCACTCCACAACACTCCACACACACCTTCACATCCAAATCCATCTGGTATATATATCCGCACCAATGATTTCAACACCTTTCTAGTCGACATCCGAAATAGTCAATGTTTTCCCAAACTCTGATCTATTGGTTGAATCCTTAATTATCAAGTGATGTGTATCAAAGAGATGCTTATAGAAGTCATCAATCATGTCGGCCAATCATGAATGATACCTTAAGAAACTTTATTACCATCAATAACTCATCCGGATTAAGGTTTGATGCTCTATCAATCAGTTCTTCCTCTGTCAACTCTGCCAAACAGGAACTCAACACTTAGGTGCTCATATCTCTTCACTCTTTCATCACCAGAGGCTCAATCTCTAGAATGTATCAGTCAAGGTACATCTCTTGACTTCCCCAAGTCTGTACTTTACTAGGATACTTCCTCTGAGAGATCCGAACCTAACTGTCTAACCTTGCCACATGCTCTGTTCTTGCTTACCGGACCACAACACTCTTCAATCTGACTTCCGGTATAGGCACACCATGTCCTGCAGATGGGTGGGATGAACTTTGTTGCCATCAATGACAACAACCATGAGGTTACACTATGTCTCTTGCCAACATAACCCAATCATCCTTTTCTTCAACTTGGTCAGCCAGAGCTCTTTCTATCATTTTATGATTTATAGATTCAGAGGGCATTGGGTCTTCTTCCTTGATGGCAATAAACACACAGTCACTTACGAATTTGTTTCCTGTCTCTGATTCATCATCTGTTACTCCTTCATCATCATCATCTTCATGAACATAGTAACATTTCTTTTGGAATCTTGATCTGTTTGGATTTGCCTTTGAAAATCTTTCCAGACACCTTGAGACAAAATGACCAATCTTGTTGCAGTTAAAACATTTGAAGGGCAATTTTCCTTCATACTTACCAGATCCTCTTGGCAGTCTTTTTGCAATAAAGGCTTCATGTTGAGCAGCTTCTACCTCATCTTCTTCTAGATCTTTTCTTTCTTTTTCATACCATGATAGTTTCTTTGAGGAGTTCTCTCCTGGATCAAACTTTTGTTTGCCTTTTACAGAGGCACTAGCTTTGAATGCAGATTCAGTCTTGGGGGTGCATCTCCAAACTTAGCCAATTCAAATGTAGCTAATTTTCCAACCAATTGATCTCTTGTGATATTTGAAAAAGATCTAAATTCGTCAATAGCAGCAACCTTGTATTTGTAAGCAGGAGGTAGGGATTTGAGAACTTTGGCAACAATCTCATCTTCATCCAAGATTCCACCAGCACACCTAATGCCACAAACAATCTCATTTACTTTTGGCATAAATGTAGTGATATTTTCATCTTCATTCATCTTCAGGTTTTCAAATTTTCCTTTCAGACTCTGTAGCTTGGCACATTTAACATATTTGTCTCCTTCATGCAGAAGTTCCAGTTTTTCCCAAATCTCATATGCAGTTTTTAAATCTATAACATTTGTCAGCTCTGAATCAGATAAGGCACTTAGTAAAGCTTCTTTAGCTTGAAGATTGTCTTCAACATCTTTTATTTCATCTATACTTGTCGGACCATCCTTTGGAGGAACATACTTCTTTGAAGCTATGATCCAATATTGCATTCCCATACATTGCAAGTGACATTCCATGCATCTTTTCCAAAGAGTGTAATTGGTTCCATCAAACCTCAGACTATTCTTCTTGTATTAATTGATTAACTTGTAATTTGAAAGTGGCAATCCTCTAAGCATTTTTTCAAGATATTAAGTGTGGTACTAGAAACACCAAAGATATGTATGTGCTTCAAACCTAAGAACCATAGAGGCATGTCGAATGTCCACATAAAGTCATATAATTGATCTGTACAATCTCCAATAGGCATAAGTACTCAAACATATGTCCTTAGAACAATTAGGCATCCAAAACCATCTGTAGTACACTATCATTTGAAAACTAAACTTGCAGACCATTAAATCACTTAATACTACAAAGTAGCATGTATTGAACATCCCTGAATATGTCCACAAAACCGCATAAGCAAATCTTCACATTTGGAGGAATGTGGAGCATTCCAACAAGCCTCCATCATTACTTTACCAGAGCACAAACCAGAACTCTGTCACTTATAGCTTTCATTGTGTTGGCCTCATTTTTAATTTGCCAAATTTTAAACTTTTGCTTCAATCCTTACATTGAATCACTCCTAGTCACAAGTGCTTGGATTATCCTGAATCGTTAAAGAAGAATCTACATCATTGTAGATAAAACCCTAGAAGCAGTTGCGCAGGGCAGGTGATTTATGAAATCAATTAAATCATGAAATCCATTACAAATGGTTCAAAATATTTTTTATGGAAGTGTTCATGACTCCAATTCACCTAATGTGGCAACTTTTCGGGTCAAAAAGTTATACGGTTTGGGAGATTTTAAACTTTCAATTTTTCGGCGGGCAGTTTGCAGAAATAATCAAATCATGATTTCTATAAGGCATGCAGTAGAATCATCTAGCAGGGAGATTTATAATGTTATTATGGACAATGTGGCAAGATTTCATGACAATCTGACATTCCAGTTGAAAGTTATGCACTTTTTGTCGTTTCTCATGCCCGCACAGTTAATTGAGTTGACACATTCACAATGGAGTTCATGGAAGGAGTTGAAATGTTTCAGTTATCTGCATAAAGTTACTTTGATATTTTCTAGGTCAAAATGAAGATCAACACTATATGCAGAAATCCAGATTTGCAAGTTGCAAATTCACTTAAGTGAAGTGACTTAGTAATTTTCAAAAGTTAGTACTATTCAAAAAAAAAAGATAAAGAATATGTATTAATTGATTAACTTGTGAAATTGGCTAAGTATAAAGGAGATACCACTTTTCATTTTGGCTAAGTGGAGAGTTTTCCTTAAAAAGCAAGTTGTCATCGGCCTACTTAGGAAAAAGTGTGAGTTGGCACCTACTTTTAGTTTTGGCTAAGTTGGCGTCTACTTTCAATTTTGGCTAACCGCATGGAAGCTTAGAAAAAGATGAAAGTAGGGGTCTACTTTCAATTTTGGCGAAGTGGAAGTCTACTTTTAGTTTCAGTGAACCAATTCAACACATGATTTTTGGTTGCTTCTTGAAAAGTTCAAATAGAACTTCACTTGGACTTCCAGCCAAGTGAAACTCCACTATCCCACATCCACTAAAGTCTCCCACAATCAAGGAAATGATTTTAAGTTTTCTCTTTGAAGATCTTGCATGTAATATTGTGGTGACTGGTAGTTGAAGAGTCCATTCTCATTAGTGAAAAAGTAGATTTCTCTCCCACAAGCAGCACCATCATCCATGCATTAAAAGGAAGAAACCTAGACTTTAAAATGGTTATGAATAGTTAGAAGTGATATGTAAGCATGCACAAGCCGTGTGAACTATTTTAAACAGACACCAAATGATCTCTTGTATTGATTTTGTAGTTTACACTTGGTGATAAGAGATTCTCTGATGCATGGTGTATTTATAGCATCATGGTAGACGTATATGTACAATGTGAAACCACTGACAAGGCACGTGAATTATTTCACAGCATGCTCAAAGAAATGCGATTTTATAGAATAATTAGCATAACTCTAAGGAGATTCATTGAAAAGTATATAGAAATTTGTAAGAAAATGCAAGCGGTAGGTGTTCTTGTCATTGCAGCTCCAAAGAAACAGTTGGGATTGAAGGATAGCACAAGTGTTAAAGCCAAACTCCATGACCTTTACTAGCTTTCTCCTAGCTAGCAGTTTTGGAAAATAGTTTAGGGATCCATCCAAATGCATCAATGGAAGGATAATTTCTTTCAGATATTTTAGATGCAAATACTTTGCATGTGAACCATTCAATAGAATATGCCTCCAAGAAATATGGTTTCAAGGATGATAATGATTGCATTATATGTTTAAAGTGGATTTATTAAAAAAAGGCTTTAGAATCTTTCATGCAAAGTAAAATTGCAGATATAAATACCAGTCCACAACCTTTGTAAAGCATCCTCTGGGTCTGTGCCAAAATGGAAACATTAAAAAAGGTGGGCATATCATCAAATACATACTAGAATGTGATTTCTATTAGAATATAACATTGTAATTACAGCCGCCCTGGTAGACACGCTCGCAAAATAAAGAAGCATAGACAACGTACATGATATTTTTGACAAAATCCCTCAAAGAGATGGGGTCTCATGGAATGCAGTGAGTGCAGTATATACTAAATGGGTTTGTTGACAAAGGCATTAGAAATCTTCATATCAAATGCATTTGTCAAGTTTAAGGTTGAAGCCCACAACTTTCACCAGTTCTTTCCTTTCTTATGCATACACGGAGATCTTTTGAACAACGGATTTTCCAATGTATAGATTGCATCGATGATTATGATGACATTACGAATGTTAACAAGTGTCTGGAGGATAGAAATCAATCTTGGACCTTGAAGGTTTCTCAAAACTTTGAATAAAAAGGCTACTTCATTATTGAAAAAAAAGGCCTGCAAGAATCTTGTATCCTCAAGATTTATAATACTTGTATAAGGACCTATGACTTCTCTAATACCATGCAACAAGAGGAAAATATGTATGATAGAATTAGAGATGATGTGTCTTCTAGATAAATGGATTGCAATGTACAAGAGATGTGTGAGAAACATAAAAGAATGACTCTGGGCACATGAACTACTAGTGAAAAGCCAAACTATCTACACCATTCTTTTGCATGTCAAATCAAGAGTCTAGAATGAGGGTATGGATGTTCATCAAAATATAATCCAAGGAAGGATTTTGTCATATATTATAATTGGAAATACTCCACATACACGTATGCCAACATGACAGGATAGACTTGAAAGAAGTTGCCTATAAAAGTTTGAAGCATAACCATCCAGAATTAGAGGTCCATAATGAATCTTTTGATCATTTCTTGGAGTTCCTTAGAGAATGGTAGAAATTATGTCTAAAGTAGTATGAATTGGAAGATCAAAAGGAAATCACTTGTGCGGTCTAAGCACCCCTTAAGGATAAGGAAACCTAAAAGAAGACAAATCTAATTATGTTTCTGACATTCAAGAAGATGAACTTGAAGTAGAGTACTTTCTTCACATTCGCCATGTTAATCCAAGTAAGGATAATGAATTTGGGCTGAATTTCAAGGTGCATTGGAAAGGCTATGATGAGAGTGAGGGTCCATCGGAACCCATGTCAAGGTTAGGGGAATGCAATGAAAAATAAAAATCAAAGGGTTTACATCAAAAACTGCAAAAGAAAAATGGTTGCCTCTACTAGATGATGTGGATGTTATTTATGGCAGTTTCCCCTACTCAGGAGCTAGTGGATTCAATAGATTCAAAAATGTCCAAGCTCCTCTCGATGGTCCTGAAAATCATTAGACAATTGTATACATGGACATTGTGAACTTCGTGCGGCCTAGATATGTTTTGATGGAGAATGTTGTTGATATTCTTAAGTTTTGTAATGGATTCTTGGTCATTATGCCTTGAGCCATTTGATACATATGATTTATCAAGAAAGGCTTGGGACTCCCATAATATCTGCCACCAACACATGAAGTGGTCATGAAAGGTAGTCTCCCAAATGAATGGGAGTACAACATGGTCACATATGATGAAAACTAGTGTTGCAATCTTGAAAAATCACTTATTCTTATACTATAGGTCTACAATGATCAAAGTCATGTAAAGAAATCTTGAAGGTGGCTTGTGTAAAAATTGTAGTGTTTCCTTTGACTGGCCCTCTCTGCATAATGTTGTGAAATTGGGTTCATATTTTGTATGCAAACATAGGAGTCTAAGATCAAGGTATACAAAGGAGTCATCAAACTTTGGCAAGGTTTGACCACCAAAATGGAGCAAACCAAGATGGAAAGTAACTTAGCAAAGTTCACAACTCAGAAGTTACAAGTTACATGTTATCTTTTTGTAAAAGTTACTTACGTCACTTATTGTAATTCAAAAGTTAGAAAATGAGCTTTATTTGCGAAAAAGTTAAGTAAAATCTAACTGGAATAAAAGCTTATTTTTAATTATTGTATTTCAAAAAGGTAGTTACTAGGTAGTTACAAAGTGGTTATGAGGTAGTGACAGGAGAAAAGCCTATAAATACAAGGCTATTTCAAATGTAAAGGGGGACTTTTTACAAGTGGGAAAAACTTTGAGAACTTCTCAGAGAGATTGTGTGAAGACTTTTTGGCTTGACACTATGTATAGAAGAGTTTTGGAATTGTATAATTTCAAGGAGATAATGAAGAATACTTTTGGTTCATATGTTCTAAATGTATTTATGTGTTGTCATTTCTGATTTCTTGTATGCTAAATCAGTAATCCTTCTATGTGATTGTACAAACCATTGGTATGTTATGTGATTGATGTAATGAATAACGTTCTTATCTTGGTATCTTGATTTGAACATGTTGAGGTGGCATATCTTTTCATAGGTTGAGGTTTATCATCTCTCTTTCATTGTCATTGCACATCAAAACATATTTTGTGTTAAAACCCCTTTGTAATTTGTCATATCCATTATGAAATCTCAGTTGATATTCGTATGTCTATTGTTGGGATTTCTAGTAGTTATTTTCCTCTAGTTTAGTATTTTCTCCTTTTGTACTTTTAGGTTAAAAGTACACAAAAACCCACAAATATCCCCCATCATACGAGGGAGCTACCCCTCTCAAACATAGAGGAAGATCATTGCTTTATCGCGATCTCTCCAACTATTGTTTAGTTTGTCACTGCTCTTTGGGCGAACAGAGTTAATTTTCAAGGAGATATTTGCAGCGACCAATCTGTTTACCAATAGATTTTTGGTGACTCTACTAGGGAAATCAAAGAAGTGAAATTCAAAAGTATCTCCCTAGAAAAGAAGTTGGCAACTCTATCTAAAAGAAGAACCCTAAAAAATGGTTTGGTATCAAAGAACCCAGAGGCATAACTTGCAGTTTTTTGAATCAGACAGTGACAATGATGATGAAGATTATCCTTTTTATGCATCCTCTACTCAACAAAATCAAGTTCTTGATGATCCTAAGCAAGTAGAGTTTTTAAAGAGTTTCTATGGTGGCTTGCAATTTGCTTCTAACCAGGTTCATCCTTCTTTGCTTTAAACATTGCAGAAGATTGAACAAAAAGATGGGAAGGAGTCTCATTTTCTTGCTCATGATCATAAGCCCCTATTGGAAGAGATTCATGCACTAGAAGATAAAAGAAATTGTGTTGAGATATACCATTCACATGATAAGGAAAAAAATGAAGGAGCAAAAGTTTTTCCTGCAAATGAACATGTATTAAATGACACGTTTCCTGATCAAAGGGTTGAAAGAGGCTCTTTGGAACATGCATGTCCACTTAAGGAAGACCAAAAAGAAGTGGTGGAGATAGAAAAAGAAGATTGTATGGAAGCATGCAATAATGAAGCAAAAATATTTCCAGAAGATGGCACATCCTCTGTTTCTTTGGAGAATGTCACTTCTCTTGTGACAACTTGCTCACTTTCCACAACTATAACCTCCAAGAAAAATCTCTGTCACATGGTTAATGTTCCACGGAGTGCAGAAGAGATTTTGGGCCAAAGTGTGAAAGAGCATGAAGATGAGTCACAAAATTTTTTCTTAACATGTATGCAATCTGAGCAATAGGAGAATCATGATGACATGGTACCGAAAGACCTCTCATGAGGTTTCCATCACAAGTTGGTGTCTCAGGACTCCTGTTGATGATGTTCTTTGTGAAGAAGATGTCATCCTTTCTCCTTTATCATTTGTTTAACAAGAGTACTCAACTAGTGAAACTAAAGGTACTACAAAAAATGAAGCATTGAGTACTCTCACTCCAAATGTGCAACAAGATCATAAGGATACCGGGTGTGAATCTACACAAAAAGAGATTATAAATGAGTTGGTTCCTGAATATCTTTGTATAAGTGATTTTATCGTATGCCTCAATCATTTATCTACATATAATCATGTTGAAGAGAGTAGTGAGAGTAATGTTAAAGGAGGTCAAAGTTCTAAAACTGCAAGTATTCAAAGGACTAGTGGAGAGTTACATGTTATTTCTTCATCATCAACTATAGAAGAGGGTTTTCATAATGATAATCGTGTGATGCATATTCATCACTTTCTCTTCCTCGTGTGAAATCCTTTGATAAAGTACACCCTGAGTTGTTAATGGTGAAGAAGGAGGAATTTTCCTTTGCAAAAGATGATTCATTGATAAAGGAGGACATTACTCATCAGAAGGATCAATTACAAAATATCAATTTTTCTTTGCTTATTGGTTCACATAAAGGTTGTTTGGTTCGTGATTCAATTTATTTGATTCATGTTATCAAAAGACTCTTCAGATAGAAGAAATTGGTATGCTTGACATGACGCTAGAAGATATGATCAGCACTACACAAGGCAATACCAATGTGATTCAAAAGGACTCAGATATTTATGATGAAAAATGGCTATTTGGTGTACAATTCGAGTCCTCATATTTCTCATATTTTATTTTTCTCATTATTCTGAAATGGCTACTAAGTTCATAGGCACCTCATCCATGCACATCTCTTTTTCATATAGGTGCCTATTTTTTTCAACCTGTTAATGGTTTTGCATGATAATCCTAGCACAAGTTTGAGGTAGGAGTCACCTACCATGTACATAAGTTAACTAGGTGTTTTGGTTGTGCCCATCTTGTTTCTATTTCTTTTGTTTTTGTTGTTTGTCTTGTCTTTGTGTGTATTTTTCATTTGTCCTTTAGTCTCATTTGAGTCCCCTTGTTCTCCTCAAACATCACATTATTTCCTGACTCTATAGCCCCATAGATTTAAGGCACTATTCATTTCCAGAGATTCTAGGTTCATCCCACGTCCACAAGGTCCTTGTCCCCAGTTAGAGCCAGTTGTTGGCCTCATTTTTAATTTGCCAAATTTTAAACTTTTGCTTCAAAATTCCTACATTGTATCACTCCTAGTTACAAGTTCTTGGATTATCCTGAATCATTAAAGAAGAATCTCCATCATTGTAGATAAAACCCTGGAAGCAGTTGCGTAGGGCGAGTAATTTATGAAATCAATTAAATCATGAAAACCATGACAAATGGTGCAAACTATTTTTTATGGCAGTGTTCGTGACTCCATTTCACCTAATGTGGCAACTTTTCAGGTCAAGAAGTCTTATGGTTTGGGAGATTTTAAACTTTTAATTTTTCGGTGGGTAGTTTGCGGAAACAATTAAATCATGATTTCTATAAGGCCTGGAGTAGAATCATCTAGTAGGGAGATTTATAATGTTATTATGGACAATGTGGCAAGATTTCATGACAATCTAACATTCTAGTTGAAATTTATGCACTTTTCGTCATTTCTCGTGCCTGCACAGTTAATTGAGTCGACACATTAACAATGGAGTTCATGGAAGGAGTTGAAATGTTTCACTTGTCTACGTAAAGTTACTTTGATATTTTCCAGGTCAAAATGAAGATCAACTCTATATGCACAAATCCAGATTTGCAAGTTGCAAATTTGCTTAAGTGAAGTGACTTAGTAATTTTTAAAAGTTAGTACTATTCAAAAAAAATGATAAAGAATATGTATTAATTGATTAACTTGTGAAATTGGCTAAGTATAAAGGAGATACCACTTTTCAATTTGTCTAAGTGGAGAGTTTGCCTTAAAAAGCAAGTTGTCATCGGCCTACTTAAGAAAAAATGTGAGTTGGCACATACTTTCAGTTTTGGCTAAGTTGGAGTCTACTTTCAGTTTTGGCTAACCGCATGAAAGCTAGAAAAAGATGAAAGTAGGGGTCTACTTTCAATTTTGGTTAAGTGGAAGTCTACTTTTAGTTTCGGCGAACCAATTCAACACATGATTTTTGGTTGCTTCTTGAAAAGTTCAAATAGAACTTCACTTGGACTTCCAGCCAAGTGAAACTCCACTATCCCACGTCCACTAAAGTCTCCCACAATCAAGGAAACGGTTTTAAGTTTTCTCTTTGAAGATCTTGCATGTAATATTGTGGTGACTAGTAGTTGAAGAGTCCATTCTCATTAGTGAAAAATTAGATTTCTCTCCCACAAGTACTGCCATCATCCATGCATTAAAAGGAAGAAACCTGGACTTTAAAATGATTATGAATAGTTAGAAGTGATATGTAAGCATGCACAAGCCATGTGAACTATTTTAAACAGACACCAAATGATCTCTTGTGTTGATTTTATAGTTTACACTTGGTGATAAGATATTCTCTTATGCATGGTGTATTTGCAGCATCATGGTAGACGTATATGTACAATGTGAAACCACTGACAAGGCACATGAACTGTTTCACAGCATGCTCAAAGAAATGCAGTTTTATAGAATACTCAACATAACTCTAAGGAGATTCATTGAAAAGTATATAGAAATTTGTAAGAAAATGCAAGCACTAGGTGTTCTTTTCATTGCAACTGCAAAGAAATAGTTGGGATTGAAGGATAGCGTAGGTGCTGAAGCCAAACTCCATGACCTTTAGCAACTTTCTCCCAGCTAGCAGTTTTGGAAAACAGTTTAGGGATCCATCCAAATGAACTGATGGAAGGATAATTTCTATCAGATATTTTAGATGCAAATGCTTTGTATGTGAACCATTCAATAGAATATGCCCCCAAGAAATATGGTTTCAAGGATGATAATGATTACATTATACATTTAAAGTGGATTTGTTAAAAAAAGGCTTTAGAATCTTTCATGTAAAGTAAAATTGCAGGTATAAATACCAATCCACAACCTTTGTAAAGCATCCTCTGGGTCTGTGCCAAAATGTAAACGTTGAAAAAGGTGGGCATATCCATCAAATACATAATGGAATGTGATTTTTATTAGAATACAACATTGTAATTACAGTCGCCTTGGTAGACACGCTCACAAAATAAAGAAGCATAGACAACGTACATGATATTTTTGACAAAATCCCTCAAAGAGATGGGGTCTCATGGAATGCAGTGAGTGTAGTATATACTAAATGGGTTTTTTGACAAAGGCATTAGAAATCTTCAGAGCAAATGCATTTGTTAAGGCTGAAGCCCACAACTTTCACCAGTTCTTTCCTTTCTCATGCATACACGGAGATCTTTTGAACAACGGATTTTCCAATGTATAGATTGCATCGATGATTATGATGACATTACGAATGTTAACAAGTGTCTGGAAGATAGAAATCAATCTTGGACCTTGAAGGTTTCTCAAAACTTTGAATAAAAAGGCTATTTTATTATTGAAAAAAAAAGGCCCACAAGAATCTTGTATCCTCAAGATTTATAATATTTGTATGATTTATAATACTTGTATGAGGACCTATGACGTCTCTAATACCATGCAACAAGAGGAAAATATGTATGATAGAGTTAGAGATGATGTGTCTTATAGATAAATGGATTGCAATGTATAAGAGATATGTGAGAAACATAAAAGAATGACTCTGGGCACATGAACTGCTAGTGCAAAGCCAAACTATCTACACCATTCTTGTGCATGTCAAATCAAGAGTCTAGAATGAGGGTATGGATGTTCATCAAAACATAATCCAAGGAAGGATTTTGTCATATATTATAATTGGAAATACTCCACATACGCATATGCCAACATGACAGGATAGACTTGAAAGAAGTTTCCTATAAAAGTTTGAAGCATAACCGTCCGGAATTAGAGGTCCATAATGAATCTTCTAATCATTTCTTGTAGTTCCTTAGAGAATGGTAGAAATTGTGTCTAAAGTAGTATGAATTGGAAGATCAGAAGGAAATCACTTGTGCGGTCCGAGCACCCCTTAAGGATAAGGAAACCCAAAAAGAAGACGAATCTGATTATGTTTCTGACATTCAAGAAGATGAACTTGAAGTAGAGTACTTTCTTCACTTTCACCATGTTAATCCAAGTAAGGATAATGAATTTGGGTTGGATTTCAAGGTGCATTGGAAAGGCTACGATGAGAGTGAGGGTTCATCGGAACCCATGTCAGGGTTAGGGGAATGCGATGAAAAATAAAAATCAAAGGGTTTGCATTATAAAGTGCAAAAGAAAAATGGTTGCCTCTACCAGGTGATGTGGATGTTATTTATGGCGGTTTCCCCTACTCAAGAGCTAGTGGATTCAATAGATTCAAAAATGTCCAAGATCCTCTCGATGATCCTGAAAATCATTAGACAATTGTATACATGGACATTGTGAACTTCGTGCGGCCTAGATATGTTTTGATGGAGAATGTTGTTGATATTCTTAAGTTTTGTAATGGATTCTTGGTCATTATGCCTTGAGCCATTTGATACATATGATTTATCAAGAAAGTCTTGGGACCCCCATAATATCTGCCACCAACACATGAAGTGGTCATGAAAGGTAGTGTCCCAAATGAATGGGAGTACAACATGGTTGCATACAATGAAAACTAGTGTTGCAATCTTGAAAAAGCACTTGTTCTTAAGACTATAGGTCTACAATGATCAAAGTCATGTAAGGAAATCTTGAAGCTGGCTTGTGCAAAAATTGCAGTGTTTCCTTCGACTGGCCCTCTCTACATAATGTTGTGAAATTGGGTTCATATTTTGTATGCAAACATAGGAGTCTAAGATCGAGGTATACAGAGGAGTCATCAAACTTTGGCAAGGTTTGACCACCAAAATGGAGCAAACCGAGATGGAAAGTAAATTAGTGAAGTTCACAACTCAGAAGTTACAAGTTACATGTTACCTTTTTGTAAAAGTGACTTACATCACTTATTGTAATTCAAAAGTTAGAAAATGAGATTTATTTGTGGAAAAGTGAAGTAAAATCTAACTGGAATAAAAGCTTATTTTTAATTATTGTATTTCAAAAAGGTAGTTACTAGGTAGTTACAAAGTGGTTATGAGGTAGTGACAGGAGAAAAGCCTATAAATACAAGGCTATTTCAAATGTAAAGGGGGACTTTTTACAAGAGGGAAAAACTTTGAGAACTTCTCAGAGAGATTGTATGAAGACTTTTTGTCTTGACACTATGTATAGAAGAGTTTTTGGAATTGTATAATTTCAAGGAGATAATGAAGAATGCTTTTGGTTTGTATTTTCTAAATGTATTTATGTGTTGTCATTGCTGATTTCTCATATGTTAAATCAGTAATCCTTCTATGTGATTGTGCAAACCACTGGTATTTTATGTGATTGATGTAATGATAACATTCTTATCTTGGTATCTTGATTTGAACGTGTTGAGGTGGAATATATTTTCATATGTTGAGGTTTATCATCTCTCTTTCATTGTCATTGCACATCAAAACATATTTTGTGTTAAAACCCCTTTGTAATTTGTCATATCCATTATGAAATCTTAGCTGATATTTGTATGTCTATTGTTGGGATTTCTATTAGTTATTTTCCTCTAGTTTAGTCTTTTCTCTTTTGTACTTTCATGTTAAAAGTACACAAAAACCCACAAATACCCCCCATCATACGAGGGAGTTGCCCCTCTCAAACGCAGCTAAAGATCGTTGCTTTATGGCGATCTCTCCAACTTTTGGTCAGTTTGTCGCTGCTCTTTGGGTGAATAGAGTTAATTTTCAAGGAGATATTTGCAGTGACCAATCTATTTACCAACACACTACAGAGGAGAAAATGATATGAAACTTTGGATATAGCACCTTCCCAGTGCACTGAACTTAACTTCTGAACTGCATGACCATATCTTCAGATGCGGAGGAATGAGGAGTATTTTACCAAGTAGTCTTCCAGGCAACTTCCTGTAGTAGAAACCTTCACCAACATCTAGAGACTAGAACCTTCTTATAGTAGCACATACATCCTTAGAAACAACAGGAAAGAGCATACAATGAGCTATAGGTCATCAGCAACATCTTCTCAACCTCAACATAGCTTCTAATTCCCATCTTAATTTATCATTTTGATATCATCTCTATTGACCACAAACATGCTCAATACATCTTTACTTGACATTACTCAAGGCATGACACCAACCATGAACATCAGAAACATCACTTTTAACACACCATCATAGTATATCATCAACATAAGCATCCAAGCATAGTGTTGACATCAGTGACAACCCAAATAGAGTGTTGACATCAATGACAACCACATCAATGGTAACCTTAGGTAACATATGTGGAACAATTTGAACCTCTTAATCTCCACAATTTTTTAAAAAAATTAGTAGTTTAGAAACTAGATTCAAAGCACTACAAATCATGTTCTTATCACATCTTCTAATTTTAGGCGTGGCTATCTTCAATTTCTCATCCAAGATCAATTTTTACTGATTTCAAAATAAAGTGGCTAATTTTGACCCCCTTTTGGTCCCCCATTTCCATGCACATACCTCATGAACTCATGTTTATGTAGATTGAGGGGTCCAAAATCATTCAATCTCCTCAACAACCCTGCACAACATGTTGGCATTTTTAGTTCATGTTTGTGTAAATTGAGAAGGCCACAAGGGTTCCAACTCATTGACAACCCCACATCATTTTCACATTTTTAGCTCATGCTTGTATATATTAAGGCTAACACATTATTTCCAAATTCTCAAAAAAATTATACAAATTTTTCTTTTCTTTTCTCAACCTTTTACATTGTTTCATAAGGGCAAATTTGATCACAACCTCAAGACTCCATTTTTCTCAAATTCACACTTCATACCCCTTAGTCTTTTTGCACTTGAGTAATGTCACATTTACTAAAATACAAAATGTTGATTATGATTCTATTCTATTGATGGTTTTTTATAGATTCTACTAGTTGATTTTGTGTGTGTAGGTTTGGGGATGTGGCTCTACCAAGAACACAAATAAAGAATGAGGTGTCATCCAAACACATATCCTTTTGCATTTGTATGATTGTTTCAATTGCAATCTTCATTATTTTAGCATGTAGATCACATATGCATCAAATTGGGGATAAAATTACAAATAAAATAAACATCTTTCCCTTTTACCCTCTTATTATACACTCAATTTGTTATGCAAGTCATGCCCGACTCGCAGCTACCCAAGACCCTCAACCACAACTATGTCAAAGAAAACAAGGGTTCCCTTTTTATGTAGGTTAACCTGCATTAGGTCAAAATCTATGACAACCTACAGCCTAACACTACCACCCTCCTACAACAACTAAAAATAGATATGAATACCTATCCTTCATGCATGCCCAAAAACACCCATGACACTAATCAAATAATAAAATAAAATGACACATTTTATTACATGAAATATATATTCTACTACATGCAGAGACCTATGCTTCCCTTATTCACACTCACACATACATGTATGCACTTAGCTACTTGATTGTACTCTCTCACTCTTACCCTCTCTCTCTCACATGACCTTTCTACTCACATGAAACTTCTACTTCTCACTCCCCACACATAGCATCGCCTTCACTTTTCCAGAGTACCAACCCAAACTCACATGTGGTCTCCTCACTCCTTCAACTTGCTCATAGATTCTCCTCCTAATTGGCATCTCAACTTAGCTCTTATGGGTGTTTTCTTCTACCCTAACTCTACTCAACCTCCTTAATCTGTGACTCCCCCCAATCATTGTTGATATCCTCAACTCCCTTTTAGCCTCTTCTCCTTGCTCACATGCCTATCTACATTATTATTCCAACTTATGACCCTCTTCTCAGTCATTCCTCATGCCCTAAGATCGTGAGCTCTCCTTCCTTTGCAACCTCACTCCTTGTGAATGAATGTTCTCTTCATGATGTCTCTCCTTAGTGTCGACTACTATTCCTAATGCACATGTAGTCTCTTTCTCCCCCTCTATATCATTAGCTATCCAACTCCTCTCAGCTAGCTTCTCTTCCCTTTTCTCCCACATACTCTTCTAGAACATTCTCCTCTATCCACATCTTCTTAGATCTTTCCCAAATCTTCAATCATTTGAATTGACCTATCTCTAGTCCTCCTATGAGTGCCAAAATACCTCACCATTAATTCTAACTTGTGCACCCAAATCTCCCTTAGATCTAGTGTAATTAGTGTCTTATTCATACTAGGCCCTCATATGTGCTAATGAGGTACAAACAACCCCTCGAAGGCACCTTCCAAATCATCTAATGCCTACACACCATCCTTTACATAATTAATGCAAATGTTCTACATCCTTCTCACCTACCATTCGATCTCAATGTTAAATGTAGGATCCTCTCATCGTGTGGAGCTTGTCTTTATCACTAAACTCACCCAAATGTTCTCTACTATTGTTCCTCATCTAGTCTAGGTATTAAATGTTTACCTTCCACCATATACAACTTATTTTTTTCACCAAGAACTTGCTCCTCCATCATTTATCACAATCATCCATTTTTTTATGCACCTCACTAGTATATCATATCTTCTTTTGTTTTCTAATTAGGGCCATCCAAATTGGCCCTCCAACACATTTTCCACTATGAGCAACATGAGTGGAGTCACTACACCCTCGTGCCTCCTTTTTTACCACCCTTTCTACCATTTGACCACCTTCAAGCCCTCTCAAGCTCATTATTTACCGCTTCATGCACCTCATGACCATGTAGCCAACTTGTCACCTTCTACTCACTCATATAAATCAACAACCAACACATCTACCTCTTCCCCTTTACCTTTTACAACCTCCTCTCCTTTGGTCACTATTACTCTATCAACAACCCCATACTCTCCACCTACGACACCAACCTTTTACTAATCTTACAACCCTCCAAATCACCATATAAACATTTCCACATGTCCTTTCATTGCACCTTTAATAGTATCTCCATTTCTCTTTCACATAATATCCTCATCACATTGGCAACCTCCTTATTTCTACAAGTGCACCTACTCCCGAGCACCTCATCTCCTTTTACTTCAAGTGCCTATTTCTCCATGGGCATACCTCTAGTAATTGCAAGTAACCTCTCCTTTATTGCATCTCCATTACTACAATTGAGCCAATGCTCACTCTCCCTTTTCTATGATTCATGTGGCTACAAGTAGCCACATTTGTTACAAGTGCCTTTACGCTATAGTGACTCCTCACCCATGGTATAAATCATGGTTCCAAGTAAACATCTATAGTGGTTACAAGTGCACATCCTCCTCCAAATGACTATTTCTATGCCTTCAATCCATGCCATCTTCCAAGACTTGGGATGTCACTACATCATACTCACCATGTATAAAAATATGTGAGCCCCTACTCACATTGTGGGACTATCTGGAGGTTTCTTCTTTTTCATCCTCTTCTTCCAACACCTTGTTGGAACCAATATTTGCCATTACTACCACCTTTGGCCTCATACTTGTTGCACTCCCATCAGCTTACACCTATTTTTCCCCAATCTCCTCTATAGTCAGTGTATAATGTTGATTCTTATATTTGATAATATGGGTTATCTGACTATGTAACCTGACTATGTTATCCAACTATGTAATACGACTATGTATTAATTGTTTGTCAGCTCTCATGTAGTTGAGAGTTAGTTAGAGTCAATCAGTTGATGGTTGTGTTCCTCTTGGCAACCGTCAAGTCCTTTAAATAGTCTTTATATCATCAAGTAAAGTAGTATGATGTAGTTGGATCGACTCTGATCCTTGGCTAACCATCTCTGGTCTACTTCCGTAATTTTTTCATGAGTGAATAAAGATAAAATTTTACTCCTCTATCTGTATCCATTGTTGATTATATTTATTATTACAAGTATTCATTTATTAGATACACGAGAAAATATTGGTGTCATTGCCTTACAAGAAATTGGGTCTGATATAAGAGATTCATGCCCTTAGACCCTAATAAAGGCAGGAAGAGACCACGTGGTCATGATCAAGAGATCAAATGATCTCTTAAGCTAGTAGAAGAAGAAAGTGTGGAAGAAGACTAAGAGAGACTGCCAAAAATTGAAGCTGAAATCCATCTCAAAGTAAGAGTCGTAGTCGAGCGAGCGTGAGTAGGAGTCATTGTCAGGTGAGCATGAGTAGAAATTATAGTTAGGAAAGGGAACATATTTCTACAGTGGGAGGAAATCACCAAGAACTTTCCACTACAAGACGACATGTGGATTGATCTTTCCAATCAAGATGAAAAGTCCAAATAACCTTCTATGGATTAGGGAAGTTGGAAGTCGGAGTTAGATTCTTTCATAGAAGTGTACATGAGAGAAACCTTTAAGGCATCAAAGGGTTGTCAATCAAAGGAGAAGAAGCTGAGCCAAGGGTGTATAAAAGAAATTCTAAAGGCAAAATTCAAGTGTGCAGAATGCTAATGTAGTGGGAAGAGTGGAGGATTCTCATGTGGCTGAGAGTGCGAGTCAAGAACTGGAATGTTCAAATTGAAACTCCCCAGCAAGTAGGTTCCAAGCATGAGGTTTCATATGAACAATGGTAAGCCCCAGTGGAGAAAAGTAGAAGTTTTCCAAGTTTACACGCAATGGATCAAAGGATCTCGTTAAGCACTATAAAACTTGTGAGACAATATGGACAACAAATGGGTAACATGATAAAGCAATTTGGCTAGAGTCTTTTCCAGCCACCTTGTGAGGTGTAGCAATTGACTAGTATACTGAACTTAACCAAGCATCTTGAAACACATGGGAGAGTTTAAATAAGGCCTTTGAACAAGATTTTAAGTTGTTGCGAAATGATAATAAAATAGTAGCTGAAATCTACAATACCAGGCAAGGTAAGCATGAGAACATACGATCTTATAACCATAGACTTAAAGAACTACTTGTAAAATTAGAAAAAGAACCTACTGACGGTCACAAGAAAAGTTGGTTCATTGAAGATCTAATTCCATCCTTACGAAAAAAAGATGAAGGTAGTACCACCCTCTTCTTATGTCGAAGCCTACAATCAAGTGATGGACATAGAAATTGAAGACAAAGTTTCCTCCCATAGTAAAAGAAAAACAAAGGAAGATGTTAGTTTGGATGATAGCAATGACAATGAGTCAAGAACAGTGCAAGCACTCTGGAGAGACATGCTTTTGATGATGAAAGAATTGAAGATGGAGAAAGAAACTAGCAAGAATCCACTAAACTTTGGTGTAGTTAGTGCAAAAGTAAAGGTCACACCAAAGGTAATTGTCACAAAAAATTGTTTTGTGAGATTTTCTAGGTTATGGGTCATTTGATAAAAGAGTGCCCCTATAACTTGAAGACCAAGAGTACACAAGTTCTCTTCACATAGGGAGAGTAGTCCACTCTGTCAAAGCCACATAACGCATCTCCAAGTGGTCATCAAAAGTCAAATACATATGACTCAAAAGGACATGTGATCATACAGTGCTGACAATGTAATGAATGGGGACACTTCGCGAGAGATTGCCTGAACAAGAAAGACAAATTGCAATTATTATGCAAATGGTGTGGACCTAGAAATCATGAAGACATTGGATGCCCGAAGCAAAAGGCCAACATCAACCTGTTTGATGTTGAAATGAAAAATGAAGTATTGGTCATTACTCAAGCCCAAGCCAAGGGTGTATACCTGGACCAACATACAGAACAAGAAAGATTTCATGAAGCAAGAGTCAAAGTGGAGAAGACTATGGATAATGAACAACACCACTCACATGCAAGCACCAGTATGGTAACAAATCAATTACACTCTGGAAAAAATATTGCATGATAAGTACTCCAAACTACCATTCCAATTAAAGTAGTGGATTTATTACAATGTATTCCAGAACTCCAAAATGATATTGTATCAGGGAAGAATGAGATGGTCCATGCTATGGCCAATTTAGGGTCTGACGAGAAAGACAAGCCAACAACCGAACCTTCATTGTTAGGTGATCAAGTAATTGATCCCATGTTATTAACAATTAGCACAAAAAAGAAATCGTCGGTGGTAAATATGGAGATCCTTGAAAAAAATATCACCAATGCAAATTTTATTGATGATGGGTCTAGTGTGAATGTACTTCCAGAAGAAAATTGGAGACATTTGAGTAAGCCAACTCTCTGGCCCCCAACTTTTCAACTAGTGGGTGTAGATCAATACAATATTAAGGTACTCAGGTTTTTTAATGGGCCAAAAGGTAATTATAGGAATGCAATTATTTATGTTGACTTTTGTGGTCATTTCATTACAAAAGAAAGCATATGATGCATTGTTGGGTCATAGTTGGCTGGTAGTATCCAGAGCTGAACACAACTAGAAAAAGAATACAATCTCTACAGAAACAAGGGTCAGAAGTATATAATCAATTTGAAAAACCAAGCAGTCAGTGAGGAAGCAACTTCTTCTGATTCATCATATTCAAACTCTAAAGAGGAATGGATAGATAAGGATGATCAAATTTATTTTAAAAGGTTGAACAATCTATGTGTGTTGAGTGTAGCACACGGTTCACAAAATACTATAGTTCAAGTTCTAGCAAAGGCAACTGACTTTACAAATGATTACAAAATAAATAAAGGTAAACCTTAGAGAAATAATATTAAAATATTAGATTTCAAGTGTACGGATACTTATTGTCAAGGAAAATCAATTTCACATCAAAATTCTAGAGGGCGAAATATTGTACAAGGAAATTACAAAGAAAGGAAAGTATTGCGGGACAAGAAATTTTTGTCATCAAAGCCAGGTCAACCCCACTAGAGAAAATAAAAAATAAGAAAAAAGGAAATTATTGGACAAAATAGAGGATGGGAAAAAATATATTAAAAAGGCAAGGTTAATCATATTCCAACTCATGGTTGTATGACTCTATTTTCTCTTAATTGTTGTATGACTAAAATTTGTTCCTATCATATGATCTACTATTGTACGATCTACTCCAAACGACATTCAATTTCATTCTAAAGTAACCATACATTTTTTTGTTGTTTGATGAAAAAGAAGTGGCTTAATTAATTATGTGTTAACTAAGTCAATCCTTTAGATCAAACATTGGAACACAAACCAAGCTTGACTACAGTCCTGAAGGAAATCCAAGATGTGGGGGTTATGTTCCTTTATTGTAATAAGAAAGATTGAGATGGACTGTACTAGATCTAGGGTTTTTATAATGAAATATGTCAAAATAGAGATTATTTAACTTATAGGATTGAAAACCTAGAAAACAAGGTCTGAAATGAGCAGTGCAGAGCTATCAAAGGTCACTTTCAGAAATCAAGGCAGATCTAGGAGGACTATTTCACCCAAGCGCAAGTGTCCTAGGGTTATAGGACCTTTGAAGGTGGTTTTCGAGAATCAGGGTTTGTATTTTTCAATCTGCTTCCTAATTTGTTGTACCTGTCTTTGATCTTCCATAATATGTACAAACACAAGAGAGAAAATGGTTTGGGACATTTTAGGGGCTTGCCTTAATCAAACCCCGTGAATGGTGTTCCAACCTCCACAACACCCAAAATAATTATGAGAGAGCACGTGTCCTTGCAAGATAGAGGCAAATCAATAATAAATGAATGTTCTAATAAAGTACCTTACCACAATACAAACCCTAGTGGGATGACTCAAGATCACCATATGGATGAAGATGAAGGAAGAAGCTTCCCTTAGAACCTGCAATAATGTTATAAATCTATAATAGAGAGCATCACACAAATCTACATAAACTTCACACCAGAGCTTTGATCACTTGAATATCATTTGATGTCCTAATGTTGCTTAACCTTTTACATCTAGTCCAAATGAGATGAATAAACTTGTTTAATATGCATATCAATTCACTTTTAGTAAAACCTTTCGAGAAAATCTAACAAAGTGTAACACCTAGAGTAACAAGGCCAACATCCAAGGCCACTCAAACTTTTATTTTTGCAAATGTCTAGGACACTAGCACTTAGATGCTATTGTCTAGGTTTTTGAGGTCCTTTTAGAGTCTGAACTCATATGATAACACCTGGAACTAGTCTCTACTATAGAATGCAATCTTCTTTCAATAAGAGTCTACATATCAATCTACAAGGGTGCTAAACCTAGTGTAAATCACCGGTGTCGACAATTTACAACATAACATTTAGCCCCCACTTTAGAGTGGGTATGATCTTATATTCATATGCACACTAAAGTATGGAGAAAACAAACTTTTTTTCTAGAATCTTGGAGCCATTAGAATGATGCCAAGTTGAGAACTATGAAAGCCCCCAATCTTAGGATTCTAAAGGTCTACAAAGCATAGAAAGAAGAGATTACATACACACTAGATATCCAACATAATTCACACATACATGGAGTATTCATAAATCATACAATAATGAATACACATAAAACATGAAGCATACATGTAATACACAAAGTAAACACGTAAAGAGACATAGTAGTCATAGAGCATACATGAAGAATACATGCAAAGATAAGAGCATGCAAGTTATGTAGTACATCATACATGTAAGAAAGAAAAGGTAAACAATCACAAAGAGAACATGACATGGACACTAGCTTAGTTTTTGGGTAGGGGTCATGCAAAGATGTTCTTCATGGATCACGAGCTAGTAAGGACCGTCGAATTACTAGATGATCATAAATGTAAAAGTCACACAGGCTAGCAAGTTGCGTTATGCTAGGTGGATCATGGATAAGTAACCAAAAGAAACATCACAGGCTAGTAAGGACTGCCAAATTACTGGGTGAGTTCCATGTCAAGTGAAGACATCACAGGCTAGTAAGGACCACCGAATCACTAGGTGAGCTTCATGCCAACCATATCAAGGATTACGGGCCAGGAAAAGCATGATGTTTGCTGGGTAACTCTAGTAAGGTGTTACAAAGATTATCAACAAGTATTTCAATGGTAAAACCAGCCATGTGGTGCATGAACAAAGTAAAGCGCATAGCATGATGTATGCCCCACCTTAAAGTAATTTCTAACTCCATCAGGGAGAAATTACTTTAAGGTAGAATGAATAATTAATGTAAAACAAGCACGAGAGCTTTATGGAAGCACATGCTTAGATGATTATACGTGTTTTCAAAAGTTGCATTGCAACAAGAGGTTATCCCCAGTGTAATGAAACTACAAAGTGCCACATTAAACAATATAAAACAATGAGATAACACAAAATGGATTTACTTGATTGGCATCAGTATATGAATGGTTATATGTATAAGGGAAAATTATTTTTGGACCTTTCATCATCCGCCAGTCAATAGAACTATGAAGATAGATGAAGAATTATCACATAAGAATACAATAGATCATAAAGGAGGATTCTAAATCATCTAATGGAAATGAAAATTAACAAATTGTAAATTATGACATATAGAAGAATGGAGATACAAAGAGGAATGTCACGACAAGTTCAGTCTCTTTGTATCCTTGCACCAACAAGAGTGTCAAGGGTCATCTAAAGAGAGCTTAACAAACAAAATACATATCAAGAAACATAATACAAGGATAACAACACATGTAATCATAACATAGAAGAGAAGGGACCACACTTGCAAGTCGGCCTAAAGCATATCATCCTCCTCCCAATCTTCCTCTTCATAAATGGATGGTGGACAAGATGCGAGAGGGTCTATAGCAAGTGTGGTGCAAGGTGGTAGAGTCATACATGTTTCACCATTATATTCTGTATCACTATCAGAATAAAGCACAATAGCTTAATTAACATGGGCCACTGTAGGTTGTGCATCAATATCATTCGCATGAGTAGACAACGCATCAATAGATATATCCTTCAAATCCATTGGTGGCTGATGCTTGTGAGGAGGAAGGTTCTCTTCTTCTATAGCAAGTTGGCAGGCCAAAGTATGATGTCACTTCTTATGCTATTTTGCATTTTGATTTCACTTTAAATCTAATTTGTAACATTAGTTAGGGGAACTGTGATGTCTTCCAACATGGGTTCCTTTTCTTCCTTTGCTTGAGGAGCATGAGGAGGAACACAAGGAACTTCTAAAGGTTAGGAGACCACATGAGGAGGGTCTCTCAAATGCATTCTACTCTTCTCTCTCAACCTACAAAATAGGTGGAGGTACTAAAGCATCCTCAAGTGATTAAGAAACTGCAAGAAAAATATTTTGCACAACCGATTACTTTCCACTAGTCTCTGAAGAGGCAGGGAGACCAAAAATAATTCTCAAGTTGCAGGGAGGTTAGGATTGTGCTAGGTGTTTGTCTCATGGTCCTAGATAGGATGGCGGAGGTGGAACCACAGCATAAATACCAAACGCTCAAGGATGGGGAGGATCCTTCGATTCAGACTTTGGTTTGTTCAACTCCTGCATAGCAACGAGAACTATTGTCACAACCACAAAAAATTGAGAGTCTCCAAGTGTACTAAGTGATAATTCAACAATTTTCTTTGCTTTAAACTTTTGATAAGATAGAAAGAAGAGATCATCAAGAGGTTGAATAGAACCCACTAGCTATGGCCAAAAATAGTCAAGCGAAAAGTGTCCACGACGGGCCAAGGGTTGGAATCCATTGTGATGTACAACGTGTACCTATCCTTGGAATGGAAACTTTAACCATTTATGAACCATCAAAGGGACCTCTTTCATGGAATTGAGCCATGGATGATCTAACTTCACATGAAATAAGTCTGAAGTAGAAATAATAACAAGAGATATGTCTAATGTTCTTGGCCCAACCTTGAAAGGAAGAGTCAAGGCACCAAGAGTTAGATAGATAGATCAATCATGTTCTCTAATAAAGATTTTGGATATGTTGTACTTGTCTCGATGTAATTCATGCATAAAGTGGAACTCTTCAATAACCACATTAACCATGCATATGGGATCGATGAGTGCTCCCCTAATGGGTTTGTCATTAACCCTAGCAGTAATGTAGAGAGGTCCCTCATGTGCTTGAATGGAAGCATCATGAGGTGTAAAAGAGATAGCAAGTTTAGGTTCTGCTCATTCTTGATGAGGACAAACATCTACCATACCAACCACGCTATCAAATGATATATATGTAGGTATTGCATTGATGTATGTTTCTATAATGTTTGCTTGATGATGAGGTAGTGGATTTGTATAGATTTATAAATTCTAATTTGGGGAGCAACCGAGTTATTTCCTTTTTCATTTTAACCCACTACTTGGATAACGTTAGAGTCAATTGGGTCTTGAACTTCATGTTTAAGATGCATACATCACTTAGTATCATGTCCAGAGGTACGATGAAATTGGAAAAAGGCCTTTAGGTCAAAAGAAGGTGATTGCATCTTACTAGAATCAATATGTCAAATCAAAGGAAGCTTAATGAGATTATTATTTAGAAGTTTCAACATTACTGAATGAAGAGACTCTGAGAGTTGTGAATCGTGTCGTATATTTTTTTTTGGTTTATAAGCGGTTAGAGCTCAGAAGGTGTTGTGGTCACAACTTGTTTTTGAATGCTGTTTGGAGATGAGTTAATTTTTATGAAGTTTATTTTTTGCTTTTGAATGAATGATAATGCAGGGAAATAGCTTCAGACTTACCAACAAGAGCCAATGAGGTATTATCCTTATATTAACTAATCGATAATTGATAATCATAGAGAGTCATGCAAACATGTGTAAAAGAGCTATAACGCATTAACAATATATTATCACTACCTTCTCCCATTGAGAGGTAGCCATCATTAGTCCAAGAAAAAGATATAGCATGAATTACTTCCCCTGGATAGATGCACTAATTATGCATCTAGCAAGAAGAAGAAGGAGCAATTACCCCTAAATTCTGTTGGAGATACTCAAAAGTATCCTTTGCAAGAGCCTTTGTGAAGATACCTGCAATCTAATCCTTTGTTAGAAAATATTCCAACTTCACTTCTTTATCTACAACCTTCTCTCTCAAAAAAGTGATATCTGATTGATATATGATTGGTTCTAGAATGCATAACTGGATTCTTGGAAATATTGATAGCACTAATATTATCACACAAAATAGGAAAAGGTTCATCATATAGTACCTTGATATCCTTTAATGTTTGCTTCATCCACAACACTTGTGTATAGTAGGATGTTGTTGCAATATACTCTGCCTTTACAGTTGATAAAATATTGAATCTTATTTCTTACTATGCCATGAAACCAATCTGCTTCCTAAAAATAAAGCATCACCACTTGTACTTCTTCTATCATCAACACAACCAGCCCAATCAGCATCAGTGTAAGAACTCAAATCAAAATCATTACCTCTTGGATACCATAGGCCATAATCTGAAGTTCCCTTCAAGTATTTGAATATTCTTTTTACTACCTTCACATGAGCTTGCTTAGGATTAGCTTGATATCTGGAAACCACACATATTGCATGCATAATATCAGGTCTAGAAGTAGTCAAGTACAATAATCCTCCAATCATAGATCTATAAAGAGTCTAATCAACTTCAGGTGACTCATCGTTCTTGCTCAAGTGACACCGTGTAACTATAGGAGTACTTGCTAGTTTGGAGTCCTCCATACCAAATTTCTTCAGCAACTCTCTAACATATTTAGCCTAAGAAATAAAGATACCATCATCTAGTTGAACAAATTATAGCCAAAGGAAGAAAGACATCTCACCAATCATAGACTTCTCAAACTCTTTCTGCATCTCTTCTGCAAACCTCTTACACATACTATCATCTCCACCAAAGATGATGTCATCAACATATACTGCAACTATCAAAATCATGTATCCCTCTTCCTTAATATAAAGAGTACTATGTTTGGTACCTTTCTTGAAGCCTTTCTGAAGTAAGTACTTATCCAACCGAGCATAGCAAGCTCTAGGAGCTTGCTTGAGTCCATATAAATCTTTCTTGAGTGTGCACACCATGCCTAGATCTTTTGATAGCTGGAAACCATTTGGTTGCTCAATGTAGACCTCTTCCTCTAGATCTCCATTAAAAAATGTTGACTTGACATCCATCTGATAAACCTTGAAGTTCTTGTGAGCAGCAAGGGCAAGAAACATCCTAATTGCCTCCATCCTGGCTATCGGAACAAAAGTCTCCTCAAAATCAATGCCTCCAACTTGTGAATACCCTTTACACACCAATCTTGCTTTGTTCCTCACAACTTCACCATCTTCATTTAGCTTGTTCCAGAACACCCACTCTGTTCTTATAACATTCTAATTGGCTACTCTGGGAACCAATTCCCATCTTATTCTTCTCTATTTGATTCAATTCTTCTTCCATTTCCTTCAACCATCCATCATCTTTGCTAGCATCAACAAAGGTTTTGGCCTCTACCTTTGATAGTAAACATAAATTCACTTACTCACTTGCCTTTGAAAACCTTCTCCTAGTCTACACACCTTCATTCTTATCCCCAATGATCTGATCTATTGAATGATTTCTCTAAACATACTTTGTCAGAGTCTTAAGGATTTTCTTTGATTCTTGTTCCTTCTCTTCTTTATCCTCCTCTTCTTCTTCAATGCAGGTAGGTACATCAAATTCGTAGTCCTCAAGCTCTTGTGAGATCTAATACAAGTCTTCATCTACTTTGGCATTTGTGCTTTCAATCATCTTTCCCAATCTCTTGTTGTAGCATCTATAGGCCTTGCTTATGGTTGAGTAACCAAGAAAGATTCCTTCATCACACCTTGCATCAAACTTTCAAAGGTCTTATTCATCTCTCCTAATATAGCATTTGTTACCAAACATCCTAAGTATCTGATAGTGGGAGGTCTTCCATACCATAGTTCATAAGGGGTCTAAGTGATATTGACCCTCAGTTGTATTCTATTAAGCTGATAGACAGCAGTGTGAACTACTTCCTTCAAATACATATTAGGTAGATCTGCATCTTTCAACATTACCCTAGCCATCTCTTGGACAATCCTATTCTTTCTCTCCACTACCCCATTCTGTTGATGGGTCCTAGGAGAAGATAGATGTCTCCTAATACCATGATCTTCACAAATCTTTTCAAATTCATTTGAAGTAAACTCACCTCCTCTATCAAATCTTAAGAATTTGGTCTTGGCATTCATTTCATTCTCAACTATTGCTTTCATTATCTTAAACTTATCAAAGGCTTCTAAATTTTCTCTTAAGAAAGTAACCCAAGTCATTATAGAGTAATCATCAATAAGCAACATGAAATACCTTTCACCTTGTTGACTCTTTGTTCTTGTAGGACCACATAGGTCAGTGTGAATTAGCTCCAGAGGCACTGTAGAAGAGTGCTCCTTGCTCTTGAAATTTGTCTTTGTCTGCTTTCCCATTTGACATTCCTTGCATAATGTGTTTGCAAGCTTGGTTATCTTAGGCATATCTCACTGCATGAATAGAGATGATCTTTACCATATTATCAAAGTTGATGTGTCCCATTCACTTGTGCCACAACCAACACTCACTAGATTGATCCAATAAACAGGTTCTTCCATTTACCTCCTTTAGATGATAGATACTCCATGTCTTAATACCTTCTCAAACACGTTTTTGAAGCCTTCCTAATTTCACATCCTTTGGCATGAAAAGTGAGATTGTATCCTTTACTACACATCTAACTGACACTGAGAAGATTGTGTTTTAGCCCTTTGACATAGAGGACATCCTCAGACATATTCTTCCCATCAATAGTTATAGCACCCTTTCCACATATTTGTGCTGACTCATCACCACCAAACTTAACAGCTCCACCATTCCAATTCTTAAGGCTGATAAACTTCTCCTTCTCACCAATCATGTGGTTAGAGAAACCACTGTCAATTACCCAAGCATTAGCTTCTTCTTTTGCATGAAAGGAAGTCCATACAACCATTGATTTTCCATTATCTTGATCATCATGCAATGTATTAGACTTTTCACATTTCCTAATATCACCCTTTTTGTCACCAACATTCAAGGCCATGAAAAGTGTTTCATCATTTGAATCATCATGATCCTCATCTTCTGAAGAACAACTACTCTCCATGGAATATAGACTTCTTTAGGGCTTCTCTCTTTTGTTACTACCCCTTGATTCTTTAAAAGGACATTTAGAAGTAAAATGACCAATTTTTCCACAATTGAAACATTTGAAAGGTAACTTGCCTTTGTATTTGTCAGTGCCCTTCTTTAATCTTCTTACAAAGTTTATCTCTACCTCATCAAGGTCATCATCTTGATCAGATGCTTCATCTTCTACCTTCTTACTTGCTTTGAATGTTGCTTCCTTCTTTGGAGAACCTTTGTCAAATTCTCTCATTTCAAAGGTTGTGAGTGCACCAAACAATTGATTTACTAAATATGTATCCAAGTCCCTAGATTCCTCAATAACAGATACCTTATGACTATAAGATTTAGGGAGAGATCTCAGAACCTTCTTCACAATCTCATCTTCTTTCACTTCTTCACCAAGACCTATGATGCCATTAACTACTTCATCCACCTGAAGCATATAACGAGCAATGTCTTCTTCTTCTGTCATCCTCAGGGTTTCAAATTTTGTCTTGAAGATTTGCATCTTGGCTTGATTTACTTTGCTATCTCCTTCATAAATGCTACCAAGTTTTACCCAGACATCCTTAGTAGATTTGCAATTCATTACCTTCAGAAGTTTTGAATCATCTAGCCCACTCATGATAGCTCTCTTTGCCTTGGCATTGTTATCATGCAACTTAATCTCATCAACATCTTTAGGATCAGAAGCAAGAGTAGTGTAACCATTCTTGACATCTTGCCAAACACCAAACCCTGGAGAAGATAGATAGTTTTCCATCCTTACCTTCCAAAAGGTGTATTTGTTCCATCAAACATAGGTTCCTTGTGAGATCTATTATTAGCCATCTCAAACCTTCCTCAAGCCGTAAAGCTTCTTTTGAGTAACTTAGCTCTAATACCAATTGTTGAACACACCCAGATACTAAGAGGGGGGTGAATCGGTATCCAAACAAACTTCAAATCCTCTGGAGCAGATTAAAACTTAAACTTTATAGCATTAACATAAGCATCAAAGATCAACACAATGTATAATAACACATAACACCAGATATACGTGGAAAACCCCAAAAGGGGAAAAACTATGGTGAGGATTAACTCACAATATATGAAGCTCACTGCTATAAAAATTACAACTTCTTTTAGGGCTACAACCCAAGGAAGCTACTACTCCCTGAAGAAATGTTTTAGGGTCACTCCCAAGGAAGTTTTAACTCCCTTTAAACTTTCTTTTAGGGCTGCAACCCAAGGCAGCAACTGCTCCCTAAATTGAGAACAAACTTAGAAATGATTACAGCATGATAGTCCTACTACCAGAAACTAACAATGAAGCTCACTCCAATTATGATTGCACTTATGTGTTTTCACTCCTTTTTTGATGATTTCTCTTTTCCTTTGACACTTCTAAATTTTCTTCAATAATCTTCTCTACAGCTTCCTAACTCACTTCTTTCAGCCTTCAAGAAGTTTTGCCTTTAGCTCACTACCACTGGAAATCAATTAGGCACACTCTTCATTTCATTCTTGTCTGAAAATTTTCTTCAATATAAATTAGGACAGGCCTTATTGCTTCTGCTCGCTCTCCTTCGGTCACACATCATAATGCATATCATATTCATACATGATGCTCTTCATACACTCATATTTATAATCATACCTCACCTAGTTCAACTAGGTTTAAAATATAAACATGATATTACATTGATTACATTACAAATCAACCAAGACAAAGAGAAGATTACAATTACAAATCAGCCAGAGATTACACAACATGAAACATGTAGACGATAAGCCTTAACATGAACTACACACCACTCCAGGAAGAAAAAGAAGCCTTGTAGACCCCAACATGTGCTTAACTCAGTCCTAAACATCATTCACAACATCATCCTTCAAAGAATAATGTTTGTACACTTCACATAATTGAATTAGGTCACCCTTAAGTAAGAAAACATGAAGCTTGTAGTACATCGGTCATTACAGCTTGGTGGTACTCATGAATGATTAACCGGTACTTGTTATTCTCCTAGATGAGTTGGCATGACCCACTCAACATCTCCAAACACTCCTTGATCTCTACACAGTAACAACTTTGTGGTACACATCATCAACATTCCTCAGTCGGCCTCAACAACAACTCTTCACAAACTAACTTGAAAACTTTGTGTGGTACTGGAAACACAAAAGATCTACATGTGCTTCAAACCTGAGAGCCATAGAAGCATGTAGAATGTCCACATAAACTCATATAACTTATCTATACAATCTCCAATAGGCATAAGTACTCAAACATATGTCCTCAAAATAATTAGGCATCTGGAACCATCTATAGTACAGTCATTTGAAAACTAAACTTGCGGACCATTAAATCACTTGATACTACAAAGTAGCATGTATTGAACATCCCTAAATATGTCCAAAAAACCACATGAGAAAATCTTCACATTTGGAAGAATGCAAAGCATTCCAACAAACCTTCATCATTACTTTACTCTGCTAGAGGACAGACCAAAACTTTGTCACTTATATCTTTCACTGCGGAGGAGCAAATGATATGAAACTTTGGATATACCACCTTCTCAACACATTGAACTTAACTTCTGAACCGCATGACCATATCTTTAGATGTAGAGGAATGTGGAGTATTTTACCAAGCAGTCTTCTAGGCAACTTCATGCAGTAGAAACCTTCACCAACATCCAGAGACCAGAACCTTCTTATAGCAGCACATACACCCTTAGAAACAACAGGAAAAAGCATACAATGAGCTATAGGTCATCACCAACATCTTCTCAACCTCAACATAGCTTCTAATTCCCATCTTAATATATCATTATTATATCATCTCTGCTAACCACAAACATGCTCAATACAACTTTACTTGACATTAATGAAGACATGACATCTAACCATGAACATCAACAACATCACTGTTAACACACCATCATAGTATATCACCAACATTAGCATCCAAGCATAGTGTTGACATCAGTGACAACCCAAACAGAGTGTTGACATCAATGACAACCACATCAATGGTAACCTTAGGTAACATATGTGCAACAATTTGAACCTCTTAATCCCCACCGTGTTTAAAAAAATTAGTAGTTTAGAAACTAGATTCAGAGCACTACAAATATTGTTCTTATCACATCTAATTTTGAGCATGGCCATCTTCAATTTCTCATCCAATATCACTTTTTACTAATTTCAAAATAAAGTGGCTAATTTTGACCCCCTTTTGGTCCCCCATTTCTATGCACATACCTCATGAACTCATGTTTATGTAGATTGAGAGGTCCAAAATCATTCAATCTCCTCAACAACGCTGCACAACATGTTGGCATTTTTAGTTCATGTTTGTGTGGGTTCCAACTCCTTAACAACCCCACATCATTTTCATGTTTTTAGATCATGCTTGTATATATTAAGGTTGACACATTATTTCCAACTTCTCAAAAACCTTATACAACTTTTTATTTTCTTTTCTCAAACTTTTACATTGTTTCATAAGGGCAAAATTGGTCACAACCTCAAGACTCCATTTTTCTCAAATTCACTATTCATACCCCTTAGTCTTTTTACAATTGAGTAATGTCACATTTACTAAAATATAAAATGATGATTATGATTCTATGCTATTGATGGTTTTTTATAGATTCTACTAGTTGATTTTGTGTGTGTAGGTTTGGGGATGTGGCTCTACCAAGAACACAAATAAAGAACGAGGCATCATCCAAACACATATCCTTTTGCATTTGTATGATTGTTTCAATTACAATCTTCATTATTTTAGCATGTGGATCACATATGCATCAAATTGGGAATAAAATTACAAAGAAAATAAACATCTTTCCCTTTTACCCTCTTATTATACACTCAATTTGTGATGCAAGTCATGCCCCACTCGCAGCTACCCAATACCCTCACCCGCAACTATGTGAAAGCAAACAAGGGTTCCATTTTATATGTAGGTTAACTTACATTGGCTCAAAACCTATGACAACCTATAGCCTAACACTACCACCCTCCTACAACAACTAAAAATAGCTATGAAGACCTACCCTTCATGCATGCCCAAAAACACCCATGACACTAATCAAATAATAAAATAAAATGACACATTTTATTACATGAAATATATATTCTACTACATGAAAGGACCTATGCTTCCCTTATTCACACTCACACATACATGTATGCACTTAGCTACTTGATTGTACTCTCTCACTCTTACCCTCTCTCTCTCACATGACCTTGCTACTCACATGAAACTTCTACTTCTCACTCCCCACACATAGCCTCACCTTCACTTTTCTAGAGTACCAACCCAATCTCACATGTGGTCCCCTCACTCCTTCGACCTGCTCATAGATTCTCCTCTTAATTAGCACCCCAACTTAGCTCCTTATGGGTGTTTTCTTCTACCTTACCTCTACTCAACCTCCTTGATCTGTGACTCCCCCCAATCATTGTTGATATCCTCAACTCCCTTTTAGCTTCTTCTCCTTGCTCACATGCCTATCTCTAGTCCTCCTATGAGTGCCAAAATACCTCACCATTAATTCCAACTTGTGCACACAAATCTCCCTTAGATCTAGTGTAATCAGTGTCTTGTTCATACCAGGCCCTCATATGTGCTAATGAGGTACAAACAACCCCTCGAAGGCACCTTCCAGATCATCTAATGCCTACACACCATCCTTTACATAATTAATTAAAATATTCTACATCCTTCTCACCTATCATTCAATCTCAATGTTAAATGTTGGATCCTCTCATCATGTGCAGCTTGTCTTTATCACTAAACTCACCCAAAGGTTCTCTATTATTGTTCTTCATCTATTCTAGTTATTAAATGTTGACCTTGCATCATAAACAACTTATTTTTTTCACCAAGAACTTGCTCCTCCATCCTTTATCACAATCATCCATTTTTTGATCACCTCACTAGTATATCATATCTTCTTTTGTTTCCTAAATTGGCCCTCCAACACCTTTTCCACTATGAGAAACACAAGTGGAGTCACTACACCCTCGTGCCTCTTTATTTACCACCCTTTCCACTATTTGACCACCTCATTATCAACCCATTCATGCACCTCATGGCCATGTAGCCAACTTTTCACTTTCTACTCACTCATATAAATCAACAACCAACACATCTACCTCTTACTCTTTACCTTTTACAACCTCCTCTCATTTGGTCACTACTACTCTATCAACAACCCCATACTCTCCACCTATGACACCAACCTTCTGCTAATCTTACAACCCTCCAAATCACCATATGAACATTTCCACATGTCCTTTCCTTGCACCTTTAATAGTATCTCCATTTTTCTTTCACATAATATCCTCATCACATTCGCAACCTCCTTGTTTCTACAAGTGCACCTACTCCCTAACACCTCATCTCCTTTTACTTTAAGTGCTTATTTCTCGATGGGCATACCTCTAGTAATTGCAAGTAACCTCTCCTTTATTGTAGCTCCATTACCACAATTGATCCAATGTTCACTCTCGCTTTTCTATGATTCATGTTGCTACAAGTAACCACATTTGTTACAAGTGCCTTTACACTATGGTGACTCCTCACCCATGGTATAAATCATGGTTCCAAGTAAACATTTGTAGTGGCTACAAGTGTACATCCTCCTCCAAATGACTATTTCTATGCCTTCAATCCATGTCATCTTCCAAGACATGGGATGTCACTACATCATACTCACCATGTATAAAAATATGTGAGCCCCTACTCACATTATGGGACTATCTGGAGTTTTCTTCTTTTTCTTCCTCTTCTTCCAACATCTTGTTGGAACCAATATTTACCACTACTACCACCTTTGGCCTCATACTTGTTGCACTCCCATTAACTTACACCTATTGTTTCCCAATCTCCTCTGTAGTCAGTGAATAATGTCGATTATTATATTTGATAATATGGGTAACCCGACTATGTTATCCAACTATGTAAGCTGACTATGTATTAATTGTTTGTTAGCTCTTGTGTAGTTGAGAGTTAGATTCAATTAGTTGATGGTTGTGTTCCTCTTGAAAACCTTCAAGTCCTTTAAATAGTCTTCGTATCATCAAGTAAAGTAGTATGATGTAGTTAGATCGACTTTGATCCTTGGCTAACCATCTCTAGTCTACTTCTATAATATTTTCATGAGTGAATAAAGATATACGTTTACTTCTCTATCTATATGCATTGTTAATTATATTTATTATTGCAAGTATTCATTTATTAGATAGGTGAGAAAACATTGGTGTCATTGCCTTACAAGAAATTAGGTCTGATATAAGAGATCCATGCCCTTAGACCCTAATATAGGTGGGAAGAGACCACATGGTCATGATCAAGAGATCAAATGATCTCTTAAGCTAGTAGAAGAAAGAGAGTGCAGAAGAAGACTAAGAGAGACTACCAAACATCGAAGCTAAATTCCATCTCGAAGTAAGAGTCATAGTCGAGCGAGCATGAGTAGGAGTCATAGTCCGGTGAGCATGAGTAGAAGTTGTAGTTAGGAAAGGGAACATATTTCTATAATGGGAGGAAATCACCAGGCACTTTCCACTACAAGACAACATGTGGATTGATCTTTCTGATCAAGTTGAAAAGTCCAAACAACCTTCTCTAGATGAGGGAAGTTGGAAGTCAGAGTCAGATTCCTTCATAGAAGTGTATGAGAGCAACCTTCGAGGCATGGAAGGGTTGTAAATAAAGGAGAAGAAGCTAAGCCAAGAGTGTATAAAAGAAATTCTGAAGGCAAAATTCAAGTGCGCAGAACGCTAATGTAGTGGGAAGAGTGGAGGCTTATCATGTGGCTGAGAGTACGAGACAAGAACTGGAATGTTCAAATTGAAACTCCCCAGCAAGTAGGTTCCAAGCATGAGGTTTAGATGTGAACAATGGTAATCCCTAGTGGAGAAAAGTAAAAGTTTCCCAAGTTTACAGGCAATGGATTGGAGGATCTCATTAAGCACTATAAGACTTCTGAGACAATCTCAACAACAAATGGGTAACATGATAAAGCAATTTGGCTAGAGTCTTTTCCAGCCACCTTGCGAGGTGTAGAAATTGATTGGTATACTGAACTTAACCAAGCATCTTGAAACACATGGGAGAATTTAAATAAATCCTATGAACAAGAGTTTAGGTTGTTGCAAGATGATAATGAAATAGTAGCTAAAATCTACAATACCAGGCAAGGTAAGCATGAGAACGTACGAGATTATAACCATAGACTTAAAGAACTACTTATAAAATTAGAAAAAGAACCTACTGATGGTCACAAGAAAAGGTGGTTCATTGAAGATCTAATTCTATCCTTAAGAAAAAAAGATGAAGGTAGTACCACCCTCTTCTTATGTCAAAGCCTACAATCAAGTGATGGACATAGAAATTGAAGACAAAATTTCCTCCCATAGTAAAAGAAAAATAGAGGAAGATGTTAGTTTAGATGATAGTAGTGATAATGAGTCAGGAATGGTGCAAGCACTCTGGAGGGACATGCTTTGGATGATGAAATAATTGAAGATGGAGAAAGAAACTGTTTAGTGGAAATTTGGATTTGTCAATGTTCTAGATTTTAGATGTTTAAATCTACCTCTCCACTATACATTGAAGGATCTAGGGTTGAGTGGCGAGCACTATCATGGAATACCCAAGGTCACTTACAGATGTAGGGAAACTTGGATTAGGGAATTAGTTATCAATTTTTCCTTCTCCTATGTCCAATTGACCATTAAAACCCTAATTATGCAAATACGACAACAAATTGATGAAAGACGGAAAAAGCTCTTGCAGACGGGAGTAAAATAACAAATCACAGAATACCTATTTTTGGGATTCTGAGATGGAACAGTCGGGGACACTGGTGCAGACACCCAAGTCCAAGGTACCTACTTTTTTCAGGGAATTCGGACCTCCTTCCGACACTAATCAGCCCTATAACTTCTGTTTTCCAGAATCTGTCTACGGAGAACACTTTTGCAGGCGCCCTAGTCTTAGAAGTGCTCTTTTGTCTGACTTTTCTTCAGATCCTGAATCCTTGATGTCTGCCACTCCTTCCTCCAACTCCACTTTTCCCAAATGCGACACCTGTAACCTACAATCACAAGACTTGGTTTGGGGGTTGTGGTGTTTAGAGGTTTGCCTCAGTCAAACCCCGGAGGACACTTAAGTCTTCGAACACTGTTGTCAGATAAAGAGTGCATGCCCTTGTGAGGCAGAGGCAAAAACTGAAGGAATTAATGATAAAAACACAATATATGTCACCTTGTAGTGAAGCTCTCATGGAGGAAGATACTCTTCATGCCATGAGGAGATTGATGCTCAACTCTGCAAATATCAACACATAAAACATACAAGTATGCTCTTGCAACACAATAGAAATCCTTGAATCACCTTGAGAATACAATAGCTTGCTAGTAATCATCTAATTGAAATCTAGTTTACAAATGAATGCCTACACATGCTTATATATGCATCTACAAGCACTCCTACCAAGATATTTGAAATTCAACCTTACCGTGTCGGCAAAGGGACCTAATAATGGTCACTAACCGACACCCAGAAATTGGGGCTACCCCAAAATAGGGCAGGACTAGGGCGCGGGCGCCCAAGTCTTCCCCCTATTTTAGGTAGGGTACAGCTCAAGGGGTCCTCCTAGGTCCCATTTGCCATGAAACCTAGGTCTCATTCCATTAGGATGCTAAAATATGAACTAAAATGTCCTAAATGCACTCTAAAGACCCAGGAGCTAAACCTTATGAGGGAAAAGCCCCCAAGGGGACATTTTCGGACGTTACATTTAGCCCCTAGTTTAATGTATGTATAAACGTGAGGCCCATACATGCATTAAAGTAAGGTCACAAACACAGCAAACACACCAAGCACGGAGAAGACACACCAATCACATAGAAAACAGTAATAGGCACGCAAAACACGGAGAACACAATTACAGTCATGCAGAACACAGAGCAGACAATCAATGTATAGAAGACACATTAATGCATGGAAGACAAAAATGATATCTTTTCTTTTCTTTTTCTCATATATATGAAATGCAAATGCAAGTACTGGAAAGTAAACAAACCTCCCATAATACACGATGCACCACTCAAGGGCACAGGTCTCTGTATATATGGGGCAACACACATGCAAGACACACAAAACCTCCCAAAATGCATGAAGCACTACTCAAATGCAATGGTCTCTGCATATGGGGCAACAAATGCACCAAACAAAACAAGCACGCCAAAACACACACTTGAAGACACAGAGAAAACACGGCAGACAAGCAATGGTGTGTTCCCTATTTCTAGGCTCATCACCATCTTAGGCACATTATAGGTGCACACTGATGATTGGGCTTCACCACAGCAATAGCCAAAGACACGCTTAAAGGTTGAGTTAGTCATAGAACCTCTCCCCACCTCCGTAGAGGACTTTTGAAAATGACGGGATGATGGTATCTGCTCTGAGAAGTACACCATCCCCGCCTCCGCAGAGGGCTTAAGAAAAAGGATATGCTCAATATTCTACCTCCGTAGAGGGCTTACATGATTGTTTGATTGAAAACAAACTCAAGATGCTTGATGCACTACTCTAGGGCACAAGTCTCTGCATCTGAGGTCAAACACATTGCTATCATCTATAACAAATACCTTACCTTATATTCCCCCACCTTAAGGTGGTTGATATTAGTTATTGATATCAAGCACGTTAAGGTAGGAAGAAAACACACAAGGGAACACCGACTTTCGCAAATCCCATGCCCCCCGGAGGTGACATGTACTTTATGATCACCAAATGTTCCCACAAACACATCCCTACAAGAAACGTGTTAGTGTCTACAAAATCATGATAAACAACAACATTAATGCATATGATTAACCACACAAAGAGCCAAGATTATACAATGAATTTGGAGTTCAAGGATAACCAAGGGCTATATCACGAAGCTCTCTGAATCAAGTACCACCAAGGCTAGATTCAAAGGCAAACAAAGGTGCATAGAGCAGCAGTATTGTTAAGGTTTGTAAATGCGACAGAAACATCATAAAATTCACTACATGGAAATAGCAAGTGCTTCCACTAGCCAAGCGTCGGATAAGATATACAACCCCATCATCATATTAGGAACTAAGTCCAATTTTTGATTGCTCTCGAAAGGGACACTAGGTCCGCATCAGTATAAATGTTTGTCGTCATCCGCCTGCTAGATGGAAACACTAGAGGAAGGGAAACAATAAATAAGAGAGGAGAAACAAGTGTCTTAGGGACAATCACGTAGGAGGGTGCCCCCAAGTCACTAACCACGATGCTATGTCTGTAAGACACAACACACAATAATAAAATTAGAGAGAGGCAATATAGAAGAATGATGATACAAATAGAAGGTCACAATAGAGGCGGTCTCCTGGTATCCCGAACCTTATAGGAGAATCTGAGGTCATCCCAGGAGGCCTAAATAGCACATAACACATCACAGGGGAAGCACATCACGAGAGAGATAAAGGGTTAGAGATACTTACCTGTAGGGCCCCTGTCAGGCTAGAAATTGTCTATAAGCAAATCGTCGTCGTCGTCTTCCCATTCCCTAGTGATGGAGGATAGTGGGACATATGGTACCATAGCCAAATTCATATCTTTCTCATCATGTTGTTCATCGTTATGATCATCTTTGTTTGATTGAATATTAGGATCAATGTTTTCTTGATGAGAGGCAAGGTTTATAGCATATTCTTGTCTTCTTTTTCTTCTTTCTCTTGCTTTTCTATTTCATTTTGTTTTACCACTTATCTCTTGTAAGATAGGGCTATTCTCTTTCATAGGCTTGTGCAAATTAGAAGATGAAGTACTAGGATCAAACCTCATTTTTCACTATGGAACACTTTGTTGTTGACAATGACCTCTTGATCTTTGTAAGGATTTCGGGGGAGGAACCTCAGCATAGGGACCTTGTCCTTTCGGTCTAAAGTTCTCTTCACATGCGGGTTGTTTCCCTTTTGTCATTTTTTGTGTAGGAGGACTAGGTACTTCATTTTTATCCCAAAAGTAATTCAACTTGTAATGTTTTTCCTGAACCAAAGGTTTATACTTGTTTCGAGGGACGGTGATTATATGGCCATCCAGAGGGAATTTCAGACAATGGTGTATTGTTGAAGGGACAGCTTTCATTTCTCTTAGCCAAGGATGTCCCAATTTAATGCGAAAGAGGTCAAAAACGGGGACAACATCAAACCATTGTTAGACATTTTTTCTGGATAATGTTACTAACAAAGATATCTTACCCAAAGGCTTGATAAAGGTTCCCTTATGCGTCTTAATCATCATGCTCGAGACATCATAAGAACCTTGCATTAGTTGATGTGAAAAGAGGAACTCCTCAGTGGCAATATTAGTCATGTAATTACGATTGATAAGAGTTCCATTCATGGGGTTTCCCATTATTTTTACAGTGATGTAAAGAGGTCCTTTTTCTCCAGTTGTTCTATCATGAGGAGTGAAGACAATTTTAGGTTCAGGAGCCTTTCTTTTCATGTAAGGTCTAGGAGGGAACCTATTGTTGCTATTATAATTAGAGGCCATGATTTTATGCTCAAACTAATGCCAAATCAGATTTTGAAATTTTTTCAAAATTGGTGCAAAAGATAAGAGCAAAAATAGCCTAAAATGTGTGATTTTTTGTACTCTTTTCAATGCAAATGAATGAAACAACGGGTGCTATGAGGATTTCAGTCAAGGGAAGAAAGTTATATGTCTGATATTAGTCCAAAACAGATATATAATCACTCTCAACACACTCTTTATGCAAATCCAAGATAATGCCAAGTCAAAATATAGTGAAAATATGTCGAAATAGGCACTTTTTTCACCAAAATTCAATGCAATAGAGCATAACAAAGGGTGTTGTGAGGAAAATGATGATGGACAACAAATAATATCAGTAATACCAGCCACTAGGTGCCAAAATATCCAACACAACATGATTTTAGCGCCACTTAAAGTCAAGCCCTGGTGAAAATATAGCAAAATATGCAATTTTTCACGGTTTTTCAATTTCCAGACTTAGCAAAAGGGGTGTTGTAAGGAATTTTATGAGGTACAAATATGAATATCAATAATATCAGTCACCTCAATCCATAAAATTGATCACAACACGCTTGGAGTGCAAACTAGGCCAAACCCTAGGGCAAAAATAGCCCAAATGTGTAGTTTTTCACCAAATTTTCACTACAAGAGCCCATTAAAAGGGCGTTGTGAAGTATTTTATGAGGGGAAGAAAATTATAACCCTAATAACAGAAAATTAATGTGAAAATATCTTTCACAACACACTTTTAGTGCAAGTTTGGAGAGTCGATAAGGCCAAAATTAGTGAAAATCATTGTTTTCGAAGCCCTAGGTTTGAGATTTTCGAACAAAATGCTATGCAAATGGTTTAAAGTCTGATTTTTGATGGAAATTACACTCTTAGATCTCAAAATAATTTTTAATCTTAATCATGCAAAATTCCCATGCAAATTTAATGAAAATGGACCAAAATTGCTAGTTTTTTGCTGAAATTTTCTATGCAAAAATGCAAATATTTTAAATCTAAATGCAAATTCACACTAAAATGCAAGACTACAGCCAAATGAAAATTTAAATGAGCCTCTAAAACTAGTAGAAAAATCTGATAAAAGATTTTTCTTACAAACCCTATATTTTGGAATTACTAGGTTATATAAAATTGTCAAAATTTCCACAAAACCCTAGCAATTAAATCATGAAAATGCAAGGTAAATTTTCTGATTTTTTGTATTTTTCTGTAGTTTATATCAGATCTAGTGCAAAATCATGAACTAGGAAAATTTAGGAAGAATTGATGTAATTTAATAAGCCAAACAATGCAAATTTTTTGTATTTTTCCAATTTTTCAATTTTTTTGAAAAAAAAATTTCAATGCAATAAAGTAAATGACCAAATGAATGAATGAAATCACACCAAATATGAAGACAAACACTCAGCAAGTTGCAATTTAAGTCCAAAAGCACAGGTTCACCAAAATGTTTAGTGGAAATTTGGATTTGTCAATGTTCTAGATTTTAGATGTTTCAATCCATCTCTCCACTATACATTGAAGGATCTAGCATCAAGTGGCGAGCACTATATTACCCTAGGTCACTTACAGATGTAGGGAAACTTGGATTAGGGAATTAATTATCAATTTTTCCTTCTCCTATGTCCAATTGACCATTAAACCCCTAATTATGCAAATACGACAACAAATTGACAAAAGACAAAAAAAGCTCTTGCAAACGGGAGTAAAATAACAAATCACAGAATACCTATTTTCAGGGTTCTGAGGCAGAACATTTGGGGACAATGGTACAGGTGCCCAAGTCCAAGGTACCTACTTTTTTGGGGAATCCAGACCTCCTTCCGACACTGATTAGCCCTGTAACTTCTATTTTTTAGAATATGTCTGCGGAGGACACTTTTGCGGGTGCCCTAGTCCTGGAAGTGCTCTTTTATCTGACTTTTCTTCAGATCCTGAATCCTTAATGTCTACCACTCCTTCCTGCAACTCCACTTTTCCCAAATGTGACACCTGTAACCTACAATCACAAGACTTGGTTTGAGGGTTGTAGTGTTTAGAGGTTTGCCTCAGTCAAACCCCAGAGGACACTTAAGTCTTCGAACACCGTTGTCAGATAAAGAATGCATGCCCTTGTGAGGTAGAGGAAAAAACCAAAAGAATCAATGATAAAAACACAATATTATGTCACTTTGTAGTGAAGCTCTTATGGAGGAAGATGCTCTTCATGCCATGAGGAGATTGATGCTCAAATATGCAAATATCAACACATAAAACATACAAGTCTGCTCTTGCAACATAATAGAAAGCCTTGAATCACCTCGAGAACACACTAGCTTGCTAGTAATCATCTAATTGAAATCTAGTTTACAAATGAATGCCTACACATGCTTATATGTGCATCTACAAGCACTCCCGCCAAGATACTTGAAATTCAAACTTACCGTGTCGGCAAAGGGACCTAATAACTGTCACTAACCGACACCCAGAAATTGGGGCTGCCCCAAAATAGGGTAGGACTAGGGCATGGGTACCCAAGTCCTCCCCCTTATTTTAGGTAGGGTATAGCTCAAGGGGTCCTCCTAGGTCCCATTTGCCATGAAACCCAGGTCTCATTCCATTGGGATGCTAAAATATGAACTAAAATGTCCTAAATGCACTCTAAAGACCCGAGAGTTAAACCTTATGAGGGAAAAGCCCCCAAGGGGACATTTTTCAATGTTACAGAAACTACCAAAGAATCCACTGAACTTTGGTGTAGTTAGTGCAAAAGTAAAGGTCACACTAGAGGTAATTGTCCAAGAAAATTGTTTTGTGAGATTTTGTAGGTTATGGGTCATTCGATAAAAGAGTGCCCCTATAACTTGAAGACCAAGAGTACACAAGTGGTCTTCACATAGGGAGAGTAGTCCACTCTATCAAAGCCACATAATGCATCTCCAAGAGGTCATCAAAATCAAAGAGGAGGAGGATGAAGTCAAATACAGTATGACTCCAAAGGACATGTGATCATACAGTACTGACAATGTAACGAATGGGGACACTTTGCGAGAGATTGCCTGAACAAGCAAGACAAAGTGCAATTATTATGCAAATGGTGTGGACCTAGAAACCATGAAGATATTGGATGCCTGAAGAAAAAGGCCAACATCAACCTGATTGATGTTGAAATGAAAAATGAAGTATTGGTCGTTACTCAAGCCCAAGAAAAGAAGGGTGTATAGCTGGATCAACATACAAAACAAGAAAGATAGCATGAAGCAAGAATCAAAGTGGAGAAGACTATGGATAATGAACAACACCACTCACATGCAAGCACCAGTATGTTAACAAATCAATTACACTCTAAGAAAAATATTGCACGATAAGTACTCCAAACTACCATACCAATTAAAGTAGTGGATTTATTACAGTGTATTCCAGAACTCCAAAATGCTATTGTATCAGGGAAGATTGAGATGCTGCACGCTATGGCCACTTTAGAGTCTGACAAGAAAGACGAGCCAATAACCAAACCTCCATTGTTAGGTGATCAAGTAATTGATCCCATGTTATTAACAATTAGTACAAAAAAGAAATCGTCAGTGGTAAATATGGAGATCCTTGAAAAAAATCTCACCGATGCAATTATTGATGGTGGGTCTAGTGTGAATGTACTTCCAGAAGATACTTGGAGACATTTGAGTAAGCCAACTCTCTGGCCCCTGACTTTTCAATTGGTGGGTGTAGATCAACACAGTATTAAGGTACTTGGATTTTTTTTAATGGGCCAAAATGTAATTATAGGAACCCAAGTATTTATGTTGACTTTTGTGGTCATTTCATTACAAAAGAAAGCGTATGATGCATTGTTGGGTCACATTTAGCTGGTAGTAGCCAGAACCAAACACAACTGGAAAAAGAATAAAATCTCTATTGAAAACAAGGGTCAAAAGTATATAATTCATTTGAAAAACCAAGCAATCAGTAAGAAAGCAGCTTCTTCTAATTCATCATATTCACAATCTGAAGAAGAATGGACAAAGAAGCATGATCTAGGTCTGATGGAGATGAATAATGAAGGGATTATGGAATTACAGTCATGCTCGGAGGATGAAACAAATTCTCTCTATGGATTATTTCACTAGAAAATGGAGGATTATGGGGTATTTCCATCAACTTATAATTTTCTTGAGGCTACGATAATCAGTAAAGAGCAACAAAGGAAAATTTATTTTAAAAGGTTGAACAATCTATGTGTGTTGAGTGTAGCACACGGTTCACAAAATACGATAGTTTTAGTTCCAGCAAAGGCAACTCACTTTACAAATGATTACAAAATTAATAAAGGTAAACCTTATAGAAATAATATTAAAATATTAGATTTCAAGCATACGGATACTTATTGGAAAATCAATTTCATAGAAAAATTCTAGAGGACGAACTATTGTACAAGGAAATTACAACGAAAGGAAAATATTGTGGGACAAGAAACTTTTCTCATCACAGCCAGGTCGGCCCTGCTAGCGAAAATAAAAAACAAGAAAAAAGGAAATTATTGGAAAAAATAGAGGATGGAAAAAAATATATTAAAAAGGCAAGGTTAATCATATTCCAACTCATAGTCATATGACTCTGTTTTCTCTTAATTGTTGTATGACTAAAATGTGTCCCTGTCATACGATTTACTATTGTACGATCTACTCCAAACGCTATTCAATTTCATTCTAAAGCGACCATATGATTTTTTGTTGTTTGATGAAAAAGAAGTGGCTTAATTATTTATGTGTTAACTAAGTCAATCCTTTAGATCAAACATTGGAACACAAACCAAGCTTGACTATAGTCCTGAAGGAAAGCCAAGCTGCAAGGGTTCTGTTCCTTTATTGTAATAAGAAAGATTGAGATGGACTATACTAGATCTAGGGTTTTTATAATCAAATATGTCAAAACAAGGATTACTTAACTTACAGAACTGAAAACCCAAAAAACAAGATTTGAAATGAGTACTGCAGAGCTGCTAGAGGCCACTTTAAGAAATTAGGACAGATCTAGGAGGACTATTTCACCCAAGTGCAAGTGTCTTAGGGTTTTAGGCCCTTCAAAGGTGGTTTTTGAGAATCAGGGTCTGTATTTTTCAATATGATTCTTGATTTGTTGTACATGTCTTCGATCTTCCATAATCTGTACAAACACAAGAGAGAAAATGGTTTAGGCCATTTTAGGGGCTTGCCTTAGTCAGACCCTGTGAATGGTGTTCCCACCTCCACAACACCCAAGATAATGATGAGAGAGCACGTGTCCTTGCAGGACATAGGCAAATCAATAATAAATGAATGTTCTAATGAAGTACCTTACCACAACACAAACCCTAGTGGGATGACTCAAGATCACCACAAGGATGAAGATGAAGGAAGAACCTTCCTTTAGAACCTACAATAATGTTATAAATCTGTAATAGAGAGCATCACGCAAATCTGCATAATCTTAACAATAGAGCTTTGATCACTTGAATATCATTTGAAGTCCTAATGTTGCTTAACCTTTTTCATCTAGTTCAAATGAGCATAATAAACTTGTTTATATATGCATATCAATTCACTTTTGGTAAAACCTTTCGAGAAAAGCCGACAAAGTGTAACACTCGAAGTAACAAGGCCAACATCCAAGGCAACTCAAACTTTTATTTTTGAAAATGTCAAGGACACTAGCACTTGGGCACTAGTGTCTAGGTGTTTGAGGTCCTTTCAGAGTTTGTACTCATATGATAACACCTAGAACTAGTCTCTACTATATAATCCAGTCTTCTTTTAATAAGACTCTACATATCAGTCTATAAGGATGCTAAACCTAGTGTAAATCATCGGTGTCGACAATTTACAACATAACATTTAGCCCCCACTTTAGAGTGGGTATGATCTTATGTTCATATCCACAATAAAGTATGGAGAAAACAAACTTCTTCTCTAGAATGTCAGAGCCATTAGAATGACACCAAGTTGAGAACTATGAAAGCCCCCAATCTTAGGATTATAAAGGTCTGCAAAGCATAGAAAGAAGAAATTACATACACACTAGATATCCAACATAACTCACACATACGTGGAGTATTCATAAATCATACAATAATGAATACACATAAAACATGAAGCATACATGTAATACACAAAGTAGTCATAAAGCATACAAGAAGTAAACACGTAAAGACACACAGTAGTCATAGAGCATACATGAAGAATACATGCAAAGATAAGAGCATGCAAATTATGTAGTACATCATATATGTAAGCAAGAAAAGGTAAAAAATCACAAAGAGAACATGACATGGACACTATCTTGCTTTGTGGCTAGGGGTCATGTAAAGATGTTCTTCATGGATCACGGGCTAGTAAGGACCGTCGAATTACTAGATGATCATAAATGTAAAAGTCACACAGGCTAGCAAGTTACATTATGCTAGGTGACTCATGGATAAGCAACCAAAGGAAACATCACAGGCTAGTAAGGACTGCCAAATTATTGGGTGAGTTCCATGTCAAGTGAAGACATCAGAGGCTAGTGAGGACCACCTAATCACTAGGTGAGCTTCATGCCAACCATATCAAAGATTACGGGCCAAGAAAAGCATGATGTTTGCTGGGTAACTCTGGTAAGGTGTTACAAAGATGATCAACAAGTATTTCAATGGTAAAACTAGCCACGTGGTGCATGAACAAAGTAAAGCGCATAGCATGATCTATGCCCCACCTTAAAGTAATTGCTAACTCCATCAGGGAGAAATTACTTTAAGGTAGAATGAATAGTTAATGTAAAACAAGCATGAGAACTTTATGGAAGCACATGCTTAAATGATTATACGTGTTCTCAAAAGTTGCATTGCAACAAGAGGTTATCCCCAGTGTAATGAAGCTACAAAGTGCCACATTAAACAATATAAAATAATGAGATAACACAAAATGGATTTACTTGATTGGCATCAGTATATGAATGGTTATATGTATATGGGAAAATTATTTTTGGACCTTTCATCATCCACTAGTCAGTAGAACTATGAAGATAGATGAAGAAATATCACATAAGAATACAATAGATCATAAAGGAGGATTCTAAATCATCTAATGGAAATGAAAATTAACAAATTGTAAATTACGACATATAGAAGAATGGAGATACAAAAAGGAATGTCACGACAGGTTCAGTCTCTTTGTATCCTTGCACCAACAAGATTGTCAAGGGTCATCCAAAGAGAGCTTAACAAACAAAAAACATATCAAGCAACACAATACATGGATAATAACACGTGTAATCATAACATAGAAGAGAAGGGACCACACTTGCAAGTCGGCCTAAAGCATATCATCCTCCCAATCTTCCTCATCATAAAGGGATGGTGGACAAGATGTGAGAGGGACTATAGTAAGTGTGATGCAAGGTGGTAGAGTCATACATGTTTCACCATTATATTATGTATCAAGTTATCAGAATAAAGCACAATAGCTTAATTAACATGGGCCACTATAGGTTGTGCATCAATATCATTTGCATGAGTAGATGAGGCATCAATAGATATATTTTTCAAATCCATTGGTGGCTGATGCTTGTGAGGAGGAAGGTTCTCTTCTTCTATAGCAAGTTGGCAGGCCAAAGCACGATACAACTTATGTTATTTTGTATTTTGATTTCACTTTATCTAATTTGTATCATTAGTTAGGGGAACCATGATGTCTTCCAACATGGGTTCCTTTTCTTCCTTTGCTTGAGAAGCATGAGGAAGAACACAAGAAACTTCTAAAGGTTAGGAGACCATAGGAGGAGCGTCTCTCAAGGTAGGCTACTCTTCTCTCTCAACCTACAGAATAGGTGGTGGTACTAAAGCATCCTCAAGTAATTGAGAAACTACAGGAAAAAGATTTTGCAAAACTGATTACCTTCCACTAGTCTCCGAAGAGGCAGCAGGAACAAAAATAATTCTTGAGTTGTGGGGAGGTTAGGATTGTGCTGGGTATTTGTCTCATGGTCCTAGATAGGATGGAAGAGGCAAAACTATAGCATAAATACCAAATGCTCGGGGATGAGGAGGATCCTTCGATTCAGGCTATGGTTTGTTCAACTCCTACATGGGAGGGGGAATTACTGTCGCAACCACAAAAAATTGAGAGTCTCCAAGTGTACTAAGAGATAATTCAGCAATTTTCTTTGCTTTAAACTTTTGATAAGATATAAAGAAGAGATCATCATGAGGTTGAATAGAACCCATTGGCTATGGCAAAAAATAGTCAAGCTAAAAGTGTCCACGACAGGCCAAGGGTTGGAACCCGTTGTGATGTACAGCATGTACCTGTCCTTGGAATTGAAACTTTAAGCATTTATGAACCATCAAAGGGACCTCTTTCATGGAGTTGAGCCATGGATGACCCAACTTCACATGAAATAAGTCCAAAGTAGGAATAATAACAAGAGATATGTCTAATGTTCTTGGCCCAACCTTGAAAGGAAGAGTCAAGGCACCAAGAGTTAGATAGATAGATCAATCATGTGCTCTAATCAAGATTTTGGATATATCATACTTGTCTTAATGTAATTCATGCATAAAGAGGAACTCTTCAATAACCACATTAACCATGCATATGGGATCGATGAGTACTCCCCTTATGGGTTTGTCATTAATCCTAGCGGTAATTTAGAGAGGTCCCTTAGGTGCTTGAATGGAAGCATCATGAGGTGTAAAAGAGATAGCAAGTTCAGGTTTTTCTTATTCAGATGAGGACAAACATCTACCATACTAACAACACTATCAAATGATGTATATGTAGGTATTGCATTGATGTATGTTTCTATGATGTTTGCTTGATGATGATGTGATGGATTTATATAGATTTGTAAATTTTGATTTGGGGGAGCAACCGAGTTATTTCCTCTGTCATTTTTACCCACTACTTGGATAAAATTAGATTCAATGAGGTCTTGAACTTCATGTTTAAGTTGTATACATCACTTGGTATCATGTCCAGTGGTATGATGAAATTGGCAAAAGGCCTTTGGGTCAAAAGAAGGTGATTGCATCTTACTAGAATCAATATGTCAAATCGGAGGAAGCTTGATGAGATTATTATTTAGAAGTTGTAACATTACTGAATGAAGAGACTCTAAAAGTTGTGAATCATGTCGCATCTTTGGTTTTAATTTATAAAAGGTCAGACCTCATAAGGTGTTGTGGCCACAACTTGTGTTTTAATGTTGTTTGAAGATGAGTTAATTTTTATGAAGTTTCTATTTTACTTTTTGAATGAATGATAATGTGGGGCAACAACTTTAGACTTACCAACAAGAGCCAATGAGGTATTATCCACATATTGACTAATTAACAATTGATAATTGCAGAGTCATGCAATTACATTATATTATAATGCATTAACAATATATTATCACGGATGTGATGTTGTAAGTTTCCAACAAAAGCTTGTTACACATCAACATCTGACAAAGAATAAGGTATTTGTGAAAAGAGGGCTTGGTAACACCCAATGAAATCAGTCAATTTCTCCTTCACTACTTGTTTACACTAAACTAAATCAATCAAGGAGACTTGAGGTCCAATGTTCACTTAAAAGTGTTGTAGAAATTGGTTGATAAGTTGTTGAAAAGAATTGATTGAATTTGTGGGTAGAGAACAAAACCAACCCAATGTTGTATCTTTAAGTGACTAAGGAAAGAATTTAGCTAAGGTCACATCATCAAAGAAAAAATCACTGCACAAAGATGTAAAAGCTAACACATGACTATTAGGATCCCCCTTCCCATTATACTTCTCAAAATGGGGGGTTTCAAATTTCTCAAGTATCAATTTTTTTAGAATGGTAAAGGACGATGAACTATGGGTGTATTAGGATGGAATAGAAGGCTAATATGGACCTTGATTCATACTTTCTATTTGTTGTTGTAAAGAGCTAGCATTCTGCAAAAGCTAATTAATTACAGGATCAGGTTGTGGAGTAGCTTGAGATTGTATAGGATTTGAATAGTCAAGGCTAGGAATAGGTGATGAAATTGTGTGATTAGACTTTTGGTAAGTGAGATTTGACTGAGGCTAACTAACAATAGGTGATGACACATTTGAAATAACATCATGATATGTAAAGGGGACATCACTATATTTGTGTATAGGATTCCCATTTGATACTCCAAGACTTGTGTTAGCACTACTACCAGGATGTGTAGTGGTGGTGAGAATAGAAGAAGTAAATCTTGATATAGAGGATGTTAGTATGGGTAATGACATTTGTGTCCTTATTTTTTTAGAGAACACATTAGTGATCATTTTCTCACAACTAGCTGACGACATAATGTTGTTATCCACTATGTGATCTAAGTTACATAAAATTTCTATACCTTCTTGACCTTCGAGCAACAAATTTCTTAGACCTTCAACAAGAGGCATAGCTTCCTCAGCTATGTTTACTATGCCCACAAATTTCTAAAAATAAGCCAACTCTGTGTCTAGTTTCTAAATTTGTGTTTCAAGAACATTAGCTACGAGGTTGTCTATGTCTATAGAGTCATGAAAACTTTGTACTTTAGATATCATAGGTAAAGTAGGCCTATGATCTAAATATGATGAACTTCCATGTACAAGTAAGTTAGCAACATCATATTCCAATGTGGGAACATCAGAGCTATTAAAAGCACTAGATCCCATGATTTTTTAACTTCTCCTCACAAGGATGTTAGATTTAGGACACCGGGTCACAAAACTCATAAAAGACTTCACAAGATTTAGGACATGTGAAATATACTTATAGAGGAAAGTGTTGATAAGATGGACTATGGAAATGATGTGATAGAAGAAGGGTTTTACTTTAGTTTTCTAAGTGAATCAATGTTTCTAAATGATTAACCATATGTCCCAAATATATGCAATGAAATGTCTAATCAATTCAACAACCAATTAACACAATGAAGATGTATAAATGTCTGTTATCTAAATAAATAATTAACTAATTAGATTTGGAATAGAAAACATATTAGATCTAAATAAATAAGGTTACAAAAGTTCACAATTAGTTGGGTTCACCAGAATGTTTGGTGAAAAAGAAGTGGCCTAATTAATCATGTGTGTTAACTAAGTCAATCCTTTAGATCAAATATTGGAACACAAACCAAGCTTGAATACAGTCTAGAAGGAGAGACAAGCTGCAGGTGTTATGTTCCTTTGTTGTAATCAAAAAGATTGAGATGGAATGTGCTAGACCTAGGGTTTCTACAATGAAATATGCCTAAATAGAGATTACTTAACTTATAGAACTAAAAAACCAAAAAATAAGGTCTGAAATGAGTAGTGCAGAGTTGCCAAAGGTCACTACTAGAAATCGGGTAGATCTGGGAGGACTATTTCACCCCAAGTGCAGGTGCCCTAGGTTTTTAGGCCCTCTGAAGGTGGTTTCTGAGAGTCATGGTCTACATTCGTCAATATGCTTCCCAGTCTGTTGTACCTATCTTTGATCTTCCATAATCTACACAAACACAAGAGAGAAAATGGTTTGATCCATTTTAGGGGCTTGCCTTATTCAAACCCCATGAATGGTGTTCCCACCTCCACAACAACCAAGATGATGATGAGAGAGTGTGTCCTTGTAGGACAGAGGCAAATCAATAATAAATGAATGTTGTAATAAAGTACCTTTACCATAACATAAACCCTAGTGGGATGACTCAAGATTGCCACAAGGATGAAGATGAAAGAAGAAGCTTCCCTTAGAACCTACAATAATGTTATAAATATTCAATAGAGAACATCATGCAAATATTTATAATCTTCACAATAGAGCTTTGATCACTTGAATATCATTTGAAGTCCTAATGTAGCTTAACCTTTTTCATCTAGTTCAAATGAGAGGAATAAACTTGTTTATATATGCATATCAATTCACTTTCAAGAAAACCTTTCGAGCAAAGCCGACAAAGTGTAACACCTAAGGCCACTCAAACTTATATTTTTGTAAATGTCAAGGACACTAGTGCTTGGGCACTAGTGTCCAGGTGTTTGAGGTCCTTTTAGAGCCTAAACTCATATGATAACACCTAGAACTAATCTCTACTACAGAATCCAATCTTCTTTCAATAGGAGTTTGCATATCAGTCTACAAGGGTGATAAACCTAGTGTAAATCGTCGGTGTTGACAATTTATGACATGGCAGTTGTTGATTGAGAATCACTTGATCAAGAATCAATTGGCCAAGAATTAGTTGTTGTCATATGATTTGTAGCAAGGATCTTCACTATCATTCTACAACCTACAGTAGGGGTCTTCACCACCACCATACCACTTGCAACATGGGTCTTTACTACCACTGTACGACCTGCAACAAGGGTCTTTATCATCGTATGACCTATAGCATGGATCTTCACCACTATCTGAAACATGTTATGTCATATACAACCATCCATACTTCCAACTTTGCCTCCTACGCCAGTCGTATATTTCGCTCATATTTCAGTCATACGCCTTCACCAAAGTATAGAGATTGACATTTCACGCTCGACCGAGATTGACATTTCACGCTCGACCAAGATTGACATTTCATGCTCGACCGAGATTGACATTTCACACTCAGCCTAGAATGACATTTCACGCTTGATCAAGAATGACATTCCATGCTTAGCCAAGAATGACATTCCATGCTTAGCCAAGAATGACATTCCATGCTCATTCGAGAATGACATTTCACGCTCAATCGAGAATGACATTTCACACTCAGTCGAGCTTGACATTCCACGCTTGGGTGACATTGACACTCCATGCTTGGGCAACATTCCACTGTCGGGAGACATTCCATTCTTGGGTGAAATTGTACCATTGGGCAACAGTCCACTATCGGGTGACACTAAACCATCGAGGACATTCTACTAAGCATATGTTTTTGAGATGTTGGTTCTACTTTTGCTCTGTGTTCTTCTAAGATTGCATATAGGTTCTTCATCTACAACATGTCATCACCAGTCAGAAAACCTTTACCTAATGTGTCATCTGGAAGATGACTTTTTCTTTTGGGGGGATGATGTAGTTAGTGTATAATGTTGATTCTTATATTTGATAATATGGGTTATTTGACTATGTAAACTGACTATGTAATATGACTATGTAACTCGACTATGTTATCCAACTATGTATTAATTGTTTATTGGCTCTCGTGTAGTTGAGAATTAGTTAGAGTCGATTAGTTGATAGTTGTGTTCCTCTTGGAAACCGTCGGGTCCTTTAAATAGTCTTTGTATCATCAAGGAAAGTAGTATGATATAGTCAAATCAACTCTAATCCTTGGCCAAAAATCTTTGGTCTACTTTTGTAATATTTTCATGAGTGAATAAAGATATACTTTTACTCTATCTGGTATGTATTGTTAATTTTGTTCATTACAATGCAAGTATTCATTTATTAGATTGGTAAGTAAAAATCCTTCTCCAAGTTCCTCCTTTTCTTCCCTTTCCTCTTCTCTTTATGAGCTTTTGACCCACTATCCATTTTCACTCGAGTATAGCTCTTCCATCTCCATGTGACCTTTGTTACCAACATCTTCTCCTAATATCCTTCCTAGCAACTCCTCCTCTTCTACCCAGGATCAACTCCATCTTCATGATAGACTCCCATAACTCATCCATATATTCCTCTTCTTTACCCTCCTTGGATGTTGTACTTGTAGTACCTTACATCTAACACTATTTACCTTATCTTCCTTTGCCTCCACACTTAGAGGCTCTTTATTGATTGTTGCCTTTACTTGCGTCATCTCACCTATAGCATCATGCTTAGTCTCCTTAGCTGCACCAACTTGCAACTCATTTATTTCATGTACCTACATCATCTCCTACATAGTTCCCAACTCACACTATTTTGTTTCATCTATTTACAACATCTCTTTTCCATCTTATATTGCTCCTACTGGGAGCATGTTCATTCTAACCTTTGTTGTTTTAACTTGCAGCACCTCTTCAAACTATTTACTACTTCTCTCACTGGTAACACCTCTACAATTGCATTAGTTCCACATGTAGCTTCATGCCTACACCCCTCCTTTGTTATACTTACTTGTAGATACTCTAGTGCAGTGTCCTTCCTACACTCCTCTATTGCATCCACTTGCCGCACCTTAGTTGTGCCTCCTTTCAACTCCTTGGTGACTTCCTCCATTTCCCTTGCAGCCTCACACTTGGACTTCTCCATGCTATTTTCTCAACCTATTGCAACTCATGGGTTACATTCTTCTCATTTTCCTCATCCATGAGGATTCACCTTTCCTCTACCCCACTATCTATGAGGTCTTTCATGGGTTGCACAAGACCCATCCCTTGATTTGTGGGTTGCTTGCATGGCACTTCTACTTGTTCATTTCCTCCCAAGGAAATCTTTTCCACTTTATTTTGTTGTTTGATCCTCCTCTTTTTCCCCTTTGTTGGTTCAAATGGTTCACATCCATGACTTCATATCTCCTCATTCTCCAAATATTTTAACCTTTCATTGGTCTCCCTCAAGGCCTTCATCATAGCCTTAAACTTCTCTAAAAAGTTTACTACTACAACTTTTGTTACTCTCCTTCTCGGTGGCATCTCAACTATCTACACAAACACATGCTTTTTCCTCACAAACCACTCACACTTTTAGAAAATTCATTCTCCTACTCACTCCCAAAGTTGTCTCCCACTTTGATACCACCTAACACAAGCGACACCCCACTTGTGGTTGCCCAAGACCCTCACACACAGCTATATGGAAGTAAACAAGGGTTCCCTTTTTAGTTGTAGGTTAACCTACAGTGACTCATACACCCGAAGACTACCACTTGACTGTAGAAACTATGCATAACTATGGAGACCTACCCTTGATACACCTAAACATACCCACCATAGTAATTGAATAGAAAAACAAAATGACACATTTTATTACATGAAATATTTCTTCTATTACATGTACAGATTTGTGCTTCCCCTATTCACACTCACACATAAATATGCATTCACCTCCTCAATTGTACTCTCTCACTCTTACCCTCTTTCTCGCATGACCTTGTTGCTCACACACAACTTTTCTTCTCAGTGCCCACACCAACCTCACCTTTTCTTTTCCACACTACCAACCTAGGCTCACACATGGTCTCATCACTCCTTTGATCTACTCACATCTTCTCCTCTTGGATAATGCCTCCACTCGGCTCTTTGTGGGTATTTTCTTCTACCTTATCTCTCATTGATCTCCCTAATTTACAACTCCTCCCAACCATCACCAATACCCTTGGCTTACTCTCAATTTTTTCCCACTTTTCACATGCCTATCTACTCTATTCTTTCACCTTATGACCCTCTTCTTGGTCATTCCTTGTGCCCTACAATCATAGACTATCCTTCTTCCTAAATGTGACCTCTCACTCCTTGAAAATGACTTTTCTCTTCATGCTACCTCTCCTTAGCATCGATTGTTATTCCCAACACACACATAGTCTCTTTCTCCTCCTCTCTATCATCTGCTAACTAACTCCTCTTAGTTGATGTGTCTTCCCTTCTCTCCCACATGCTCTTCTAGATAACCTTCTCTTTTTTCCATGCCTTCTTTCAAATCCCACCCAAATATTCAATAATTTGTATCAACCTACCTTTGGTCCTCCTACAAGCACCAAAATACCTGACCATTAATGCCAACTTGAGCACCTAAAGCACCCTCAGCTTTGGAATGATCATTATCCTATGCATATCAATCCCTCATAAATGCTAATGGAGTACAAATAGCCCCTCAATATCTCCTTCTAGATTATCTAATATCTACACACCATCCTAATGATACATTCCACAACCTCTTCACCTACCATCTAATCTCGACATTAAATTTTGAATCCTCTCATCATGTGTGGCATGTCTTTGTTGCTAAACTCACCCAGTGGTCCTTTGTTGTTATTTTTCATCTGATCTTGGTATTAAATGTTGACCTTCCACCATATGTGTCTTGTTTGTTACCACCAAGAACCTGCTCCTCCATCCTTTATCACCATCATCCATTTTTGACAAACCTCACTAGTACTATCATAGCTTCTTTTTCTACCTGATCATGACCATCCAAATCAACCCTCCAACACATTCATCATCAAAAGTAGCATGAGTGGCATCACTACACCCTCATGGCTCCTTCTTTTCCACCCTTTCTATTTTTTGGTTGCCTTCATGCAACCTCTCAAGCTCCTTCTCATCCCCTCAATGCGCCTCATGGCCATGCAACCAACTCATCACCTTCAACTCACTTGTCTACATTAGAAAAAAACACTTCTACATTCATCTCTTTACCTTTTGTGACCTCCCCTCACTCGATTACTACTACTCTATCAACAACCCCATACTTTCCATCATATGGCACAAACCTTCTATCAATCTTGAAACCCTTCAACTCATCACACAAACATTTTGGTGCAAGGGCACCTAACCTTCATGATGTAAAAGGGTGGTAGATGTTAGACTTTTGTGTTTTGAGTCATTTTTGTTGTAATAAGATCTATTTAGACCATGGTTCATGTTTCATGTTTGAGTCATGTGGGGTGAAAAGATAACATTTGTTACAAAAGTTAAAAAGTTGCTCAAACAACTTTTGGCATTTTTGGTTTTGTAGAAGATGAATCGTTGGAGATTCAAAAGGTAGTTAGCCAATGGTTGGGTTGGGTTGGAAAAGTTTAAAAACATGCTGGAAAAGCTCAAAAACTCTCTAGTGGTGTTTTTGGAGACAAATCAATAAGTAAATACTCTATTTTCCTACAATTTTCATTATTTTTTTTATTGCTACAGGAGGAAGTACGGCCCTATACAGCCTGCAAATGATCTCAACTGCATTGGAATTGATATGGGTTTGAGTCTATTATCATTTGTCATTGATTTCATCTGTTTTGATTAAGACTAAAGTGAGTTAGAGCCGATTTGCTAGAAACTACCAGAAAACCCTAGTTGTGAGGGTTTAATTAAAGAAATGAGTTTTTTTTAATCATTCCATACCTCCAATTGATAAAGTTGGCATATTCAGACCCCAGGTAATGTGAGGAATGCCTTGAAGTGAAATTTTGTAGTTTGGGTTTTGATTGTCACATAGTTGCTTTGTAAAACAGGGCTAATTAGGCCTAATTGGAGTGGAACAGTTAATTTTTGAGGGTTTTGTTTCAAAACAACCCTATCCACAAATTGAATATGTTAACAAATGGCATAAAGGGTATTCAAAATTATATTCATATTCTAGGTTTGAGTTTTTTTCTGAGAATTATGTTGAAAAAACCAGTTAGGGAGTACTACTAGGAGTTAGCAGACTCAAGACAGGAAACCCACCATTAAATGCTTGAAGGCCTAAAGAACTATTTGTGCTTCATCTTATTGAATCTCACCATCCCTTCTCTACATCATAGTGTTATCAAAGCAATAGGTTTTGGCCAATAATGGAAAAGGTTGAAGACTGAAAGAAACAAAGATGCCTCCTAAAAGTAATCCAACAGCTCGAGAAGTGAGAGAGTTGAAAGAAAAGCATGCCAAGGAGTTGAGATAGGTAAAAGAGGCTCAGGAAGCTATCCTTGTAAGGCTTGCAGCACTTGAATCAAATCAAAGAAGAGGTGTGGTCACCGGAGACCAAAGTGATGAAGAGGAAGAGGAGGAGGGTGAGAATGAAAACCCTCAAGAAGGAGTCCAAGAGGAAGAGGTGGACCCTGATGAATTGAGAATGACCAAGTTGCTAAAGGCTATAAAGGGAGATACTCCTAAGGTGAAGATAGAATTGCCCATGTATGGTGGGAAGATGGATATTGAAGAGGTGCTAAGTTGGATTGATGCACTTGATAACTATTTTGATTATGAGGAGGTGGCAGAAAACCAAAGAATGAAATTTGCCAAAACAAAGTTGAAAGGCCATGCCTTAACTTGGTAGAATTATGTGCAGGAAGAGAGGTTGAAGAATGGTGTCTAAAATCAAGAGCCAATTCCCACCTGATGATTATGCAATTCAGATATTTAGAAAGCTTCAAAACCTCAAACAAAAGGAGTTGGATGTGATTTCACAAGCTAATCATAAGGGCAGGTCATGTTGAGGATGAGGTGGAAAAAGTACCAAGGTACATAAATGGGTTGAGGTTAACTATACAAGATGAGTTAAGCCTTACACCCCCAAGAACGGTGCAAGAATGTTTTCAAATGGCAATCAGGACAGAAGAAAGGTTGAATAGAAGGCAGGAGAAACAAAATAGGGGTAGAGGAAAAAGTTTCAGAGGTAGAGGAACATTTGGAGGAAGAGAATAGTCCACAAATCCACAAGGAGAGTCAAGCAGCAGTCAAGAACAAGGGGCAGATCAGAGAGGTGGATTCAGGGGAAGAAGACCAAACAATAGAGGCAAATTTGGTGGTCAAGGTAGAGGTTCAAATACATTCTCAGGCAGATGTTATCAATGCAATCAGTTTGGCCATCAAGCATGGAAATGTCCAGATAAGCAACCTTCTACTTCACATGTTAGAGAAAGGAGAACTCGATTGGTGCAAAAGGAAGATAATAGGAGTGTCAACTCTCCGTCTCAGCCTATTCTTCCAGAAATTGGAGAAACTTTAATGATGAGGAGAACATTACTCAAAGTTCTTGTGGTAAAAGAGCCTCCACAAAGAAAATCCTTGTTTAGAACCACATGCAAATCTCAAGGTAAGGTGTGTAAACTTGTTGTTGATTCTGATTCCACAGATAATTTGGTTTCTTTAGAGATGGTTGAAAAGTAAAACTGAAAAGATTCCCACATCCCACTCCCTACAAGGTTTCTTGGTTGAATAAGGGTCGATAGGTCCTAGTTAATGAGAAAACATGGGTGGAATTCAACATAGGAGGGTATAGAGACAAAATATTGTGTAACATCATCCCAATGGATGTTTGTCATATACTTTTAGGGAGACCCTGGCAGTATGGCAGAAAGGCTAATCATGATGGGCAAAAGAACACCATTGCGATTGAAAAGGATGGGGTCTCATTCACCCTTGTTCCATTGCAAGATGAACGTGTAGATACACAAGTTGGGTCTAGTGTAATCCTGGTTGGGGAAAAAGAGTTTTTGAAAACCATGAAAGAAGAAGGTGGAGAAGGTTATGCCATTCTAATCAGACCAAAGTTTGTCATGACAGCAGTAGCAAAGATTGAAGATGTACCTAAAGAGGTCCGAGCCTTGTTGAACAAGTATAAGGACATAGTGGTAGATGAGCTCCCTAGTTCTTTGCCACCAATAAGAGATGTGAGCCACCATATAGATTTTATACCAGGGGCAAACCTACCTAACAAAGTTGCATACAAAATGACCCCTCAACATAATGAAGAGATTAAGAAGCAAATCCAAGAGTTACTTGACAAAGGCCTAATAAGGGAGAGTCTTAGCCCATGTCTTGTCCCCACTATTTTGGCACCAAAGAAAGGGGGAGATTGGAGAATGTGCACCAACTCAAGGTAAATTAATAAGATTACCATAAGGTATAGGTTCCCCATACCAAGAATGGAAGATTTGATGGATTGTTTAGGAGTGGCATGTTATTTTTCTAAGATAGACCTAAAAAGTGGCTACCACCAAATTAGAATTAGAGAGGGGGATGAGTGGAAAATTGCTTTCAAAACAAATGAGGGGTTGTATGAATGGCTTGTCATGCCATTTGGGCTTTCAAATGCACCAGGCACTTTTATGAGGTTAATGAATGAAGTTCTGAAACCCTTCATAGGTAAGTTTGTGGTTGTCTATTTGGATGATATTATTGTGTTTAGTAAGACTAAAGAGGAACACTTGCATCATCTAGAATTGGTTTTGAAGAGGTTGAATGAAGAAAAGTTGATGATCAATTTGAAAAAGTGTGAATTTATGAAAGAACTAGAGTTAGTCTATCTTGGTTTTGTGATCTCAAAAGGCTCTTTGAAGATGGATCCTACTAAGGTGGAAGCAATTCTCAGTTGACCCACTCCTACATCAATCAATGAGGTAAGAAGTTTCCACGGCCTAGCTACCTTTTACAGAATATTTGTAAAGAATTTCAGTCATATATGCTCTCCAATCCTTGATACAATTAAAGGAGATAAAAGAAAAAGGTTTGTATGGATTGAGGAGGCAGAAAAAAGATTTCAATATCTAAAAATAGAGTAGCACAGTAGCCTATCCTAGTTCTTCCTAATTTTAACAAAGTTTTCACCATTGAATGTGATGCAAGTGGGTTTGCAATTGGGGCAATATTGAGCCAAGAGGGTAGGCCTATTGTATTTTTCAGTGAGAAGCTCAATAAGGCAAAGAAAAAGTATTCATCTTATGACTTGGAGTTGTATGCCATGGTGCAGTCATTGAAGAAGTGGAGACACCATCTCCTACCCAAGGAATTCATTGTTTTTACTGACAATCATGCTTTGTAGTTTCTTAACAACCAGGACAAACCCAGTCATAGACATGTGAAGTGGGTGGAGTACCTACAAAGTTTCACCTTTACCATCAAACACAAAAAAGGGGCAGTCAAACAAGGTGGTGGATGCTTTGAGCAGGAGAACATTGTTGGTTCAAGAAGTTCAACTCCAAAGTGTGGGAATTGATGCCTTGAAAGGTATGTATGAAGGGGATGATAATTTCAAAGATATTTATGATGTTTGTAATCAGTTCAATGGCACTTTTCATGAAGAACACTCTGATTTTTTGATACAATATGGCTTATTGTTTAAAGGGGCTCAGTTATGCATTCCCAAATGTTCTATGAGGACCAATCTGATTAAGGAAAAGCATTGTGGTAGCTTAGGGGGTCACTTTGGTGTGGACAAAAGTCTGGAGCAGGTAAGAAGGTATTATTATTGGCCAAAGATGCAAAGTGATATCAAAAAATTTGTTGAAGGGTGTGTTGTTTGTCAAAGGGCCAAGGGTTGTAGTACAAATGTAGGTCTCTATCAACCATTACCAATCCCAAATAGGCCATGAGAGTCCATCAGCATGGATTTTGTGTTGGAGTTGCCTAAAACTCAAAGAGGATTTGATAGTGTGTTTGTGGTTGTAGATAGGTTTAGTAAGATGGCACACTTTATACCATGTAAGAGTACAAATGATGCCTCATACATTGCAGGGTTGTTCTTCAAGGAGGTGGTCAAAATTCATGGATTACCTTTGACTATTGTTTCAGATAGAGACAGTAAATTTGTGGGTCACTTTTGGAGAACCCTTTGGAAGAAGTTGGGAACAAATTTGACCTTCAGCTCTGCCTATCATCCCCAAACAGATGGGCGGACTGAAGTAGTCAATAGAACTCTTGGAAATATTCTTAGATGCTTCACAAAGGAGCATGCACAACAATGGGATCTGATTCTTCCACAGGCTGAATATGCATATAATGATTCTATCAACAGAAGTGTTGGAAAAATCCCATTTGAGATTGTATATGGATTGAAACCTAGAGGAGTGTTTGAACTTAGGGATTTGAGTGGTATAGAGAGGAGTGTTGAAGGGGAAGAGTTTGTAGTTGCCATGAAGGAAATACATCGGCAAGTTAGAGAAAACCTCCAAAAGAGTGTTGAGAAATACAAACAACATGTGATTTGAAAAGAAGAGAGGTCCATTTCAAGGTGGGAGATCTAGTTTTAGCTCATTTGAGGAAGGAAATGCTACCAAAGGGGAAGTATTCAAAGCTGCAGATGAAAAAGATTGGGCCATGTAGGGTGGTCCACAAATTTGGAGCAAATGCCTATGAGATAGAACTCCCTCCTGGAGTTGCTATCTCCCCAATCTTTAATGTTTATGACCTATACCCTTATAAAGGGGTTGTGATTGCAGATGAAGATGTAGGTTCCTCAGAGGTTCTAGATGAAGATTGGATCAAAGACTTACCATCATGTCAACCATTGAAGTTAGAGTGCATTTTGGACACCAAAGAGGCCAAGAGAACAAGGCATAAGGTGTACAATGAGTACCTGGTGAACTGGCAAGGCCTTCCTATGGAGGATGTCACCTAGATGACAGAGGAAGACATCAAGAAGCATGGAGCCATAGTTCAAGATCTGATCTCAAGTGGAACTTGAGATTTTGTTCTCCCCGAGAGTATGGTGCAGGGGCACCTAACCTTCATGATGTAAAAGGGTGGTAGATGTTAGACTTTTGTGTTTTGAGTCATTTTTGTTGTAATAAGGTCTATTTAGACCATGGTTCATGTTTCATGTTTGAGTCATGTGGGGTGAAAAGATAACATTTGTTACAAAAGTTAAAAAGTTGCTCAAACAACTTTTGGCATTTTTGGTTTTGTGGAAGATGAATCGTTGGAGATCAAAAGGCAGTTAGCCAATGGTTGGGTTGGGTTGGAAAAGTTTAAAAACATGTTGTAAAAGCTCAAAACTCTCTGGTGGTGTTTTTGGAGACAAATCAATAAATAAATACTCTGTTTTCCTATAATTTTCATTATTTTTTTTGTTACTACAGGAGGAAGTATTGCCCTGTACGGCCTGCAAATGATCTGAACTGCATTGGAATTGATATGGGTTTGAGTCTATTGTCATTTGTCATTGATTTCATCTATTTTGATTAAAATTGAAGTGAGTTAGAGTTGATTTGCTAGAAATTGCCAGAAAACCCTAGTTGTGAGGGTTTAATTGAAGAAATGAGTTTTTTTGAATCATTCCATAGCTCCAGTTGATAAAGTTGGTATATTCAGACCCCAGGTAATGTGAGGAATGCCTTGAATTGAATTTTTTCAATTTGGGTTTTGATTATCACATAGTTGCTTTGTAAAACAGGGCTAATTAAGCCTAATTGGAGTGGAACAGTCAATTTTTGAGGGTTTTGTTTCAAAACAACCCTATCCACAAATTGAGTATGTTAACAAATGGCATAAAGAGTATTCAAAACTATATTCATATTCTAGGTTTGAGTTTTTTTTTATAATTATGTTGAAAAAACCAGTTAGGGAGTACTACTAGGAGTTAGCATACTCAAGACAGGAAACCCGCCATTAAATGCTTGAAGGCCTAAAGAAGTGTTTGTGTTTGGTCTTATTGAATCTCACCATCCCTGCTCTACATCACATTCCCATGGCATTTTATTGCAAATGCAACTATAGCTCCATCACTCTTTCTCGCAACATCTTGGTCACCTCAAGAACCTCCTTATTACCACAAGTGCACCTACTCCCTAGTGCCTCACCATTCTTTATTGTAAGTTCCCATCACTCCATGGGCATACCTCTAGTTTCTATAAGTAGCTTCTCCTTTACCATGGCTCCCTATTGCTACAAGTGAACCAATTCTCACTCTCTCTTTGTTGTGAGTCATGTAGCTGCAAGTAGCCACATTTTCTACAAGTGCCTATACACTATGGTGACTCCCTTGCCCATGGCTGCAAGTGAAAACATGCATTGTTTGCAAATGTGCATCCTCCAAATTATCAGTTCTACACCTCCAATCCACGCCATCTACTAAGACCTGGGATTTTGTTGCATCACTTTGACCTTGAAATAAATGCATTCTCCTAACACTCAATTTGGTCTATTTTGCACATAAGCTAGCACAATCCTAAATCATATCATTCATTAGTATACATCAGTCCCTAATGGTAGGGACCAATTCTCACTTTACTCACTCATACATCTTGCACTTAATCATGTGTGTGGATATATCACCTAGATAGAACCACGGTCATGGCCTCATCTTCTTAATTTAAAATCCTTTTCCTACCTCCCCAACCGAACCCTTTTAGATTTTTCAACCATTATACATTGGCTTGTGTGCCAAATATTTTGAATTGAGTATTTGGGATGTTGTAATTAAGGATAGTCTCTAGGACATTAGTACCATCCAAGGATCAAATAGAATCAAACAACATATAAGATTTAGAAAGCACCATCAAGAGAATTACCTACATTTTTGCATTAGCATTCACAAATACTACATGCTTACCTCTATATATTTGTCTTATATGCCTTTAATCAATATTAAGAAAGTTTTGTACTTCCCTCTACATACAACAAAGTCTAAAGGTGCTTCTTGGCACCCCTTTTGTCTTAGGAGCAAGTACAAGCAAAAGAGAAAAAAATAAAGAGCATAGTGTCTAGACAAAGTGTCCATAGACTAAATCATGGTTGTGGCTTAGTCCCAAGCAGGTCCAAAGTTGTGTGTGTGTGTGTCACATCTCGATCAATACAAATACAATATCAAAATTTTGAATCTGATTGTTGAGCATATCACACAACTCAAAATCTTCTCATGTGCATTGAGAAATCAAAAAAGAGCTAAAAATCATTCTAACCCTCTTATACATTAATCAATCTCAACTCATGTAATTTAGTTGATTATGATTTATTTTATATCTATTTATTAGCTTAAAATAATCAAGTAAGGTATATTTATTTTCCCTACTCCAAATTACATGAAGAAAAATATCATTAAATTAACTAATTATTCATGAAGAGCATCTTGTGATGACTTTAAAAATATAGAGATTAAATCCTAAAACAATTTAAAATACAATGATAGACCCCATGGTCAAACTATTGAAAAACCTGGATGATAGTGGCTAGTTGATTCCCCATATTTACCCACTGGAGGGATGGAGGACAACTCAGGCTGATAGAGGTTATAATGATACATGTTAAAACCTTACATATGTATTGATTCCACCACTAAAATAAAATAAAAATAAAATTTTTAAATATAATTAAATGCCCTAAAAAGTCTTATTACTAAATACAAAATTGTTCAATTATATTTCTCAAATTTTAAAGATATAAAAACATAGCATCAATATTACTCATAAAAATTCACCTATATGTTTTTTGTTTTTTTTTCAAAAGGTGATGAACACCAGACTGTATTAAAATATAAAAATTCACCTATATGTTGATAGTTAGGTTGTTCTAGCGAGGAGTTCTCCATATCTAGTGATACTTCGCTCAATCTTTCTTTAAACACCAAAAGAAAGCACACAGGTCCTTTCACACCCACGCCTCCACACACATTCCTTACTGTTATAAACAACAATTGATAATCTTTCTCGGCCAGTATCCTCATTCAATGGCAATTCTCCATCATTTCTTCTTACTCTACTAACCATGGCGATATTCCATGTACTCTCATTAGCTCTCCCTGTAATCGGGACAGCATACACCCTTCCATCTACTGCAGCAGCTGCTTCTAAGATAAGTTCTGTAAGTCCAAATAAAACAAGATTAGAAAAAGCCTTAAAACGCCATTAATAATCAAATACTTAATTTTTTTTTAAAGGATTACTTAAGAATTATTGGTTAAATTTTAGCTTCGTTTGTGAACATTCACATATAGTAGGGAAATAACTGTTTTTATAGGTGATTATAAGTCCAATAGAGAGACCCGAAATTCAAGACATTTAATTTAATATGGCAGAAATTTCCAGATAGCTCTTACCATACAATTATGTGTCCACTTACTAATGGCATGAAATGCAGAACTCATTGTTTGAGATGAAGCTATGAGGACTTTTCCTGCTGGAAGCATTGAGAAGAGCATATTGCTAGCCTCTGACCCAAGCACATAACCATTCACAACTGCTCTAGATAGAAGCATTCCATTGAGGACATTTTCTTTCATCCTTTCTACCGTTTTTGAAAGCTCTAATGCCCTGAAAAATAAAATAGTTTCATCTGTAAGCATATGAATTACAAGAAAATCATGGTTATTAAAGAAAAAAACAACTGAAACAGTAATTTAGGAATGGACTAAAACATTTTTCATTGCCAAGGGGTGTAACTCAAGTAATTTATATGAAAGTATCAATCAAGGTTTTATTTTCACTTAGTAGAAAACAAACTGTTCTTCTCTTCTTCTTCCTTTCTTTTTTTTTTTGCTTTTTGTTTGTGGAGGGTATCAAACCCACAGATTCTTTAGCTATCCAATACCGGAGCACCTTAGACTGAAACCTCTTCAACTAAGAGTTAAGGACTGAGGAGTATCCATTCCACTAAAATTCCCTCCAGCACGATTCCAACCTCAGCCCTTAATGGTATGGGCCTTGCACTCAACAAAACTTAATCTCTAGTGGACTCATTCAACTTCCCTAAAAGAAAAAAAAAAACCATTTAAGATAAATATGTCTCAAAACTTCTTTTACCTCTATAATTATATAAATATATAAATAAAATGTTTTTTAAATTTATCATCGCATAGAATTGAGAGCCGTTTTTTTTTCTAATCATATTATCAATCTAAATTCTAAGACATACCCAAAAGAAATCAATTGTGGATGAATACACATAAGCTTATTTTACTTTCATTTACATGGAAAACACAATTACTATAGATAAGTATATTATTTCCAAAAACAAAATAACTTAAAACAAATAATAAAAGAAAAATTACTAAATTGTATATGTTTGGATACAACTGAATAATGGTGTTTGAATCTCTCGAGAGACCTCCTAAGAGAATTGTTAAATCAAAGATATGGTCTAATAATTCTTTTAAGATTTTTTTTTTTTAAAAAACCATTGCAATTACATGCAGACATACACTGTTATATTTACCTGTGAAAACCTCATTTTTTAAAGAAAAATTACCTGTCAATCTTTTCTCTGAGAGAACCAGTTAACTCTGCTCCCTCTTTCTTTCCCATTGCCATATGTTTCCCTTTCACCTTGGCCCTTCTTATAATGGAACCTTTCACCTTGGCTCTTTTTCTAATGGCCTTTCCAACTGTTTGAACCCTAAACAAGTAAAGACGACTATAGAGGAACATTCCCTGGACAATTTCTCCTGAACCAGCAGCAACAGCAGAGCCCAAAATAAAATTATATCTTTTCACACAGGGACCTAACCTTGTCCAATACCCTTCTACATCATCCATGGATTTAGGCTTGAAACAAAGACATCTAAAACCATATTTATCACATTTGGGCCCAGATAAACACCCATGATTTCCAAGCCATTTCTGCAACAATTTTAATTCTTCTTCTATCTCATCTTCTTCTGTAAATGTGACGCCATAATTCAATATCTCAAACTGAGGACTCTCATTTCCTTCTACACCTAAGGGAACAAGAACAAAGAATAAATAACTCAGAGAGTTCAATTTAATAATGGGACCATCTTTGGTAATAGGCCAACTTAAGTCATCTCCAACTTTAGCAAAGACAGCTAACCCTGTACTTAGCTGAGTTAGCCTAACTATAGAAAGATCTCCTCTAGCTAAGCTCACACTTCCCTTTATATCTAGCAGATGCACATCTGCTCCTCTAATTTTAACAAGTGTTTCTTGAATAACGGGAACATTGTCATCCTCAACAAAACTTAATGGGTGTTCCTTCTCATCTTTAGAATAATCTTTATTACTCTCTTGCATCAATTCTTTCTCTAAGATTGAGAAATTAGTATTCTTACTAATTAACTTGAGAGACGGGGGAGCACCATTTTTGCCGCTAAGTCCACTATTCCTTCTTTTCAATCGCAGCTTACACAAATTTCTTCTCACACCATCCATGCTTAAACTATTTCAACTAGCAGTATTTGAATTTCTTCAGTGTAGAGAAAGAATGTTTTCAATTTGTTGCAATTGTCAACTTTCTTATATCAAGGTTTACCAATACATTCAGTTTGTATGTCGGTCTCGTGGATACACCCAAATCAATTTTAAATTTTTACGCTTCCAAGTACTTTTTAGGGTTTGAAATTATAGTTCACCCTAATCAATACATTTATTAGTTTAAACAAGTGTATTTAGTGTATTTATTAAAATAGTAAACTTACAATCCTTTAGAAAAATGCAATAAATTATAAAAGGTATTATTTGTAAATAAATTATAAAAGGTATTGTTTGTAAGTAAAAAAATTAATTGTTTTGATTGTTGTATATTTTAATCCATTAAACTTTTTATATATTTTTAATATTTAATTTTAATTAATATAAACTATTTATCTTATAATTTAGACAACTAATAAATTCAATTTGTATGTGGGTCTCATGGATACACCTAAATCAATTTTAAATTTTTACACTTTCAAATACTTTTTAGGGTTTGAAATTATAGCCCACCCTAATCAATACATTTATCACTTTAAACAAGTGTATTTATTAAAATAGTAAACTTACAATCCTTTAGAAAAATGCAATAAATTATAAAAGGTATTGTTTGTAGGTAAAAAAAATTAATTGTTTTGATTGTTGTATATTTTAATCGATTAAACTTTTTATATATTTTTAATATTTAATTTTTTTTAATATAAACTATTTGTCTTATAATTTAGACAACTAATATACAACTAACAATAAAATAAATTATAAGACCAAACTATTTGTCTTATGATTTTTGCCCCTCTTGAGTTTACTTATTTTGTGGCTCTTGTCATATGATAAATGCAATATTTCAATGCTCAATTTGTCTTATTTTGTGCATAAGCTAAAACTTATTAGCCATCATCCTATCCCAGTCCCAAATGGACTAGAGCAACTCTTAGTAGTCATTCCTATGCCCTAGACTTGATCATGGGTATGGATCTATTCCTTGGATAGGACTAGCCCCACAACCTTGTCCTAATTCAAATTTCTTTTCACTTTCTCAATCTAACAATTTTAGATAATTTGATCATTACCCATTGTCTTACACACCAAATACTATAAATTGAGACCAAGGATCTTGTATTTAAGGAAAAGACATAGGCCATTAATAAATTGTCAAAGATGGGATCATTGGAACACATTGGATCAAACTACTAGAATCACATTTGCTTTACATCAACACTTGCATTAGTAGATACTATAGTACTTCTATCTATAATCTAGGAATCTTGCATATTTGCATGATGTGCCTTGCCATCTTCTTTCTATTAATAATAGGGCTTGAATACTATCAAGGAATTCAAAAGGATTTCCCTCTATCTATAACAAAACCACACCATTAGGACTAAACTATGCTTAGAGGACCAAACCATGAATAACCTTATTCAAGAGAAAAGTACACTTTCTAGGCAAATCTATAATAATGTAGACAAGTGTTGATTTAATTGTAGAAATTAAATTTTGATGATTGATTGCATTCTGCACTTGATCATGATCCATGGACTCCCTAAGATCGATAGAACCAAGCTAAGATACTCTAATCATCTCATTTCCAATTTTGATTACAATATCAACTCTTTGTTTAGGTTTGATTTCTATTGACTATATTATATTAGTTAATTAGGCCTAAACTAGTGTAGGTTGTATTTATTTCCCCACATTTTGGTGAACCCTAACATTTTAAGCTTATTTGATACTTTTCCCTAGGGTTTGCCTTCTAAGTTCTATTTTTTTATTTTTACTATATCTCATTTAAATTTATTTTTTTCTCTTTTTCATATGGATCCATATAGGCTTTCATCCATAATGGATGCACAACACTTGTTTAGTCTTGATATTGTCTCTTTGTGTATAACTCATCATGATTACTTTGCTTCATTCAAATCACACTCTCATAACTATCCATCTAATGGTTTGTTTTTCAATGATTACATATCTATGATGTTATTCGTTTAAATACCCATTTTTGTATGGAATGTTAGGTTTAAGTTCCTTCTAATGCACACAATCTATAAAATTCCCCTAACTTTGATTTTCTTGATACACATGTAAGATCTCTAATAAATATTTATATTACTTGCATGTATGTGGTGTTGTTCCAATGCTTATTTCCTTTCACATACATTTCATTAGACATGTTTCACAATGGTATACTATATTTATTAATGTTTATCTTTTCTTAATATACTATTGTTTAGAAGATGCTTATATACATGGGTTGATTAGATGGCCTAAAGTGCACTTTTTCATGTTTTACATCCTTCATTTTGATTAGAAATCATTCCTTAAAATCCATAATGGATGTACTCCTAAATGATTCCTAGAATGATAAATATTCTTTAGAACTCCATCCTCATGATTATACTATTTCTCCTCATTTTCATTATATATATATATTAAATGAGAGACTCCAAGATGCATGCATAATTGATCAATTTTCTTTGTCTTCCCCTTCACATGATGCTTCTATGCTTATGATGATGACATTTCCAAAGTAACTCATGGTAGTGTCATGGAAGTGAAAGATCAAAATGGCATGCTTCTACTCTAATGTAAAATTACATAGTATAATCACCCTAATATGCACTAATTAAACTAACAAGTTCAATCCATTTCCTTTAAGAAAATAAATAGAAAAGGAATAAACTTATATTAGTCTAATTAGTATGTTTTGCTTAACTATTGTAGAAAAGAAATCATTTTAATATTAGAATTAGATTATATAAAGGAAATGTGCTAGAATCACAAGGAGGGTGAGGAATGGTGTCCCTAGTTTGAGGTTTGATATTTCAAATGCTAGACTAGGAATCAAAAAGAGGAGGAGAAGTATGGGCAAAGACTAGTTTTGACAAGAAATCAAGCCTAGATGCTTCTACAATCATGGAGAATACTATCTAGTTATATAGATCCATCCTCAATGTATAAAAACTAACTTTTTCATACAATGGCCAAGATACCTAAAAAACAAGCACAAAAAAGCTAGAGACTAAATACTAGAATGTACAAAAATAAAATAAGTAAAGGAAATTGTTAAAATAATAGTGGGTTAGAGAGACAAAACTACTGAGTAAAATGTTGAATCCAAAGAGGAGATTTCAACAAGAAACCTATATCTAGGATAGGGGAGAGGGGGTGAATGCATAGGAGCTAGCTAAAGTAGTTAGACCCATATACCTATCCTAGTGTGCTTTGTGCTAGGAAGGGAAGTGTAATCTAAATAACAACAATATAGTAAATAAATATATATGGAGATTGAGAGGACAAATAAATAAAAAATTCCCCAAATGTCATTGAAGGAGTAATGACATTTTATAAATCAAGAATGATATAATGATTGTTACCTTTCCAAGAAAATAAAAATAAACAATACAAAATTTTAGAAAATTATTTATGAGGAATCATGGAGGGAAAGCTTTGTGCAATAAAAAAAACCTATAAAAAGTTTTGTGCTCGTCCTCCACAAACAAGAATGGAAGTGTTGTCCAAGAGTATAGAATGGCCAAGGACCTATAAGATAAATGAAAAGAAACCCCAAGAGAACAATGGAGGAGCATCAAAGAAGAATGGAGAACATGAGTACTAATAGAGTCATCAAGAGCAATCCCAAAAGTGTCCACTTGGGATGCTAGTAGCCTAGAAATTTGAAGAAGATAGCTAAAAGAAATCCAAGAGTAACCAACATAATAAAATGATGTACCTAAGAAAAAATAGTAATGCCTAAGAAGCTTTTACGTTTTACAAGAGTTTACTTATAGGTGAAATAAAATACATTGGAGAGAAAATGTAGTGAGAAAATGTGATTAAATGGTCCCTCTATTGGGTCTTTTGGCACATATATGGATTTCAAGTGTTAGAGATGACTCCACAATCATGGAGATGTCTCTACAATCAAGTAAGCATCTAAGTAAACATAGGCTTAGGAAAACACAGAAAATGAGCTAAAACAAAGTAAAAATAAATTACAACCAATGAGGGAAAAAGGCTTAATAAATAGGCTAAATGAGTCCTAAAACATGCTTTGAGAATGGACACTAAAATGGGTGCAATTTATAGATTAGAAATTGCAAGGAATTTAATTTTTGACACTACATTTTGCCCCCACTTTAGTGGGCTTATGTCACTAAATGATATATCTATGCTAAAGTATAGAAAAGTAAAATGCTAAAATTGAATTTCCGTAAATAATTCAAATTTTGGTGCATACTAAAAAGGATACACTACAACATCTTTGAATAATGGACCTATGTCCCCAAACTAAGATTTGCAAAATATCCTAGAAAATAACCTACAAAACTAAGTTTTGGCACTTTTTAGATATTATCCAACATATATATGATGCATATAAAATAAAACTAGAAGAAAATCAAATCCCTATAGAAATAAAGTTATGTGAAAACATGGAAAATAAATGCGTAGGAGAGAATGGTATATCTCGATAGATGTAGGAGAGAAATGTCTATATAGGTATATAGATCTTGAGAAAAACATATCTACATAGATATAGAAGAGGAACATCTACATAGATATGTATATAAGAGAAGTAACAACATTTTCTAGCATGGTTTGTTGTTAGAGATTATAAGAATAATATCATGAATCACTAGGACTAGCATGCTATGTTGCTAAGTGATTAATATGTAAAATAAATATATTAGATTTTACATGGACTAGTTTACTCTATTGCTAGGTGATCTTGATAAAGATGGCGAGGTCCAATCATACTCTATACTTGGGGCCATAAAGAAAAAAGGTGGTAGAGTGACCAAGATCAAAGTGAAATGCTAGGAAAGCATGTTGAAGATAAATAGATAGAGGATATGCCCCCCTTAAAATGATGGTAAGAATGCAATCATTTTAAGGAGATAAGGAAGAGAGAAAGTAATGCATGTCAAAATATAGAATAGAGAGATGGACCATAAGATTTGAAAATTTATCCTAGAATAGGTAAAAATATGCCAAGAACGAAACTTGTAGTATGAGAGAGAGAGTGTGTGTGTGTTTAAAGAAGACATGTGCCCCCCAAAAAACACATATGAATTACGTCTCCAACCCCACAAAAAAAGGTAGGAGACAGCAAGCAATTAGAAAAATATGGGTTTCCCCCAAAGAAAGGAAATATGAAATGTTTTTATATAAAGAAGATGGTTGCACCTACAATTGTGACCCCAAAGAAATTAAATATGAAGTATTGTTAATGCGAGGCATTGCTCTCCCTCTGAAATTTTGGTTTTAGTTTTTGTTCAGTGTTACAATTTCTGTAGTGTTTCAGTGGTTTGTATGTTGTTGGTGTATCTTCCTGTCGCTTTGTATTCTATTTTCCTATCGCATTTAGGTCAAGAGCTTTATGAGTTGTGGAAACTGATTGCTAAATCGAATTTAGTTATAGACCCTTTGTCATCTTGTGGCATCATTGTGAATGATTGATCGAATGCTTTGGAGAAGAGTTCTGGTTGTATTAACGATGGTTATGAATTGGGAAACCATTTTGAAGTTATGCAATATGGCATCCAAATATGGAGAGTTCAAAGTTAGTAAGAAATGACTCTAAAGGAGGTTCTAGAATCTTTCTGGCACAATGGAATAGAGGAAACGTCAGTGAATGATGCAAATTCTTGTCACCATCTGAGAAGAAGAATAAAAACATTAGCAGCAGTCATTTGCAGGTATAGCTTTGATGGTTACTAGCAAAGGTCCATTTATATTGCAAACAATTCCTATCACGCTTATAATGCGTAATAAGAGCCATCTGGGAGGATTTTTGTCCCCACACAACAAGTACTCAGTCCAAAGAGATCTTTAGCTGCCAATCCATTATTGTCCTAATTGCCATGCGGTCGAAGTGGTGAAGAGCCATATAGAGCAATGGGAAGGCAACAAGAAAGGGGAGATAGATGAATGAGGGGACGAGCAGTAAGGGAATGGAGGCCGAATGGAATAAAGAAAGTGAGTTGTGAGGAGATGTCAAAAGAAGGCCAATGGTTGATGTTGAAGGAGGGAGGACAGATAGAGGAGAGAATGGCCAAGAAGGCAAAGATAGAGGTCACAAGCATAGCCGTAGATAGATAGGCTGTAGGCAAAAAAATGGAGGAATTAGATCGCATGTGACAGAGGTTGAATATATAGAAAGAGGAAGAGAGGTTTGGGTGTGAAAGGTGAGAAGAGAAGGAAGAGAAGACAACGTTTGTTTGTAAGGAAAGGCTGATAGTTACAGGCCTTGAGTCTATGTAATGTCATATTTGACAATAGATTAGAACAATAGGTAATTTGGTTTAGAACATTGTATTGGTGATTTTTCATAGTCAATAAAATTTGTGTACTTTATCCTTCCTATCACTTCCCTACCAGAGAATATTTTCTTAGTGTTTCCAGCTGTGAGTGAGACCTCTCAATCCCTGGTGTTTATATTTTAGTTGTTCATAATTTGGAAGTCTGAACTTCCTATCATTATTGTTGAATGGTGTTGATATGAGTTTAATTTAGTTTGCATCTCTTAAGTCTCTGTCATTTGAAACCATCTGTTAGGCTAAGAGGTGCTATCGGAGTGGTATCAGAGCACAAAAGATCGCTGGCATGGTATGTTGGAAGAATGAGGTAGGAGAGAGTTGTGAAAGAGTTATTTTTTTGAGATATGAGAGAACTTGTTGTTGCAAGCATGGGAAAGGGTCTGTAGCTTCTATCCTCCAGCAGAGATACACTGGGTAGAAGGTGTATGACTTCCTCCACTAAGAGAGAGTGGGTAGAGGGGGTTTTGAGAGATGTATCTTCTAGGGTCTTGTTGGGTAGAGGGTAGTTATTGATGAGAGATTTCTATTGTAAAAGGTGCAGTAATGAGCAAGATGTATTTAATGACTAGAAGGAAGTTTTTCTTGAAGAAAACAGATGTGTGAGAGGTAACCTGTGATAGAATTTGCAAGTGACGTGTGTGGATGTGTGAACAGATCACCAAAGGAGAGGCAGTTTGCACTTGAAGATTGAGTAGAGTTGTGGATTTGCAGCAGTGAGAGGATGGGTATTAGTGTAAGAAGACCCATCATAATCCCATTTTGGGAAAGATATTGGGATGAAGTGGAAAGTAGAAAATACCGAGAAGGATTGGAAGAGATTGTAAGAAGAATGGATATTTTGGAAAAGATTTATTTTCCTGATAAGGTGGTGAGTGCAAAAAGTGGACAAGGAGAGAAGAAGAAAATTCTCATTAAGGCTAGTAAAGAAAGGAGAAAGGAAAAAGTGTAGCAAAGAGCACTTGAAGAACAGGAGAAGAAAGTGTCTATGGAAGAGGCACCTGAAGAGACATTCTAGTCTCTTGATTCATTTGCTATTGATTTGTTTGAAAGTGTGGATGCTGGTATGGAAAAGGCTACAAACAAGCCTTTGGAAGAAGAAAGGGCAAGAAGAGAGCCCGTAGATGGAGATGGAGATAAGAGCAAAAGAGGACAAGTTGTAGCAATAGAGAAAAGAAGACAGATTGTAGCAGAGGTACATTGCAAGGTACCGAAAGACAAAGAGAGAGCTAATGAAGAAAGAAGGAAAACCTGTGAAGGGGAAGAGGTGGTAAGACATAAAGCCAAGAATGTCAACAAATTGGTACAGCAAACCAATGAGGAGGTAAAAGTGAGTTTTGGTGATGATTTTGTTTATGCAAATGAAAATTGGAATGTAACCCTACAAGTTAGAAAGGAGAAGAGCAAATTAGTGGATCATGGCTAAATAGTTCCATGTTAGCAAAAGGAAAAGAATGATAAAGGGCAGCAATTAAAATATAGGAAGATTGATACTTTTGATTATGTTTGTACTAGCAAGAAGGTGCAAAGTGGGGAAAATGTGTTGAGAAATAAGTGGAAACCTGGATCTAGGACAAATTATCAAGCAAGGAGGCCTAAGGATGGTAAACTAGGGCTGAAACTAGAGCATGAATTAAGCAAAATGAGTGCAGCAATAAAAGGACAGCAGTCCAACAATATGACCAGTAAAGTGAGGATAGCGAAGCATGGGACAGCAATAAGGGAAGATGGTGATAAGAAGACAATGTTCAAGAGTTGGAGTTATGAAGAAGAACCAGCCCCGAGAACAAGGAGTCATGGCAAAGGATGAAAAAGAGAATAAAGATCAAGGACATGCAGTAGCATTAGAGGAGAGGAACCATAGTTTGAGCAAGGTAAAAGGTCAGTTGTTTAATTTTGATGAAGATAATTTTGAGGCTTTAAATGAAATGTATGAATATGACATGAAAGTGTGGAGAAAGATAGATGAGAAAGGTGGAAGGAGAAGCAAACACTAGAAGAGGAGAGAAAGTAAATATAGGCAGAATGAGAAGGATGAAAGGAGCAAAAAAAAATTAATTTGTCTATGAATGAGGAATTGAAGATGAGCCACCAAAGGCAAGAGGGCACAGTAAATTTAAAAGCAAGAAAGGATAATGTAGATGTAAAATTGGGGAGGAGTATTGAAACAGGTGTGGAAGACAATAACCTTCATGAAGGGGAGGACACAAAGAAGAAATTGAATGAGAATGTAGTAGAAAGTGGGACCTGTGTCAAGGTCAAAAGTGGTGAAGATCAACAAGAGAATGAGGAGGAATATCTTGCCAAAAAGAGCATGGAAAAAGGAACAGCAGTTGATGACAAAGAAGAGGACTTGTGGGTAAGGTATGTAGTAATTGAAGAGGAGTGGAATGACAAGTTTGAAAGTGTACAAACAAGTGGTGTAGTAACAAATGTGCAGGTGGAGGCTATGACTGAAAATAAAGAAATTGTTGCAAACATTGAGGTAGATTTGATAAACGATTTTGTGAGTAGAAGTGTGAACCATGAAGTTGATAATGTTTTAGTGTTGCAACAGTTAGTATTGGATGTTGGGTGGTTGGAAAATATGTTTGGTGTTGTGATAAGAAGAGAAAACATGATTGTATATGCAAATGAGATAGGGGTTATCTCATAGTTATGGGGAATGAATAAATTAAAAGATATAGAATTCTTTGTTTTCATTGTGGATGATTGGTTGCAGGAAAATCAAAAGAGGAGGATGAAAGGGAGAAATGTTTTCATGAGTGAAGAATCATGTAGTGGACCACAGTATGGGAGGAATGTAGCAGCAATGGCATTAAGCTTATGGAAGACGCAAAAGAAGAGAAGATAGGTGAATTAGTTTTGAGTAATAACCCATGTGTAGGAGCACATGAATTTTGTTCCCTGGGGAGTCTGATACGGGGCATCGCTCTCCCTCTGAAATTTTGGTTTTAGTTTTTGTTCAGTGTTGCAATTTCTATAGTGTTTCAGTGGTTTATGTGTTGTTGGTGTATCTTCATTTCACTTTGTATTCTATCTTCCTGTCGCATTTGGGTTAGGAGCTTTATGAGTTGTAGAAACTGATTGCTAAATCGAATTCAGTTATAGACCATGTGTCATCTTGTGGTGTCATTGCGAATGATTGATCGAATTCTTTGGAGAAGAGTTCTAGTTGTATTAACGATAGTTATGAAATGGGAAACCATTCTAGAGTTATGCAGTATGGCAGCTGAATATGGAGAGTTTGAAGTTAGTAAGAAAAGACTCTGAAGGAGGTTTTAGAATCTTTCTGGCACAATGGAATAGACGAAACGTCAGTGAATGATGCAGATTCCTATCGCCATCTGAGAAGAAGAATAAAAACATTAGCAGCAATCATTTGCAGGTATAGCTTCGATGGTTACTAGCAATGGTCCGTTTATATTGCAAACGATTCCTATCACGCTTATAATATGGAATAAGAGCCAGGTGGGAGGATTTTTCTCCCCATGTGATACGTACTCAGTCCAAAGAGATCTTTAGCTGCCAATCCATTATTATCCTAACTGTCGTGCGGTCACAGCGGTGAAGAGCTATATAGAGCAATGGGAAGGCAACAAGAAAGGGGAGATAGATGAATGAGAGGATGGCCAGTAAGGGAATGGAGGCCAAATGGAATAAAGAAAGTGAGTCACGAGGAGAGGTCAAAAGAAGGCCAACGGTTGCTGTTGAAGGAGGGAGGATGGATAGAGGAGAGAACGGCCAAGAAGGCAGAGATAGAGGTCACAAGCATAGTCGTAGATAGACAGGCTACAGACAGAAAGATGGAGAAATGAGACCACATGTGACAAAGGTTGAATATACAGAAAGAGGAAGAGAGGTCTGGGTGTGAAAGGTGAGAAGAGCATGAAGAGAAGACAGCATTTAGAGTTAGGTTTTGTGTTTGTAAGGAAAGGTCGATAGTTACAGGCCTTGAGTCTATGTAATGTCATATTTGATAATAGATTAGAACAATAGGTAAGCTACTTCAGAACACTGTATTGGTGATTTTTCATAGTCAATAAAATCTCTATGCTTTATCCTTCCTGTCACTTCCTTGCTAGAGAATATTTTCTTAGTGTTTCCAGCTGTGAGTGAGACTTCTCAATCCCTGGTGTTTATATTTTAGTTGTTCATAATTCAGAAGTCTGAACTTCCTATCATTATTGTTGAATGGTGTTGATATGAGTCTAATTTAGTTTACATCTCTTGAGTCTCTGTCATTTGAAACTGTCTATTGGGCTAAGAGGTGCTATCAATTGTTATATAAAGAAGATGGTTGCACCTGCAATTGTTCCCCCAAAGAAATACAAACAATCAAACAAAGAAAGCCATGAGTGTCACAAAATAGGTAATGACACAATAGATAAAGGTAGGACCAATAGGAAAAAATATAGGAGGGGAACTACTAAAGATTAGTGGTAAAGTGATTTGATGGTAGCACATGTTATAAGAAGAATAAGAAAGAAACATCTCTAAAGAGTGAGGTGTATGGGTGAAAGCTCAAAGTTATGTCCCACTTCAAGCCAACTTATTAGCACAAGTTAATTTAAGCATTTCCAACTAAAATTCAAGTTCACTAAGACATGTGTTCTAGCTAGATTGATTCCAACTAAATTAGACCTAGACCACAACTTTTCTATTTGGAAGTGTCCTCTAGATATATATTTAGTATCACTTTGGGACCAATTTACAAAAAAAAAAAAAAAAAGTCAAAAACTTAATGTTCTCACAACTTCTACTAGCATAAATAACATTTAAAAAAAAACTAAAAATACCCCTTTGTAGATCTACTAGTGTAGTTTTCAAAAATATAAATATTTTAATAATTTAATTAGTTTTTATAGTTTCTTTTCAATTTTTACTAAAAATAAGTCATTAGCACAAAATATAAGGTTGATTATCTTCTCAAGAAAAATACTAAAGTTTATTAAAAAAATTGAAATGTATATGATGCACTAGAGGAGAGATTCTATGTCAAGATGATATAATCATTTTCTATTTTGGATAAATAGATAAAACAAAAAGTTGCATCCTCTCAAAATAATTGTGTTTTCAATACACACAAATTTCAATATTTAATTAAAAATATATATTTATCAAAATGGGAAAAAAATAATCCATGCACTAAAGTTTCAATTTATAGATGCAAAAAGAAATGAAGGAAAAAAATGAAATTTACTATATAAAAAGTAACATCCCACTTAACCTCATTTTCCAGCATTTTATCAGCAACTAAATTATAGTCAGTTTTACAAAAAAAATGCATTCAAATAATTTTTTATTTTCTAAAAAATACAAACATAAAATACACTAAAAATCTACATTTCATTAGTTTACATTATTTCAAAATTTAAGATCTTCAAGAAGAGCAGGGTGTTCTCCGAACAAACAATGAATATTTTAACTTGGAGTATTAGGAGCTTAAATTCCCCCAACAAAAGTCAAATTTTTAAGTGTCATATTGATATTAGCAATGTTGATATCTTTTTGTTACAAGAAACAAAATTAAGCAAAGATAATGCGGTGAATCTTTTTGAATCATGGATTAAATAGCAGTTTTTCTTTGTGGAAGCGTTGGGATCAGCAGGGGGTATGGCTATTCTATGGAAGTCAAGGTATATTAAAATGGATTTGATATCCTCTTGCTCCAATTGGACGTTATCCAAAAGTAACTAAAGTAGACACAAATTCTGAGTTTTGGATCTTTAATATATATGGTCCATCCGCTCTAGTTCAGAAGAAGGCTTTACGGGATCAAATTTCAAGAATTCTTGCTCATCTTAGTAAAGAGTTAGTGATCTTGGGGGTGATTTTAATGCTATCTATGGATTAGATGAAAAAGCAAGAGGTCAGACTCAAATCTCAAAATCACAATCAGATTTTATGGAATTTATAGATAAAAATGAACTTGTGGATAACAAAAGTAACAATGCAGTTTTTACCTAGACAAATAGGAGATTGAACTTCTCACATATAGCTGAAAGACTTGACAGGTTTCTCTTATCTCCTAATTTGATTCAAAATAATATAGGGATTTCTAATGTTATCTTACCTTATTCTGGATCAGATCATTTTCCTCTCCTTTCAGTATTTGAAGTCCCCAGAGAAATGTCCTTTCAAATTTGGAATTATGTGGTTTTGTGATTCAAATTTTCTAAAATTGTTGTCCAAGAATGGTGGAATTCTGTTCCTACAGTAGAAGATTCAAGAATGTATCAACTTTATATCAAGTTGAGGTTTCTTAAAGCCAAAATCAGATCTTGGAATAAGGAGTCATTCAAAAACATTTTTGAAGTTAATTCAAAATTGGAAGAACAATTGTGTATTCTCAATGAAAGAGTAATAAAATTTGGTATGGACCATTCATCTTTTTTGGAATCTAAAAATCATTGCTAGAACAACTTCAAGAAATTCATGCAAGAGAAGAAATCTACTAGAAACAAAAATCTAGAGAATTGTGGCTATAAGATAGGGACAGGAACACTAAGTTCTTCCATGCTACCACAAAGATGAGGAGAACACAAAATTTCATTTCTCAGATCAAGAATAATTAGAAGCAGGTAATCTCAGACAAAACTGAAATCTAATCAGAAGTTGTCTATTTCTTTAAGAAATTATTGTCTGAAGAGTATAACTCCTTTGATCAAACTTTAGAGGATGAAATTCTGAATAATATTCTAAGTATAGTTACAAAAGAACAAAATGACATTATTATCCCCTTTCTCCCAAGAAGAGATAAAGTTGGTAGTATTTTCAATGCAAGGAGACAAAGCACCAAGACCTGATGACTTCCCCCTTTATTATTTCAAAAGTGTTGGAGTTTTGTTGGTAAGTAAGTTTGGTTAGCTACAAAAGAAGTGAGGAAGAACAAGAAGATTTTGAAAGAATTGAATAATACATGCATTGCTCTCATCCCCAAGAAATCTAATTCAAATTATTTTGTGGATTTTAGGCCAATATCATTATGTAATACTCTTTATAAGATAGTCACTAAAAATTTGGCAAGTACACTGTCTGAAATTATGCCAAACCTTATCTCCTTGGAGCAAGGTGGTTTTGTGCCAAGTAGAGAGATCTCTGAAGGAATTCTCATTGCTCATGAAACTATTCATATAATACAAGAGAGTAAAATTCTTGTAATGGCAATAAAATTGGATATGCCGAAGGCTTATGATAGGGTAAAGTGGAGTTTCCTAATGAAAACTTTGTCTAAACTAGGATCTAGCCCTAAATGGTGCAAATTGATTCTAGAGTGCATTTAAATAGCAAAATTTTTAGTTCTAGTAAATGGATCTCCAGTGGGTTTTTTCCAGATCTCTCAAGGCTTGAGGTAGGCAGACACCATTTCTCCATTCTTATTCATCCTAATGGCAGAAGCTTTAAGTAGGAGTATAGTGGCAAAGCATAGTAAATGTTCTTGGATGGGTATAAAAAATTTAGACAATGTTCCACCAATTACTCATTCCTTATTTGTTGATGATACTCTACTATTTGGTCTATCAAACTTTAAGGAAGCTACTGTGGTGAATTCAATTTTGGAAAAGTATTGTCAAGTCTTAGGGCAAGTTGTGAATAAGGAGAAATCAAAAGTGTTTTTCTTTAATACCCCTACTGTTATTTCAAACAAAATCTCAAATTTACTGGGATTTAAAAAGGAAACTCTCCCCTGCACTTATCTTGGTATCCCTCTTTTTTTAAGAAAAAGAAAATCCATTTTTTGGGATAATTTGTTGTCTTCATTACATTTGAAATTAGGTTCTTGGAAAAGCAAATAACTTTCACTTGCGGGAAGGATTATGCTCATTAAATCAGTTCTTTCAACTATACCTACATATTTGATGTCTCATTTACTTATGTCGACAAAAGTAGTTTCAGGGATTACCAAGATTACGAGATCCTTTCTTTGGAATGGTAAAGGTGCTAAGCATAAAATAGCCCTTCTAGCTTGGGATAAGGTCTGCATACCTAGACATTTGGGGGTGCGGGGATAAGAGACCTTGTAATTCAAAATTATGCTTTGGGAGAAAAGTTAGCTTGGAAAATGTATTCATCTCCTAATTCCAAGTGGTGCAAAATAATGCAGAGTAAGTATCTATATACTAATGAGAATACTCACATTTTTACAATTATGAATCCTCCATAAGGTTCTTGTATGTGGGATTTATCACTAAGTGCAGAGGAATTATCACCTCAAATTTGTCCAGGGCTATTCATAATGGAAAAAAGGCATCGTTTTGGAGAGATTCTGGAATGGTTATGAATTTCTTGATAATAGGGAGGACATTAATCAAGCTAAAATCTTCCTTTCTCAAGCTTGGGGAGAGAGAGTTGAAGATTACTTAGATATAAAGTGGACAAATAATATGCCCTTTGCCACTTGGAAATACTTCTCTCCTCTCCCATTCCAAAAAGCCAAAAAGGAACATTAAAATGTATTCTTGATGGGAGAAGGATTTTCTTTTCCCTTAAGGATGATGAGCTTTGTTGGCTAGGTTCAAAAATAGGATCCTATTCGGTGAAAGAGGGGTATAACAGTAGAATAAAATTGTTACAGAGTTAGAACTGGAAGTATGATTTATGTTGGGATAAATCTTGCCTTCCAAAGCCTAGATCATTTTCTTGGATTGCAGTACAAGGTAGGATTCTAATAGGGGAATGATTAAATAAATTTGGTATTGTTCCTGAATTAATTTGTCCATTATACAAGACTGAAAGTGAAACAGTGGATCACCTCCTCTTACTTTGTCCATTTATGTTGAAGTGTTGGAATTGGCTAATCAATCAACTCATTTGGTATAGTTCCTTCCCTAATTCCCTTCTACAATTATTTTCTAGCTGGCCAATTCTGAACATCAAAAGTCTACTTTTTCTTGTATCTGGAAGGCGGTTCCCTCACTAGTTATTTGGCATATTTGGAGGGAGAGAAATTATAGGCTATTCAGAAATGTGGAAAACTCCTTGGATCTAGTTGTTTACAAGTTAGAAATGATCATCTATGAAACTGTGATGACTTTTGTAAGTACCTCTTCACAAAGAGATAAAATCTTTTCTTCATGGGATTCCCAAGTTCTTAAGAATTGGCCTCTTTTGAAACTTCCCCCTCCTCCTAGATCTATGTCAGTTTTGAAATCGGATGTTAGAGCCAATACAAAATGGACTTCTCCTCCTATAAGATTCATAAAAGTGAACTTTGATGGGGCCTCAAAAGGTAACCAGAGTCCCTCAGATGTTGGGTGTGTATTTAGAGATTCTTTTGGGAAAGTGATAATTGCGGCTTGTAAGAAACTTGATTCAGGTACTAATAATGTAGTAGAGATTTGGGCTCTTTATTTAGGCTTTGAATTAGCATCCAAAGAAGGGTTTAATAATATCAGTGCAGAAGGTGATTCATTGTTGGTTATAAATGCTCTAAGGGAAAAAATAATACATTCTTGGATGCTTAAAAATATCATGGAATCTATTTGGCTGCAAATTTCATCTTTTGACTCCTTTGGATGTAAGTATTTCTTTAGAGAAGCCAACAAGCTGGCAGACAGGTTGTTAGATCTGTGAGGGATTGGAATGATAGAGCTTTATCTTCAATTATAGAAGAAGAATAAAAGAGAAGAATGTCAAGCAAAAATAACTGTAGGAAAAAAATTTTGTAGTCTCCTTATTACTCTGACCTCTATATCCCTCGAATATGCCTTTGGGACATCAATTCCTAGGATATGAGAGGGTAATCTTTCCAAATGTGTTTAGTGCCTATAGAGGGGGCTTAAGAAGAGGAGGAGAAACCAAGAAGCAAAATCAATGACCACATCTAGTTTGAATAAATATTTAAATAAAATTTGCATTAAAAAATAAAAATAAACATTGCACATTTTATACAAATTAAAAGGAATTACAATAAATCAACATATGTATAAAAGTGTCTCCATAGTGAAATCAAGATGCACAATTATCAAAATTGTTGTTGTGTCTCAAGGTATTATTACTATGTGTTAAAATTATTTTACACTATTGAAATTGTTACTACACTATTAAAATTGTTTATTTTAAGTTAAAACACCATATTCAACCCATAAAAATATAGTTTTATTGTCATAGCTAGTATTTAGATGAGTATGTTTCGATCAACACACTAGTTTTGGCTTAAATGTATTCAACCAAAATGTTTTGGTCAAAAATGTTTAACTAAAATGGTCTAGCTAGTAGAAAATGTGGTAGTTTACCACCCTTATTTTTATAAACTTTTTCAAACCCTATCTTTCAGTCAAATTTTCTCATATCAAGGACATTTTCAACAAAATCTAAAAATACCCATTGGTAGGGCTCAGAGTTTATAATTTAAAAATATATTTTAATTACTTTTACTATTTTTAAATTCACTATAAGTAGATTATTATAATCAAATATAAGACTAATTAGAATTTCAAAAAAGTATTTTAAAAATTAATAAAAAAATACAATGCACTAGAGAAGAGAATCATCTCCAAAAGGGTATATTTATTTTTGTTTATAATAAATAATTAAGACATAACTTGGTGGAGGTTGTATAATATAAAAGTTGATTTCCTAAGTAGCTTAAGGTTTCAACTAATCCCCTACACAAGATAAGACTAACAATTATAAAAATACTACTATTTTTGACAAAAGTAGCAATATGTTTAGCCTTATCTAAAATGCACTTCTGCCTAATCAAACTATGTTTATTTAAGCAAAAACACTAATCATGGAAATGAAAAATAAGAAAAATTGGTAATAGACAAGTAGAAAATAAAAACAAACCACAAAATAACAAATCTAAAGTTATAAAGTGTTGGAGTAGCCAAGATCAGCAAGCACATAGAATGAAACCTTCCACAAGTGAAAAATGGAGCACAAGAGCATATATATCATATACAAATGAGAGTGTGTAAAATACAATGAGAAGCCTTGCATAAATAGGCAAGGAGAAGGAGGTAGGTAGGTAGGACTAAACTACTGACTACCCCTACAAGTGTGCAATACTCAAAAGGAAAGAGGTGTCTCACATGTGTGAGTACACATGTTGAAATGAGAAAAACTCCTAAAAGACTAAGTAAACTTTAGACTATGTGTGACTAGGTCAAACCTTCAAAGAGGTGATATTTAAACTAGTTAGATAATGACAAGTGTTATTTACAAGTTAACATAGAGAACATGGTCAATGAATCTAGAAGTGATTTATTGAAGACACTAGTACAACCACACTATCATCTTGAAGCTACCTTGTAGTATGGATTATGAGTTTTCATCCTATAATAACATAAAATCAAGCTCTTTGTATGGAACCTATAGTATCTGCACATAGGGAGATGAAAACAAAAGACATGGCAGACTAGAAATATACAGGAAAGCATAGGATAATAATAAACTTGTCTAGTTAACTAAATTTAAATGAAATGACAAAATGACAATGAAGATAAAAGATATGCAAACCTCCATGTAGTTGAAATTATAAAATGCCTATTTTTGGATAGAGAATAAGGTGGTGACTACTTGGGAGCTTGCCAAGATTGGTCAAGCCCATAGTTTGGTCTTTTGACATCCATAGGAAGTCAAATAATACAAGGAAATAGAATTTGTGTGTTCTCTTACTCCTAAGAGCTTCTAGAATGTAATAACAACAAAATAAGAATGATCTATGAGAGTTATAATCTTAGGTCTGCAAAGATTTTAATTAGTGTGTGTATGGCAGGAAAATAGGAAATGGAGTCCCGGAGGTGCCAATAAGAAATATTGATAATAACAACAAAAATGAATGTTTACAAATCCCTTTCAAGAAGAAGGAGAGAGAGTGAAATAAGATCAATCAAAGAAACTTCAGAATATCAAAATATTTTAGAGTGAATGTGTAGGGCTAGAATCCATGAGAGGATTCTTAAAGACATATGCAAATACAAAAGTTACCTATCCAAGAAGGCTATAAAGAGGAATTCCTTGATTGCTAATAAATGAGATATACTTACAACCCTGGAAAAAAAAACTACACAATACACTAAAGTTGACCAAAGAATTACTTGCAAACCCTAAAAAACCCTGCATAATACAATGAAATCGATCCAAAATCTTGGCAGAGGCCGAATAGGCCATGTGATCTACCAAATATTTGATAAAATCTAGCCAAAATGACAATTTTGCAGAGGGCAAATTTGCCCTTTGCAAAAAAAAATCATTTTATTACAAAATATCTGCCCAAATTGGCCCAAAATGCAAAAAGCCCCTTCAATTTTTTATTTTTGCAGTTAGGGGCAAAAAAATATCATTTTTTTACAATGAAGCTCGATCTGTTTCGCTCAAGGACCCATCAACTTTCACCTCACCTTCGGATTCCCTCAAAATGGAGAGTGTGTCAGCAACATGGCTCTGATACCATGTTGGAGCAGCCAAGATCGGCAAACACAAAGAATGAAACCTTCTACAAGTGAAAAATGGAGCACAAGAGCATATCTATCATGTACAAATGAGAGTGTGTAAAATACAATGAGAAGCCTTGCATAAATAGGCAAGGAGAAGGAGGTAGGAAGGTAAAACTGAACCACTGACTACCCCTACAAGCGTGCAACACTTGTCTAACTCACATGACATGTGTGAGGGCAAGTGGCAAGTCAAAAGTAAAGAAGTGTCTCACATACATGTTCAAGTACACATGTTGAAATGAGACAAATTCTTGAAAGACTATTTAGATAATGACACTATTTACACTAACACCCCCCCTTAAGTGCAACTTAGGGAGAATACAAAGATGGGTCCCAGCTACTAGCCATGTTAGGTACCCATGTACAAATGAATTTCTCATAAAGTGGATAAAGAAAGAAAACCCTGTGGGAAAAAACTTTCCTCCAAAAGAGAAATGATACATGATAGAATTGTACAAGTGAAGAAGAAAGATAGAAGGAGGACTATACATGACCCCCTAAGAACTACTTCTAATACTAATGTATAATAGATATTCCCCCCATAGGAGAGAAAAAATGAGAAGGTCAATGTGACCCCCCTAGAAAATATGAAGCAATGAACTCCATGCGAAGAGATGGATCCTCCCAAAACTAAGATGAGAAGAATAATCATGTAGCCTCCCCTCAAAATACCTCATTTAGTTTTGGTAGATGCTCAAGATTGGATGTTGAAGATGATCCACAAATGTTGAACAACATTGCTCCCCTTAGGAATTGATGCAAAGTATGGAACGCCCAATACAATACAATACAACCCTAGAAAAAAAACTACACAATACACTGAAGTTGACCAAAGAACTACTTGCAAACCTTAAAAAAACCTTGGACAATACAATGAAATCGATCCAAAATCTTGGCCGAGGTCAAATAGGCCACATGATTTACCAAAGATTTGACAAAATCGAGCCAAAATGACAATTTTGCAGAGGGCAAATTTGCCCTTTGCAAAAAAAAATCCATTTTGTTACAAAAATTTGCCCAAATTGGCCCAAAATGCAAAAAGCTCCTTCAAATTTTGATTTTTCTAAAAAAAATTGCTTTTTTTGCAAAAAAAATAGGTTAGGGGAAAAAAATCAATTTTTTTACAATGAAACTTGATCCATTTTGCTCGAGGACGCATCGAATTTTGCCTCACCTCTGGATTCCCTCAAAATGGAGAGTGTGTCTACAACATGGCTCTGATACCATGTTGGAGCAGCCAAGATCAACAAGCGCAAAGAATGAAACCTTTCACACGTGAAAAATGGAGCACAAGAGCATATCTATCATATACAAATGAGAGTGTAAAATACAGTGAGAATCCTTGCATAAATAGGCAAGGAGAAGGAGCTGGGAAGGTAGGACTGAACTACTGACTATCCCTACAAGCATGCAACACTTGTCTAACTCACATGACATGTGTGATGGCAAGTGGCAAGTCAAAAGGAAAGAGGTGTCTCACATGTGTGAGTACACATGTCGAAATGAGACAAACTCCTAAAAGACTAAGTAAACTTAAGCCTATGTGTGACTAGGTCAAACCTTCAAAGAGGTGATATTTAAACTAGTTAGATAATGACAAGTGTTATTTACAAGTTAACATAGAGAACATGGTCAATGAATCTAGAAGTGATTTATTGAAGACACTAGTACAACCACACTATCATCTTGAAGCTACCATGTAGTATGGATTATGAGTTTTCATCCTATAATAACATAAAATCAAGCTCTTTGTATGGAACCTATAGTATCTGCACATAGGGAGATGAAAACAAAAGACATGGCAGACTAGAAATATACAGGAAAGCATAGGATAATAATAAACTTGTCTAGTTAACTAAATTTAAATGAAATGACAAAATGACAATGAAGATAAAAGATATGCAAACCTCCATGTAGTTGAAATTATAAAATGCCTATTTTTGGATAGAGAATAAGGTGGTGACTACTTGGGAGCTTGCCAAGATTGGTCAAGCCCATAGTTTGGTCTTTTGACATCCATAGGAAGTCAAATAATACGAGGAAATATAATTTGTGTGTGCTCTTACTCCTAAGTGCTTCTAGAATGTAATAACAACAAAATAAGAATGATCTATGAGAGTTATAATCTTAGGTCTACAAAGATTTTAATTAGTGTGTGTATGGCAGGAAAATAGGAAATGGAGTCCCCAAGGTGCCAATAAGAATATTGATAATAACAACAAAAATGAATGTTTACAAATCCCTTTCAAGAAGGAGAGAGCGTGAAATAAGATCAATCAAAGAAACTTCAAAATATCAAAATATTTTAGAGTGAATGTGTAGGGCTAGAAGCCATGAGAGGATTCTTAAAGACATATGCAAATACAAAAGTTACCTATCCAAGAAGGCTATAAAGAGGAATTCCTTGATTGCTAATAAATGAGATATACTTACAAATGATAAAAGGTTATCCTCTAAGGTAGAAAGCTTCCAATAAAGAGTATGAAAACTATTGTCACAAAAAATGGAGGAGGGGGCTCAACTATCTATTCCAATAACCCTTAAAAACTAAGAAGAGTTCATACAATACTAAAGAATATTATTATCAAACTTAAGAATGTTGTTCATAGGGATTTTACATAGGAAACCAAGAAGATGTTGTAGATTGCTTGAGAATTTAAATGTTGCATGCAAGAATGATAGATATATATGTTGGAGGGAAGCTCAAGAGACATTCAAAGGCCAATGTGACTATTGAGATTCTGTCCAACAACTCATAGATATTGGAGGTTAGAAGGTGGTTGGGTTTGTAGGAACCAACCACTATACAACTATACTTTGAAAGGTGGAAGCATGCTCACATAGATGTCTATATTCCTATGCTAGTGTTCAAGTACAACGTGGATAGAAACTTCTCAAAATAGAAATATGACATCACAAAGATACAAAGAACATAAACAAACACATAGGAAAGACTTAAACACACAAGATTACAAAACCAAGCTAGCACTAGGGACGGGGTAGAGGCCAAGGCTAGGCTAAATGAATCCTAATAACATGCTAAGGGAGGAAGATGCTAAAATGAGGTCAACTTGTAGTGTCAAAATTATAGGGTAGCCAATTTTTTTTTTTGATTGGTAAAAGGCCGAGGCCATTAATATATAAAGTCAATAATAAAATACAGCTCTGTTCAGTGCGGGCACCGGTAGGAAAGAACAGAGCAAAGAAAACCTTCGGTCTAGCCTGGGACTTTTATAGTCTAGTACATACTGTTTATTTATAGATCTTATACGGGGTCAAGCCCAACAAGGACTCATCCTTTCTTATACAATTTCTGGGATACAAGTACAAACATTGCCCTATACCAGGGCCTTTCTTCTGATATTCTCTTGTTGTATGGCTTATTGGTTCTCCGGCTCCTGGGATGTCCTCCATGACATATAGTATTAGATCAGTTGTCTATTATCAAGTGAGGGCCTTCTTCTGTCTAGCTCCTACCAGATTACCTGTCTTATCTGAAACCACAGGGAAAACTTCCAACTCTTTTCGCATGTTAGCTATACAAAACAAGGATATACATAGACTTCTCTTCCTACAAACACCTATTAGTTCTCTAAATCCTTTGCCTGAGAGGAAAAATTAAAATACTTGCTCTTGCCAATCTTATCATAAATATTCAAACACACTTGCTTTGATGTTAACTTAAATCCCATACTAGTTGACTAATCCCCTATATATGCCAACATCTAAATATATATACTTGTAAAATGCAAATATATATACCTAAGTGTGGGCATAAGTGATCGATCAAGTCACTGATAATGTTGGCGAACCATCTAAAATTTAACTCATCATAGAAAAACATTATTACCTGTCAAATCAGTAATATCTCTCAAAAGAGCTGGAATGAAAGCCAAAGCTTGACTCAAAACCTCATTATTGCCAGTCTAATTTCCTTCCTTCTCACATGCCAGTAGTGATTCAAGTTTCAATCAAAGCATCAGTAGTTCTAACCTTTTCATCGAGACAATTTATTTCACACATAATGACATTATAAATGATTATGGTGATCAAATCATATCTTAAACTCTTCCTGCTTGGGTCTTGAGCCTTGTGCTGAGGGGAGTCGTGCAAGATTTTGAAAAGTATTTATTGATTGGGACCTAAAAATTATGGCAAAATTTCAGGTACCCATGATGAAAATTGGAATCAACATCAAAAATGAGTTGGGGTTGCTTTTTGAAATTTCTAAAAATTCCTTGTTTTTTAAGGTTATGACCAAGTCAATGAAGGTCAAACTGAATATTGGTCAGAATGCATGTATACCAGATACAAAATAAATTGAATGTATACCAGATACAAAAGGGGAGCGCATAAAAACTTTATGTATTCGAGCATGTATATAAGATACAAATATGAACAATCAAAAGTTTTGTTTATTTGTTTATATGTATACAAGATACAAAGCTCATAAAGCATGCAGATGCATGAAGATCTGGACCTGATGAATTTTCATAGAACCAGACCCGACAGAGTTAAGAGTTTAAATGAATAATTGGTCAAGTCCGTCGAATGTATTTTGAGTTTGTATGTTTGGCAAAGGGAAACATACAAGGCGATATACAAAGCTATATGCATGTCACGGAACTGAAAAGATTATGAATGAGGTTTTATTGTTGTATGTTTCGTGCATTGTATGTATGTTTCAGGATATACATTTCAATATACATACAATGTGGAACTCAAGAAAGGTTGAAATCTAGTTAAAATGATGCATCATGACTTAAAGTATATCAGAAGATGCATTGCACTTTATATACATCGCGAAGCCGAAAAGTAAGTAAACTATGGTTTATAAAAACGATAAGTCCGAAGAGATGATACAAAGGAATTTGTATGAATTCGGCTTTGTATCTAAGAAATGGATACGAGTATTGTTGTATTTTAGAAGATACAATCAAAAAAGTGATGTGGGCTCCATAGTTTGCATATCGGGCTTGTATAAATAACAACGATATACAAGTTAAAAGGATGCAAATAAGAGATACAAACCGGATGTGAAAAGAAAGTTAAATACTGAAAAGTCTTTGTATGTTCAGGGTGCTTGTATGTTTATAATATACATACCTAATATACAAAGGAATAAAAGCATCGCTGGGGATAAAAGGTAAAGAGAGGGTTTGTATAAGATGCTTTGTATGTGCACTGAGTCTATAGATATACATCTATCTATATATATAATTTATATATATATATATATAACTAGATATATAATAAATAGACAAGAAAGGTGGTGTCTTAGAAGTGTGTAAACAGGGGCGTAGCTCAAGCTTAAACAGTTATGATTGATACTACGTACTTCTGTTAAAGCTATTTGTTAGATTTCTACCCAAGAATGCAAGTGATTGAGAGAAAGCAAAATAGAAATCAGATATGAGCCAAATAAACTGTATTCAACTCAAGAGAATGCAAAGCAATACAATAGAATGAGATGCCCATATGAGAGCAAGAGGTGGGTATATATAGGATATTTCACCCAAGAGGCTTAATACACAACCAATGTGGGATTAAGTGAAAAAGTCCCTAAGTAAACTTAACCTAGTGTGAAAAGAGCTAAAGCGGAGAACAAGCTAAGAAAGAGCTAGATAGAAAAGTAACCCTATGCACACTAACACCCCCCCTTAAGTGCAACTTAGGGGGAAATGTTGACAAAAAGCAAAGATGGGTCCCGGCAACAAGCCCCGATGAGGTAACCATGTACAAAGAATCCCCTCAAACAGAAAAAGGAAGGAGAAAACCCAGTGGGAAAAAACTCCCCCATGAGAGGATAAAGTAGGAAGGGCTAATAGACCCCCCTCAAAGAGATGTCCCGCACCCCTACGAGAGACCGAAGATGAACATACTTGCTCTCAGTGAAGGGTTTGGTGAAGATATCCGCAACCTGGTCTGCGGTAGGACAATACTGCAAATCAATGACCTGCTCCTAAATTAGCTCCTTGAGAAAATGCATGTGGATCTCGATGTGTTTGGTCCACTGATGATGAACTGGGTTCTTCGAGATCTGGATGGCGCTCTGGTTGTCACAGTAAATGACTGATGGCTTCTGAAAAGTGATGCCAAGTTCAGTGAGGATATTCTGAAGCCAAATAGCCTCAGTGGCGGCATTGACAGCCCCCCGATACTCAGCCTCAGTCGAAGAAAGAGCAATAGCATGTTGCTTCTTGCTCTGCCAACAAATGGGACCAGAACCAAAGTGAAAGTTGTAGCCAGATGTGGACTTTCGATCATCAAGATCACCAGCCCAATCAAAATCAGTGTATCCAACCAAGTTTGAACCTATACCTGCTGCATAGTGAATCTCGTACCTGTGAGTGCCCTGTATGTAGTGTAAGATGCATTTAGTAGCCTTCCAATGAAGCTCATGTGGCTCCGTCATGAAGCGTGAAACAATGCCAACTGCAAATGAAATGTCAGGGCGAGTATGAGTCAGTTAGATGAGGCTACCAACAAGCTGACGATACAAAGTGGCATCAGCAAGTGGTGTGGAACACTTTACCTCAAGCTTGACTCTGGATAGAAAGGGAGTCGGTGCAGGCTTACAATTAGCCATGTGAAAACAAGCCAAAAGATCAAGAGCATACTTGGGTTGTGCAAGAGAGATCCCAGAAGAGGTCTGAGTGATCTCAATCCTGAGAAAATAGTGCAAGAGACCCAAGTCAGTCATGGCAAACCTGTCAGGCAGAGAAGTCTTAACACTCGCAATGATGGATGAAGTGCTCCCAGTGACAATCAAGTCATCAACATAGAGAGCCAAAAAAAGAAGAGCATCTTCCTATCTCAAGATGTAGACATTTGGATCTGAGTGGCATCAAGAGAACCCAACTGAGAGAAGAAAGGAGTCCATCTTGGCATACCAAGCCCGTGGGGCTTGTTTGAGGCCATAGAGAGACTTCCTCAGTCTGCAAACCAGTGAAGAATCCTGAACGAACCCTTTTGGCTGCTCCATGTAAATCTCCTCATGAAGATCCCCATGAAGAAATGCACTCTTCACATCCATCTGATGTACAGCCCAACCGTGAGCTGCAGCAAGAGCAAGTATCAAGCGAATGGAGTTCATCTTGGCAACGGGGGCAAAGGTCTCACTATAGTCAATACCAGGAACCTGAGAGAAACCTTTAGCCACAAGCTGTGCTTTGAACTTGTCAACTGATCCATCCGCTGCAAATTTGGTCTGATAGATCCACTTACATTGAACTAGTTTTCTTCCCTTAGGAAGTGGAACAAGATCCCAAGTTTTGTTCCGAATCAAAAAGTTGTACTCTTCCTCCATTGCTGAATCCCACTCAGCAATACCTGATGCTTCATGAAATGATTGTGGATCTGAAGCTGTGCCAATGTAGGAATGCGGAATGTCCTGATGTTGTGACCGAGTCCTCCGAGCATCTGAAGGATCCCCAACAAGAGTACCTGCTGACTTGAGTGTCTGATGAGCGCAGCGAGGCATGTGAGGAGATGGAGGAGGAGAATCCCCATCCTCAGACTCTGAACTTTGTGAAGAGGAGGAGGAAACCTTATGATCAACTCTACGAGTAGAGGCAGCTGGAGGAAAATCATCGGAGTCACTGTCTAAATCTGTGGTGGAGGAAGGAAAAAGAGAGGATGAGCTAGGAGAGCTTTCCTTGAACTGTACACTTCGATCAATGAAGAGCTCATGTGTCTCGGGATCCAAGAGCCGATATCCTTTGACACCATCGGAATAACCAACAAAGATACAAGGCCAACTCTGAGGTTCCAAGGCCTTATGCTTCTCTGAAGGAATGTGAGCCATGCAGGAGAGCCAAAAACTCTGAAGTGCCGCACAACAGGTTTCCTGCCACACCAGGCTTCAAAAGGAGTCATTCCCTTCAATGCCTTATGCGGAACTCTATTCTGGATGTGAGTAGCACAGTTGATAGCTTCTGCCCAATATTTAGGTGCAAGGGAGCGTGCATGGATCATGCAACCAGCCATCTCTTTCAGGGACCTATTTTTCCTCTCGGCCACACCATTCTGCTGAGGTGTATAGGCAACAGTATGCTGAAGATCTATCCCTTCAAGAGTGCAAAAATTGTTCAAAGCGGTGGCTCACATATTCTCTGCCATTATCAGTGTGGAGAATCATGACAACTTTCCCAGACTATTTCTCGGCGCGAGCCTTGAACTCCTGAAATCTATCAAATGCTTCTCCCTTCTGACGAAGAAAGTAGACCCAGGTGTATCTGGAATAGTCATCAATGAATGTGAGTAAGTAGTGAGCCTTGCTGAAAGACAAGGATGGAAATGGACCTGCCACATCACTGTGAACCAGCTCAAGGACTTCTAAAGCCCTCCAAACCTTCCCTTTGTCAAACTTGTCCTCGGGATGTTTTCCTAAGGCACAACCTGAACAAACTCCATCTAAGAAACCGATCTTAGGAAGACCTGTGACCATATCCTGCTTGCTGAGTTGTTGGAGATAGCAGAAGTTTAGATGGCCAAACCGCTCATGCCATAACTTGCTCACAGAATCTGAATGAGTGAGCAAGGCAGTCAAATGTGAATCAGGTACAAAATGAGAGAAAGCATACAGTCAAGACTCATGATTAGCCTTACCGACTGCAAGAAGTGCATTATCTTCAAGACTCCTAATGGTGACGGAATCGGAAGTGAACTCAACTTTTCTACCATTCTGGGCAATCTGATAGACTGAGAGAAGGTTAGCTGACAGATTAGGTAGACAAAGGACATCCTCAAATGTACCAGTGCTAGCATCAACAAAACCTTTCCCAATGACTTCAACAGGAGAGTCATCCTCAATGAGAATGTGGGGCACCAAATAAGGCTCCAACAAGGAAAACTATTCTCTGATAGAACCCATGTGATGTAAGGCACCCGAGTGAAGAATCCACTGCAGAGAAGAATTTGCAGTAGCAACTAGTGCAGTTGCTTTCCCTTTGCCTGATTTTGAAGGAGTAGAGGATGTTTGTGAAGAAGGTAGATTAATTTTGTTCTTTTTCAAAAGATGCTTCAGCTCATCGATCTGCTTCTTGTGACAAAAGTGTTCCTCATGACCAACTTTCTTATAGTAGCAACAAGTTGGTCTTTCCTTCTTCTGATTGTTCCCCTTTGAAGAAGAGGAAGAGGAGTCTGCTATTGAGGCAGACCAAGATTGTGCCTGATCTTTCTGTGACTTCTTCTTGGACTTCTTTTGTTTCTTGTCAGGTTTCCCTAACTCTTTCTGTTCCTTCGACTGACTAGCCAATAAAACCTGAGACTGAGATGGCTTTAAGAGCCCCATGGAAAGAAGTTTGCCTTGTTTTTGCATTAACAATTTAGAGAACGAAGAAAAAGAAGGTATTTTATATGTAGAGCCCATAGTCAATCTATGAGTATGAAAACTGGAAACAAAAGCAGCATATTCTGGTCTAAGTTTGTTAAGAGTACTCAAGACAAGTTGAATGTCCTTTTTATCTATGCCACATGCTTTACATTGTGCTCTCAAATCATTTACTTTTGTTACAAAGTCCTGGATGTTGTCAAAAGATTTAGGATCTAGGGCCATTAGTTGATTATCAATTTGATATCCCCTAACTTCATCAGTTGTCCCATAGAGAGTTTTTAGTTGTTCCCATGCATCATGTGAATTATCTTTTCCATCAAGTTGAAACATTATATTCAGAAAAATTAAACTCCTAAGACAACCTAAAGCTTTTGTTTGTTCAAGCATCCAGAGTATTTTTTCCTTAGCATCTGAGGGTTCAGTTATCTTTTGGTCAACATAGGGTGTGTACCCTTGTTGCATTAAGAAGTTCCATGCATTTTCTTTCAATGTATTGTAGTTGTATGGAGTTAGCAGTGGAAACTTAACATTTCCCATTGTGAAAGGAAAAGAGAGCAAGAGCAGAAGGAGTTGCACAAGAACAATCACACCAAGAGACCCCCTGAATTACTTAATGAAGAAGCCCCCCAAAGCAAAAATGATTTGGCACTTTATAAGTAGTGCGGTTACAATGGCCACTAGCAAGAGAACGCTGTGTGGACTTGATTTCAATGCTTTTACAAATCCTCACAAAATAAACATATACTGAAATTACAATTTCAGGACAAACCCAAATGAAATTAGAAGTACCACTGCGAAGTACATGAAAAAATATGCACTTTCAAAACAAAGAATCGCCTCGATCCGAGGCTGTATGCAAAAGTTATGCACTTTTGAAAGTCCCAAAATGGGAACTACGCAGAGTCACGTGTGAGAATTTGAGATTACTGAAAAATCCGTACATTGAAATCAAAAAATGACTGCACCAACATGTAGAGCATGAAAAATTAGCCAAAATAAAAAAATGAAGCTCGCAAATCAGAGGTCGGGAGCCCGAGTTACAGCCTTTGGAAGTTGAATTGCAATTTCTAAAACATCAATGGAGAGGGGGTTTGTTGTAGCTTTCTAATGTTGTTTCTACAAAATATATAAGCTACATGCAAACACTAATAGATACCCAGATGGTTTTTCGGTGCTACGAACAAAACCCAAAAGGAGTTTGTCTCTGTGATCTACAGAAGATATGACTCTAATGAAAACAAATATTTTTAGCACCAAAAAATGACCCCAACAACCATAAAATGGCATGCAAAGATTGAATCAACTACCTAAGACAAACAAAGGCATGCTACAACCTACAAGATTGATCAGAATAAATAAAATGCAAGCTGATTGTTAGATTTTAGCTCAAAGAGTCTCGTGGAAACTCTGAAAAAACCTGCAACTGGCAAGTCAAAATATGAACCCCCCAGAAACTAGAGTTTTCTCCACACTTTTCTGTTTCTCTAGATTATCAGAAGATGCAAGAGAAAAGCATCTCATGTGCTTCGAAAAACAACTCTACACTCTCAGATTTCTAAAAAAATGCTAACCCACAACTCACAGCCACTCTGATACCATGTTGGATTTCTACCCAAGAATGCAAGTGATTGAGAGAAAGAAAAATAGAAATCAGATATGAGCCAAATAAACTATATTCAACTCAAGAGAATGCAAAGCAATATAATAGAATGAGATGCCCATATGAGAGCAAGAGGTGGGTATATATAGGATATTCCACCCAAGAGGCTTAATACACAACCAATGTGGGATTAAGTGAAAAATTCCCTAAGTAAACTTAACCTAGTGTGAAAAGAGCTAAAGTAGAGAACAAGCTAAGAAAGAGCTAGATAACAAAGTAACCCTATGCACACTAACACTATTCAATGGATGAGACATAGCAAAGGGATAACATTCTGGTTTCTTCTTCCAATAAACCAATGCCATTTCAATTTAGAGTTGTCTTTACTGCTGAAGCCATCACTTGTGGAGGGATGGAGACCCCTGTGCAATTGATAAGCACCAAACGTCAGATGGCTCAGAAAGCATGCGGATACGAATATGCAAATGCATGAAGATCCGAACCTGATGACTTTTCATAGAACCGAACCCGACAGAGTTAAGAGTTTAAATGAATGATTGGTCAAGTCCGTCAGATGTATTTTGAGTTTGTATGTTTGGCAAACATACAAGATGATATACAAAGCTATATGCATGTCGCAGAACTAAAAAGATTATGAAATGAGGTTTTATTGTTGTATGTTTCGTGTATTGTATGTATGTTTCAGGATATACATTTCAATATACATACAATGTGAAACTCAAGAAAGGTTGAAATTTGGTTAAAATGATGCATCATGACTTAAAGTATATCGGAAGATGCATTGCACTTTATATACATCGCGGAGCTGAAAAGTAAGTAAACTGTGGTTTATAAAAATGATAAGTCCGAAGAGGTGATACAAAGGAGTTTGTATGAATTCGGCTTTGCATCTAAGAATTGGATACGAGTATTATTGTATTTCGGAAGATACAATCAGAAAAGTGATGTGGGCTCCACTGTTTGCATATCGGGCTTGTATAAATAATCAACGATATACAAGCCGATATACAAGTTAAAAGGATGCAAATAAGAGATACAAACTAGATGCAAAAAGAAAGTTAAATACTGAAAAGTCTTTGTATGTTCGGGGTGCTTGTATGTTTATAATATACATAACCGATATACAAAGGAATAAAAAGCATCGCTAGGGATAAAAGGTAAAGAGAGGGTTTGTATAAGATGCTTTGTATGTGTGTTGAGTCTATAGATATACATCTATCTATACATATATATATAGACAAGAAAGGTGGTGTCTTAGAAGCATGTAAACAGGGGCGTAGCTCAAGCTTAAATAGTCATGATTGATACTATGTACTTCTGTTAAAGCTATTCAGTGGATGAGATATAGCAAAGGGATAACATTCTGGTTTCTTCTTCCAACAAACCAATGCCATTTCAATTTAGAGTTGTCTTTATTATTGAAGCCATCACTTGTGGAGGGATGCAGACCCCTGTGCGATTGATAAGCACCAAACGTCAGATGGCTCATAAAGCATGCAGATACGAATATGCAGATGCATGAAGATCTAAACCTGATGACTTTTCATAGAACTAGACCTGACAGAGTTAAGAGTTTAAATGAATAATTGGTCAGTCTGTCGAATGTATTTTGAGTTTGTATGTTTGGCAAACATACAAGATGATATACAAAGCTATATGCATGTTGCAGAACCGAAAAGATTATGAAATGAGGTTTTATTGTTGTATGTTTCGTACATTGTATGTATGTTTCAGGATATACATTTCAATATACATACAATGCGGAACTCAAGAAAGGTTGAAATTTGGTTAAAATGATGCATCATGACTTAAAGTATATTGGAAGATGCATTGCACTTTATATACATTGTGGAGCCGAAAAGTAAGTAAACTGTGGTTTATAAAAATGATAAGTCTGAAGAGGTGATACAAAGGAGTTTGTATGTATTCAGCTTTGTATCTAAGAATTGGATACGAGTATTGTTGTATTTCGGAAGATACAATTGGAAAAGTGATGTGGGCTCCACCGTTTGCATATCGGGCTTGTATAAATAACAATGGTATACAAGCTGATATACAAGTTAGAAGGATACAAATAAGAGATACAAACCGGATGCGAAAAGAAAGTTAAATACTGAAAAGTCTTTATTATTAGTTTGAAATATGTGATTGAACTAGTGGATATCTTATTGGCTTCATAAAGGTATACGCATCTTATGAGACTGTAAGTAGATCTAAATAGAAAAGTGAGCATCCCTCCTTCAGATTTTCAGAAGGAGCTTAAAATTCCTTCTTTAGGGTTGACCTTTAGTAGAAATGCATATGCCATCAGCCCCTTTATTAGCCAAGGAGTCAGCTTTACTATTACCTTCCCTGTAAATGTGGTTAAATGTGCACCTTCTAAAAGAAGCAATGAAGTCTAGGGCAATAGTCAGAAGGGAATTTAGTCTCCAATTAGGCATACTCCCTTTACGTAAGGCGTTAATGATGATTGTGGAGTCTCCTTCGACCTCAACTTTTTCAATTTTCAAGTCTTTGCAGATTTTCAGACCTTCAATCAAAGTAGTTAGTTCTGCTATATTGTTTGTTGCTTCTCCTAGTGGTTTGGCTAAGGTTGCGATTACTCTCTCTTCAAAATCATGAATTATACACCCTATACCTGCTGCTCCTGGGTTGTCCCTAGACGCCCTGTCGAAATTAAGCTTGAACCAACCTTCTTTAGGAGGTTGCCACTTACATTCTTGTCTCTTATTGGTGGTGTTATGGCTGCCTGGTCCCACAAAGGAGGGCAATTTTAATCCTACCCATTTCCCGCGCATCTTATCATCCCAGTGAGACATTGAGGTATCTTTTTTAGGGTTACTAAGCACCCTACTATTGACAATTTCTATGATAGCGGCTTCAATCTTACTAATTAGCTGTTCAAAAGTTAATTTTCTATCTTTAAATATTCTTCTATTCCTTTCTTTCCAAATTTCCCATACCATGATCGAAGGGGTAATTGTCCATAACATATGGTAAATGCTTTGTTTGTGCGTATCAGGCCAACACTGGAATAGGTTTAGTATGTTATTAGGAAGGGTTGTAATCCATCCCATCTTATTGCTTAGCCAATTCTAGCATTTATTAGAAAATTGACAATCGAGAAGAATATGATCTGATGTTTCTTGCTCCTTTTCACATAGGGGGCATCTGCTAGGCCCTTCATAACCCATCTCCGTGAACCTATCCACTGTTAATATTTTCTCCTATAGGGCCATCCATGCAAACATCCCAGCTTTTGGAAGACAGTTCTTATCCCAACAGAGTCTCAGTGGGATCTCTAATTTTGGTCGGAGCTGTTGTTTGATTAAAATTTTATAACCGTCCTTAGTTTATAGTTTCCTGATTTGGCCCCATCCCAAACTAATCTATCTGAGCCTCCTTTGAGGGATACCTTCGTGTTATTAAGGATGTCAATCAATTTATTTTTTTCATTATTCGAGAGGTTCATATTTCTAGGGATTTCCAATTCCAACCCTGACTCTCCCCATTATTGGGGAATTCTATGTAATCTTTTACTTACTTTACCCATCGGGATTCTAGGATTCTTTTGGCATTTTCTAAGTTAGCCAAGCTACTTAACATCTCGAACCCCCCCAAGAGTCATCCCAAAAAAGTACTTGATTTCCATCACCAAGACTCCAAGTCAGTTTGTTCATAATGAGCTTTCTGCAATCCATCATGAAATTCCAGAGGCGAGAGCCTTTAGGGGGATTGGCCATTCTGAATAGGAAGGTTAGTTCCTCACCTCTAAGATATTTGCATCTAAGGATTTTAACCCACTTTAAATTAGGCTGCTGATACATTTTCCATACGAGTTTAGCACCTAATGCCTTCCTCTACTCCTTAAAGTTTTTCAAACCCAAGCCACCTTCCTCTTTTGGTCTACAGATTTTATCCCAGGCAACAAGTGCCATTTTCTTCTTATCCTCCAAACCCTGCCATAGGAAAGTTCTTAGAGTTTTGTTGATTTCTTCACATTTTTCTACTGGCAAATTCATATAGGATAATTGGTATACTGGGATAGCTGAGAGAATTGAATTTAGCATTGTAACTTTGTCTGCTGATGATAGCCACTTATCTTTCCATGATTCTACTTTTTTCCTGATCTTAGAAGTGATATGGTCCCAGAGAACATTAGTCTTGTTGCTTTTACCCAAAGGTATACCTAAATATTTACAAGGCATCTCCCCTCTTTTAAAAGATAAAATTCTGTAGATTTCCCTTTCAGTTTCCAGCTTTGTATTGAAAAAATAAATTGTTGATTTATTAGCATTAACCTCTTGTCCAGAGGCCCTACAGTATGTGTCCAAGATTTCGTTGAACACCTTAGCTTCTTCGATGCATCCCATACCAAAGAGCATAGTATCATCAACAAACTGTTGATGAGTTGTAGGATCTACACCCAAAGTGATTTTGATTCCTTGAACCTTTCCTTCTACCCTTGCCTTGGTGATCATTCTCCCTAGAACTTCTACCATTATAATAAAGAGAAAAGGGGAGATAGGGTCCCCTTGTCTCAATCCTTTTGATATACTAAAAAAACCTTCAAGGGTCCCATTGACTAAAACTGAAAACTTGGGGTTAGAAATGCATGCATAAATGAGGTTTATCCATTGTTTAGAAAATACAAAGGCTTCTAAAGTTTTGCAAAGGAAATGCCAGTTAACCTTGTCATAGGCTTTACTGATATCTAATTTTATTAACATACTAGGCTTTTTATTTTGCTGTATGGAGTGAATGGCTTCTTGGGCTATAATAATTCCGTCAAATATGGATCTTCCTAGGACAAACCCTGTTTGCTCATCACTTATGATGTCTGGTAGAACTATCTGAATCCTGTTAGCTAAGGTTTTAGTGAGGATCTTATATATAGTATTACAAAGAGAAATAGGCCGCAGATCCCCCAGATTTTCTGGCTTCTCATTTTTTGGTATGAGAGAGAGAAAAGTTTTATTTACTTCTTTTAGAAGGCTGCCCGAATTTCTTACCCCTTCTAAAGCATCGACTATTTCATCTCCTATGAAGTGCCAGCACTTTTGAAAGAAGAATGCTGGGAAGCCATCTGGTCCTGGAGCTTTGTCCAGCTGCATTAGAGAGATCACCAGTTCAACCTCAATTTTAGTAAATTTACCATTGAGGTCTTTGTTTTGATCCTCTAAGATAATCCTTGGAATATCTTTCAGTATGGCTTGTTGGTGCAGCCAATTAGATCCTTCCTGATTGTTAAGAATATCCTCAAAGTACCTAACTGTTTCATATGCAATTTTTTGAGGATCTTCGATCCAGACATTATTCACATCTTTAATTTTAAAGATCATGTTTACATTTCTACGTGCTCTCTTGCTGTTGTGGAAGAACTTAGTGTTCTTATCACCTGCTTCCAGCCATGTGTCTCTGGACTTTTGTCACCAAAAGATTTCCTCTTTGGCTAGGATATCTTCATATTCCGTTTTCAGTTGTTTTTCTTTTGCATATGATTCTGTGTCCATGCCTTTAGTTATCACACATCTATTGAGGTTTTCAAGTTCCTCTTCTAACTTAGATTTGATTTCAAAGATATTACCAAAGTTAGTCTTATTCCAACTAAGAAGCTTACATTTGATGGTTTTTAATTTGGATACTAAACAGAAAAGCTTAGATCCAGAAACTCTAGTTTCTTTCCACCATTGTTCAATTAAGATTAAAAGGTTATTAGCTTTGACCCACATTTGTTCAAATTTGAAGGGGCACCGTTTGGATTGGCAGTCTTCTGATATACTTAGCTGGACTGGGTAGTGATCGAAGCCTGAGTATGGTAAGATCTCAGCCTTCAGAATAGAAGAGAGTTGTGCCCAATTGCCCCTGACTAGGAATCTATCCAATTTTTCTGCAATATTGCTAAAGCCCTTCCTTCTGTTGTTCCATATAAAACCTTCTTGTGCAGTTTTGATTTCCAATAAATTATTCTTATGAACCCAGTCCTTAAAGTCAATTGCTGTTGTGGATAACTTGACAGATCCTCCCAGCTTTTCTTTAGGGTCTAAGACCGCATTGAAATCTCTGCCCAGAATACAAACCTGATCTTGTAAGGTTCCCAAGAATTGTTCTATTTTTGTCCAGACTAATCTCTTGTCCTGGTTTTGGGAAGGACCATAGATGTTAATAAGAAAAAAGTGTAGATTGCTTCTGACGCTTCTGACGTTCCCCACCATCCAATTCTTTTTACAACTTGTTACTAAAAATGAAACCATTCTAGGATCCCAAATTACCCCAAGGCCCCCTGAGGCACCCTCTGTTGGGACTCCTACTAGTTCCCATATTCCTAGCTTCTTATTTAGAGTGTCTATCTCATCTTTATTTAGTTTGGTTTCTTGGAGCATTAGTATGTCTGGTTTTGTGTTGGTTATACAATGTTTTATGATTCACTGTTTGTTAGGGGCGTTGAGACCCCTAACATTCCAAGTGTATACTCTCATGGCGTCGTGGGAAGGTCCTTCCCCTTCCCTGCATAAAACAGTGTCATAATCTTAGTCTAATCTATTGCCTCGCCTGCTTTCTCTCTTAGTACCAGTAGTGATTTCCTGCCCCTTTTTTTATTACTTTTGGCACAATCTGGGGTTTCTTTACTAAAATTGGTTAAGGCGATTCCCAACTGTGGGTCTGCTTCATCCAGCTCTCTATCTCCCTACTCTTTTGGGTCCTCTTTACCATTCTCCTGCCTTATCTCCTATTCTTCCAGTTCCAAGATCTTGGTGATAAGTTTTTCCTTCTCTTTGTTTGCTTCTTTGATTACTACTTCCTCTATTGCCTTGTCAAGGATCTCATTATAAATGTCCTCTAGGTCCCTATGGCTGACCTTATCTATGGGTTTCTTATGATTCCCATTCTCTTTATGTTTTTCCTTTGTTTCATAAGTGTTTGGGACCCATTCTAGTGTTTCTGAAACCTCTAGATCTATTCTTCCTCCCCCTGCTTGGGGGTTAATATTACTAGTCTCTTCTACAGGGACTTCCCCCTCCTCAAGCTCCATCCTAACATTGCCTATCTGAGGTTCATAACTCTTCTTTGTAGTCTCAACCGCTACTGGTGTTCCTTTATCTGGTATTTTCTGTGTGAGGTTCATATTCTGTATAGTAAGTTCATGACTCTGCCTCTGTGTATTCCTTTTGGAATTTTGAGATGGTTTAGGGCATTTTCAGGGCTGAGCTATTACCATACTCGAGTTCTAATTTTGTCCAGTTAACTCTCTTCTACCACTGTGGTGTTGTTTAAGGGAAGGAAGGTTAGTCCTTTGGTATTCCACTATAAGTCCGCCTTTGTTATCATTGAATCTGATGTTTACCTCAGCTGACTGGGGTTTGGGATTCTTATTAGTATGTGTTTTTGGTGTTCTGTTGATAAAATTACTGTGGGGAGGACCCTTATGAAATATTGACTTAATATAGTAATTGGCCCAGTTAGTTTTAATTTCAAGAGGTTTGAGGCTTCCATACTTATATCTAGTTTTACTAACAAGAGAACATCAGAATTGGATAAGAAATCCTTTTCTATTCCTATGAATTCTCCCAGGTGATTACTTATCTCCCTTAAGATTTTGTTGTGGATGAGCTCAACCGGGAGGTTTGGCAATTTGACCCATCTGGCTGATTTGAGTTTTATTTTATTAGGGTCGAAATTCAGTTGCCAGTCTATATATTCGAAATTATGGCCTTTGTAGACCAAACTTCTACTATTTAGAATTTCTTTTTTGAGATCTAAATTTTTGCAATCAACAAATATGAAATCTTCAGAGGTGATAATGATACTTACCTAATTTTTGAGGAGAACTTGTACCCACTCCACGATTACCTTCGCAGGTTGCCCTATCCCACACCATCAGATAAAAAAACCGTGGGTTCTACAATGATTCCCCAGACCATCTGAGTAAATGTTGCTAATGTTTATTGGTGCTTTCTTCCCCATGACTTCCAGTTTTTTATAATGTCTTGAGCTCATTTGTTGGTTTGACCATGGGGGTCTGGGGTTTGCCTGCCCTTGAATTACTACCTAATTGTTGCCCCTCCCACGAGTGTTATACTCTGTGTATCCGGGTTTAGGGTTTTGAGAGACTGGTCGATGGTGGGGTGCTCTGGAATTCAACATAATGCTTATCAAGGGCTTTTCCTGTGAATGAATGATCCTGGGGGCTGGTTTTGATAAACCCTCCGCAACTCTTTGCCTTGGAAGGGAAGGGTGGGAGACCGTAGGGGGTAGTTGAGCATTGTGGCTTCTTTCCCTGCCTAACGAAGTGCGGTTAGCTCCAGTTGTGAATGTTGGGGTTGCTGAGGTAATTGGGATAGCCCCAGATTTCGGAAGCCATGGCTTGGGCATTTTCTCCACCAGCATTTGCCCTAACTCCCCTCTGCAATTTCCTACTCTTAACAATCTGCGAGCCCTATTCCTCATATTGTTGCAGAGGGGGAGCCCAGCCCCCCTAAGAAGCCTTCTCTTTCCAGTGTGAGTCGCAGCGAGGGTATTCTGCCCTCGTTTTATTCCAGGCTAAATTATAGCTTTGTCGTTGGCACTCTGCTTTTCTTCGCATTTTCGCTTTTTTTTATAGGGTAGCCAATTTTTTACCTTATAGAGACCTATCAAAATTGTTACATTTTTAATAAACTTGACTTCAAATTTAATTAAAAAATAAATATTTATTAAAAATATTTTTTTTCCATGCACTAGATATTCAAGTTAGGTAATGAGGAAAAAAACAAAGAAAAATCCTAAAATTTACTATATTAAAAGTGGAGGCCCATCGACCTCATTTTCTGAACTTTTTTTAGCAATTTAATTATATTGTCAATTTTATAAAAAAAACATATCTAAATAAAAATAATTTAATAATTTAAATGAATTCACAAATATAAACTACACTAAAAATTCAACATTTCATTAGTTTATACCATTTTAAGATTCAAAACATATATGTCACTTTCATATGCTTTAAGTTAAAAATTTAAATTTGTGTTGACCATTTCCTTTATAAAAAGGTGACACGGTTTTGAACTTTCACCTAGAGATTTTCAACCTTTTGTAGATAAATTATATGAAAACATGAGGAGAATTATGCATGAGCTTTGAAGGGTTGGGTATTTATACATTCATTGAGCACTTGGTTTAGATTTTGTTATACATACAAGGAGGTTGGGTTCTATATTAATTTGCATCTTGAAGGGAGAAAGACTAGAGGTTTGAGACAAAATTCAAATCATTTGTACCAATTAAAAAGATTCATTTTTCTAGGGATATCATGGTTCATTCCTTATGTAAAATTTAAATTTATTGGTTTAGCAAATTGTTATTTGTTTAAACCTATTTAATTATTTTCTAAAATAGTATGGCACTATGTGAGGGTAATAATTAATATGAGAATTCTATGCAAGTGTTAACATGGACAAACTTATCTAGGAATTTAATTTCCACTATTGTAGTTGTTCCTATCATTCTTTTATTTATTGGAAACCCTAGATACAATATATATACACTTTTGTATGTTGCTAGAATAATGAAGGAACCTTGTTGTAGTTTTTCTTTCCATTCTAATATTCATTGGAAACCCTATATGTGATATATACAGTTGTTATAGGCAATCTTTTATTGACTTGAAAATATGCATTGTTATATGTTACTAAAATAATCAAGGAACACTATTGTAGTTGTTCATCTCATTCTTTTATTCATTAGAAACCCTAGATAGTAGATAAATGCTTTTGTATGATTCTATTATAAGGATGGAACCCTGATGCATTCATTTCATGTCAATCTTTACTTCATTAGTACAACCTATGGGTATAGACACTATTGTATGACATTATTAATGATGACAGGTCTCCTATAGTGTTTTCCCATTATTCTAAGATTTCTTTGGCAACCTATTGGTTGCATGCATTGATGTATGCAATAGAAATATTCATTGGGATGAAGTTGATATGTAGGGGTTTAGTCTTCTTGCATTTGTCTAAGTACATACTTAACCCAAAGCTAGCATGAGTAGTTATGTCTTTCTTAACAATGACAATACCTTATTGTTTCCAATCAAGTACCTTACAATTGAATATAACCTAATGAATATTAAGTAGAAATTATATGAATATATAATGATTTCTCATAATAACTAATCTTTTATCCTTAATAATAAGTTCCCTATAAAAGGATTTGTTAGGACTATGTGATCCAATACATAGGTTGTGAGCTAGTAAGATTGTGTGGACTACATAAACTAATTAGGACTATAGGGAAAGGATCATCCAACTACCCTCACAACTCTCCTCATCAAATCCTTAGTTGCTTTAGATATGAGCTGAGTTAGTATGAGCCATGGGTAGTAAAATCACCATGATGATTAAGGAAAAGGATAGTTTTGTTGATTGATCATTTAATGATTTTATTTCTCCTAGTATGTATTTAAATGAATTTGATTTAACAAGTTGATATTAGTGGTCTAGAGTTTTTTTTTACTTGCAAAGGTTGAGAAAAGTGAATAGCATTAAGGACTAGATTATGTTCAATAGAGGTTAGGGGTGTTTCACAGGACCTTGGAACCCCAAGAGGAAGAAGAAAGATTCCTTAAGGACTTTACAAATTGAAACATCATCTAATCATAAAATTAAACATGAATGAGATACCTGGCATAACATTATCTATCCATAAACTACCTCACATAGAAGTGAGTAAGGAAGCATAAAGCATAGGTTGAGGCTTGTCCTCAAAACATGACTTACCTACTCCTCCTTAGGTGTACATTAAGTTGTAAATCCTATGACCTAATCCTTAGATATGCATATCGCAATCTTTAAGATAGGGTCAAATTCATGGAAGATGTACTCTGTAGTATGAAAAAGATTCCATAGGTAGTGCTAGTGATAACTAAGAAGTTGTTGAGATGCCAAAATGGTATAAATCTAGATTGTTTATACCATATCAGATTCCAGATAGTTAGGAACTGCAACATGAATGTTTCAGAACTTAGTCAGGACCTCACATGATTATCATGCCTCCTTGTCAGTAAAACTTATTATTGACTTCAAGTAGAAACTTGTATTGTGTAGATAGTTTATCTTGCATTATACTTGCATAATTTTTTGTTACATTGTTGTCTAATATCATGCATGTGCATAATTTCTCATGATCACATTTAAGGTTGTAGGCAATGGAAGAACTTCTTATGGTTCCTTAAGAAAGGTGTGTCATGGATAGAATGGATAAGGTATCCATCACTTGTTGGGGTCATTGAATCCTAGACACCAACTAGTTCCAAATTATACACTTACATTATTTGCATTTGCATAGGTAAAATATTATAATGCGTGTAATGAGTGATTCAAAACATATAAAATATTGGCATTGTGGAGTATGTTCAATTATAATAGATGATTTGGTGAATTTGCAATTGTATTGGATTTCTAATTAGATTTATTATTGTACCTTTAATATATGTATTTATCCAATAGAAATGAACTCTTGAAATGAATAAATGACTTGATGATGTAATTACTATAAGAAGTTATAATTAGACTAGATTAAAGTTGGAAAACGATTTTCAAAAATGGTTGAATTCTCACATGGTAAAATTAAATAGTTGTCATGACTACTAAGTAATCAATTTGTGGACTCTTTATATAAAGGAGCCCCAAATTTGATTCTCAAGTCCAACCCTTATGATGATTTAAATAAATTTATTCCTGATACAAATACAATTCAACAATCTCATTTTATTCATACAACAATTTTTAAAAATATATTTAAGCAACCTCAATTTATTTATACACAATATTTTTATAAATATAATTATCACTTCATTTACCTATCTAAATAACATTTTTAAATAGATTCACCATCCATTTTATCCATGGTACACAATTCTTCTCTTAAATTTTAGTTCTTAAAAAAAATTAATGATTTTCCTCATAATGATTTAGTTATTTACATCACTTTGCATGCCATTTAAATTAATTTCTTCTTACATGTTATGTATGTTATGTGTGGTGGATACTAAATTTTTTTATTTTTTTTTAAAGGTGCGCACAAATATAAAATCATGACACTTTATACTTTTACATAGCTATAAACTACTTGCAAAATAAGTTTACCCATGAGAGTTGGATCCTCTAATTTTTGCTAAGGTCATGCTCGCTGATTTGAATCGATGTGTCCTCTCTGTAGTTTGTCTCTTTGAGGATTATTTACTCTTACCCACTAATATAGCTCACTGCAACAATCTAAAATGAGATAAAATCCATCTTTTGGACAAAAGCCTTTAAAGGAGATCAAGTGTAACCATGGATAAAAATACTTTTGTGTTTTCAGCAACCACAACACCCAACAATATCAAGACACCAAACAGTGATAGGAAGAGAACTGTATTAGCAAGTTCAAGTAAAAAAACCCAACCTGCTACCAAAACAGCATTTGGAAGAAGTGTGCCACCTGCAGTTAAACCAGGCAAGTCTTCTGTCAACAAGACACCCTCAAAACAACCACAATCTGCAGTGGCAAAGACACCTTCAAAACCAGCACAATCTGTGGTGGAAAAGATACCTTCAAAACCAGCACAATCTGTGGTGGCAAAGACACCTTCAAACCCAGCACAATCCTCCATGGAAAAAGCACCTTCAAGAACACCACAGTCTTCTATTAGAAAACCACAATCTATTATGAAGACACCTTCAAGGATACAACAAACTACTAAGAGATCTCACATGAAAAACATACCACCATCTGCTACAACAATGGAAATCTCAGCATCAGCAAATCAACAAACTAATGCAAAATCTTCCACCAAAAAGGTTTTGGCAAATTTCTATAGTTGTTCTTCACAGTTTATGAATGTTATGGACAGCTATTTGGATGCAAGGACATTTTAAATGGTTATCATTTGTGTTGCAGAGAGTAAGACATATTAATGAAGCTTGTCCTACTTCAAAAAAATTGAGAGCACAACCTAGACAGAAGAAAGGCATGCTTCAATTAGAAAGAAATTTAACAACAGAGCCTGTGCAAAACACTGGTAATCTTTAGTTACCAAGCAATTTTTCTTTATCTCTTTCTCTGGATGCATTTCAACATGGTTGTTAAACAGTGTCTTCCTTTAATTACAGGAGCTTGTGTTTCAGAGCATCCAGATTCAAGAACAGTTTTTGTAACCAATGTAAACAAAAATTCTTCATAGAATTTCTACAATGGTTAAATTTTTTCTGCAATTTTTATTTTAAAAATATCTAGGTCTGATATTCATGCAACTGATATAGGTTCATTTTGAAGCAACTGAGGAGGAATTACGGAAACATTTCATGGCATGTGGAGAAATTAAGAATATTACAATGTTGAACCAGGTTACATCTGGCATTCCAAGAGGGTAAGTATTGAAAACCTTGGTTTAATCAATTTGTTTTTATATATTTTTAAATATTTTTTTTTTTAGTTTTTTTAATGAAGGCATGTATATTACAGAGCCAAGATATAAATGGGTAAAAAAATTAGATGGGTGCATTATATACTTCTTTGAATAATCAACAAAATAAAATAAATGAAAAAAAAATTTATATATATATAATTTTAAAAAATATTTAAAAATAATATTTTTCATTTATTTAAAATGTTTCATTATGTACCAATTGATAAAAATGAAAAATATGATTTAATTTTTTAATAAAAAATAATAAATCTATTTAATTTTATAATTTAAATATTATTGATACTAACAGTTTTTATTAATATTTTTTTATAAATAGTAATAATTTTTTTAAATTCTTCAATTAAATTATAATTTATATAATAATATTATTAATTAAAATGTATTAAAAAATTGATAATTTATATGTTTAATATATATTTATTTTAAAGAAATATGTTCATATTTGTTAGTAAAGAGAGGAATATTAATATTATTAAAAAAAATTGTTATTTTGAAATTTTATTTTGTTGGAAAAAAAAAATCCAATAACATTTAAAAAAATTATAATTGAAATAATTTAATTACAATTTAATTATGAATTTGAGTAAAGTAATTAATAGCTTTAAAAAAAAAAATTAATATAAAATATTTGTTTTTTCTTTTTATAGTTAATAAATATTAATAAAATTTATGTTTAATATATATTTATTTTAAAGAAATATGTTCATATTTGTTAGTAAGGAGAGGAATATTAATATTATTAAAATAATTTTTTTGTTATTTTGAAATTTTATTTTGTTGGAAAAAAATTCTAATTACATTTAAAAAATTTATAATTGAAATAATTTAATTACAATTTAATTATGAATTTGTGTAAGGTAATTAATAGCTTTTAAAAAAAAAATTAATATAAAATATTTGTTTTTTTTATTTTTATAGTTAATAAATATTAATAAAATTTATTTATTTATGAATAAATAAATTCTTTGATCTTTTTTATGATTGTAGGGGTGTCTATATTGAATTTGCTACAAAAGAAGATGCACAAAAAGGATTAAGTTTTAATGGAACGTCATTTATGGATAGAGATTTAAATGTAAGATTATTGAGTTTGAAAGGTGCATCTTTACTTTTCAAAGATATCAAGGTAATTTTAAACATGGATTTTTTTTATTATATTAATTTTTTTTAATTTATTAAATATACTGTAAGGTTTCATCAACAAAAGAAGTTGACAATAATTCAAGAAGTGAACTTTTTAACAAGTATAGGACAAGGAAGAAACACCCAGTTCTATCACATTGGGTAGTACCTAATTTAAGGAGGAAGATGAAGGCTTTGGAAAATGCAATTGCTCTCATTAGCACTTATTCTAATACATGCCATGCTTTGTCAAGAAGGAAAGATCATGATTTATGAATTTCTATAATTTGGAATTCAAATACGACATTGGAAGCATAAGAAAATTGAGTGGGTCTTATGAAGACTTATTAGAACAAAAGCATATTCAAATGTCATGCATTGATCCATTTTTAAAGACTAAGTTTTTGAATTCATATAATTGGGAACATGAAATGGTATTAAATTCTATAAAAAAAAAAATTCATAATGTTAGTTGTAAAAACTTATCTACTTTCTAAGTCATGGGTCCTATTATAGTTAAATTAGTTCAAGCAATAAGAATGTGATTTGTTGTAGATTTATTTTTAAGTCAATCATGAGTAAGAACCAACCCTTCAATTTAATTTTTTACTTGTAGAAAAGAAAAGTGCATACTTCACTCATTCAACCTCTCTTTGTGTCACACCACTTTGTATCAATGACTTTGATGTATGCTTCTAGTACACTTTTTGATTTTTTTTTAGTGCACTTATAAACCCAAAAAATTTAACACTCTACCATTCCATATCAATCTACTTAAAAAGAAATTGATCTATTTCCCAAAACATTGCCCATTCTTAATTAAATTGCACCTACAATTTTATCCTCTAAATTAGATTGCATGCCTATAATTTTGTCCTCTATACTTAATCCTAGAGACAATCGCATCCCCTAATTAAAAATGCTCACATTCCAAGGCTAACAATCTTGGATATGATTGTTACTTGTCAATGTAAATGCCAAAAACTTCAAACAATGTGTTTATTTAAGGCACCATCCTAAGACACTTTCATAATGGAATATCAATTAGTAACAATACACATTCATAGATTTGATCAAACATAGTATCAATATCAATTTGCATCAAGAGCCCAACATCTAGCATTCACCATTTCTCTATTTTGGCATTGTTGAATCAATCAAAGTGCATGACTACTAGCAAGAAACTTGGATGATCTTCACTCTATCATATTAGGTCCCAACATTGCTTTTAGAATTTATACTTAATTTTTCTAATATAGATATCAACTAGACAAATATTTTCTAAAAGAATTGAAGATCAAATCACATAAAGGATGAAATTACACCACTCAAGATTGAATTGTGCCACTTGGACTAGATTGTAGGTCAATTGCATCTCATCCTCAAATTCTTAGGTCTCAATCATCACAAGATTCTAATTGTTTATCTAGTTAAAATTAAAGTTTTATCTCCTTTGAAAATGTCACAACAATCAAATTCCAGATTACAACAAGATTTCAAGGTAAGCCCTAATCTATTTTATGATTTCATTTATCATTGTCAACTTAATTATCTATGGCTTGAATTTTATTTCAATGTATCTCTTAAAGATAGATCATTATTTCTAGGGTATTTCTTGAGTTTTATTATTTGTCTCTTAGCTAAATAGTTATTTGTGGGTATGTTTATTTATCCCTACATTTTGGTGAACATTAATATTCAACTTCTCTAAGTAACTTCTCTTGAGTTTTTCCCTAGGGTTTTTAGACCTACTTCTTAGTTCTAATTCTTGTATTATTTTTCTAATTTTTCCCATCTTTAGTAATTAGAGGGTGGGGCCTTAAAATGATTTGATGTATGTCATACTTTTTATAATTCATAATGCTTGGAGATGCCTTCATTGATTACTTGACTCCTCACCCTAGAGAATGCTTGCATAGTGATTCTACTCTTTCAAAATTTAGTGTATATTCCTTAGGAGGTCTTCTAGATGTGTCTATGCTCACTAATGATACATATTTTTTGTTTTATCATAATCACTCCTATAGACCATTTTTCTCATGATTTTTCATGATTTGAGGAGTATAGTTTAAATTATTATAATGTAGTTCACATGTCCCATTAATCTACATGAGCAAATACATGAAGAATAAGATATTTATGGTGATGCAAAATTTACTTTAACACAACACATGGATATAGGAAAAATCATTCGTAATACACAAGATTCTCATGGTGTGCCATTATTCCCCACCCCTCTCCCAATCTTTAGGTCCAACCTCTATTTTCCCATAGTTCTCCTTTGAACTCCAAATTATAAGTCCATGCTTACTTTTACTCAGTTTCCTTCTATGTCCCATGATTATTTATATCCTATCTCAAATGTTGTTTTAAAATTTTTCATGTTACTTCTATAGCCACATCTTCCATCCCTATTCCTAGTTTTATTCATAAAAAACTTATTCCTTAATTTTTTTTATACTTCCTCATTGACTATGTATAGCCCTTGCATTTCCACCATCCCTTTACTATCCACTCATACTCCTTTTATGCCTACCACTTCTTTATTGCACACTCATACATCATCCAACCTTTTGGCAACCATCATGAGTAAGCTACAAAAGGCATAAACATATATCAATGACAAGTGTAAAATTCTTCATATATATATATATATATATATATATATATATATATATATATATATATATATATATATATATATATATATATATATATATCCTCAAATTCTTAGGTCTCAGTCATCACAAGATTCTAATTGTTTATCTAATTAAAATTAAAGTTTTATCTCCTTTGAAAATGTCACAACAATCAAATTCCAGATTACAACAAGATTTCAAGGTAAGCCCTAATCTATTTTATGATTTCATTTATCATTGTCAACTTAATTATCTATGGCTTGAATTTTATTTCAATGTATCTCTTAAAGATAGATCATTTATTCTAGGGTATATCTTGAGTTTTATTATTTGTCTCTTAGATAAATAGTTATTTGTGGGTATGTTTATTTATCCCTACATTTTTGTGAACATCAATCTTCAACTTCTCTTGAGTTTTTCCTAATTTGAGTTTTTAGACCTACTTCTTAGTTCTAATTCTTGTATTATTTTTCTAATTTTTCCCATCTTTAGTAATTAGAGGATGGGGCCTTAAAATGATTTGATGTATTTCATACTTTTTATAATTCATAATGCTTGGAGATGCCTTCATCGATTTCTTGACTCCTCACCCTAGAGAGTGCTTGCATAGTGATTCTACTCTTTCAAAATTTAGTGTATATTCCTTAGGAGGTCTTCTAGATGTGTCTAGGATCACTAATGATACATACTTTTTGTTTTATCATAATCCCTCCCATAGACCATTTTTCTCATGATTTTTCATGATTTGAGGAGTATAGTTTAAAAATTATTATAATGTAGTTCACATGTCCCATTAATCTACATGAGCAAATACATGAAGAATAAGATATTTATGGTGATGCAAAATTTACTTTAACACAACACATGGATATAGGAAAAATCATTCGTAATACACAAGCTTCTCATGGTGTGCCATTATTCCCCACCCCTCTCGTAATCTTTAGGTCCAACCTCTATTTTCCCATAGTTCTCCTTTGAACTCCAAATCATAAGTCCATGCTTACTTTTACTTAGTTTTCTTCTATGTCCCATGATTATTTCTATCCTATCTCAAATGTTGTTTTAAAATCTTTCATGTTACTTCTATAGCCACATCTTCCATCCCTATTCCTAGTTTTATTCATTAAAACCTTATTCCTTAAATATTTTTATATTTCCTCATTGACTATGTATAGCCCTTGCATTTCCACCATCCCTTTACTATCCACTCATACTCTTTTTATGTCTACCACTTCTTTATTGCACACTCATACATCATCCAACCTTTTGGCAACCATCATGAGTAAGCTACAAATGGCATAAACGTATATCAATGACAAGTGTAAAATTCTTCATATATATATATAAAGGGAATTACAACATAATCCATTGGCTTATGACATATTGACTTATCCTTCACCAATTGGATTTGTGGCACCTATTTTTCCAATGTATGATGGTAAAGGTGAAACTTTAACTTATATATATTCCTTTAATGTAACATATTTAGACTACATTTATGATTAGTAATTACTCACTATATAAGATTTTCCAAGAAAGTAAATAAACCAAGTATCTTGATGATAAGAGTGACCATGATAGCAACATCACATATTATAAGACAATCATAAACTATAGATGTAATACAATATGGTATTCCAATAGAATGAGGATACAAATACAAGGATACAAGATATTACAAATGAGATTAGATCCAAGATGCTCATATGAGAGCAAGAGGGAAGCATTTACGGGATATTCTCCCAAGTGAAGTGCACTCACAACCTATGTGGGATAAATAATATGTAGTACAAATGTGTATTATGATTCTCTAGCAACCATGGAAAGTATAATCACATGTTACCTATTCTAGTAGATACCTACCAAGTGAAAGCTTATCCTAGGTGCAAAATATGCAATAAAGTAAATAACTAAATGTAAGAGAACAATATAATGCACCAAAATCCCCCATAAGGATATCTGAGGTGGGTAGAGATGGGTACTAGTAAATGTGTAGCCATGTTAGGTACCCATATACAAAATGATCTCTCAAAAGAGAAGATAACTGAGAAACCCCCCAAAAGAGAGAGAAGATGAAATAGACTTCTATAATCCTTGTAAGACTTGGAACACAAATGCATCCACAAATAAGAGAGAAAATTTATATGTAGATAGTCACATAGCAAGTGCCAAAGTAGATCCCTCTACATCAAATAATGCATCTTCCTTTAGGAAGAAGGAAACCTTGTGCTAAAATTTTGTTGAATTCCTACTCCAAAGATAGAATGGAGGTATTACAATGAATATCTTTAGAGATTTTTCATTAGTTCCTATGTTGGTACTGAGAGGTGTCAATATTTTATCAAGATTCTTAGGCCTGACTAAAGAATGTGATATCTTAAAACTAGGTGGAATTAAAAGTGGAACAAGTACCAAATATGATAATGATGTAGTTTTTGGATCATTATCATCAAAGTGGATAGCAATGTCATTAATTGTGTCAATATCCCAAAGATAAGATTCAACAAATAGATGATGAATGTCTAGTAAGTAGGCATCCCAATGAGGTGGATCCTATCAACAAATATAAAACTACTAAAGACAATCATAAGGAGGAGAAAATTATTTAATCAAATTCAATATCATCATTTGATTAAATATAATGTCAATTATATGAAGGACTATTCAAATTTAATCTCATCACTTGATCAAATATCATCTCAATTATACAAAAAAAATCTCTTGTAGTAATTACAATTTTCTTTATTATCATAATCACTAGGCTCAAGAATGAGTCCATAGAAATAGGGCAAAAGTTCCTTCCACTTAAGATGTTTCAAGATCCCTTCTTGCCAAACCTTATAGCCATATGAATGAAATTAAACAAGAGAAGGATGGAATAGATGACCAAAATCCATGATAAACTATGATAAACCCACCAATTCAATCAAATAAAGGACTGACCAAGAGATCCCATAGCTGACATAATGAGGAACTTTATACATAGTCTAAGTACAATTTCCACTTGCCAAAATATACAAAGTGGACTTAATTTTAATGTTTTATAAATTCCAAACAAGGACAAAATATTGAAACTAAAGACTTGAAGAAGAATGAAACAAATATAAGTTACCATTATAAAGTACACAAGAATCTTACACTTTTAGAAAAGTGACACCTAAAAAGAAGACTATCTGATCTCAAATGGGGGCCTAGAAGTTCCAAAAATGAGATCTAAGCAACAATACATGTGACAAGCTACAAATTATGGAAACAACATGCATAAATATCATAAAATATTTGTGCCATTGTGAAACCACTAAAAAAATAGCCAAGATCAAAAATCACACTAAACTCTAAGCTCAAATGCTTGAGAACAAGGTTTGCAAAGTTAGAGTATCAAAACTAAATTGTGAAACCACTAAAAAAATAGCCAAGATCAAAAATCACACTAAACGAGCTAAGCTCAAATGCTTGAGAACAAGGTTTGCAAAGTTAGTATCAAAACTAAATTGTGAATAGAGGGGGAAAATTATAGGGTTGAAGGTAATGCCAATAGATGGTAAAATACCCAAGTTTATCAAAAGTTATTATTATCTAATTTTGTAAACCACCTTTCTCAACAAAAAAAACTATCCAAGGCTTAAATATACTCTAGATGCCCAAATTGTTGTTCAAACCTACAAAATTACATGTAAAAGTATGAAATCACTCATAAAAAGATTGGAAACCATTCCTTCTAGGTGGGAATAGTTTTGGAATACCAATTACAATTTAAGGTGGTTAGTGATAGCATTACTAGTGGTATGCAACTCTATCAGTTGTCAAAGGCAAGGCCAGAGGGGATTTAAGGTTATAGTACAAAGGAGATATGGGATAAAGGAGATTAGGAAATTGAAGTTTACTCTCAACCCAAATGGGATAAAAGAGATGTAAAATAAATGTGTAGTACAATTCTCTATAGTAAATTCTTCTCTACCTTTAAATTTTAGTAAAATTCCTAATTTATTAAAATACTTTTGGAGCATGTTAACATGTTATTTAAATTATCATTTATTGTGGATTCCTTTAAATATTTAATATAAATCTTCCTCCCCACATATGAGGCACATTTAAGGAAAGTTATCTCAAAAGGGAATCTATTTTCTATTTAGCATGCTAGTTATTTTGGTGCCTTGGATTACCCTATTGGATCAATGGTTGAGATTGCTCTCTCTTTTTGGTAAACATAAGTAGAGGGTTTTCCTCATTTGTAAAATATCTTTTGGCTCTTGATAAATGGAAGTATTGTTTTAGATTTTTTTTGCATATCACATTCTAGAGAGTGTCCCTTGGATTTGATTTCATGTATATGTGTTTTTTTTTTGTTTGCTTATTCCCAAAATGCAAGCAAATTATCTATGCATATTTGAAAGCTACCAATCACTGATATCAATTAAGAGAGTTCTATGCATAGGTAGGTTTGTGTAAAGTAAGTTATAGCAGTCCTACCACAAGCATTTACCATTCATGTTTGATAGATTGATTGAGTGCATAAGGGAAAGCTGATTAATCACTTCTTTAATGTATCACCTCATTTTATTTAATTTCTCTATGTTATAGCATAATATTTATTTGGGGATTACATTTAATGTTATTTGTTTACTTATTCCCCAAATGGAAGCAAATTATCTATGCATATTTGAAAGCTACCATCCATTGATGTCATTTGAGAGAGTTCTATGCATAGGTAGATTTGTGTAAAGTAAGTTGCAACAACCCTACCACAAACATTTACCATTCATGTTTGATAGATTGATTGAATGCATAAGATGACTAATCACTTCTTTAGTGCATCACCTCATTTTATTTAATTTCACTAGTTAAAGCATAATATTTATTTAAGGACTATATTAATGTAGTTTATCTACCTATTCCCTCAAATGGAAGCAAATTATTTGTGCATATTTGAAAGCTACTATCCATTGATGTTAGTTGAGAGAGTTCTATGCATAAGTAGGTTTGTGTAAAGTAAGTTGTGGCAACCCTACCACAAGCATTTACCACTCATATTTAATAGATTGATTGAGTACATAAGGGAAAGCTAACTTATCACTTCTTTAGTGCATCACCTCATTTTATTTAAAATCTCTATGTTAGAGCATAATATTTATTCAGGAATTACATTTAATGTTGTTTTTCTACTTATTCCCCCAAATGGAAGTAAATTATTTGTGTTTATTTGAAAGCTACCATCCATTGATGTCAATTGAGAGATCTCTATGCATAGGTAGGTTTGTGTAAAGTAAATTGTGGCAGCCCTACCACAAGCATTTACCATTCATATTTGATAGATTGATTGAGTGCATAAGGGAAGGTTGATTGATCACTTCTTTAGCACATCACCTCATTTTATTTTATTTCTCTATGTTAGAGCATAATATTTATTTGGAAATTACATTTAATGGAAGTAATCCTAAATAACATTTATGAGACTCTAACTTATAAGGTTAATCCTTGAACTATAAAAATAAGGGGTAATTTAAATTTTAAATTTATAAATAAATAATTTATTTATTAATTAAATCTATAACCAAAATGTTATATATTGAAAGGTTGTGATCTATTCACAACCCCTTATTGGTTTACATATAGGCAATCATAAAGCATATCAAACATTGTGAAAATGCATGTGAAACATTATGAACAAAAAAAGTGACAAACCATAATCTTCTACACTTCCAACAAACTTTTTGAATCATAAAATACAACAATGTATGCCATTTCCTTCAACACAAAAGTTTGGGAATATAATTAAGAATTGTAGAGTTCTAGTATGAGGTAAGGAAGAAGGTATGGAATTGTGTAGACATGTTACTATACGTATATAGAGTTAGGAAAAGTATTTAACACTACAAGTTGGGTATAGTAAATGGAAAATTTCTTTTAGATTTGTTCATTCTTGTCGATGGGCCATGTACAATTTAACTTATCAAGAATCAAAGTGGTTTTTATTTACATTGGGTTGTATAATCTTGAATTCATATGCATCTATGTGTTTATCATTAAGGTAAGATAAACATCTTCCTTGGGGATTGAGGTATGATCAAGATTCTAAAAATATAACACCTTTTAGCAAGTCGAGTATTACATATGTCAATTCTCTATTTGCATATAGTCTAAGCCTTTCCATATCTTTGAAGGGTATTCTCATGTCAAATTTTATTAACGATTTCCAAACTTTTACACCTCATAGGATGCCAATTGCTCTTACAAATCTCACTTCCTCTTACCAAAGTTTTAAGAGTGGTTATGGAGAGTATATGGCCAAATAATTTTAGGTGCAAAACTAAATAATAATGTCATAATACCAAAACTAGTAGTTGCATCATTTTGATAGTATATTGAAAGTCATAAACTTATTATATATTTATACCCACCAAAATGGTTGTTTTTAGCATTTTTTTGTTTCTTTATGAGTCTCATGTATTTTCTAAAACTCTAATCTTCCTGGGTACAAAGCATCTACTTATAATGGGTGGCTTTTACCTTAAAAAACTATCTAGGGAACAAACCTAGAAAGAATAGCTCACTTGTTACTATATGTTTGTCTGAATGACTATTTACTCCTTAAAGAAACATGGTAATCTATACCTACTTTTTATGAAAACCTCATGCCTTAATGATCTCCTTGATAAATATGGATAGACCATTATTATCATTTTGATACTTATTGTCAACACATCATAACAGTGTTACATGTAGATGAATTACTTCTTATAAGAAAATTGAAATAATTATTCAAGATAACCAGTTCAAGTCCTTTTCCCTCATTAATGGGGTTGTGGGAGATGAGTCCTACAAAAAGTGCAATGAGGCCAAATGGGTCTCGCCCTCTAAGGGGTGGTACAAAATGAATTTTGATGGGGCTTCAAAGGGGAATCTTGGGAAATTAGTGGTTGGGTGTATTGTTAGAGATTAGAAGGGGGAGGTTATTTATTGGGCAAATAGAAGACTCAAAACAAGGACTAATAATGAGGCATAGTTTCAGGCCCTCATCCTGGGTTTATAGCTCTGCATTAAGGTTAAATTGGGAAGGATAGCAATTAAAGGGGACTCATCAATTATCATCAATATTGTCAAAACAAAGAAAACTCAATGTTGGAAGTTAAGTCCTCTCCTTTCTTCAGTGTTTGTTTTACTTGAGGAATTAGAACACTTTACTATAAACCATGTCTATAGAGAAATAAACATGGAGGCTAACTCACTCACCAACTCTAAAATAGTGGACATGACTACTTCTTCATGGCCCATGATGAAATATTTCCCCAATGGTTAGGACACTAATGATAATCATTATTCTGGTTAGTTTGATGCAATTATTCTAGCAATTGTGATAGTTTAAGTGATGGTTAATTATGGAACATTTATTTTGCATTCCCTCGCCATTCTTATCCGTGTGATGATTATATCAAGCTTCGCTTATAGCTTGGTTATTGAGAATTCATCTGGAGTATATGGTTTCACATATTTCTTGGCTTTGTCTACAACATGGACACTCCCATTTGGTTGTTAAGGGCCCAAAGGCAAATGGTGTTTCTTAGAAAGGTGACAGAAAAATAGTTGTAATGTATTTTCAAGACTCAGAGTGGGCTAATTTTGTTCATGATCCAATGGGTTCTTGGTGAGAAATTTCTTGTTTTAGAGCATAAATATAGGGTGAACTCAGATATACCCTCCATGTTTGTGGTCGTTCTTTTAGATCTAGAGGAGCTTAAAGACACAATGAAGACTATGGTTTTGGTGTGGATCAAAAAATAGTTTTTGGGTGGATTAAATGAGGTTTTGGGCATAGCTTGTTATGGAACTGGTGTACCCAATCTGGTCAACTTTTTTAGACTTCAAGTTGGGGGTGACTTGGTAGCTTGGTATCCAATTATCTCAACCAATTGGCCTTTGTTGGCGTTTCAATTCGCACCTCTGGAATGCGAATTGGAAATGGACAACTATGCATAGATAAACTGCTCTCCTATTGGAAGGGGGAGTTCCCTTTTCGCTGATGTTCACTGAAAAGATAAATAAATTAAACTTTGCCTATCTTCTTTTTGATTCTCAGCTGCGAGCACAAGGTTATAAAACTCTAAACGCCGTAGAAGAGGTTTTTTCCTTTTTTAAAACATCTACTACAACTAGGCTTAAACTAATGACGCTTTTAATCTCCTAAGTAAATTCAGAGCAAAGGGATTAAAAGTGGACAAGGAATGATTGTTTTAACACAAAAACTTAACTAAATTTCTCCCAGATTTACATCACAAGACTCATTGTACTTTAATGATGAAAGCTGAAATAAAAGTTACACAAGCCACACATCTAACGATAAAACTTGATGATTTGAGATAGAATATCAGAGCAAAGGCAGGCATGAGATTTCTATTCCAACATCACAAAGTTGATACACCTCCAGGATAGCAATATTGTAGCAAAAGGCAGGCATACAACAAGTGATCAAACACTGGAAACAGATTACACAGAGTGAACAAGCACTTTGAACAACAATTTTGCAGGCTAGAACAAGCACAGCAAAATATGTTATCTCCAACAACATTCCCTTACAATGAACACAAAGTGAACAAACACTTGGAATAACAAGATTTGCAGGCTAGAATAGGCACAACAAATTTGCTATCACAAAAGTAGTTCCTATTACAATGGGCAAGGTTGCCCTTATTTATACTAAATCAAAGGAGTAGGGAACCCTAAAATCTCCTTGATTAACCCTAACTAACTTGCCAACTCGCAAGCTTTATTTCTATTCTAAGACAAAGATTACAATGAACAAACGCTTTAAAGCAAAGAAAATTCCAACTATTACAAAGTGATTTCTTTCTAAATATAGAATGCATGAGCTTAGGATGAAATCAAATGCTTTAAAACAAAAAGCATATGATTTAAAACTACTTTCTTTTGAATCACATCCTCATGAACATTCTTGCTTTTTGGTGATGTCATCCATTGATATTCTGGGAAGGAATATCTTCTAAAAAGCGAGTGACCACATCTTTACCAGGAACACTAATACTCTCTAGAATGATATTCTGATTGTCTAACATTTCTTCACCATTTGCAACCATCTGAAGAAAATCATAAACTTCACCCACAACTTTGTCAAACTTCATTGTCATTGCGGCAAAACGATCCATCTTGCCGGCACTAATATCACCATTAAAATTGTTGCGAACGAGAGTCTGGAACTCTGCTTGTACTTCCCTGAGATCATACAGGGTACCATCTTCTTTTTCATACGAACACGGGATCTAAGAAATAAAAGATCTCACAAACTTGAGAACATTCACCACCTTTTCTTTCCATTCTATTAACTTTGAAATTATACTGTCATAAGTTTTTACTGTGAAAAGATATTGCGCTTTCCAAGTAGAAACTATCTTCTTATCTTCAGCTGAATCAAGAGAATCATGTGCTATCTTCAAGTTAGAGATAATGATCTCAAACACCAGTCTATTTTCAGCCATAGTCTGCTGCAACCCCTGAATGCCTTGACGCAAATCATGAGCGTTATACTTTAATTGATAAAACTTTGAAAGTACAACACTCCCTTTAGTCACAAACTCTTCCACCCAATTATTCATGTGCCTCCCATAGAGGATCAACTGACTGAACTGTTGTTGATCGGCCGGTGATCCTAGATTTGGAGGAAGCAATAAATTAGCTTGTGATGTGCCATGGAAAAGGTTTGAAATATACTATCGCAGCTGCCTAACTTCAGCTTTGAGTGCTGCTTTATCTTCTCCATCCTTCAACACCCTCTCCTTCAAATTATCCCCTGCAACCTCGAAGAGATTTACATCTATACGCCGGGTACTCCTACCAAGGTTAGCCTTGACAACCTTGAAGTCATCAAACTCAATATCATCAGCACTTCTATCTTTCGGTGGCATTGCAGTTTCAAGGATCATTTCTCCATCCGCATTTTGTCTGGCATGTCTTGGTAGATGCTTTTAAGCTCTGTTAAATCCAACTGATATGAAGACTTTCTCCTCTTCCTTCCCAGAATGTTTTCAAGTCAGGATGAGCCATCCTCTCTTGGAAACTCGGTTCTAACTTCATCAACTCTTGATGAACCAATATGTGTATCAGAGTTACGAACCAGTGAATCTGGCTTTGAATCTATGTGGATAGGAGAAGTGCTTGGTGAAGAAGGTGGAGAGACATGATCTGAAGGTAATGCTTCAACATGCGGCATTGGTTCAATGGGAACTTCTAATTCAACTACTGGTTGTTCTTGTTGGACATGAGCTGGAGACTCATCCTTTTTCCTCTTTAACTTAGCCATTTTTGTTCCTTCTGGAAGAACACTCATAGCTTTAACCCTTCGTTTTGGTTTGGAAGTGGAAGGTTCTAATGGTTGTACAACTGGCAGCTCTGCTACCAGAATGTCCTCCTTCCGCTTATTCTTCAAGAATATCAAAGTATTTTTAACAACTCGACTCATTCTTTCTTCAATGGAAGTGTTCTCTTTTGACCAATTAATTGGTGGCAATGGTTGTTGCTCAACTTGATCTCTGAAATATGTGGGAAGTAGAACTTCACCATTTTCTGACAAGCCCTCTACATCTTCTGATAGGATATCAGACATCTACTGAAGAGTAAACCTATTGTAACTGCGTTCTCACACTTCAAACTCATCAACACAATTAGCCCAGAAGTCTTCAACTGCATGGGTATGTGCTCAATTTTGACCAAGGTGTGATGCAAAAACACCACGAGGATCATATGAAGACCTCCTGTCGAAAAACTTAAGACCATACTTTGATGATTCATTACCAATTACCTTGGCATCTGCTCTAGATCTGCATCTGTAAATACCCATCCCAATTGGAAAATTGAAAGCTTCCTTGCGTCTGCTATGCAGAAATGTATGAACTTCATAGGCTTGCCTCAAAAATTCCATAAATGCTATTTCATCTGTAGGATATCTCAGCAACATGGCTGGCTCTCCTGAGAAGCCATATACTCTGATGTAGGAAAAAGTAGGAAACTGGATAAACCAATCAGCCCATTCTGCCATTACGATTCTAGCATCTGCTAAAAATCGTATATGCAACTCATTATCCATATCTCGCACTGCATGCATCAGGAATGCATCATTTACTCACCTGTAATGTCGTTCAGCCTGAGAAAATTCTAACTGCAGGAAATGGTGATATACATGTTGAATACCCAGAGTTCCAGCAATATTCAAACCTCTGAATTGACCCTGAAAAGCCATCAAATACATAAGGTATGACATCATGTGGAATTCATGGGCCCTTTGAAAATCAAGTATTTGTTGGTGGAGACTATCACTGATGAGTGTTGACCAGTCATAGAATTCGGTTCCATCAACAATCTGGGACATGATGTAAAACATCCAAGGCTGGAACTTGTTAGCATCTACTTGACCTGTGATTCGGCTCAGCAGAGTAATCATTATTGCATGTTCCTCCTTGAACTCTTTGGCATGACATTCTACTTTTCTTTCAACCACCTCTGAGCAATCTTTTTTGGGTACTTTTCTTTATCATTATTCCAAACCCTCTTGCATTCTTCAATTGAAACAGTTAAGTTTTCCCTCCAGACTGGTATTGAAAAACACTTCTCAATGTCGTTCAGCCTCAAACTATAGAGTACACATCCATCTCTTGATTAGATTTCTCTTGTGACCGAATTGTAATGCATCATACAAGCAATTACAAATTTGATACTTTACACTGTGATGGGGAAGGATGCTGCTGCAAGCAAACCAGAGTGTCCTAGATTCCTAATAGCATTATTTCTTGCATCCTCCAAAGAATGTAAATTGATCACTAGAAGTACTTTATGCAAGTCTGTCGTGAAAGTTCTCAGGTAATCGTGAACCAAATCGTTTTGGGCTTGATTTGTGTTGGAGAGTATTGCATACTGAAATATTTGAAAATTGACTGTGAACACGCCTATGTCAGAAAAATCTTGGACAAATGGCTGAAAATTACTTGCTGATTTTTTAGAAAAAATAGATTCTGAGCAAAAAAGCTGGCACATGGGTTTTGTAGGCAATTCCGTTTTGAAGCAACCCAGATTGTCAGATTTTAAAAAAGCGGAGGATTTCTTGAAAAAATAGCAAAAAAGTATATTCCTGAAAAAAGCAAAATTCCCAATCTTCAAGAGGATGAAATTCTGGATGAACCCATCTCGATGAAAACTGAAAAAGCTTTGGTCCAATTTCTGAAAAATGATCCCCTAGAAAAAAGGACCCTGAAAAAGCGTGCTTCCTTCCTTCCTCATCCCGAAACTATGAAGAACGCTGAAAAAGCACTTCGTTTGAGCCTTTGAATCTTTGTAGAAAGAAAAATATGTCTTCTTCCTCTAGATGCAACCTACAAAAGATAATGAATAAAAGAAGCCAAATGCTTGTCTTTATAGAACTTTAGGGTGAAAAAGCAGCTTTCTTTGTGAAAGAATAAAACTTGGATCTTATCCATGAAGAAAGCAACTTTTAAAGTGCAAATCCAAGTGGATGTCTTTGAATAGGAAGAATCCCTATTTTATAGCTGCCTATGGCTTCATGTGTAAGATGATTAAAAATATCTTCTTTGATGATGTCATCGAACACGTGAGTTGGCAAAAGTGTTAGCCAATTTTACTTCATTTTCTGAAACTTTTGCACTCGTTTCGACTCAAGTATGGCCTATCTTTGATTTTAACAAGATGGAAAACTATCACCATTGACTGATAAAGCTGACTGATCCTGACATTTTGGAGACCTATCAACTATGATTCCATCCCCAGTCTCAAACAGACGATCTGACGTCGTTCAACTACGAATTTGACTTCTGGAAACTATCACCGAGCGAAGGTTTGGATGCGGCTATCAGAAAACACTGTCACACATGAAAATAATCTAAGGCATAAGATGTTGAGCACCCCTAGCCTCCAGGGGCGCTTGGTTTTCCATGCCTTAACCATTTTTTTGAAATTTTTAACTTTTTCAACTTCTCGATTCTCGCCCGCGTTCCAGTAACAGGTGACCCCTATTTGGCTATCGATTTCTATCTGCTGGGACAAAATTGAGTCTGATGATCTGGCAGATAAGTAGGCCTGATAAAAACTGAGCTGACTGTACTCTCTATCTGCCTTGGAAACGTGCCAAACTAAACTACTGTGAACCTGACTGGGCTGACGAAGGAGGATTTTCATTTTCCATAAAAAAACTCAAAAAATATTCTAAGTCTGGTGGATTTGGACACCCCTAGCCTCTAGGGGCACCTAAGCTTCAATGCCTTAGAAAAATTTTGGAATTTTTCAATTTTCATGTCATTTCTCGATTTCTGTGCCAACAACTCATGTCTGATCTTCATTTTCGGTCATCTAGATGACTGCTGAGGCAGGACAGCGGATGATTTGAGTAGTCTGAACACATCAGTGATGCAATCCCATCTTTTACCAATGTTTGACTAAGTTTGACGAGGTTTGACCACCTGGAAACGAGTTGACGGAGGCATTTTTGACGTTTCTTGAAAAACGCGTAAAAAATTCTAAGGCATGAGAATTTGGGCACCCCTAGCCTCTAGGGGTGCCTAGGATTATGTGCCTTATCCAATTTCATGATTTTCAACCTTCGTTTGAAACTTGCTTCGTTTTGTGTGCCGGTAGTTGTTTCCTGATGTTGATTTTGATGATTTCATCAGTCAACTGCCACTGGATAGTGAATGAACTGGATAGCCTGGGTACATTAGACATGATTTCCAACTTTTTGGGGCCTGATGACCAAAATGACTGCTTTTACGATCACCAGAACTGATTGACGGAGACATTTCTTGTATTTTCTTGAAAAATGTGAAAAAAATCTAACATTGGTGCAACTGGGCGCCCCTAGCCTCCAGGGGTGCTTGGTTTCCAATGCCTTAGTTAAATTTTGATGATTTTCAAATTTTCACCTCACCCCATATTGACCCTGCTCTGTTTTGCATTCTTCGTCGAATCGACGACTGTTCGTCAGTTCTGCGTCGTCGAAACAACGTTGAAAACTTGAAAATGAGCTCTGGTAGATGAACTTCCTCCATTGATGACTTCAGAGCTCATGCTTCGCCTTCTGAAAAAGTAGAATTGACCTAGTAGAGAAAACTTGACCTTTTGCAGATTTCGTTTGGACTACGCTGATCATGAAGCAGAATCAGCCAATGAGAATCAGGCACGACACCTGAATCAGATCTTCTATTTTTAGAAAATTTTTCCAACATCTGTATCTCAAGAAACCCAGAAAACCTAATTTGACGTCTATTTTTAGAAATTTTGACTTTTTGACTAAAAATTTTCTAGACTTTCTCAAAATGCCTTAATGAAGCAAAAAATTTTAATTGGGTACAACAGCCTTCAATGGTGTTTCAAAGGCAACGAAAGGCCACTAAAGGGGTTGGCTTCCTCAAGAAGGTATTGGGCATTGTGGAGATGGATGGAGTGGATTTGTTGAATAATTTCATTAGTGATAGCTCAGAGGATGTTATAGGGGTATGAGATTTGGTGTTGTCTACATTTTTGTTGTATAATAGTTTCAATAGTATTATAGCTTATAGGTAGTTTGGTAAAAATGACTCAAGGTTTTGTTTATAACCTGGTTATGATGGCTCTATTAGTTAGTATGAGCCTTTGTATTCAAACTTCATAATCTTTTTTGGTTATATATACACAATGGGAGCAACCCCCAAGGTTGTAATTTATTGATAAAAAAAATTCAAGTCCTCTTCATCATTTTGAGTGACTGTATTCTAGGATCATTTACAAGTATCTCAAAGTAAAGTGTACTCTTTAAGATGTAATATGATCCCATTAATTGTGATGCCTATTAAGAGTAGTATTTATCTCACCCTAATATCATCATGTGAAAAAGACCACATTTTTTATAACTTAACATTATCTTAGATCAAATAATACCTATATAGTAGATTTTTCATATAAATTTATACATGATTCTATATGGATCATTGTAAATAAAAAATGTATGTTAAAGGTATATTAAATGTATAATTAATTATGGTCTATATTATTCTTGCACCAAGAATAAAATTTATTCAATTTTTATGTTACTGACTATACTAGTGATTTTATTGATAGGACATATAGCTCAAGCTATGTCTTAAAAATAATGGTGCAGGTGCTATCACATGGATGGAATAATTAACAACTACCTTTTATGGCTCTTTAATCTACAAAGATTAAATGTAAAAGTGGTTGCAAAAGAATCAATGTTGCTTTAGAGATTATTGGAAGAGTTTCATTTGGGTTCTATTATAAGTCCCACTTTATTATATGATCACCAAAGCTATGTTATTTGATTACCAAAGACTCATATTCAAACATCTAGAAATAATACACATTGAAGTTCATGGGTACTTCACTCAAGGGAAATGTCCCATCATAAAATTACTCTATAGTTCTGTTAGATTGATTATTAGGTTGCAAATATATCATGACCATGGAGATATGAGCTTAAATACCAACAAACACAAAATAAATACTCTATGTAGTGCCTCTATTACAAATCTTAGCCTCACAGAGTTGCCATTAAGGGGGAGTGTTCATAACAATGGCACCTCCTAGTGGCTAATTGTACATGTAAGACCTAAGGGAACTTGTAAGACCTACAGGCGTTGGATAATACCTAAGGGCACATGTAGGATTTATGATCATTATATCTAAGACCTATGGTCATTATACATGCTTTATATGTAAGACCTATGGGCATTTTTCATAATTTATATGTAAGTCCTATAGGCACTATGTATCTCTTACTCTATATTCTTCTTCTATTTGTATATAAGACCTACTGGCATTATTATTATAACAAGAACTTGGGAGGCTAGTTTGAGGAGACCCGAGCTCCAATAAAAACTTTATAATACCTCATTACAACATCATTCTGAGGAAATTGGGATCTAAATTATAACAAGAGGTTTATCATGTAGTCCAGAATGCATGATCTTCACCTTGGTATATATTTTAATCCTTGTGATATGCTTGTCAAAGAAGTCATGTGTTATGGAGGAGATTCATATTTTCTTCTAAAATAAATTGACAACATGAACCCCCTAAAAATCATTAAGGGGGAGTGTTATAGCATAATGTTTATTTGGGGATTACATTTAATGTAAGTACTAAATAACATTTATAATGTTCTAACTTATAAAGCTTATCCTTATAATATAAAATAAGGGGAAATTTATAAAGTTTAACTTTATAAATAAATGTATAACCAAAAGGTTATACAATAAAAGGTTATGACCTATTCACCAACCCCTTAGATTGCTTTAAATATAGGCAATTATAAAGCATATCACACATTGTGAAAATGCATGTGAGGCATTATGGAAAGAAGGTCATGCAAAAGATACTATAATATCTAGGTTCTTGTGATTTGTATTTATATAGACTTGTTATAAGTTTTCTCAATAATGAATGATTTGTAGGGTTTTTTACTCGAAAGGGTTTTCCCCATATATACATTATGTAATGTGTTATCTATGTGTATTTAGTAATTTTCCTTTAATTTATTTTATATTTCATATTTAATAATTAGTTGCCTATAGATATTGTTTCCTAACACTCTACAACCTTATCTCTCTTTCTAACCATATACCTCATTCTAACCTTTTTCTTTGTAAGCATTAGTTTAGTTTTTATATTAGATAGGAAGCCATCCTTCTCTAGAGATTTCCCATAAATTTGAAAGCTATGCATGTAGGAATTCCATACTAGGTTGCTTCCAAATTCTATATTTCTAGCCTTCCTAGTTGGGTGTGTTTGTTTGGAGCAACTAATATTTTCTAGCATGCTTGATGGGACTTCATTCTTGAATCTCAACAAAATTCTTTAATAGCTTTGTAATAGCCTAAGATTTTTTATAGAAATCTTGAGAAATCTACTTTTTGAAGCAAAATCTCACACTTGCTAAATTTATACTATGGGTTTTGGTGAAGGAATCATGTTTATTTTCTCTACTGAAGCAATTTTTATTCACCTAGTGACTTTATATTATTGAACCCAAAAATTTACAAGTGTTCTACATTTATTTTTAATATTTTAGACTAGAGAAAGTTTGAGAAGAAAGCACAAGGAACCATTTGGTTGTGTCAAAGTTATAGATTCAATTCTCTTGAATGACTTAGAGGAGGCTATTGCCTTTAATTTGTGGAAGAGAATCAACGAGATCTATCAAATAAAGTGTTTGGTAACAAGATCTATTTAAAAAAAAATTACATAGTCCTTAATAATGAATGACGGAGACTTTGTAGTTGAGCATTTAAATTCATAATTAATCTCATGTTGAGTTAGCCAGGTAATATTGATGTTAATCTAGAAGAGGAAAATTGGTGTATTTTGTTACTTTTCTCTTTACCTAGATCTTAGGATCTAATAATTGCATTGAGTGGTTCCACTATAGATCCAAAAATGTATGTCCTTGTGGTGATTTTGTTTTGTGAGCAAATGAGGTGGAAATCCATGGATTGGGGTTCTAAGAATGTAGATGTACAGGGTAGACCCAAGGAAAAAAGGTGGTATGGAAAAGGAGGATAAAGAGATGTCTATGTCAAGGATGGTCTAGAACCCCTGGTAAGAGTAGGGTGAAATCTTGGAATTGTGGGAAGAGGGGCCATGTAAATAGGGAATGTAGAAATACCAAGAAGTCTTCTAAATATTCCTCTAATAATAAATCTTTCGATGATGAAAATGATGTTTTGATATTTGTGTTAACATTGGTTGTGGTGAATCATGGCTTATTGATTTAGGTGCTTTGTATCACATGAATCCTCATAGAGAGCGGTTATTTTTATATAAATTATATCATGGTCGTGAGGTGTTCCTTGCTCAGAATAGCTCACATCAAATTATTAACATAGGGAGGATAAAACTTGTGTCCAATTATGGGAGAGTAAACTCTATAATAGATGCATTGCAGATTCCAAGATTATCATGAAATTTATTTTTAGTTTCTAAAATGAATGATGTTGGAGTGCAATTCACATTTGAAAAGAATTATTGTAGGTTGGCTATATGGAATCTAGTGCTAGCTAGGGGATCCTAATGTGGGACTTTGTTTAAGTTTGATGCATCTACCTTTTGTAACTCAATTTATGTAACTAAAAACCTAGATTCAAGTAGGTTGTGGAACCACAAGATAAATAACATTGATGAAAAGGGGATTAAGAACCTTGTTAGAAAAAATATGTTGGGTGGTTTGTTTGGTTATTTGATGCAATCATGGTAGGATGGTCCAATGAAGGACTATCTAGCCCTATAGCCAACACCAATAAATGCATGCATGAAATAAAAACTCACAATAAAATGACACAAGATATACCTTGGAAAAACCATTAAAGAGGGAAAACCCCAACCTCCAAAAGATTCCTCATTATATTACTAAATTCTCAAAAAACGTTACAACCTACCACAAGGGCATATATGCTAGGTCATAGCCAAAAGACAACTAAAATATACAATATCCTTATTCTAAAACTCCATCCTTAACCCTGATACTCATGCCTATGCTTGGGCCTCTAACTCTTTCTAAAACATTCTCTACCTTCTTTGTGATGATATCAAATGTTTGTGGGAAACCAATATATATCAATCTCCAACCTCCTTAATGATCTGCATCAACCACAAGGCAACATAATTTCTATACTCCCCAAAATGTGTAGTTAGCTAATGCAAGTTATTTTCTTAAACCAAACTAAAACAATAGAAAATAAAATTGTGTGGTGCCAAATGTTTGCCCTCATCAGTCCAATAAGTCTTCACATGTCTTCCTTGATTGTCACAAACTTTAAATTCTCTAGCGCTAAAAGAAACTTTACAACTGTGATATTTTGTCAGTTTGATACAAGTTCACAAACACAAATAAGTCATTCCATTAATCTAATTCTCCTAAAACATGGATATGATCCCCAAGAACTCCCATAAAATATAATACCAAAATTACAAGACTCAAATACAAAATTTGAAAAATGTGATGGCTTATTCTACAACTGATTGGTAGTCCAAACTACAAATGAACAAACCAAGTGAATACTAGTGATTTCAAATTTCTCTATTCCCTAAGTATGCTCTTGCATCAGACACCCAAGTAATTTGAAAAGTGAGTCCCTCACTTTTTCATAGACTAGAGGGAACCTAGTTAGTTTACCACAGCCTTGGAAATCTAACTTGAATCTTATTTCAACCTTCCTCTCCATTTTACCAAATACTCCTCATATTGCTTGTTCCTGGTGCTTTTCCTGGATTCTGTTGTCTAATATTTCCTCAATCTCTTTATCTTGTTGTGGTGGTATAGGGTTTTGCCCTTGATCCTCCATGTTGCTTCCTACTGAATCTCCCTCATGATACTAGTATAGGTCTACAACATTGAACAATGGGGATATACCAAGTTCTTCTGGTAACTCTACCTCATATGCATTTCTGGAGTCAAATCTTATTATAATTATATAAGGAATAAACTTCTTCATGTTTAACTTTTTATATGTCCCAACTAGGAATCTCTCCTTTTTGAGGTATACCATCAATTCATCTCCTACCACAAAATTTGTGCCTTCTAGTTTTGTCAGCGTATTTCTTGTACTTATGATTCATCTTCTCTAAGTGATCCTTTACCTCTGCATGTACCTTCTTCATGTGTTCAATGAACTCTTCCTTAACACTCCTTTTGTCTTCCTTGCTAATGTCTCTTAGTTCTAATACATTCTTTGGATTGTTGCCATTCATAATAGGAAATGGCGGCTTTCCGGTACTCCTACTCACTGAATTGTTGTGTACAAATTCTACCTATGATAAGATTGTTGTCACTTAGATTTACACCCTTTGTTGAAGCCTAATGCTGCAACAATCCAGTGAAATATTGGACAAATTTCAAGGTATGGGACCTTGCAAATTAGATTAGAGCTCTAGAGAAGGTTGGTTCCTCTTGCTAAACTTAAGGATCAAAGAAATACTTACTGCTAAATCTAATTAATAATCACCAGAAAAAGGGGAAGAAGGAGAAAACTGAAAATAAGAGGTGATAGACCAGATTTAGCTTGGATGGCTCTTAGATCAACTATTCATACACAAAATTTTTATGTCATAAAAAGCTTCCCTAGGACTTTTTACCTCCTAGTTTAGCTCCTAGGCCCCCTTAATTTCGTCATGCATGTTTAAAACTTATCTCAGAGAAAATTCCCCTGAAACCCATGACAAATGGGGCTTAGGGGTTCACTTTAATGTTGAATCATAACTAAAAATAACCCTCTAGAATTGGGCACCCATGCCCTAGTCCAAACCTATTTTGCTGGGACCTAAATTTAAATTGTCAGCATATGACCATTAAAAAGGTTTCCCTTTGTCAGCCTTCTCAATTTGAATTATGAATGTTAGTGGGAATGCATATATAAACATGTTTAGGACTTCATTTTAAACCTAGATGAATAATGTGAACTTTTGATATTGAGCTAAGAGCATTCAAGGCCTTCATTGTGTTGTAGAGCAGACTTGTGTTGTTATTGTGTTTGTTAATTGCAAATTTGGATTTATCAATCCATCTCCTTATGGTGTGAAAGATCATTCTTCTGTGAGGGCTTCACCTCTAAGGTGATATATATTTGTGTTTCAATCAATCTATCTTATCATCTGATTTTGCCTCTATCCACCAAGGACACACACTCTATCTAACAATGGTGTTGGAAGGCTTGAATGCCATTCTGGGGCTTGACCAAGGCAAGCTCCTAAACACCACAACCCCCAAACCCCTCTCTTGTGATTGTAGGTTATAGGTGCAGAATCCTGCGAAGTGGAGTTGCAAAAGATCATAGTAGAGGAAATAGATTCGGGATCTGAGTAGAGAGTACAAAAAATCAAACCTACCGGACTAGAGCACCCACCCCGTAGTCCTCTTGGCAGTCATTGCTGGAAACTCTGAAACAGGTTGTAGTCCTAATCACCTCACTATTCCAGATCTACAGAAAAAGTGGCCTATTGGACTAGGGCGCCCGCCCCAGTGTCCCCAAAGTTTCCTCCTTTAAAAATCTAAATCATGGTATGTTTCTAATCTGCATTTAGTGCCTTCCTATGCGATCATTTGTCATATCTTGTTCGTCTGTATCTGGAATCATATAATTAGGGTCTAAAGCTTAATTGAACTAGGGTTTGACATATCTAGCAATCTAATCTATCTTTCCATATCATTCCTAAGTGAAATCAACTTGTAGTTGAGTCCTCTCCATCTACAGTGACTCAACTCGGTTGTTGTCCTTGAGTGTTATTGCGAAAGGAGGGTTTGATTGAATCTACCTTAACCACACTTTCAACTCTCATCCTCTTTTTACCATATAACATTTTGGTGAACCCGTATTTTTACTGAACTTGCATCTTGATGAGTTTTGTAATCAGTTTTGCATTTAGACATATCATATTCATCATCATACAGTCAAAAATCTTGCCTAAATTTGAAAAATTTGAAAAAATAAGCTTTCTAGGCTTGCATTAAGGCATAGTTTTGCATATTTTCATTGCATATCATTGAAAACATTTAATTTTCTGATATGTACATCAAATCTAAGATAAATTATAGTATTTCATCATTTCATGATCATTTACCTTGCATTTGCATATATAATTTGCTAGGGTTTTTGCTTGAAATTTTGTATTTTTCATATAACCTAGTAATTTCAAAAGCTAGGGTTTGTAGTTAAAATTTTGTTTCAGATTTTACTACTCATTTAAACACTATTTTAAATCTAATTTTGGACTGTAGTGTTGCTGCATTGTGTGTTTTTGCATTTACATTTGCATCATTAGCACATTTGCATTGAAAAAAGTGAAAAAATTGAGCATTTTAGATTCATAAACAAGCATAGATTTGTGTTGTTTCATTGCATTTGTCATAAATATCTTTAATTTCATATATTTCATTCATTTTAAAGCATACATTCATTGGTCATTTGAAAATTTGGCATCATTCAATGTTCTAGATTGAAAATTGGCATATTTTCTAATTATGCATTGTGTATTTCAAAAAGCATATCTTGCTCCTTTGGTTTGTTCTATTAGTTTGTGCATTAAGTGTTGTATGTCTTTGCATGAGTTGTATAATCCACTGCCCTAATAGAAACATCCCTCAAAGGAGAAGTCTTAGACTAATGGGTTCTAGTGCTCCCGATAGCAATGGTGTACCAACATTGGAAAATTCATTAAACACTTACTTTACAAAGGGTGAAACACAAACTTTGCAAGATACCATACCTCCTACAACTAATATGGAATAACAAAAATTTCATAATTTTTAATATCCTATTGATGTGATAACACATGTACCTGATGATCAAATAAACAAACTTGATAAGGAACTAGCCGATTTTCAAGCATTTGTGGAAAAATAAAGGATAACTGAAGAGGTTGTACCTATTGTTCATAGTTTAAGAGAGTTATTAAAAGAAAGACAAGATGGTGTTAATACACTCCGTGGACTAGCCCATATATGACAGTGACTGAATGTGCAAATACTATTAATAATATGTCATCGTCGAATCATACACAGGTATTGACACCTATACTGACTATCGGAATGTCTACTTTCACATCATCAATTCTCACTACTATTGCACAAACTTGTAGTAATGCTACCACTAGTATGATAGTATCTAAAAGCATTAATTCATAGAATTACAAGGTTGTGGGATTTAATTATCAAAACTTTACACCTAGGGTGACTTCTTATATGAATAATCACTCTCAACCACCTCTCCATTCCACTTATTCTCAACCACTTTTCACTTACATTTGTTCTCAACCACCTCTCACTTACAATTGTTCTCAACCAGCTTTCATTACCACTCACAACCAATCACCTCAAAACTTCATGACCACAACTTCTAATTCTTCTCAACAACAAACCACATCTCCTAATGATGCCCTTTTAAATCAACTTTTGCAAGGCATGACCTCTTTACAACAAAAAGTGACAAACTTGACTAATTCTTCCCAACCTACTTTACAAACTTATCATGTTTGTAGTCCTTTATCCTATGTCATTCTAAGAACTCCTATGCCTGAAAAATTTAAGACTCCTCGCTTTGAAAAATATGGTGGTAAAGGTGATCCTGATACTCGTGGCAGCATTCACTGTGATGTGTAGTGATTTCTTCTTTCAAAAGGACTTGCTAGCTAAACTCTTCCCGTGATCTCTCAAAGATACTGCTTTGGAATGGTTTTTCTCTTTAGCTCTGAACTCAATAAACTCTTTCTCACAACTAGTTGATCAATTCTTACAACACTTCCAAGCAAACATTGGACCTACAGTCTCTTTGATTGACTTGGTTCATTGTAAACATGGTTCGAAAGAGAAATTGATGGAATTCATTAGTCGATATCAAGGTCTCATCTCACAAATACAATACCCAATTAAAGATGAAGATCTTCAGAAGGTATTCATTACGAATTTACAACCTAACATCTATGATAAAATCCTCTTGATGAAGTATAGCTCTTTTCAACATTTATGCACAACCCTTCATGATTACTAACTTTCGTCTAGTCAGTATGAGAATCAAAACTCATCGGCTCAAGTTGGTAAATCCACAAGTAGACATTCACAAAATAACTTTAAAAGGAATAACAAGAGTTTCATCAATATCAATGGACAACATTCAAACAATTTTCAATCATAAGTGTCCGCTATTAGTAATCCTAAACAGACACCATTTCAATTCAAACAACATTGACAGTTCACTCCAATATCTGACTCTCTTCAATCAATTATGAATCAAGCAGTAAGCAACAATCTTTTGAAGCTTCCTCCTATGAAACCATTTGATAGTAACAGGATACATGGACCATCATTTGATGCTAATGCTTTTTGTTAGTATCACCGATCGACTGGACATGACATTGAACGATGTATGCATCTTAAACATAAAATTCAAGACCTCATCGATTCTAATATAATACAGGTAACTAGTGTGAATGACAATGGAAATAAGTCGATTACCCCTCTGAATAAAATTTTATAGATCTTTACAAATCCCTTTCCTAAGCATAGCGACAACAATATGGTAGAACAAAATACAATAGAGCAAGAAGATGACTATCTGGACTATGATGAAATAGTTGGCATGATAGAAGTGGACAAGGAGAAGATTGAAGACTCACCACGTCCATGAGGAAAAGGTATCTATGTTGAGGTTCCTCCACCGTTATCCCTTCAAGGATCGGGAGACAATCAAAATGCACCAGATACGCAAATTGAACAACCGTGATAAGATATTATGCTACAAGAAAAGGTTACCATGGCAAAAAATATCCCATTCCACCACAAAAGGCTCATTCATCAAAATAAGAAAGAAAAGGATCAAAAAAGAACAAGGTAGCTATCATCTGTGGGAAATAACAATGATTTCCCTCCTCACAAGCAACAAAAGATTTCAAATATACAGGGACTTGAGAAACAAGCACCGCATGACTGTTCTGGAAATAAGAATCAATCAGGTATGAACTACTCACACTTTTTGCCGCATTTGATAGAGCACCTTTCTAAGATGCTTACAAGTTCAAGCTCCTCTTATATATATATATATATATATATTGTGTATATATATATTGTATATATATATACTATACAATATATATATATACACAATATATATATATATATATATATATATATATATATTGTGTCATGTTGTGCTCCCCCATAAGGTGTTATGTGTTGTTTAAGTCTCCTTGGATGACCCTTGATACTCTTGTAAGGTCAAGGATACCGGGAGAGCACCTTTATTGTGACCATTCTTCTATTTGTTTCTTCATTCTTCTATCATTCCTCTCCTCTATTTTATTGCAGTGTGTCATGCCTTAGGGGCATAGCATTACAGAGGGTGTTTTGGGGGCATCCTCCTACATGGTGTTCCTAAGGCACTTGTTCTCCTCTCTCATTTTATTGTTTACCTTCTTCAATGGTTCTACCTAGTTGACGAATGACGAAAACAAATGAATACTGATAAGGAATGTGCGTCCCTTCAACAAGAAAGCAAAAATGGACCTAGTCCATATATGAAGATGGGATTGATCTATACATATCTGATGCTTGACTAGTAGAATCACTCTATGTGATGTATCATCTTATGGCATTTCTTGTGACTAACACTTTAAAATCCACTCAATCTGCTCTTGTACACTTTGATTGGTATCTCACCTTTTTGCTACACTCGGTTCTGAGGTACTTGCAGTATAGCCCAATGGTTATACTCAGCTCTGAACCCATGAGTATAGCCTTGGTCCTTGATGTGACTGTTTTCATGCATAGATTTCATGATTTGATCTTGTTGTTTATCTTAGCATATCTTATCAATGTGTTTGTGGGAACATTCGACGATTGTGAGCACATGTCACCTCGAGGGCATGGGCTTTGCGAAAGATCTTGTTCCCTTGCATGTTTTATCTCTACCTTAATATGCTTGATATTGGTAAGCAACATCAACCACCTTAAGGTGGGGGCATATATATAATGGTATCTATCTGATTATTTTGGCACTAACAAAGCGTGTTTGCAAACATCGATCTATTACGTATACCTCCTTTTCATTGTAAGGCATCTCTGTGACGCGGGTGGGTTGTATACTTTCAACACACGATTCCTTTTCACTGTAAGGCATCTCCGTGACATAGGCGAGGTTGTATACTTTCAACACATGCTTCTTTTTCACTGTAAGGCGTCTCTGTGACATGTGTGGGGTTGTATTTTGAAAGCCCTTCTACGAAAGGCAAGATGGTGTATCTCTTGAGCTAGTGCACATCCTTTTATACAAAGTCCTCATTAGGAGGCAGGGTTGGATCTTGAGCTATCCTCCCTTAAGCATGTCTTTGGTGGTTGTTGTAGCATAAGCTCAACCGCCAGGTGTGTTTGGCATGTTTTACATGGTGGGACTTAGCAATAATCTCCTTCCAACGCTCGTGTTTGCTGTGTATAAGATGTATAGTATGTCTATGACATGCTATATGGCACTCGTGTATTTTGTGTGTCTTCTTTATGTGTCTTCCCCCTTGTGTGGTTTCAAGGGTGTAGCGATGAGCTCCCCCCAAACTCGGGTTTTGTTTGGCATGTTTTACCCCTTGTGTGGCATCAAGGGCATAGCGATGAGCCCCCCCCACACTTGGGTTTTGTTTGGTGTGTCTTCTCCCTGGTGTAGTATCAAGGGCATATCAATGAGCTCCCCCTACATTTTGGGTTTTGTATTGCGTGTTTTTAGTGGTTTCAAGGGCGTAGTGATGAGCTCCCCCCGCCCCTTAGTTAAAGTTTTACTTCATATATGAAAATGTTATATCAATGTATTCATCATGTTTTGTGTGATTGCTCTCATGTCTTCATCATGTTTTACATGCTTCCACTATATACACCATGTTTTCCGTGCTTCTTACTATAATCTTCATGTCTTGCATGTATTCAATGTGTCTTTTAGTGCATACCTGGGATTGGGGGCTAGAAATAGTCCTCCAATCTTTGTGTATGCCTTAGCTTCATGTGCTTGGTGTGTTTGATGTGTTTTGAACCGTACTTTAATGCATGTATGGGTCATAAGATCATACATACATTAAAGTGGGGGGTAAATGTTATGTCATAAAAAGTTTCCCTAGGACTTTTTTACCTCCTAGTTTAGCTCCTAGGTCCCCTTAATTTGATCATGCATGTTTAAAACTTATCTCAGAGCAAATTCCCCTGAAACCCATGACAAATGGGGATTAGGGATCCACTTTAATGTTGAATCATGACTAAAAATAGCCCTCTGGACTTGGGTGCCTGCGCCCTAGTCTAGACCTATTTTGTCGGGACCTAAATTTAAATTGTCAGCATAGGACCGTTAAAAAGGTTTCCCTTTGTCGGCCTTTTCAATTTGAATTAAAAATGCTAGTGGGAATGCATATATAAACATGTTTAGGACTTCATTTTAAACCTAGATGAATAATGTGAACTTGTGATACTGAACTAAGAGCATTCAAGGCCTTCATTGTGTTGTAGAGTAGACTTGTGTTGAACATTACTGTGTTTGTTTTTGCAGATTTGGTTTCATCAATCCATCTCCTCATGGTGTGAAAGATCTTCATTCTTCCGTGAGGGATTTACCTCTAAGGTGATATATATTTGTGTTTCAATCAATCTATCTTATCATTTGATTTTGCCTTTGTCCACCAAGGACACGCACTTTATCTAACAACAGTGTTGGAAGGCTTGAATGCCATCCCGGGGCTTGACCAAGGCAATCTCCTAAACACCACAACCCCCAAACCCCTCTCTTGTGATTGCAGGTTACAGGTGTTGGATCTTGCAAAGTGGAGTTGCAGAAGATCAGAGTAGAGCATATAGATTCAGGGTCTGAGCAAAGAGTATGAAAAATTAGAGCTACTTGACTAGAGTGCCCACCCCATAGTCCTCCCGACTGTCATTGTCAGAAACTCTAAAACAGGTTGTAGTCCTAATCACCTCACTATTCCAGATCTACAGAAAAAGTGGCCTATTAGACTAGGGTGCCCACCCCAATGTCCCTGAAGTTTCTGCCTTTAGAAATCTCAATCCTGGTATGTTTCTAATTTTCATTTAGTGCCTTCCTGTGCGATCATTTGTCATATCTTGTTCATCTGTATCCAGAATCATATAATTAGGATGTAAGGCTTAATTGAACTAGGGTTTGACATATCTATCAATCTAATCTATCTTTCCATATCGTTCCTAAGTGACATCAACCTGTAGCTGAGTCCTCTCCATATGCAATGACTCGACTCAATTGTTGTTCTTAAGTGATATTGTGAAAGGAGGGTTTGATTGAATCTACCTTAACCGTACTTTCAACTCTTATCCTCTTTTTGCCATATAACAAGAATAATCTCAAAACCTCTGACATGAATATGCACAATATTTATGAAATCATTACAAGGGTTAAGGAAGAAGAGGAGATGCAAGGAATCGATGATTCACAAATAAACCCATGTTCATTCCACAATACACAGTGTAAAGACATATAAAATAGGTAAGAAAGCAATGTTTTTATTGATAATGGAGGTAAAATATAGCTAATACAAGAAGTTTTGGTTCAGAAAACCAACTACCAACCATCATTAGATCTATTGCATATGCATATATAGAATTTAAAATCACTATTGTAGCCCTATATGTGGGAAAGATGAGTCAACATTCCTATCTAGTCGCCCATGTTGCAATACATCACATCCCATGACCCTTGTCAGGAAACCTGCATGTTTTTTAGTGTTGTACATGCCATAACTGTAAAATATTAATGTAGAAAAGACCCACAATCAGATTTGGCTCGCTGAAAATATACTATTTCAACCACTTTGAGTACTTGCAACAATAAAACTCATGCCATTATTCTATCCACCTAAAAAAACCTCTTCATTATGCATTAATGGTACCCTTGGAAGATGTACAAGTATTTTCTAGGTCAACACATGAAAAAACACATTTTTTTGCTTTTTCAACACTTTGAAATATCATTTTCTACGTTTTTGGTTCTTAAAACACTTTATGGGTCCATTTCTACCTTTTGTTCCACTTGGTTGATGATTTCCCACCTACAAGCTCCTCTTGTTCTTGTTCCTATCTGATGGCGATTTCCCATCAACTAGGAATTTGCCGACAGTTTTGTTTCGTCTCTTTTCTTCATCTTCACTCTTACCTTAGCCATTTTTTGGATTCCTCTGTCAGGATTTTAGAGGTGACTAGGAACTCTGTTAGAGTTTTCCATAGTTCTAGGAAATAAGGAGAATTCTAATGAGTTTCAACTCATCATGGATTTCCTGCCTATCGAGAACTACTTGATTTCCCATTGTTTCCCTTCTTTACCTTTCCCTTATTGTGCCTTTGTTCCCTTTACCTTAGCTTTGTGACTTATCCAAATTTGGGCTTCTTTCCTATCGGCTTACCAGATTAGGTGGTCTCTGTTGAAGTTGTACAAGTCAACCTCACCAAACCCAGTGATCACCTGCAAGCAAAATAACCTATCACGTAGAAGAGATTCAAACAACACACAGATATTGCTTTGCAAGCCAAGAGAGTAAAATTGCATAAACAAGAATAAATAATTACAAAGAGATCAATCCTTAAGAAAGTAGATCAAAACCCTAAAGTGAATCCTAGGATTTAATAAAAGAATTATTAAATAATAAAGTGCCTAAGTATAGCTTAAGTGAAAAATAAAGTAAAGGTGACTTAATTAATTAATCAATATGATTAAATTAATTAAGTAATTAACATATTACTCTAACACCCCCCCTTAAGATGAACTTAGGGAGAAGCTAAAAAACTAAGGACAAATGCAAGAAAGCAAAGGTGGGTCCCGGCAACTAGGCCTGATGAGGTACCCAAGTACAATGAAATCTCTATAAAGTGGAGAACAGGAGAAAACCCAGTTGGAAAAAACTCCTCTCCTAAAAGAGATGCTAAAAGAAAATACAAATGAAATGTCTCAAGAGACTCTCTCAAGAACATATGCAAATATACAATTAGATACCCCCCCATGAGAGAGAGTGGAGACTCCAAAGCCCCCCAGAATGAGAGAACCCCTGTGCCGATGATCAAACCAATGTGTCTCCCCTGAGGAAGAAACCAATCCAATGATCGATGATGAGGAAATCCTTGGACGTGAGGTGAAAATGAAAGTCTTGGATGATGTTCACTAGAGAACTAAACTAAAGCATGAGTGTCTAAATGACAGGATGTTGAATCAAATGTAGCAACATTGTCTGAATGACAGGATGTCGAATCAAATGTATCAACATCAAACAACTCAAGATGATCCTGAAATGGAATCTCCAATGAAGATGGGATAATAGATGTGTTGAATTTGTCATTTGTGAGGAAATGAATATCCTCTGATATGGCCTCAACAACTACACTAGATGGCTCGATGAGTGGAGCTACAATGTTAGTCAAAGCTGAAGAGGGATCATGTTGAACAAATGTGGTCTCAACAGGAGGTGGAGGTGTAGAAGTCTCAACATTGGTCTCATGAACATACAGAAGAACATATAAGTTCAAGTGACCAAACTTCACCTCAGATACAACATGCACTCTTGGAGAAAGACAGTGATACTCAAACAGTGGAGATGGTGAACCAAAGTGTGTGAATGCATACAATCGGGAAGAATGATCAATTGTCCCTGTTGCAACAATGTTGCCAGTCTAAATGTCTCTTATGTGAACTAAATCCAGTGTGAACTCAATTGTCTTCCCTGTCCCACTATGAGCAATCTGAAAAATAGAGAGAAGGTTGGTGGACAAAGATGGTACACATAGTACATCATTGAATGTACCGTCATCAATGTCGATAGAACCTTTCCCACACACACTCATATAAGTGTTATTACCCATCAATATGTGTGGTGAGGACACAACCTCAAAAGATGAGAACATGTCCTGAGAAGATGCCATATGGTGTGAAGCACTTGAATCCAATAGCCATCTAGATGAATGTGAACTGGTGGTTGCACATAATGCATGACCCTTATGTGGAGTATGTCCATATGTTTGGAATGATGGTGGAGAAGAAGACCCGCCTGATGTAGATGAAGAAGAGGGATGAATATTGTTCTTCATAAGAAGAGCTGTCAAATCTGAAACCTATTGTGCATATCCATCTATCTTCTTCTCATAGCATTTAGACTCGTCATGTCCTGACTTATTACAATAAGCACACTTAGGTCTTTCTTTCTTCGATGATTCCCCCTTACGAGAATGAGAATCAAAGGTGTTCTGTGAACTGAAATCCTTCCCATGCTGCTCTGTGGTCTTTGGTTTTTGTTTCTGCTTTTGCTTCTGCTTCCCCTGAGATGACTGAGCTACCAATGCATGGGTCTGTGATCCTGGAAGAGCATCCAACTGTGATAACTTGGACTGCTCACATGACAACCAATCACAGAATACCTCAAATGTAGGCATGGTAAATCGTGGACCCAAAGCATCCATGGTGGAGTAGAATGTAGAGAATATCTGAAATGAACCTCAGAGCTTAGATAGAATCAGGTATATACACTCTGTGTCTGTTTTGTTCTTACCACAACCCTATAACACAGATCTGAGTGATTTGAATTTCATCAAGAAATCCTTAATAGATGGAAAAGAATCAGGTACCAAGGAAGTCAATTCTACCTCAATCTGAAGTGCTCTGAACTGATTGATGGTGCCAAAGAGATCACTGAACTTGGTCCACATTTCCCGAGGAGTTGTGCAACTCTCAAAGTGAAATAAAAGATTGTTTGAAACATGCAGTGATATCAAACCTATGGCCTCATCCATTTTGTTTCTATGCTACAGAATCTCAAATTGACATTGCAATTGAGGCTGAATCTCATCCAAACAAGACCATAACCCCTTTGACATGAGAAGTCAGGTCATATGTGCCTTCTAGGTGTGATAATTGTGTGGGGAAAGACGGTCAACTGATGAGGTGTCCGCCATGATGTTTGAGTTTTTGAAATGTGTTTAAGGGAAGAGTTTTCTATTTTATGATGTGTATATACAGAAAGCAAGAAAAAAAACACCCCCCACAACACAAGAACCAAACCCCAGTACAAATTTGAAAGCTGGAAAGCGTGAAAACACAAAAATCACTTCAGACTATTCTCTGTGTACCTGGTAAATTTTTTTGATGGAATACTCTACATATCTGGAAAGAGCACTACAAGACCTTTCCAACGCCTATTCGTTTGCAAAAAACGGAGGTCATATGCAATAGTTATGCCCCCGGAAGCGCAGAAACGATGATCTGACTTTGACTGGAAAAAAGGCAGTAAAATAGCAAAACCAGAAAAAATCACTTGTGCCACTAGATTGGGCCCAGAACTAGCTTTCCAATGCCTATTTATTTTTGAAAAACCGATATCGTTTGTGTGAGACCCCTATTCTATGTACTCTTGTTTATTTGAGATCCTTGATGTTTCTAGAGACATTTTGATGATTATGATACTCAATACTTATGGATGACACATTTATTTATTGTGTATGGTATTTGATATACTTATGGATGTTATATTTTATGATTCGATTCCATATGATATCCTTTGAAGAGATTATTTGATTTATGTATTTGTGAATGATGAATTATATGATAGTCTATGGTTACTAATGGATTTGTGATAATATGTTATTTATGATGGATATGTTTTGACTATATATTGTACTAACACTTCTTGTTGAGTGTACATGTAGAATTATTATGTCAATGGATGATGGTGGTCATTTAGCCACTTTATGTGTTTCTGTGTGATGTCTGACCTAGGCATGGAGCCCTAAGGTCTATTGGCCATGATGTTAAGAAATATTTTTTTCAGTTTTATGTGATAAAATGATTATGTTCTTGTGTGGGATTTAACCTTGTAATTTTTAAAATGATTTTTAAGTGTTTCTAGGAGGTCTAAGTTGTATTTTATGTTTAGAAAATTGTTTTATGTCTAAGGTACATAGGTTATAAGTTTATTTTTGTCATTTATAATATTTTAAAAGGTTTTTAGACCCTCCTTTAAGCCCCACTTACAAAAGTGACGAAAATGGGAAGGTGGTTGGTTGAATTAGTTGGGTGGTTGAGTTAGTTTTGGGTAGGAAGTTACTCTTTCCTTCTCTTTAAAAAATCTTCATGGAGTGGGGGTGACTTGCTCATTTTTATGATTTTCATTCAAGGATTCTACCATTAGTGGGATATTGCGATTGAGGTATCATGTTTTCTTTATTACTTAAATATAAATATTATATGTTTTTCTTTATTGATTAAATGTAAATTTTATATGTTTTTCTTTATTGATTAAATATAAATATTATATGTTTTTCTTTATTGGTTAAATGTAAATATTGTATGTTCTAAATATTATATGTATCCTTTATTTATTAAATGTAAAGGTTGTTTTTCTAAGGGTTGTTGCTTGTGAAATTGGAAAAGCAAACATTTCATTATAAATCTTGAAAGAAGCATATTTGTTGCCTTATTTGCATGTCATAAACCTAGATCATCATAGCATGAATTATATTTTTGATTTTTACATTAGATCTGATTTGAACAACAACAATTAGTCATTTAATAATTAAATATTGCATTTAAAATATCTTCATTGCTAGATTTAACAAAAAAGAAATTTTGCATTGTTTAGAAGACATAGTTACTATTGAAATTTAGGATTTGCAATTAATATCTTGTTTCAGATTTGTTGTTGTCATTTACATTCTTAAATCTGATTTTAATTTGTTGTACCTCATGCCATATGTCATATTTCCTTGAAAATTAAAAGAAGGAACAATTTTTATTTAAGGATTTTGTTGTGGTTTATGAATAGGTGCTTTACTTTGTGTTGTGTGATGTTCTTTATGTGTTTTATAGGGGAGTTGACCCCCTCCTTGGTCCTCCATGTACAGGGGTTTGAGTGGGAGTAGCTCCCTCACATTGGGGCTTTTCATTTTGGAATATGAGTATTCCATTCAGGTAATGGCCATTACCGGGGTATGAGTACCCTTGTATCTATGGGATATGAGTATCCCCTTGTATATTTTAAGAAATGTATATTTATTGTTGGGAGGTATAAGGGTGTGGATTGGGTGGAGAGTATGATTTATTTTGTTTCCCATGTTTGGTTGAGCCCCCACTCCCCCTAAGTGGTTTTCCCTTGAGGTAAACCAATGTGATAGAAATGTGTTGTACTTTATGTATATGTAAAAAAATTATTGTTGCACTTCTGTACGAGTTGTGTGGCTTCATATGGCTAAATGTGTCCCCTTGCTTGGGGGTGGGATATTATACTACCCTATGGATGGGTGGAGAGCCCATTGGTATATTGTTGTTTTTCTCTCTTGTTCATTTTTTAGGTTCTTGGATGGAGGTTGAAGATGTTTTGGAGTTGTTCAAGTCTTTTGGAAAGAAAAGAAATGTTGTTTTATTTTCAAGGACATCTTTCTTTCATGATGTACTTTATGTACCAAATTTTGTAGATCATTTGAAAAGTGTTAAAGTAGAAAAATTGTGTTGTTACTTATGCATTTGGGGAAAAAGAAAAAAAAAAAGATCAATTGTTAAGTTTTAAGCCAAAATGAATGTGAAAGAAAAGCAAGTTATGTGTTTCTTTGGAAGAAAAGATTGTATCATTGCATTATTTAGTTATCAAGGATTCTCATGTTTCATAGATTATCTTGTAACCATTTCTTATACACTTGATGTTAAACAAAGACAAAAATGATTTAATTGTGTAATCATATTGATTGCATTGTATGATTCAATGAAGCAAATCAATAAGAAGAGAATTAGTTTTGAGTTAAAAATAAGGTAGTTTCTATTTAAGAATATTTAAATTAAGATTTGGGAAATAAGAATTAAGTTAAATGGAGTTAAAACTCAATTGTAATAAATCTATCAACTTACAATTTAATGAAAGCGTAATTAAATTTCTTTCTTAAAACCATTGCCAAATTTCACAAGATTGTGATGTAATATATATACGTGTATTTTAACTTGACTTAGTCATTAATCAAACTTAGAATCGGATTATCTTTAAACGTTAAACTCATCTAGTGGTGGTGAATCAATTGCCAATAAATTATTAAGTTATGATTTGACATTAATAGTAATAAGTTGGAGTTGTAATTAATCTTAAAGTTTATCTCAATGAATGAATCTAGTAGATAGGCTAAATTCCATAGAGAAATATAGGAGATCTTCTTGAACCTCAAATGAGCGAGGAAATCCCTTAGTTGATGGGAATTGAAAACAAAGTCATCAAAGTAATAGCTAACTTATTTAAACCTTTGATCAAGAATAGTAGTATAACCAAGTGGAAATTTTATTTAGTTTGAACATTAAGTCATTGAAATCAAAGTTTAGTATATGAATTAAAATGTACCAAGTAGTTACATCTAAATCTAAAACTACTAGAAATAATAAGTAATTGTCATTTATAGCTTAGAACTTGAAACTAAGCTAATCTATCTTTTGAGTCTTGATAGAATCAAAATGATTCTTGTGTCATCGATGTTAATAGTAAAGTTAAGAGATAGTTCCGTTCACTTTTAAATTTTTGTTCCAAGCATGATTATTTGTGTAAGGTTATTTATATTAAATGTAGTTCTTCATTTTCAAACTCTTGATAGTCAAGTTATTACTAACCAATACTTTTTCTATTTATAGCTGTACTAGGGAAACAAATGTAGATAGAAAATGAGAAATTAGTTAGAAGAGCGACCGAATTCTATACTCTAGGATACCTAGGAAAAGTTTTGTACATCTCAATAAGGAAACACTTAGGGAAAAATGCAAACTAAGAGTTTTAAGTAGTGAGAGGACATCGTAAACTTGATGTCATCAATTCTAGATTAACTTTAAAACTTAAATTTACCTTAGTAGGACTAGAAAGTAAAAAAAAAATTGGTAGTTGTGTTTGGTTTAGGTTGAGTAAAATTTAGGGCATGACAGTTTGCTCAAGATATGGCAAAAATAAGAAGACCCCCTGGAAGCACAAATTAGGGCAAAAAATGGCCCCCTGTTGCTAGATTTAGTAGAATCTCTGCCATATTTATAGGATCCGCCAAAAATGGTGAAAAAGACCAAACAAAGGCCAAATTTGGCATGGGCAGCCTAGTACATGCAATTTTTAAAAGCTTTGACTTTTTTGTTTTTAAAAAAGGTTTTTATTTAAAAAAAAAATTTAAAAAAGCTAAGCTAAACTTAAGCTTTTTTTTGAAATAAGGATACAAGCCCGCACCCTATTAACTTTAGCTTTTTTTGTTTTTAGGATAAAGCAGACTGCCCAAAGCTCATGTCTACAACAAGTACAGGTCCTGCGTAGGTACCTAGTACCTTACAATCTCTTTTTGATTTTTTTTTTTTTTAAAACCTTTTTCACTTTTACAATGGAAGAAAAACAAAACCTGTTTTTCAAAAATTTTGATATATATATATATATATATTAAAAACAGGAAAATTAAAAAAAAAAATTCTTGAAAATTTCACCTCAAACTGTGTGTTGGGCAGGTCGTACGGCTTGTTTGAGAATTTTTTTTACCCCAGATGAGTCCGAGGCTGATTTTGACAATTTAATAGTTGATCTTAAGGTTTTTGGGCACTCTGAATGCAATGGTGAGGTCCGTTTGTGCTGAAAACACTCCAAAATTGTTTGTACCCTCTGGATCTGAGAAAACAAGCACCCTCAGTAACCCTTTCAGATCTAAGCCCATGAGTTCAAAATTGACGAAACAAAGGCCAATCTTGACTATTTCCAGCACTCTGAATGCAATGGTGTGATCAAAAGTGACTCAAGATGCACTGAAATACTCTTTCAAGGCTTGAATCCCTCAAAATATGAATAGGAAGCTACAGATCTGAAGCTCTGATACCATGTTGAAGTTGTAAAAGTCAACCTCACAGAACCCAATGATCACCTACAAGCAAAATAACCTGTCATGTAGAAGAGATTCGAACAACACACATATATTGCTCTACAAGCCAAGAGAGTAAAACTATATAAACAAGAATAAATAATTACAAAGAGATCAATCCTTAAGAAAGGAGATAAAACCCTAAAGTGAACCCTAGGATTTAATAAAAGAATTATTAAATAATAAAGTGCCTAAGTTTAGCTTAAGTGAAAAATAAAGTAAATGTGACTTAATTAATTAATCAATATGATTAAATTAATTAAGTAATTAACCTATTACTCTAACAGTCTCCAACTAGCCTAGCTAGTCTTAGTCTTTATCTTAGAACCTTTTACCATCCCCCATTGGACTTTCAGCCAGGAATAGGAACCTAATCGAGGATTTCCTAATTCTTGGGAACTAGGGAATCTCTGATAGTTCTATTTTGTCGATGATTTCTCACCCAATTGGAACACGCCACCTTCCCATGCCTTAGAAAATCTACGTGCCCCTCTGTCAGACTTTTTGAAGGGACTAGGAATCCGTCGGGGATTTCCTAGTTCCTAGGAACTAGGAAATCTCTGACTTGTTCTTGAAGGGCCCAGAAACTCTGACGACCCATAACTTGGGAAAATTTCAACATTTTTCAAAATTTTCAAAGGCAAACCTGCACTTCCATACCCAAGGAACACATCTATAGGCACTTTGGTTGAATTTGACAATATTTTGTAAGTTTTGAGATGGGCTATTATGGTCCAAGGGGCAAAATAGGTCAACATTTTGGCAACATTGTAAGGGTGTTTTCTTGCAGAACAAAATAAACTAGTGGCCTTATATAATTCATTGGCCACATGAGTCAAGGGAACTACATCAACATTTTGAAAAGACCTTTTGTGTTGGAAAAAGGGAGAGAGAACAAGGAAAAGTTGCTGCTATGTGGCTTTAAAATGTTTTGAAATATGAAATTAATAGCATGTGTAAATATGAAAATTACTTTTAATTTAGATGTAATAGTATTTCTCTAATTTAATCAATGTAGTAGAAGAAAATAGCTTGCAAGGAGAAGACAAGTATTTACGTGGAGAAACCCCTATGGAAAAAAACTCCACACCAAAGGTGTTTATGTTTGTATTAAATCTCTTGTGAAAGATTACATTCAATATTGAAATCATTTGATTCCTTGATGCACTTCAAAAGCTTCTTCAATCTTCAACCTGTAAAAAATTTCAAAAGCTTCTTGCTTTTGTTTTCCTTCAAGAGCTTCTTGCTTTTTTCTTCTAAGTCAAAAAAAACTTCTCGCTTTTTCCTTCTAAGTCTTTTACAAAAAACTTCTTGCTTTTTTCTTCTAAGTCTTTTTCACGATTCAACTCTCTGGAAAATGTATGGGGCTCTTAATTAATTCAAAAGCTTCTTTAATTCAAGAGATTCTTAATTCAAAAGCTTGAAACTCAAAATACAATAAATTGTAATTGATAACATAGCAACCAATGCTCATGCAAAAACCAAGCACTCCAAACAGAGAAGACTGAAGTCAAACAAAGTCAAGCCTTTAGTTAACTGTCTGTCCTTGATGTGGGCGCCCAAGTTTGCCCAAGTTAACTTTGCCAACATCAAACATATTTCCAAATAAAAGCAACAATAGAAAGTCCTCCAATTGGGCATCCATATTCGCCCAATCACTTTCTGTTGACTGAAATGATCAACACACATCAATTTCATGCAAACAACACGCAAGATTGATGTCCCCAAGGTTATTCTGAATTATCTTGTTCTATACATCCAAGTGACATGCAAACACCAGATTCAACATGCTACTAATACCCATTATCTAAAACACTAAGATGTACTATCCTACAAGTTTCTGGAGTTGGAGTTTTCTGCAAGTAATATCTTAAAACTGACATGCAAGCACATGCAACAGATACCCATTACCTAAAACACTGAGATGTACCATCCTGCAAGTTTTTGGAATTGGAGTGTTCTGTAAGCAATCTCACAAAACTGACATGCAACAACATGCAAGATCATATAACTGACATGCAACAACATGCAAGCACATGCAAGTCCATAGGAGTGACATGCAACAATATGCAAGCACATGCAAGTCCATAGGAGTGACATGCAACAATATGCAAGCACATGCAAGTGACATGCAACAACATGCAAGCACATGCAAGTCCATAGAAACAACATGCAACAACATGCAAGCGACATGCAAAAATATGCAAGTCCATGCAAGCTTTTATGAACTCATGCAGGCAATATCCAATTCATCCATCTCTAACACTTTAGTTAACTCCAACATTATATCCATGCAAGGTGTCTCAACATTATCCACTCATGTACATAAAAAAACACAACTCCAAATCTAAATATAAGTCCCCATTAAAAGGAGACACCCAAGTTTAACACCCACTTACTTGGAGTTATCAAACTCTCAAAATGGACTTAGGAGAAGTCAACAAAGTCTTCATGGCCCCCACTCTAAAAATGGACGCCCAAGTTTGACCTTATCAATTAGGAATTAATTGCAAAAGTCAAAGTGATATAATTAATAAATAATTAATTTCTCAAAGTCCTTATGTGTTGGGGAACACATTCCAAGAACTTTGGAGACACATGAATTGGTTAGGATTACAAGTTAATGGCAACTTATCCCAATATTTTGAACCAAAACACAACTAAACAACCTCCACAACAAAGAAAACACAAAGCAAAATGCAAAACAACAAAACATGCACTCTCTTAATGAGGGTATAGTAGGGTGCATCAACACTTATTTGAAAGACAATAAACCTACTTATGTACAAAATCTTAAAACCAAACTAAAGATAAGGTTTGAGATGGATCCCATTAACTGGGATAGGGAGAACTTCACCATTCAACTTTGAAATTTGAAAAGCATTGGCTTGCTTACAACTGGTGATGATGTAGGGGCCACTCCACATGGTATCAAACTTTGTGTGCCTTCCATCTTTAGCCCTATCTTTGTCCCATTTAACATCAAATCACCCTCTTTGAAGACTCCATCAGTTAATTTCTTGTCAAAAGTTCTCTTTACCTAGGTTTGGTGAGATTCAAGTGTCTTCATGGCGTGATCTCTTACTTTTTCCAACTCCAACAACTCAACTAATCTCACTATCATGGCATCATTTTCTAACAATTCCAGTTGTTGTGCAAGCTCAAGAGAAGGCAACTCTAGTGATAATGAAAGTTTGCTTCCCTTCCATAAACTAGCATGAAGCCCTATGAATTACCAATGGCCCTCTTGGGTGTGATTCTATCAGCCCAAAGAGCGATTTTGAGCTTGTTATACCATATTATTTGATTATCCTCAACTATCCTTTTAATGATCCTTATTAGATTTTTGTTTGTGGACTCAGCTAGGCCATTACCTTGAGAATAGTAATTGGAAGATGTCTTCAAATAGATTCCATGTTCAATTGCCTAATCACTAATCTTAGTGCCTATAAAGGCCTTGGAATTATTAGAAATGATAGTGGATGGGACACCAAAACTTGTAACAATTCCCTCAAGAAAATCCAAAATTGAGGCCTTAGTGGCATCCTTTAATGCATCCGCTTCAGTCCACCTTGTGAAGTAATTGGTGGCTTTTAAAATCCACTTGTGGCCAGCATTAGATGGTGGGTTTATCATGCCAATGAAGTCTAAACCCAATTGGAGAAATGGCTGGTCTATTTGAATAGGGTGAAGAGGAAGGGCAACTGGCCTTCATTTCCCTGTGAATAGGGCACATTCCTTGTAACTTTTCACTCATTTGTGAGCATCTCTAAACAAATCGAGACAATAATAACCGGCCCTCATAATCTTGACAACAGTAGTTCTAGGAGAAAAATGACCTCTAGAGAGACCATTGTGGAATTCTTTGAACAATCTATCAATCTAATTTTGTTCAATGCATCTTAAAAGAACTCCATTGATGTCCTTTCTAAATAAAACCCCATCAACGAGAACATATGGAATGGGTTGAATTCTAAAATACCTCTTTTAGATTGGTAAAAACCATCTGGATATTTACTTGTTTGTAAAAATACAGTCATGTCATGATGCCAATCATTTGGAGTGTCAAGTTTAGCTGGCTAGGCCTCTTTAAGGGTGTATATTGCATCACTTCTAGCTCCTATGTCTTCTTCCATCTACTCACATAGTCCTTTAGCTCTTACTAGCTTGGTTATTTTGATGTCTACGTCATATTCCATGACTTTTGTAATCCAACCATCTCTCTTTTCACTTACATCCTTGCTTAGTAAGAACTCTTTCACACTAGGATCACTGACAATTAGCTGCACCTTGTTGTTAGAAAGCATGTGCCTGAATTTTTTGAGAGCCTTAACAACAGTAAATACTTGTTTTTTAACAAAATTATATTTGAGTTCATAGTCCTTTAGACACTGACTGAAAAAAGTAATAGGCTGCTCCAATTTTCATTGTTTTGTTGCGTTAGAATTGTTGATATGGCTTCCTTTCCACCAAAGGCATAGAGAATAAATTCCTTCTCATAGTTGGGATGAATCAATGTGGGAATTTGATCAATGGCTTGCTTGATGGCCTCAAAACTATCCCTGCCCTCCTTAGACTAGCTGAATGTAGCATTCTTCTTTAGCATGGATGTGAGAGGTTTTGCCATTGAAGCAAAGTTTGGTATGAACCTTCTCACAAAATTAATTTTGCCTAAGAAACTTTGTAGGCCTTTCTTGTGGCTGGGAAGAGTAAGAGACAAAATCGCGTTTGTTCTTTCTAGATCTATTGCAAGCCCTTCTTTGGAAACTGTGTCCCAGTAATTTTCCTTTTGGGACTACAAATACACACTTCTTTGGATTCAATGATATGTCATATTCTCTACATCTCTCAAAGATTTTCCTCAAATGACCCAGGTGGTCCTTTTCCTCAACTAATTATTTAAATCTAGGTTAAATGTGCTTTTATTTGTACTCATTTATTTAATTAGCCTAAATTTATATAAAGAAAGTATTTATTCCCCTTACAACTACCTTCAAATGCCATTTAAACTATTCGACATTGTAAAGTATATTTTCTAAAACTCACTAAAAATAGATTGAAAACCTCCTCTAAGACAAAGGTCCCATTTAAAGGAATAACTCATATTTCCATGTGAAAAATGAAATTGAAACAAATAAAGCCATTTTCAAAATCTTTTCCTAGAAATAAGGAGCACATAAGTTTTTTAAAAGAAACTTTTGAAAGAAAAAAAAAGGGCTCAAAATTTCCCACACTATTTGTTACAGAGGACACTAACTTTACTTTAAGAGTAAAGTGCTCTTAAAATTATTGTGCAACACCTATTTAGGAAAGTTAAAGTGTCCTAGTGGAAATGCGAGATTGATATGGTTATAAAAGAGATCCTTATCACTCCATAATATAACTAGCACTTGTACCCATAGGAGGTTCAAGGAATACACCGATAGGAACAACGAACGACTTTAGAAAATTTTCGACAATTTTTTTACGACGGAGCACTATAATGCTCACATATAAAAGCCTATCCGCTAATTATATTTTTTCTTAATCAATAAAAATAAGGATCTCATCCTAACCTTAAAAAAATTGAACACAACACCAAAAAAATCCAAACTAGGACAACTTATCATTGCACCATACAGCGACATACAACTTTCCCCATACGGCGACATACAACTTATGAAGAGTCACCTCTCAAACCTTGAGATTTAAACTGAGAAAGAAGGCCACAATAGATTCTTATCAAATTCCCAACCAAAAGAAGAGGAGCTGCAAAGAAAATTCAACGCCTACAAAATTAGTTTCTCAAAGGGAAAAAAGAAAGAAAAATTTTGCGGCTTTTGATCTTAAGCATGTAACCCATTCAGATACAATTCATCAGAAGCAAATTGAGTTGTGTTGTGGAGCAGAACATTCGATGAATTCAATGGCGAAGGAATTGTTGTATGTTTTCATTGTATTTTGCATCATGTCAAATGTTAGATCAGAGCAGCTGAGTGCCCAAACATGCGAAGATCTTGGCTTCACAGGCCTCGCTCTCTGCTCAGACTGTCAAACTATGGCTGAATACATTAAGGACGAAGGCAAGTATTCCATGTCGACTTTTTTTCTCTCCTCTTTATACCCATATATTTATTCTGGCTGGGAATCGAACCTGGGGCCGTATTGAGGCAACTTGTCTTCGGTATTATGTTTTTTCAATGAAACCCTAATTTTTTATTTTTATTTTAAATGATGAACCACATAAGCATAGAACCAAACGTCCATTGTAAATCCTTTTACGCAATTTTGTCATGAATTTCGAAGCTTCAAATTTCAATTTATTATTTTTTTCTCATTAAGACCAGTGATTAGACAGTCAACCATTGCCAATAAGCAAATTTTGAGTTATGGTTGTATTACAGGATTATCCCTTATAATGCGAATAGATGTATGACTTCCAATATATTGATAGAAATAGAGAGGAAATCACCACTGATTTTAATAATTTTCGATATACAGTTTAGGCAGAGCAGTAAAAAACCTGCAAGAATTTTATAGTGAAAATTAATTAAAAAAAGATGACCTTTCTCTCATGTACATTAGAAATACGAACAATGTAGCATATAAATCCTGGATGTTATTACTGGAGAGGAGGACGATGGAAACATATCAATTCAGGGATATTGAATAGCTTAATAGCATTACTGGGGGAAAACTTACAATTAATCTGGAGTTGTCACGAGTGGTTGCATTTCTCATTTTTGGGCTCGCTTTTATACTTAAAAGGCACAAAAAATTCAGATCATTATCAGACTGAAAAATTTCAGTTTAGGGTTAGGTTTAAGCCATTTAAACATTAATTTATAAAAAATTACTTTGAATAGATTTATTTTAGAAGTTAAACGAGGGTCTATAAACTTATATTCTAAGAAAGATTTAGGTGAAAAATACATGGCTGCCCCTACGACAGTAGCCCATAATCCATAGTGGCACGGCCTACCATTTTATGGTAGCCCTATTTTATAACATAAATTCCCTTAGGTAAAAGTAAAATGGTTTTTTGATTCTCTATGCTTTTCTTTCTTTGTATTGGCATTTTTTGATGTATTGTGCTTATTGTTATCTACAGAACTATTTTTTATATGAAATAAATAGAACAGTTTCTTGTTTAATTTTACAAATAGTACATTTGTTTTTAGTTTTCCTACTTTTACCATGGCATGTAAACGAAATGCTACTATGTTAAGTCATAAAGGCAGTTCAAAATTCCACAAAAGAAACTATCTAAATATTTAGAGTCCTTTTTTGGATTGAAATTTGTAAATGGAAAGATTAAATTTTTTACCTTGAGTTTAGTGACAGGGAAAGTTGCCCTTAGTTTTCTGGATATGTTCAAATTTCTGCCTCCATGTGCCCTGCTTGATAAAATATTTTTTATTTTTATTTTGATGCTTGATATGGGAGAAAATTGAGAATTTGCAAATCTTGCAATTTTTCATAACTGATCATATTTTGCAAACCAGACTAGTTTTCTTAACTGATCTTATTTTTCGAACCTCGCAACTTTTTATAATCAATCTTATCCATTCAATTGAAGATCTGTCAAAAACATGGTATTTTTCATAGTATTGTTAGTTTGCAAAACATCCCCATTACTTATTTTTGTCATAATAACTATGTCTATGTTAAAAGTTTGCACTTGTACAATAAAATTTGGGAAGAGTGATCCAATGCAGAGGATTGGATCTGTTGATACGTTGAAACTATATGGCTAGCCAAAACAGAGCTTGGAATGTTTGGAAACCAACACTCGAAACAAAAATTTAAAACTATATTGGAAATGCAGAAGATGGAATCTTTCAATGGCTAATGGCTACAAGACCTGCTAGATTAGGCCCATGGTGATTGCCGTGTGATTTGTCAAGTAGAGAAACCAAAACCTGAATCCATACAAAAAGTTTTTGAGTGAAATTCTGCCCTGCATGGACCCAAGGGGCTACAACAGTTCTAACGAAGGCAATCCAGTTAAATGACCACTGCTTGTAATAAAGCAGTCTAGTCATCTTCAGCTTATCGCTGACACAAGCTTCAGGAATGTACAGGAAGAGGTACAAGTCCCTTCTTCCTTAGGTATGACCTGAGGAATATTGCAAATGCAGATAAAATTGCTACAAAAACAGTGTGTTTGAGCAAAAATAAGAAAATTTACTTTGAAGAAGTGGGCTTTAGATAGATCCTGAAAAATGAATGCTGTAGGTTAGAAAAGGGAGGAGATAGCATGGAGTCTATTTCTTTATAACTACCCGCATTGACATAAAAGAAATGACCTTAGTTGAGCACCCTATAAACCAGCGACGTCAAAAATAACTGTAACACCACTATGAACAGGTGTCCTAAAAAGAGAACATGAATGCTCTGAAAATACTTGTGCATACCAGTGAATAGATACTTTGGAAGTTCATTATGATCAAAATATTAGTTTGAAGATAAATCTTACACCAATTGAAGTTCTTTGAGCTATGACTAGAGACTAAAAGCCATTGAGATTTTTCACTTTGTATTTGATGTACCTTTTTGGAGGGTTGAGCATCAGGGGCTCTTGCAATCCTGCACCTCCAAAAATATTGTTCAATCCATTGTTGTTTTCTTTTTCTGTTTTTTGTGTTTGCAGGTTCTGTTTGGTGTTAAAATTCCTTCCTTCCTATGTGAGGTCTCTTGCTGGGCATAAGTGTTAAAAATTAAAATCTCTGTGAAATTCTGGACATTCCTTCTTTCATCATGCTGGGGCATGACGACAGAGGAAATAACAGTTTACTCTTCTACTGGGCGCTGCAAATTACTTACTTGTCTCCTATTGGCTGGGTCAGAATTCCTTGGTGCTGGACGCTGCTTTAGCTTGTCTGCTGATTGGTTATCTTTGCTGGGGCCTACACAATTTGTCCCCTCTTCCTGGTTGAATAAGATTCTTTCTACTGGAATTGATGATTTCATGGGACCCACACTTTTATCTTGGCTGGATTCAATCCTTTTGCTGGGCGCTAAGCTTTCTTTCCTTCCATTCAGTGTTTCTCTGAGTTTCCGGGACGGCGGGACGGGTTTCTGGGGACGGCAAAAAATTTCCAAAATTTAGGGGACGGCAAAGGGATGGCGAGGGGACGGCTATATAAAAGATTTTAATAAAATATATATATATAAAAGTTAAAAAATAAAAAGAGATACAAATAAACTTATTACTTTTATCTATATTGCACACTAAGGTGTGATTGCTAGTTTTTATATATATATATATAAAATCACTTTTCACTAAATATAAATAAATAATTTAATTTAATTCAAAATAAAAAAATATATATTTGAAATTGTAATAAATAAACTCATACAGGATATCGGCTTCACAGATATCAAAATAGGCTAAAGAATTTTCATCGAGGCCACTGGATACAAGAGAAGAATGAAACCCACGTTTTGCACTCCAAGTCTACAAGTGTGCGAAGGGAAATGTGGATTGCAGCTTATAATTGCATTTCCTCTTCTCTGTATGCGTTTTGTCGGGAACGTTTTGCACGGCTGCCGGGGGATGGAAGGGCTGATAAAGCTCGTTCTGCACCGAAGCCTGCATTGTAATGTTCGAGTTTTCTGTTGTGGATAAAATTTTGTGCTATTCAAACCCTGAAATGCAAAATTAAAGGTTTTGTTTTTACTGTTAATTGTTAGATGCAATCTGTAACAATCGTCGTTTTTGTGCTCAGAATTTTGAGAATTCAACCAAGCAAAGCATGTGCCATGAAGATTGGTCTCAAAAAGTCAAGGGGGCGTCCCTGAGACGTCCCCAAAAAATCAGAAAAAAAGGGGACCGCGGGGGGGTGTCCTGTCCCCGTCCCCGAGGCGTTCTGGCCAACGGAAGCGGGGGAAAATTGGGGGGGGGGGGGGGGGGCGCGTCCCCCCCATAACACTGCTTCCATTAGACCACTCAATGTTGTGACGGTTCCTTTTGACCTTATGCAAACATTTTAATACGTGTCTCATTGTTTATTCTTGGTCATAAGCGCAGCAGGCACGGGATGTGTTAATGGAGGTCACTGCTGTCAGTGGGGCCTGTTTGCTGGGCAAATCAACCCAGATCGTGGGTTCATAATAGAGGGGTGTTGCTGAATATCAGCACTGTTTACCAGCTGTGTGCCTGAAATTCTATCATTTTTTTAATTAGAAAATTGTGAGAAGAAGAGACTGTAATCAGTGCACATATATTGTATTTTCTGAAATCAATGGACTGATTTTTAAAGTTGCTATTGTACGTTACTGCATGTTGCTATGAGAGTGGCTGCCAGAATTGGCTACCCGGTTTGGGACTGCATTAATAGGACAGTGAGGCTTGCTTATCAACCTCAATATGTGGAGTAAAAGGAAATTTGTTATCTTAAAATTGAAAAGAGTGGCAACTACTTTGGAGTTGGTGATATTAGAGTTCTATGTTGATTGAGGTAACAACTTATTCTTTTGCAAGTACACAGTACTATTGTATGTTAATTTCAGTGGGTATCAGGCATGCTTTATCAACCTGTAAATGATTGAGTTTTTATTTTGAAAATTTGAAAACTTTGGTGTCTGCTTTTTAGGTACTAATATTAGAGTCGTTCGTTGATTGAGGTGAATGGCCTGAGCAAGAGTCAGAAAGTAATTTATGCTGGATATTCTATAGTGGAGTAAGATTCAACTTTTATATAAGGCTATTGGGCACACTTATAATGTATACAATTACTAAGGAAAGTCTTGTGAAAAATGAGTCATCAAACAAATGGCTTAAGTACTAAATATTGTGCACAGTTAATTGTAAAAAGCGATTTATAAAATATTTACACAACAAACCTTCAATTGCTGAAAAATGAATGGTTTATAAGGGACATGTTGTGACCTAATCACACATCGCCCCATTGCAAATGGGGACCCCCCTTTTTTTAAGTTTTGATGCTTTGCATGAAGTTGTGATGATGTCTTAGAGCTATTTCATGATGAAGTCAGTGGCGTTTGAGTCTTGTAGTCCCCTGATGACCTGATCTTGATGTTTGAGATCCTGAAAATGACTAAGTCTGGTATCCTGATCCTGAAGATCCTGAAAATTGGCTAAGTTTGAAATCTGGTGGATCCTAAAAAATCTAGAATCTGCATGTTAAATCCGGTGGATCTAAGACCTATCTCAAACATCCTGAAAGGTATATTGAAAAAAATTTATACTTAAATATATTTTTCAATATACCTTACCTCGGGGACTTTCAGTTCTGGGCGCGAATTTGCTCTGGGATCATAGGCGCATTTCTCCAACTTGCACAACCTCAAAATTCCGCCTAGAGCAAAGGGCGCCTTTCATCATTCAAACAACCCTCAGATTGCGCCTTGAGCAAGGAGAAGTGAAGATCAAGGTGCCTTGGTGGAAAAAGTTGCCAAAAGACTTTAGGCATTGAAAATTTGACAAAAATAAGACAACTTAAGTTAGGTGCCAATTCATCCCTCAAGTCTAGGTGCATTCTGAATGTGTGTCCACCATTTTTGGGCGCCTTGATGTGGGATGAAGTTTAAATCAATGATATATAGCGCCTAAGGATGAGGTGGTCTCACAGGGGTATAATCAAGTGTTGAAGAGCCTTAAAGATGTCAAGAATGATCAAATTCAAGTCTAGGCGCCCTTCATGCATTAGACTACCTCATTTTGGCGCCTTAGCATGAAAGAGATGTTTAAACTAACTCCAAGTTGCGCCTTAGGAAGAAAGAGTATGAAATCCCTGATGTATGTTTGAGATCTTGAAAATGACTAAGTCTGGTAGCCTGAAATCCTGAAACACTGAAAAATTGACTAAGTCTGAAATCTGGTGGATCCTCCAAATTCTATAATCTACATGTTAAATCCGGTGAATTCGAGACCTATCTCAAACATCCTGAAAGGTATATTGAAAAATATTGAAAATGACTAAGTCTGGTAGCCTGAAATCCTGAAACACTGAAAAATTGACTAAGTCTGAAATCTGGTGGATCCTCCAAATTCTATAATTTACATGTTAAATCCGGTGAATTCGAGACCTATCTCAAACATCTCTCAACTTATACTTAAATATATTTTTCAATATACCTTACCCTCTGGGACTTCCACTTCTAGGCGCAAATTCACTCTAGGAGGCTAGGCGCGTTTTTTCACTTCTGCAAACATCATTTTTGCGCCTGAGGTGGAGACTTCAATGTGCACCTAGAGGAAAATCAGCTTTCAAACACTCCAAAAGATGGCGCCTTGATTGATATTGAAGATGGAAGGCCTTAGACATTGAAAATCCGACAAGAAAGTGCTTAATGAGATTGGGCGCCTTTGCATGTTCAAACAATCAACAAAATTGCGCCTTGGGAGAAGTCATCCTAGAAGAAGGTGCCTATTTCAATTCAAACCATCTTGTATAAGCGCCTTAGAGGGAGATTGGATTTTGGAGATTAGGCACCTAACTCAAAAGACCTTTAACACTGAAATTGCGCCTTGATGGAAAACAAGTTGAAGTCTTAAGCATATGTTAAGTTCATAGGCCCATTGTATGATCAAAACCATCTTGATCGCCTAAGGAAGAATGGTTGTCAGGTCACCTGCAAGTTTGAGCGCCTTGTGTACAAAGTCTCCAAAATGGCTAAAATGTGTTGAAGGACTCAAGGCGCACTTCCCTGTTATTTTCATCATCTTAAGCACCCTAGATCCAAAAGGTTGGAGGTATGAGGACTCTAGGCGCCTTGATAGGATATTAGTTACTGAAGGAATTTAGATGCCCCTTCAAGTCTTTTACCCAACTTTTGCGCTTAGAGGGAGGAGATTGATATTTTGAAGTGTGGATGTAAGCATGATGAGTTTTAGGCACACTTCCTTGTTTAAACGACCTACAGAAGGCGCCTAGGGGAAGGGTTGATCCTTGAGGTGAGTTTGAGCGCTTAGGGATTCAAGAAGACCACATTTGGGCGCCCAAAGTAACAAGTTCAAGAATGCAAGTATGATAAGTGCATTTCCTAGTTCATACTATCTCATTTTGGCGCCTAAGGGAGAAATTGCATTGAAAGACACCTTTTGAATGAATCTTTTAAGGGAGATAGACCTTTTAAGCTATTACAATTGTTTGAAATCATTTAAAGTGATGAATATGAAGCTATTATGTGTTAGGCGCACTTTGCTCCTCTTTTTACCTATATGTGCGCCTAGATTGGAGAAAGGTTGTTCATGTGTTTAAAGTTATTTCTTTGTATTATGAAGTGATTGATAGGTTGTTTCTCTATGTTACAGGAACATTGATGGAGATAAGGAGTCATATGAGGAGCTAACACTTGGAGTCACCTTCATCCAAGGAGTGAAGTCAAGAAATTGCTATTGCAGAGGAAACACCACTTCAAAGGTTCACTTCAAATACCCTTCATCAATGGCATCATGTTCGAAGACATTCATCCATCCGAGCTTCAAGTCAAGTTCTCACAATCTTCAAGTCTCTGAGAAGTTTCTTACTCCATGAAGCATACTTCGAGGCATTCATCCTTACAAGTCCTTGAGAAGAGTCATCTACTCATGTTATCATGAAAGAAGCATCATCATCTACTCTACTTCATGTCATCATCATCATCTACTCTTACATGAAGGAAGCAACATCATATCTCTACTCTACTCTTCTTGAAGAGGCAAGGAAGAAGATCAACATCAACCTACCTGCAAGAAGGAATGTCACAGTGTTAGATAAATGAGCGACAAGTATCATATATTTATTTACAATGAACAAGGCAAGATCAACAAGATACATCTCAAGTGTTCATCATCAAGAGCAATCATATTGAAGACATCATACAAAGATGATACAATTTGGGAATATGCTGAGGTGGCATCTACGTGGCATGTACCTATTATCATTCAATCACAATCAGCCACATCATATGACTACATTCAATGTATCATTTAATAAAAGAAGCCAAAGGGACGCCTATGTGGAAGATGCTTTAAATGATTTCATCTTATCCTTATCACATTGGGAAACATGCCTTCATTGCCTCTCTTTTGTACTAAAAATAGCAAGTTGTTGTAACTACCTGTTGAGGTGGCATGATCTGAGCCCTTGGCTATCGAAATGATCCTAGCCTTTCATTGTATTTCTGGACCTCTATATAAAGGCCTTGTTGCCTCATTTGTAAGGGGTAGTTGAGTAAGTAGGAGTAGAGTAGAAGAGACTCAAAATTCTCTGAGAGGACTTGAAGTTGTAAATATTTCTCAAGATTAATGCAAGGACATTGGAGTTCACTTGGTGTTTAAGTCTTGTCTTGTGGAATGACATGATTTCTTGTACTTTGATGAAATGGAGAGATATTTCAAGTAGATTAGAAGTTCATTGATGTAATGTATGTTGTATTGAATATTTGATCGACTCCTAGCTCATGCTTTTAACATTCATCGCTGGTGAAGTGTAGTGTAAAGCTAGTTTGAGCTTCATCATTTGCTTAAGTTCGATTGTGGATGCTTGTTTGAGCTGCGCCATTCGATGGGTGTTTTTATAAGCCTTCATGATTTGAAAACCATTCGTTTACCTTAGGAGATTGCACCAACTCCATGTAGTTGTAGGCATCCTTGGTGAAGTGGAGTTAGGTTCATCAAGGAGTTTGTCTATTCACACATTATCATTGCTTCATTGACCTTAGATTAGTTTTCATAAACCCTTACCTTTTTACTTTCTTTATCATTGAAACCTTGTATATAAATCATCCGCACTGAAGGAGAGATAAGCTAAATGAAGCATGAAGAAGTCTAATGTAAGTCCCTTTGTGATTATCAGCAAGATCACATGTAATCACTGAGTTAACCCATCATGAATCATAAATAAGGAACCTTGGAGTTACTTCACTGGATCACATAGTTCAGCCTTTGAAGAGCTTTATTCAAGAGAGAGTGGGATACTCTAGTGTTTTACTCTATTGTTGACTTGTCTAAAAACAATCATCAACAGGATAATACTTACTATTTTTAGTAAATGTAGTTTCAAGCAAGTGGGGTTTACAAGGGACAATACTTACTATTTTTGGTAAATGTAATTACAAGCAAGTGGGGTTGATTGTGTTGGAAAATCCATGGTGAAGTGCGCATGAGCCGTACTACTAGGATGGGCTACCTCCTGGGATGCCCAAATTACCAGGTGCAAGTCTTACTTGTGAGGATTGGTGCTATGTAATGGTTCCTTTTTGCTATTTTCAATTCCATTGCTTTGGAGAAACTCTGGTAAAGGGTGCTTGAGCTGGAGTTATACTGGGATGGGTGATTGAACAAGTCTTGGGTACTGAGTTTTAGTCTTGACAATGACAATAGACACTATGTGACAGTATATTTTGTTAATTTCAATCCCACTACAACCTAATTCAATGAGTACCCAAACCGTCACAAAATAAACTACAAATGTCAAAGAGGTGAAAGTACTAAAACTATAATTCTAGAGCAGAGTGGGAGAAAATCAAGGACACCATAATGAAGCATGTAAAAAATAACACACTTCTAAAAATGGTGCTTGAAAAGTAGGTCATATGATCTTAAACAGAGACTTGGAAGTTCCCAAAACAAAAATAAGCTAGATAAACCTCTGAGAAATTGCAATTTCTAAAAAATTTAGATACCAAAATCACAAATTGTTTGCACTATTCTGAAGCTCTCGAAAAATTAACCCAAATAAAAAAATTGCACAAAAATTAGAGACAAATTGACTGAGAATGAAGCTTGCAAGGTCTGAGTGCAAAAATCAAAACTGCATTGGGGAGGGGGTATGAGTTGGAGAGGAGGATGTTGATGTTATTAGATGCTAGAAAACAATATATTCCCTAGATGATGAAATATTCACTCTTGATTCCAAAATTGTTGTCAATTTACTGAAAACTGCCTTGGAGCTCACTAAACTACTATGTGGAGGCAAAAACCATTGTTCTATGTTGGAAACCACCTATTGGCATGAGAAACTAGATTCAAGCGAGTTGGGTGGTTTTTGAGGCCATGGGGTTGCAAATGGGAGGTGTTGCCAATTTTTGAAAAGCCGTTACTAGGGGGTGGCGACTACTATAGCTATTAGGTTGCTGGTGGCAAGGCTTAAAAGGCTATTGCCTGGCAATTAGGTCATTGGTTGGGGTTTGACCCTGCTAGTAGGGTTGCATAGGGTATAGTAGGTACTCTATACACATAAAAAAATTATTGTATAAAAAAACAAAACACAGATTTAAATTTTTACCTCCCATATGTGATGCTTACACAAATGTTGTGCCAAAGATTATGCAAAGATTTTGATGGTACAATATGGATTGTATGACGTGTACAAATGACGAAGAAAATTTTCAGACCTTTGGACAAAGTTGTTGCAAATTGACAGATGGACAAGTGATCCTAGGGTTTTTTGGTCTTTCGGACAAAATGGTATGGTTAGATTTGGCCCAAAATGCTCTAGATGCCCAATAGAAAACGCTTCCTTGAAACCCTTGCAAAATTTCACCTCCAAAGCCTGATCTAAATCAAATGAGAGGTAAAACCAGTAATGTCAAATCCTCTAGACCAGCGTTACAAGAATCAGACTCGACTTGGATTTGGCAAGTTGATTTTTGACTTGGACTCGGAGTCAACACTCAAACTAGGCCAAGACTCAGCAAGTTGATTTTTGACTTGGACTCGGAGTCGACACTCAAACTAGGCCAAGACTCGGCAGATTGGAAAACCATGAAATATAGAGATTTTTAAGGGTATAAAACTTGTTTCATGCATCCTTTAATAAATAATCTTTAAAGACAAACTGAACTAATCAAATAGAAGCTACTTTGATCACATACACAAGTATACATTGATCACATGGGTATAAAAGTGGATTTTAGCTGAAGGAAACAACATTTTTAGATATATAAATATTGTCAAGTGTTTTAGGTGTACAAAACTCATGGATTATGATATTCATGGCATCAAAAACAAAAATCACAATATGAAGTCATGAACTATGGTAGAAAGGAGCTTGTATTGCTCAACCTAGCATTGCTATCTCTATGTGTAGTCATGTGTTTGTATCTCAAACAAGTCTGCAAATGTTGCTACAACCATAGGAGCATTACTTATGATAGGGATTGACTTAGTGAACCCGAAGTATAAATGTAATTCAACTACTTGGGATTTAATTGGAAAAAAGTCAAAAGAATAAAAAACTGTTGCTTTTCCATGCAACATGGCCCAAAATGATTTTTACGTTTTGCTCTCCAAAACTAGAGTGGGGGTTTGGGGGCACTGCTCTTTGTGGGGTGGTATTGGGGTAGCGCCCATTGCGGGGTTTGGGGGCCACCAAGCCCAAATTAAAGCCTTTGAGACCACACAATCCTTCATGGTGCATGTCATTTTTCATAATTTTATTGCTTTTAACCATCTTTCAAAAGTCCTCCAAACCTTTCAAAAAAGGCTTGACTTTCATGCTTTTACGTTTAACCGTTTTCTATTTTTTATTCTTTTTATTCCCCATAATTTTCATTGACTTCGCCGAGTCTTTCCAGCAGCTCGTTGGGTCTGGCGAGTCTGGCTAGACTTGTTGGGTACTCGGGTCACAAGTCCCTGAGAATCGTTTCAACCTGCTTGCCTCGAGACTTGTTGAGTTTGGGCGAGTCCTGTAACTATGCGCTAGACACAATGATGTGCTCTATGAGTTGATCCATCATTCACTAGATGTGCTTGCAAAACAATGCCACAAATAGGAAACCCATTATTTTCTCTTTAACTATTTTAATTCTCTAGATCATCCATAGATGCAAGAGAAGAACATACTAAGTCTATAAGAAACATCTACTATCCTCAATGGAGATGGGCAAGTCTTGAGTCACTAATTGCTTTGATACCATGTAAGATTTAACACATAATTACTCTCAAACATGCAAGAGCTCTGATACCATGTAAGATTTGTCAATGGGGCAAACCTCTCAAAATGTAATGACACAAACAAGCCACAATAGCAAAAGCACAATTGAAGATCATAGAGATGCAAAATGACTGCTATTCCAATATGGATGCAAATGTATTTACAAGGATGCAATACAATGAGATGAGATGTGAGAGCAAGAGGTGGGTATATAAAGGAAACACCACCAAAAGATGTGAGTGTACAACCAATATGGGATAATAGAAGATCTAGTCACATGTGTAGTACATCTCCACCAAACTAGGAAATTACAAGTCTCATGATGCAAGTTCAACCTACACAAGTAGATGCCTACCTAAGTAAGCTTATCATAGATGCACACTAATAAAATAAAGTAATAAATTAAATGCAGGAAAATAAATATGCACCAACACCTCCCATAAGCATAGCTTAGGTGGGTAGGATAGATGAATGGATCTCGACAAATGTGTAGCTATGTTAGGTGCTCGTGTACAAAAGATGCCTCTCTTAGAGGACTACGAAGTATAAAATCCCATGTGAGGAAAAAAATCCCCCTAGAAGAGAGAGAAGAAGAGAGACCATGCAACGCTCCTCAATGTGTAGTCTTCTACACCAATGGTGGATGCTCAACACTAAATGTTGAAGATGATTTAGGATTCTCGGACACATTTCCCCTTTTACGAAGAAACAAACTCAACGGAGAATTCATAAATCATAAGATCTTCCCATTCCAAAAAGGAATATGAGGGAAGAAAATTCAAAATATAAACCTTTGGATGTTGTCCATCTGTGGCCATGTTGGAGCTGAAAGATGCCACAATTGAATCAGGAGTCCCAAGTGTAACTGAAGAAGGTGACAATGTGGAAACTGATGTGGAGTAGTGCCAAAGATGTAGATGATCTCTTTAGAAACTATTCAAGATTCTCCAAGTTGTTGCTATGTTGTGACAAATACTGATAAGAGAAATTAGGTACCATGTAGGGCTTGATACAAATCTGTGCTCAATCCAAGTAGGAGATTTGCACCAATGAGAACTTGGTACTTTTGTAGAAGGTGTCAATGGTGACGATGATTGAGTCGCATCAATAGACTCAAGAATTGCAGAATATGCCACTATGGAAGTAGGAAAAGATGGAGAAAGAACAAGAGGGTTTGAATGTGCCCTCATGATATCTAGAGAAGATGAGACAACGACTACTATGGAACTATCATCAAAGAAGAAGCAAATGTCCTCCATCATGTCCCCACTATCCTTAAGATGAGATTCTACAAACAAGCATGAGATGTCTTGTAAGCAGTCATCTATGTGAAGTGAATCTTGTAGACATGAGTGGTCATGTGGCAAAGAATCATTGAAGTCCTCAAAGAAGTGACTCCGAACTTTGTAAAAGCAATAGGTGGAGGTGGAATCTCAGTGCATGTCATCGGACTACATTGCTCAGTCCATGATGTAGTGTTCACACCAGATCCCTAAGTATGAACAACTATAGATGGAGCATCAGAAGGAGGATCACTAGCAATCTCAATATCATCCACATGTGTAGGGTTCTCAAAGGAAGCATCACTTTCAGATGGTGATGCAAGATCTCCATACGATTGCTAGATGATAGTCCAAGTAGTGAAAGGGCACTCAATGTGTTGAATCTGATGCTCAATATCCTCAGAAACAATAAAGACATATTTGTCTATAGACTATGTCATTGTTTAACCATGCAATCTTCTATTCATAGTCATTGTCTTAGGAACTAGTCCATGGAGATAGGGCAGTAGATTATGCTCAAGGCAGTGAATCTTTATCCCTTCTATCCAAGACAAATAGTTCTTTAAATTTAGCTTGACAACAGAATAGTGGAATTTAATATAAAAAACCATGATGGCAGCCCCCAAAAATCACTCAATCAAGATATCTGTCCAACAAAATATGCTTATGGCACTTTATACTTAGTGCATTTATAGTTGCCACTTGCCAAATGTGCAATAGTGGACTTGATCTTAGTGAATACAAATGCCAAGGAGGTAAAAATATTGAAACTACAATTTTGGTGCAAAATAGGAGAAAATCAAGGACATCACAACGAAGCATGCAAAAAATAACACATTAAAAAAAACCATGCCTCAAAAGGAGCATGTATGAGCCCAAATGAAACATTGGAAGTTTCAAAAATGAGAATGAGCTAGCTAAACCTCCGAGAAATTGCAATTTAAAAAAAAAATCTAGACACCAAAATCACAAATCATCTGCACCATTGTGAAGCTCTCAAAAAATTACCCCAAATAAAAAAATTGCTTGAAAGTTGAAACCAAATTGATTGAGAGCGGAGCTTGCAAAGTCGGAGTGCAAAAATCAAAATTGCATTGTAGAGGGGTTATGAGTTGGAAAGGATGATGATTTTAGCATGATGTTATCAGAGGCCAATAAACAGTATATTCTCCATATGACAGAATATTCGCTTTTGACTCCAAAACTGTTAGTTTGTTGAAAACTGCCTTCGCGTTCACTAAACCACTATTTGGAGGCAGTAAATTGTTGTTATGTGTCTAAAACCACTTAATGGCACAGGAAATTGGATTCAGGCAAGTTGGGTGGTTTTTGAGGCCATAGGGCTAGAAATGGGAGCTGCCACAAGTGTGAAAAACTGTTAGTGGTGGGGCTTAAAAGGTTGTTGCTCGACAATTAGGTTATCGGTTGGGGTTTGACCCCACTAGTACTGACAGTCATGTGGAACCCTTGCAGAGGCTTTGTACCTGCCATGGCAGGTTTGTGCAAGGTACAACAGGTATCGTGTATGCAAACTTTTGATTTAAAAAAAATTATTTCCTAAAAACAAACTGTACATTCAATATTTTACCTCCCATATGTGACTCTTACATAGATGCTAGGCCAAAGATTCCGCAAAGATTCTGATGGTACAATACAAATTGTATGATCCATACGAATGATAATGAGGGAAATTTTTTAGAGGTCTTTAGACAAGGTTGTCGAAAATTGATGAATGGACATGAAATCCTAGGGTTTTTGAGCCTTTTAGACACAATAGTGGGGTCAGATTTGACTCAAAATACTTTGGATGATGAGTGATCTACAAATGCCCAACAAAAAACCTTTCTGTGAAACCCTTGTAATATTTTACCTCCGAAGCCCAATCCGGACAAAATGAGAGGCAAAGCCAACAATGTCAGATCCTCTGAATGCAATGATGCGCTCAATGAGTTGCTCCATTCACCGAACGTGCTTGCAAAACAATGCCACAAATAAGAAACTCACAATCTTGATTCTCTCTCTAATTGTTCTGATTCTTCAGATCATCTGAAGATGTAAGAGAAGAGATTACTAAATTTATAAGAAATATTTGTTATCCTCAATGGAGACGGGCAAGCCTAAAGTTACCAACCATTATGATGCTAAGTAAGATTTGGCACATAATTACCCTCAAACGTGCAAGCGCTCTGATACTATGTAAGATTTGGCACACAATTAACTCTCAAACATGCAAGAGCTTTGATACCATGTAAGATTTGCCGGTGGGGCAAACCTCCCAAAATCTAATGACATGAACAAACCATAATAGCAAAAGCACAAATGAAGATTGCATAAGTGCAATACGATTGCTATTCCAATATGTTATGTACCTAGGGACATGATATTATAATGTATATAGATTGATGGAGATGTTGACATGTGTCACACATCCCTTAAGTTAGTTATATTGGTCATATGGACAACTTATTAATTATATTAGGTAACGAGTAGGTCTACATTGGGTTTAATGGTTTACCACTCCATTATGTTATTAGGAGGAGGTCTATATAAAGGTGAATATCATTGTAGGAATATGTGAAGAGTATGTTATGTATTTGGGATCTCTTGAAAATATAGCGTGGAGTGGCTTCTTTTAAAAGAGTATTGTAGGATGTTTCCATACCTCAATAGTTTATTCTATTCATGCATATGTTGGATATTAGGGCATCTTGGCCCACAAACATCTCGTGTTGTGTGTGATTTATCTTCTACATTGTTTTATTGCTATTATTATATGTGAGAAGCTTATCAAGTGGTATCACAACTATGATTTAGGCAAAGGTGAGGACAAAACCTTAATTTTTGAGGATCCACCTATATCTCATAAATGGTTGTGAATTTTTCTCTTCTACATTGTTTTATTGCTACTATTATATGTGAGGCTCTTATGAAGTGGTATCACATCTATGATTTGGGCAAAGGTGAGGACAAAGCCCTAATTTTTGAAGATTCACCTATATCTCACAAATGGTTGCAAATTTTTCTGCTTTTTTTTATTGTAAGTTGAAGGATCATATAAGGAAGCTCTAGTACAAATTTCAACTTTTTTAGCATAAATATTGAGTGAGTTATTTAAATTTTAGGGTTTTTCATAAATTTGCTTTGCATGTCACAAGTCGTGAAATTTTTCTAATTTGTTTATGTTTATGGAAAGCTTGCCAAAATTCATTGGGGGTTTGTTATTTGCATTTTTGGATTCGATGCCAATAGAATTATGAAATGATTTGGTCAAAGATGGGTCAACTGTATGTGGTAGAAAGGTGATCTATTGAAATAATTTTTTCGTAAAACCCTAGTTTCAATGGGGTGTCTTAATTTTGATGGAAGTGGAGATGAATTAGAATGGTGGAACCAATATAAAAGAGCTTATGGTTGAAATATAATATGGAAAATATATTTTCCGTACTCATAAAAAGTGAATCTAATCAATGGTATGTGCCATTGCATAATGACATTTCTTCTCTAGATGAACTAGAACAAGCTTTCTTAGTGTAATGTCCCTATTTGAAACCTCCTACAATTGCCAGCAAGGATTTGGCATGGGCTTTGATCCAAATTGATAATGACCTGAAATGGATTTAATTCCATAAGAAGGAAGATATTGGTTGGTAGTTAGTCCCAGTGACAGCACTTTAGGAGACCATTTCTGACAGCAGGTCAGATTTGGTTGGGTTTGTTTAAATATTTTTTTTGAGACATGGACCAGCTAGGACTCGAGCCTAGGACCTTCCATATGCTACTGGAGTGCTCTACCATTGAGTTACTGGCCCCTCTTGAACTAGTCCATCGTCGGTCCGGGTGTGGCTTATTTCCAACACCAACACCCCCCCTTAAGCCACACCTCTCGTGTGCTTGGGCTCCTAGCTTGGGCCTGGCTCTGATACCATTTTGAGACATGGACCAGCTAGGACTCGAACCTAGGACCTTCCATACGCTAATTGCAGTCTCCATTGCAGCCAACGCGTCGGCTCCCATAGTTCCCTCGAACCATACGACCTTGTACATGGCCACTCGCTCGCCAGGAGCTACGCCACGCGCCTTGCCATGAGCATAACCGTAGAAATCAATGCCTTCCGCATAGTTACCTCTTGCAGTGGACGACGTGTGGCTTCCATGCCCTACAAAATCCCTCGGAGAATCATAGTCGGTATCGAGGCTAAGTTTCCCGTACTTGTCCTTCAAAGCTTTGTTAAAATAGTGTGCCATTTTCGCAAATTCCGACAGAGCGAAGAGTTGAAGGCTGTGCCATTTTTGCAAATTCCCCTCCATCTCTCCGGGACTGATCCCATTCCATCGTCACGGAAACTCCGGCTCTATGGCCAAATTCCGGTATCCAGCGTGCCCACGATTATGTCTTGCCCAAATAGGGACTGTTTCGAGCGTGCGTCCAATGCCAATTCCGTCCAACTGTGATGCCCACAAAGCCTACGCATAGCAACTGGGTGTCCCAATCCGAGTGGCTTCCGCAAGTCCCCATTGCGTGAAAAATGTGCTGCACCAAGGTGCCCGAGCTGTCCCCTCCTGGGACTGGCCGTTCGAAAGGGCCGCACGAATGCCTTGGCACAGGACATGGATCATGCGAGGGAGCACGTGGGGGATCCGCGTTTGGCAGGCCATCAAATGCCAATCGAGATCTCTCTCCGGGACAACGGTAGACTGAGTCGAGATATCCCTCTTCCGCCTTCCGCATGGCATCTCACAACCATCTAAAGCAACCCAAAAGCAAGACGGACGCTACCGAGGCATCCCAGTATCAGGTCACGGCATTGGAATGTAAAGGGACCGTTCCGAGCGTGCATCCAATGATACCATGTAAACTTTGGCAAAATACCCTTATTATGGCTGAGACCTAGAAACTCAGTGGAATGTGTGGTATCCGTAGTTCCCAATGAATCGGGCAAAGATGATAGGTGACCGGGCATCTCCTCCAGCATGTCCAACTGCGATTGTGTTAGCATTGTGTGAACCATGACGCTGACAAGAGCCAATTGTTTTCAGAACGAGTGTGTGGTATCTCCTTGTGATGCGAATATTAATCCAACACCAAACTTGTGCCTCCCAATAGATATCGACCTCTTGCAGAATCACTCGCTCTGAAACAGTGTCGATCTTTATAAAACATCTGTGCTCTGCTCTGAAGCGGTGATCCATCGTCACGTGGCATGTCTCCAATGATATTTCCTTCTTCCAATCTGTCTTTGAATCGGATTGCTGCTGTCATTTGAGAAATGAGATGTATTAAATCTGAATTTCTCAAGTTCGATTTTCTACCCGGATTCTGCTTAACGTGGCTCTGATACCATGTAAATTCCAATCGAACTTATATTCTCAGATTTGGATATTTTCTGAAAGTTGGATATTTGTATTGCAGAGTTAATTTATTACTGTCTTTTGTTTTCCCAGATGCAATTTCTATTTCTCATACACTTCCGATTCTTGTGTCGATGCATAGTATTGCTGGGCAAAGACATTGATATATATATGTTAGTGACTGTAGGAGTCACATCTGTGATAGACGTGACTCCTCAAGGAGTCACGCCTATCACAGGTGTGACTTCATCACCATATCTAATGAAGTTGGTTTCACCGATGTTAACAATTACTAATCGCCGTTTAGAATGCAGACTATGTATCATTCGATCATGCTATTGATATTTATTTTAACACACCTTATTTAAGTATGAATATATAAATATGTTATCTGATCGAAGCTACAAACAACTCAACAATTTTAACTTGATCGCTGCAGTAAAGAAAAGACAAAAGGTTCCTCTATACATTAATAAATGTGATTTCCAGCAAGTTTAGGGATTTGTGCTTAGGAAAGGATTAATAATTAATTTTAATTAAGTTTATTAACCAACAATCATGTGAGGAGTTGTGCCTATTAGAGGAGAAGGGTATTTAGGGAAGACCAAGCAAGGAGAAGGAGGGAGCATTAATGAATATTTCTATTTCTGATTATTACTCCTTTGGAGCATGGAATTGCGGTTCAATCTAACCTAAGGACGAAACCCCTTAAGGTCTGGAATTAGAGGACAGAATCCCTTTGAATTCCATTACTGAATTAGAGGACGAAAACCCTTGATTCAGATCTGGAGCAATCTCACCCAGAGATTGCAAATGAACTTCATGTTGACAGGGAATTCAAAGAAACAGGGAAATTGATAAATTGGACTAATTTTATACGGTGATATATCTACAACAAGGCAGCCATTTTATGCAGAGATAATTGCAAGGGCTGTGATGATGTGCACTAAGGATTCTTGACCATCTCTATGCATCCAAATCTAGGAAATTACTAAATATTGGTAATCGATGTTCTGTGATATTAACAGAAACCATATTTCTGTGGAGCCATTCAAACACATATTGTTACAGCTAGCACATAGCCTGGTCTCTTACATTTACGGTCTTAGTTTGCATCAGATATCTATTTCCAATTAATTGGTTTCAGCATGTGTTGCATATTTTACTTTGGTTTTGAAATAAAGGTCAGCGGAGGAATATTTCTGTGAACCGATTGTTACTTGCCACCGCAGCTATCCTTATAAATATAATATCGGTTGGTCTTCAGTGGACCTCGCTATCAAAGAACTGATTGGAAGGAGTTGTGTATTATCCTTGGCTGATGCCGAAAGTTGTTCCTTCGTTATTACCTTATGATGCGGGCGTAGATCGTAGGGATTAGCCACCGCATGCTTCACACATATTATCCTTGCCTCTCCTTTGTGAGTTCGGCACCTCTTAGGAAGGGTCACAGCTTCCAATTATTACAGATTGGGTAGGTTGTTACTGAGTGATTGCAGTTCTGACCAGACTAATATTAAGGTCGAACTATGCATATTATAAAACAAGTTTAGGTTCAGTTGCATCAAAAGGGCTGAGATTTAATATTCTGGTTATCAACTGCATAAGAATTCATTGTTCATACATAATTTTATTTTGTAATCATATGGAGATTCATAATATTTGGATTTCCTTGTGGAGCTAGCCTTTGTAAATTGTTGAAGGGAATTAAAATTGATCAGATATTATAAAATATTCCAAATGAGACATTACAATTGATATCAGAGCATTGATCCTGCCAGCCTGCAGGGTAAAGCTAACATTCTGGATGTCTTCCAGTCAAAGAGACTCGGTCTACAAAAGTAAGAGGACATGGATTTTATTCAAGAGTTATTGTACAAACTTGAGGCCCCCAAAATTCTTGACCAGTACCAAAGGTCGTTAGATGATATCAAAGCTTGTATTCCCTTTGATGAGTACTTGGAGGCACTCGAGTACCAGTATCCCAACAAAATAGGCCTATATGACTACATGAGGAGGTCGAGAAAGGAAGAAGAGCCGATAGTGTATGTTGAAGATGTGTCAATAATTGCCGATGATGCCCAAGAAACATCCACCCAATTTTCAGATATTAGTTATGCTGTTGTGAAGAATGATTTGTCTAAGATTGAACCCCATGAGGAGGAATTGCAAGTTTATCAAGAAAACTCCATGATGATACCCACTGACTACATGGAGGTTGATCAGGAAACATTCAAACTCTTTGGTTCCAAGATTGATGAGCTTGTTGATGGGTTAGTTTGTAGTCATGAGAAGGAGACTTTTGACTTGCACATGATGGGTCTAGGAGAGACCAACATGGACATTGAAGGACAATGGACACATTCACCAAGTTGTCACCTCACCACACTTGAAGGCAAAATGGAGATAGTCACCTCGGGGAGCTTGATGCTAAATGAAGGTAAGCATTCCAATCATTCCTACGAGTACAATTCAAAACATGAAAAAGACGATAACAGTATAGATTTACTTTACACTATATCCCTTCAATATTTTTGTCATCACGGAAAGTACTCTAAGCATGGGAAAAAAGGGAAAGGTACGATTTGCAGTAAAGGACACCTAGATCCTTTTACTCAAATACAGAATTGGCTTTGCACAAAGGAGTGGGATCCTGGTATTCACGACACTCCCACAATTCATCATGGCAAAGAATGCAACATTTTGCTGTCATTCTAGATGTCAGCAATGACAATCAAAAGTTTGTATTCATTGCCCAGGATCTTTGGTGAAAATGAAATGAGAAAGCAGAAGATCATGATAGCGTATGATCTCATTAAATATGATCAAGCCAATCTTGTTCTTTTTCGAGGACAAAATCCACTGAGGAGAATACATATGCTCTTGCTAATATAGGTGTTTCCCAATGGGAGTTGAAAGACACACATAATGCCAGATATATGAATGAGCAGAATATTTATAGTACTTGGGTTAAGCAGAGTATATTGTTTCAAAACATACATCTAGCACAACCACCTAAGAGAGGATGGTGCATGAGAATGGACTTTTGTAAGAAAGGAGTAACTTGTGAAAGCTCCCTAGCTGCTATGGGAAAAGGCAGTGATACATAATTTCCCATCTTCTTATTATGGTATTCATTGGATGGAACCGTTGTAACATCACCCCACGAAACTCACACTAGTGCACGTAATCTCATACAGAAGAGGTAAATTAGATTATTGGATTATAATAAGAACATATTCCTACCACCTATCTATGAAGGGACTGTATTGCAGAGTGAAGATCTTTTTGTTATCATTGGTAAGGGAGAAGAGGAATTTATCTTCACCACTATTCCAAGGCAGTTAGTACCATCTATAGTGCATAACTATAATGCTCCTATGTTTTACATTTTGGATAAGTGAGGAGGAAGGCAAGCATTGGCAGAAAACATCAGATTGGTTCTTACACAAAAGAGTCAACCAATAGCAGATCCAAAATTCACCTACAAGGTTGTTTGGGCCAATAAAAATTAAATGGAAGCCATACTTCACACCAATCTGATAACAACCAGACAATGTCCTGAGGCTGAAATGGAATGCATAGAGACACCGAGAGAAATTAGGGAAAGTTAATCAAATTTTCTCATACAATTCAATATTTATACAGATGTTGACTGCCCAATAGACAAATCTCTGTTTGAGTTCAGTATAAAATCTAAATTTGGTGGAGTTAAGTTTAACTTGTGGAAAGGATGGTTCTACTTTTGAAACTTAGGGTGATTATTTTGAAGAGCAATAATTAGAATCTGAGAATACAACAAATGAGATTACTAGAACAAGCAATGATTTTTATGATAACCACCCCATGGATCTTGAGTTGTCCAAGGAAATGAGAGAAAAATTCTGTGTTATTTTTGGAAACTCTTTGATTGGATCAGTTACAGAATGTGAAAACCTCGGAAGTGGACCAAAAAGATATAAAATCATTTTAGAAAAGAACATTGCATTTAAGGTTATAGATGTGTGTCATGCCTCTAATCCTCATCTTAATATATGGAAAACTCACTTTTTTGTTTTGACTCAGAGATATCCATGAAATTGTGCGAAGGTTTTGCCAACCAAATCGGTTCTTTGCAGATGCAGTTGATGCCAAAAAGGAAATTGATCTTCAGATTGATGCTTCCTTTACTTGGTTTCAAACTATGCTATTGCAAGATATCTTTTTGTTTCTTCTCTTTGAGGATGAGAGAAAACTTATCTTAAATTACGGACCTTGCCAATTTCCAACTCTTGGTTTTGTTGTTGAGAGTTATTGGGAAATACAAGTACACGGGCCAAAAAAATATTGGACAATAAACTGTCCTTATATTTTAGAGGATGGTATCAGCCTTGACATTAAAAGACTATATCAGCAGTCTGGCTGAGGCAAGCATAATAACAACTCTTTAGAGACATCATTGTAGTACAGAGTCGGACATAACCGAGACAATCAGAGAACCGTCACTTGGTGCAGAATTTCCAATTTCTAATTATATCAGAGTAGTGCCACAGAAGCTAACTGCATCACAAAGAAGATCAAGGATTGGGAATTACAAATTTCCAAGATTGATTTGGGATCCGGTATCTTCAAGAGAGACTCAGTCAAGTGAAGAAGAAATTTTGGAGCATCCTAGTCTGCAATTGCTTGAAGACAAGCAATCTTGGGAAGGGTGGGCTGTAATGTCCCTATTCAAAACCTCCTACAACTGCCAACAAGGATATGGCATGGGCTTTTATCCAAATTGATAATGACCTAAAATGGATTTAATTCCATAAGAAGGAAGATATTGGTCGGTAGTTAGTCCCAGTCACAGCACTTTAGGAGACCATTTTTGACAGCAGGTGAGATTTGGTTGGGTTTGTTTAAATATTTTAACTTGATCGCTGCAGTAAAGAAAAGACAAAAGGTTCCTCTACATATTAATAAATGTGATTTCCAACAAGTTTAGGGATTTGCGCTTAGGAAAGGATTAATGATTAATTTTAATTAAGTTTATTAACCAACAGTCTTGTGAGGAGTTGTGTCTATTGGAGAAGGGTATTTAGGGAAAGACCAAGAAAGGAAAAGGAGGGAGCATTAATGAATATTTCTATTTCTAATTATTACTCGTTTGGTGCATGGAACTACAGTTCAATCTAACCTAAGGACGAAAACCCCTGATTCAGATCTGGAGCAATCTCACCCAGAGATTGCAAATGAACTTCATGTTGACAGGGAAATCAAAGAAACAGGGAAATTGATAAATTGGACTAATTTTATACGATATATCTACACCAAGGCAACCATTTTATGCAGAGATAATTGCAAGGGTTGTGATGATGTGCACTAAGGATTGTTGATCATCTCTATTCATCCAAATCTAAAGGAAATTACTAAATATTTGTAATCGATGTTTTGTGATATTAACAGAAACCATATTTTTGTGGAGCCATTCAAAAACATATTGTCACAGCTACTGCATAGCCTGGTCTATTGCATTTACGGTCCTAGTTTGCATCAGATATTTATTTCCAATTAATTGGTTTCAGCATATGTGTTGCATATTTTACTTTGGTTTTGAAATAAAGGTCAGCGGAGGAATATTTCTGTGAATCGATTGTTAATTGCCACTGCAGCTATCCTTATAAATATAATATTGGTTGGTCTTCAGTTGACCCCACTGTCAAAGAACCGATTGGAAGGAGTTGTGTATTATCCTTGGCCGATGCCCAAAATTGTTGCTTTGTTATTACCTTATGATGCAGGCGTAGATCGCAGGGATTAGCCACCGCATGCTTTACACATATTATCCTTGCCTCTCCTTTGTGAGTTCGGCATCTCTTAGGAAGAGTCACAGTTTACAATTATTACAGATTAGGTCGCAGTTCTGACCAGACTAATATTAAGGTCAAACTATGCATATTACAAAACAGGTTTGGGTACAGTTGCATCAAAAGGGCAGACATTTAATATTCTGGTTATCAACCGCATAAGAATTCATTGTCCATACATGATTTTATTTTGCAATCATATGGAGATTCATAATATTTGGATTTCCTTGTGGAGCTAACCTTTGTAAATTGTTGAAGGGAATTAAAATTGATCAGATATTATAAAATATTTCAAACGGGACATTACACTTTAGATAGATGGGCACCAAAAGAAATAATAGAAGAAGAAGAAGAAGAAAAGATGAAGGATAAAGTTACATGCTTTTTTAGCTCCAAGTAAGGAAAATTCAATCCTTCGATTTCATGGATGTACTAAAAAAGAAATGGTTATTGTTTCTGTAAACCCTAGCAACAGGTATAACTTCGTTAGCATGGAATTAGCCAAGCAACTACAAGTACAAGCAAAGCAAATCAAGGACAATCAAATAGAGGGTAAGGATATTCAAATTTTTATGCTTTGGATATGGATGGGTTATATGTTGTTCTTGGATATACTTGGTTAGAATCTTTGGGGACAATAAACATTAATGTGCAAAAGAAGTTCATGAAGCTTTGGTATAGAAAGAAAAAAGTTACATTGTAGGATATTACACGTGATGTAAAGCAAAGGAAAGTCAAAGTAGAGAAAGTTTAGGAATCTATTCAAGAATGCATTGTAGAATCAAAGGACTGAGCAAACAAAACATGTGGAAAAAAATGGTGAAGAATCAAAGAAGGAAGAATCATGGAGGCAACGATCAAGGAGGCATGATACTAGATGGAATCAGCAAGCCAATCACTATTGGTTGACATGGAATCAAATGAGCAACTACAACAATCAATGGCATCATAGAAGTAATAGGTATTTGGGGCAAGAAATGAGGACTTACTATGGTGAAGGGTGTAATCAAATGTGTGTAGCGGAATGTGGATCAGAGATGGGATGTAGGTTCCATCAACGTAGAACCATTGCAAAGGTCACTTATGGATGGTTGGATAGTTGCATGATAGGGCATGGCATCATAATTGTAATGACTTGCAGCGGTCTTACTATTTGGCTTCTTTGCATGTTTTGGGGTCAAAACATGTCAACGAGGGATGGCGTGTTATGTACTTAGAAATATCATATTATAATGTATGAAGGTTGATGGAGATGCCAACATGTGACATACATCCCTTAAGTTAGTTATATTGGGTTATGTGGACAACTTATTAATTATATTAGGTAATGAGTAGGCCTACGTTGGGATTAGGGGTTTACCCCTTCATTATTTTATTAGGTCGTCTATATAAAGAAGGCGAATATCATTGTAGGAATATGTGAAGAGTATGTTATGTATTTGGGATCTCTTGGAGATATAGTGTGGACTGACTTCTTCCATAAGGAGTATTATATGGTGTTGTCTTACCTCGAGGGTTTATTCTCTTTATGGATATATTGGATATTAGGGCATCTTGGCCCACAAACATCTCTTGTGTTGTGTGATCTATCTTTTACATTGTTTTATTGCTATTATTATATGTGAGGATCATATCACAATATGGATGCAATTATCTTTACAAGTATGCAATACAATGAGATGAGATGTGAGAGCAAGAGGTGGGTATATAAAGGATACACAACCAAATGATGTGAATTTTCAACCAATATGGAATAATAAGAGATGTAGTCACATGTGTAGTACACTTCCACCAAACTAGGCAAGTACAAGTCATATGGTGCAAGTACAACCTACCCAAGTAGATATCTGCCTAAGTAAGCTTATCCTAGGTGCACACTAATGCAATAAAGTAATAAACTAAATGCAAGAAAATAAATATGCACCAACATGTGGTTCAACAAGCTACAGGTAAAAATATTTAGTGGATCAAGACTTTATTCAACCCACATTGTTAGATGAGTTGCAAGTCCACTTGAGGTCTGATCCATATTAGATCATACAAATTGTAACTTATCATAAGTAATCGTTTTAGTGAGTTTTGAACTGCAAAATCCACCAAACAATTGGCAAATCAAACCGCTGGTTCCATACAGGCTGCAGGTTCACAACTGCCAGTCTGCTGAAAGTGGCAGTTCTGACTGACGTCTTTTTGCTGGAATTTGAAGTGAAAAGATGCCCGTCTCTTTGGTTTCTCAATTTGATGACCTTCCAGTGCATGGGAAGGATTCTCTAGCATGTATAAGTACATACGAAGAAGGCAATTCTGATTCATGGGAGGAGGATTGAGTGTTGTAGATTTGTTGAAGTAAGATTCCAGTTAACTGTGTGTTGAAGCATAGGCTTGACAGTGAGTTGGTAATTAGTGGAGCAAGGGGCAGATTGCAATCCACATTCCTTGCAATTCATTTTACTTGTCTGATTATTAATAATACATTGGTAGCAGTGCAGTTGCCACTAGCAGCTGGTTTTGCCTTCACATTGGAGCATTTCCAAGATAAAATCTGAGTGTCTTATTCCTTCTCGTCATAAGATTCTATCTCTTTCTGACTGTCATTTAGTTTAATTAAGTAGCACAGTCCATTGTTGTTGATTCTTTAGTTTCTACAAACATTATTTTGGTGAGAATACAGAGCAGGGTCCCATATGGCTAAAAATTCTCGATCTGGAACTCCTTAAAAGAATATATGCAGCATAGGATATTAAGATGTATCAATGTGTAAGTTGGAAACATGGAAAATTCTCTTGTAATATTAGAGAATTGTAGCGAGAATGGTTAAAAGGAGCTAGAGAATTCTGTCATGTGGAACTGAGAATAATATGCTTTATAGTATTGTATGCATTATACTTCAGTTTTCCTGTTATAACTTAAATCTTTGCCAGAGATAAGCCAATTCAATGGTGATCTTTGTGGCATTTAAACAAATGTTCATCTAATTACTGAATGTATTAACCATAGTTTTAGAAGTGAGCAAATACTTGCAAACTCAGTGAGTACTCGCGATGGTTTGATGAAAATGAGTGAACTGCTTGTGAACTTGCGACTTGGCAGAAACAGTTTTCAGAGAGTTTTGAGAGCACAAAGGCATACTCTGTCTGAGTGTGTTTGTGGGTTTGTGCCCTGCTTAGAGCACGTTCATGCTTTTGTCTGCCCTGCGCATGTTAGGTTGTTTGGCTGCCCTAATTATTCAGAGCTGCTTCTATGATTTCGGTAGAATTTCTGGTCTATGATTGATTGCATAATTTCAGAGGGTTTTGGATAATTTTTTTTGTTTTTTTAAGGAAATTAAGTATTTCATTAAGTTGCCGAGTTTTTACAAAGTTGCCAAGTCCTAGTCAAATTTGGATCAAGTCTGAGTTTTCAAACTATGGTATTAACTAATATTAAGAAGGCTTAACATATCAAACTTGTTTTAACTGTAAAAGTGTCGCGAAACAACAATGTTTACACCTTGGATAGTTTGATATGTTAAGCCTTCTTAATATTAGTTATATTGCTATTTGATGCTTGCAGATGCTGAAAAAGCTGGTTTATAGAACTTATATCATTGATTGTTCCTTATTGTGTTTCTTTTTGCAGAGTTGGTATCAGACTGCAAAAAATGTTGTGTACAAGAGTCAGAAGATTCAATCAACAAGGTATTGCTACTAAATATATTCTTGCTCTTCGTAAATTCATGTGTTGCTACAGTAAATGCATTCCTCATGCTGTTCTTTGCTATGCTGATGGTTGCTAGATAAAACATTCATTTAGTAAATTGGATTTTCATGGTACAGTTCTCAGAACTGAGCTTGTGTTCAAAGCAGTTCTAAATTTCTAATAGAGTTTTATGATTTTGCTGAATTTGATTCTGGTACAATGTATATCATTGTATATACGCTTGCAGGAATTTGAACTTAATTACTTACATTAGTTTTATAAACAGACCCAATTTCTGGGTCATATAGCACAATGTATATCAAGTTAGCAATTCCAACATCAGTTCAAACAGACAATCAAGGACTTCTAGGGCCAATATCTCTATATTTTCTTAGGGAGTCGAAATAGCTGTAGTAGAGGGCTTCAATCTTTCTCGGATGTAGCTTGCACCACCTCGAATGGCCTCAACCTCATTACCTGCACATCAGCTTGATCTTGCTTTAATCCTATATGTGTGATCATCTCTCAGTACTCACTGGAAATGTCTGCTCATAGCCATACATTTATTGTAACGAAAAACATAAGCCATATAAACTCAAAAGTGCATGGATGTGCTCATGGACTTTGACATGCTCAATTTAAAGGCCAAGTCAACAGTAGAAGAACCAGTGTTAAGCTGAAGAAATGAACATGATGCTAGATAGGTCACACCATTCGGCAACTCTGTTTTTATATACCTTTACAAGTTAATCTTTGATTTTTTTCATTCATCTCCTTTTTAAAGTTGTGTGTGATGAGGTGTCAATGTTTTATCCTGACTCTAATGATAGGACCTACCTTTCCCCTTCTCTAGGCCCTATAAGGGACTACTGATGGAAGTGTCAGCCATCATTTGGGTCCCTGGGGAAGAAATGCACAAGAAATGAGCAAATATGTAATTTTGAACTGTGGCCTTGGGAGGCAATCATTTTGCTTGAATCAATCAGATCAACAAAATTTTTGCATCTCTATTGATGTCCATGATCAAGGGCCTTTTTTTTGGAATACCAAGTCATACGATCCATGCCTTGGACACATTCACAAGTGAATCAAACTCGATTCTGATTCCAAAAACAAATCGTACCCATTTGCCTAGGTTTTTTGCCAATTTGGAAACATAGGTTCATTGTCATAAAATCATGCACAAAAGGGTTTCTAGCTTGCAAAGGTGATTTCATTGTTTTTTTAGATATAGTAGTGGGGGTTGTATAGGGCCCCCCTCCCATGATATAAGTTTATAAAACTGATTACAAAAATACTCCAAATACACGATCCAAAAAGCTCCAAAAAGAGCAGAACCCAAGCAAAATACTCACTACTAGAGATAGAAACAAGAACCTTGACTAGACTAGTACCTAAACACAGAAAAGACCATAGCAAAGACTACTAAGCAACAATACAAAGAGCCCCTTAAACATATTAAAATAATATTTAAGTTAGTTTATTAATGGTCGATAATGTAATAATAGATTGTTTCTAATTCTTTTATTTTGTTTGCTTTAGTTTCTTTTAGAAACTTCTGTATTGTATATTTAGAAACATCTTCTTGTAACTCTATATAGAGCTTTGCTCTTTGTTAATATATCATTCAGATTTTTTACCATTTCATGGTATCAGAGCGGGAAAAGATTTTTTTTTTTTAAATTTTTCTGGCGCTCCGTACGTGCGTACGATGCCGTACCTCTCTGCGCTCTTTGGTTTTTCTACAAATTTGACCTTTGTTAATCGCATTTTTTTTAGCTCCTTGCCCAGATCACGTTTTTTTGGCGGTTTGCAGAGTTTTTGGTCGTGATTGTTTTCTTGGTGGCTTTTGATCGTAGGTTGTTGTGTCCTTTAGCGGGATTTCATAAACCTGGTTGTCGTTTCTGCATTTTTAATTCTGGGTTGAATCTTTTGGACGTTGTTTTTATTGGCAAGCGTCTCTGTTTGCATTCTGGTCGAAGCCGTTGCTGTAGAAACTTGCCCTAGCTCCGCGACGCTGATCTGTCCGTCGCCATTTGATGGTTTCTTGTTCCCTGTTCGGGGTTTGGCGTTTTCTTCTGTGGTCACAATTTTACTTCGTCGATGTTTGAAGTTTGATCGTCGGCTTTAGGCGAGTGAATTCTGTGTCGGTTATATATGCGGCTCCTTCAACCTTTGGTCGTGGGATTGTCAATCCGTGGTTCTACATTGCCGTTTGAAGGTCTTTGTTAGCGTTTTGAGAAGTTTTTTTTGTGATCGATGTTTCGCTTGTAGACCAGCACCAGGTCCGAACCTCCTGCTGTTTGCTACTGTGTTTGGAGATTCATTTGTGATTGCCGTTTGAAGCTTGCCGAAGGGTTTCAAGTTATTTGGTTGCAGTTTGAAGGTTTTTCTTTGATCAACGCTTATAGCGCCTTTAAAAATCTGCCTTTTTTGGCTTGCCGTGACTAGCGCCCAGCAGCCCCTAACTTCAGACCTCGGGATTTGTGTCTCGAAATCCGTGCTCAATTTTTTTGAGCCTAGTTTCTCTGTCTCGAGATTTGTACCATCATTATGTACCTAGTTTTTCATGCCTCAGAAAGCGTGAAGAATGGCATCTTTGTCCAACATCATGTTGGAAGGTAGTCAGAAGTTCAACGGCCACAACTACAACACCTGGAAGCAACGTATGATGACCATATTCGAGTATTGGTGCCTTGACCAAATTGTTCTGGGCAAAACTTCACGTCCTCCAACGACGGGTAAAGATCAAGACAAATTTGATGAGTAGAATTTGGGAAGCGGTAATGCTTATTAAATTGTCGGTCACCGATGACCAGTTGCCTCAGGTGACGTTTGGCAAAACATCTAAAGAAATCTGGGATCATCTGAAAGATCTTCATGAAACATCCGACAAGAGCCGAGCGTTCTTTTTGAAGAACATGTTCTCCATCATGATGGATGAGAAGACAACTCTGCAGGAGCACTTGACGAAAATCAAGGACATCCGTGATCAGTTGGAGGCTATTGGTCGGAAGATGGAGGAGGAAGATATGGTAGTCATTACTCTAAAAAGTCTACCAAAGTCTCATGAGCACTTTATTGAGACGCTCAACATTACCTCAACTAATGTTGACTTGAAGTTTCCAGAGCTTTGCAACAAACTTCTGTAGCAAGATCGTTGGAAACAACAGTTTGGAAGCACTACTAGCTCATCCTCCATAGAGCAGGCATTTACTGCCAAGGCCTATCAGAAGAATAAGGGCAAAGGTCAACCCTCTTAGCAGACCAGCCAAGGTCAATCCTATGATTCTTCCAAGAACATTCAGTGCAACTATTGCCACACGTATGACCACATGAAGAAAGATTGTCGGAAATGCTTGGCTTCTGAACAATCCAAGCAAGGAGAGTCTAAACCGAAAGCCCATGTTGCAGAGCACACTGAGCAGGAGTCTGCGTTCTATGCCTTTATGGCTAAAAGACCAATAGATCATGTCAAATCCTCTACCTGATACATTGATTCAGGCGCATCTCGGCATTTCACTCATCGTCGGGATTGGTACACTTAGTACACACCATTCAGAGATTCTGTTATCTTTGGAGGAGGCGAAGAGTATACTGTTGTCGGAAAGGGCAACGTGCAAATTCAATCTAGTGGGAGAAATTTAATATTTCTCGATGTATACTTTGTACCTGGCATGGAGCTGAACCTTCTATCAGTCAGTCAGATTATGCGACACTCTTCTCAGCTAGATATTGTTTCTAGCAGGCACACATGCAACATTGTTGATAGAGAGACTCACATCATAGTAGTTCAGGGACTTGAGGATCATGGCCTGTATAGACTTGTTGATTTAGTGATTCTTAGGAGCATGCCATGGCAGCCAGGAGTACTTCCATTAGCAAACTCTGGCATCAGTGTTATTGGCACCTGAAGATGCATTATCTCTCTCAGTTATCCAGAGATGATCTAGTTGGTGGTCTTCTTGAGATTCAGACTCAGCATCATAGAGTATGCGAAGCTTGTTAGGCTTGAAAGCAACATCATACTCCGTTCTCAGATGGTGATTCATGGAGAGCATCCAAGGTACTTCAGTTGGTTCACGTTGATGTATGTGGACCAATGAACTCTTTCAATTACTGGGTGCAGGTATTTTTTGTTATTTGTTGATGATTTTAGCAGAAAATGTGGGTGTATTTTCTTAGAAACAAATCAGAGGTGTTCAGTATTTTTCAGCAGTTTAAGGCCTTAGTTGAGAAAGAGTCAGGGTCTCAGATAGTCACTCTTAGGTCTGATAATGGGGGGGAGTTTTGTTCTCCTGACTTCTCCTCTTTTTGTGCTGCACATCGCATTAAGCGCCAACTTACCACACCTTACACCCCTCAGGACAATGGTGTCGTTGAGCGTCGCAATCGCACCATTACCGAAATGGCTCGTTCTATGCTGGAGCATAGAAATGTCCCTAAGAAGTTCTGGGCCGAAACACTCTACACTGCAATTTATCTTTTGAACCAGTCTCCTACTTATGCCGTTAATAAGATGACTCCTGAAGAACCTGGTCTAGACGCAAGCCTAGGGTCAGCCACTTGAAAGTTTTTGGCTCAACTGCTCATGTATGGATACCAGATGCCAAGCGCACCAAGTTGGATTCCAAAAGCTAGAAATTCATGTTCACTGGTTATAGTGAGAATCATAAGGCATATGGGCTAATTGATGTAGACACAGATCGTCTCATATTCAGTTGTGATGTAGTGGTTGATGAGGCTACTGGGCCCTTTCATCTCTCTTCTCCTTGTGTGAGCCTTGAGGATCAGCCTCTAAAGGCTTCTGATTTGGGTGTTCGCCTTCCCCTAGCTCCACCTGATGGGAGGGATTCTGCAGTTGGGTAGCCACCTCAGCAAAATGTTCCCCCATCCGCCCCTCAGGACGATCTGGATCCTCATTCAGATGACTTGGTTCTAGTGATGTTGTTTCTCTTGATTCATATGTTGGTACTTCTACTCTCCGGCCTAAATGGTGGGCTAAGACCATAGGTGATCTTCATGATGATGAACTGATTGAGGGTAGATCAGTTCGGAAAAAGAGCAAGCAGTAGAATACAATTAATTTTGCTCTTATGGCCAACCTTCACAGCATCTCTGAGCTTCAGACGTATTTAGAGGCTAAAGGCATACCTGAGTGGGAACATGCTATGGAAGCTGAGCATCATAGTCTTCTGAAGAACAACACTTGGGTTCTTTCTGATCTTCCACCTGGGAAGAAGACTATTGGTTGCAAATGGGTGTATAGAGTTAAGTATAACGCTGACGGAACTCTTGATAAGTATAAGGCTCGGTTAGCAGCCAAAGGGTTATCACAGAAAGAGGGCATTGACTATGAGGAGACTTTTGCTCCCACAGCCAAGATGAGTACCATTTGGCTTGTCCTCGCTATTGCAGCCCAGTTTGGATGGAAAGTCCATCAAATGGATGTCAAGAGTGCATTCCTCAATGGGGATTTGCAGGAAGAAGTCTACATGACGCAACCTCATGGTTTCAAGGTTGCTGGTAAAGAACACCAGGTATGTAGACTGGTGAAAGCACTCTATGGCCTTAAACAGGCTCCACGGGCATGGTACATGAAAATTGATAAGTACCTAGTGGATCATGGTTTCCAGAGGAGTCCTTCTGATTCTAATTTGTATGTCAAAAAGTATGGTGATGATATTCTTTTGATTGTTGTCTATGTTGATGACTTGATCATTATTGGCAGCTCGGAACATCTGATTAATGAGATCAAACATAATCTCAATCAATTCTTTGACATGACAGATTTGGGACTTTTGCATTATTGCCTAGGTGTTGAGGTTTGGCAGACTCATGATAGCATCTTTATCTCTCTGTCCAAGTATCCTCGAAGTCTGCTGGACAAGTTCCGGATCACAGATTGCAAACCTGCATCTACACCTATGGAGAAAGGGCTGAAGTTATCAGCCAAATCAGATTCACTTGTGGAGAATGAATCAACATTTAGGCAACTAGTGGGCAGCCTCATTTACCTCACTACCACTAGACCTGATCTCAGTTTTGTAGTAAACTACATCTCTCGCTTCATGACAACCCCTAAAGCTGAACATTGGGTTGCAGCAAAGCGTGTGCTGAGATATTTGAAAGGCACTTCCGAATTTGACATTCTGTATGGTAGGTGCAAAGATCCTAAGCTGATTGGTTTTACAGACTCAGATTGGGCAGGTTCTGTTGATGACAGGAAGTCTACTTTTGGGTATGTTTTTAGTTTGGGAATAGGTGCAGTTACATGGACCAGCAAGAAGTAGCAGGCAGTGGCTCTTTCCTTGACTGAAGTTGAATATCGGGGAATTGTTAAAGCATTGTGTGAAGCAGTTTGGCTTCGAAGGATGCTTCCTGACATGCAAATGTTTCAAGTAGGCCCTTCACCCTTGTATTGTGATAATCAAGGGGTGTTGAAACTTGCCAAAAATCCAGTCTTCCATGAAAGGACCAAGCATGTTGAACTTCATTGTGATTTCATCTGCCAGCTTGTCAAAGATGGATCAGTGGTGTTGCAGTATGTTCCAATTGAGGACCAGACTGTAGATATCCTCACCAAGTCTTTGAGCCCGGATAAGTTTGTCAAATTTAGGGGGCACCTTGGTGTAGTTAATAGATTGACCATTAAGGGAGGGTATTAAAATAATATTTAAGTTAGTTTATTAATGGTCAATAATGTAATAATAGATTGTTTCTAATTCTTTTATTTTGTTTGCTTTAGTTTCTTTTAGAAACTTCTGTATTGTATATTTAGAAACATCTTGTAACTCTATATAGAGCTTTGCTCTTTGTAAATATATTGTTCAGATTTTTTACCATTTCAAAATAACACCTCGCATTTCCCTAGGCACAGGAGAAACATGAATTGATTCCTCCACCTCCTCAATTCACAACTCTTTTGCTTGCCTTAGCTTGCCTCTCCGACAACCTGCTAATGCTGAAAAGTGTACCCCATAGCATATTTCCCTACGATGTTGGGATCTATGAACAGAATGCCAGCAATAAACTGGAATGGTAAAGTCACTTCCAACCTCAGTAATGCCAGCTAAAACCTTCCCAACATCACCACAAGACGCCTATAGGACACCCACTTCTTGCTGCAGCTCCTCTATAACATGAACATTCCTTTCTCCCAAAGCAGGAGTAGAGGCAGAACCTTCGCCCTCAGCCCCAACTGCAATGGGTTTCTTCTTTGGACCATTCACCTCCTCCACATTGGCTAGAGCCACACTAGAAAAGTAAAACTAATCTAGGAGAAATAATTGCAACAGCCATAGCCTAATAGATGCATCAGGAATGTAAACTGCGAGATTAGTTATGAAATCAACTCTAGTAGCCGCTTTGGATCTCTTCCCCACCACAAGAACTTGTTCACCTCGAATTTCTGGTATAAACCCTACAGCTGCTAGTTCCTTACAAGCAAAAATACGTTGCAACTGCCTGTCCAATAGTCTCCCATTCACCAATTGCACACCATCGCACTTTCTAGATGACTTATCCACCATGCCTCACCTAAGCCTACACAGGTACCTTGTCAAGACTAGAAATAGCCACAATCCACCACCCTCTTACCTTAGCTTACAAATAAGATCCCAGCACATCTTATTAATTGCAATGGCTCGCCACAGTGCATACAGCATTAATGATTTCCATGTGTCGTACTCCTAATCGAATGAACTCATGTGACACTTACTCTCTGCCATCAAAACATCCATATGCTGATTGCCATTCCACAACCATTTGCCTTCACATTCAAATAAATACGTACTAAACTTATTTATAAAACATTACTATTGCCATCAACACCCTTATACATGGAACTAAGAACCTCAGCTAACATTCAAGGGGGATTTTGTGATAATAAGGATGCTAACTTTGGTCATGTTTCTGCTCTATTACTGAATCAGACAGTAAGTGGTTCTTGGGTAATTCCTTCATTGGCCAAGCAATCTGCTGCCAAGTTAAATTTCCTTAGATAGTGTATGAAATTAACCTTTCAAATTTCTCCCTCAGGCTTTGGACCTGGATAGCTTTTCTGCCATGCCTCACCTAAGCCTACACAGGTACGCCCACCAAGACAAGGAGTAGCTGAAAACCTACAATCCACCACTTTCTTACCATAGCTTACAAATAAGATCCCAGCACACCTTAATAATTGCAATGGCTTGCCACACTGCATACACCATTAATGATTTCCATGTGTCGTACTCCTTCCAATCGAATGAGCTCTTATGACGCTCTCTGCCATCAAAACATCCATATGCTGATTGCCATCCAGTAACAACCATCTGCCTTCACATTCAAATAAATACTAAACTTATTTATAGAACATTACTATTGCCATCACCACCCTTAAACATGGAACTAAGAACCTCAGCTAACATTCAAGGGAGTTTTTGTGATAATAAGGATGCTAACTTTGGCCATGTTTCTGCTCTATTACTGAATAAGGCAGCAAGCGGTTCTTGGGTAAAGCCTTCATTGGCCAAGCAATCTGCTGCCAAGTTAAATTTCCTTAGATAGTGTATGAAATTTATCCTTTCAAATTTCTCCTGCAGGCTTTGAACCTCCTTTACATATCTATTTAATTTCCAGCTTGGACTTTTACCTTTGTTGATGGCATTAATCACAACCATAGAGTCACCTTGATTATGAAATAATCAGGGATTTCAGTCTTCAGAATGACGTCTGCCTTTTATTTCCTCTTAATATGATAACCTCATTCTTATTTGAACATGTGGAGAAGCTCTTGGCAGTAATTCTGATTTAGACACATCGTCTTTATGATATAAAGCTAAAAAATGCTATCTGTTTGGCAACGTCATGTGAAAAAGGCTCATCAACCACTTTCAAAGTTTAAAGAGACAGACTTATAATTATTAATATTCAAACAACCAAGATTTACATTATGCAGTTGGATAACCGATTTCTAATACCAGTTTGCGAAAGAAAAATATAAGCTATGTTCCGCTGAAACCCCCTTTGGGAGGGATAGGGAAACACAGGAGGGATAGGGAATCATAGGAAAGGACCACCCTAGAGATATCAATACTGATGAGAAGTTCATACTTAATTGTTTATTTCATAGTTGTAAAATTTGCCAGGAACTCACAGAACTCTAGAGCACTCATGAGCCAGAAGTGACTGGCAAGTAACTTGCTGGAAATTTGGTGAGCTTCTGGTGAGTACTCACTGAGTTTTTTGGAGAGTTTCTGGCAAGTACTTGCCAGAAACAAGCCAGGTAGCAGATTTTTTTCCATATTTAAAATTTTTTTTAACAACTTTTTTCCTTGCTTTCGATTTGAATGATTTTTCAACAATTTACCTGGCTAAGCACTTTCTCATTTCATTGGTTATGCTTATTAACAGTATTTTGCGTGTTGTTTAAGTTTATTTTATGAATTTATATGTATTTTTAATTTGCCAAGCCCTTAGTCCAACTCAAAATTTTGGGCTGTCGTGTCGGAGTTGGTAAAATATGGTTTATTTATTTAGAAACTTTTGTTTCTTTCGTGGCTGATCTGGGAAGATATGATAACTTGCACAGAATCATGATATTGTGAGTCTGGCATCCAACAGGGATTAGAAATGAATTGCAAATGGAGTTGGCTGTGCGTTGTAGTTTTATGGTTGATTTATTGTTTTATCATTGTCACTGTCTTCATTTTCTTTTGCAGATATACTAATTTCAACCATCCCTATTACATTAACAATTTTACAAAGATCTTTTGTCTATCTGTCTCCATCTATATGTATCCATGCAGAGGAAGGGAAGGCGATCCAGAACTGAATATTTTTTTGTTTTCACCTCATTGCAACAACTTAATTTGTCTTGTTCAGATGCTATTGTGATTTTTTAAAACCACTAACATGTCACGACCTTTCTATGCAGGCTACTTATTCTGGTGCAATTTTGGAAGTATGCATGAGAAAGCTTGCATTTTATCCAGACATTCTCTCATTTATTGAGGAAGAAGCAGATGATTTTACTTCTCTTCATGTTCAATACAATTATGGCTCACCCCCGAAACTTATCATGTTGGATGAAGATGGTAATCATAAGGAAATTATCAGGTTAGTTATTATATGTCAATCTTCTGTCTTTTGAAATAGGAAAAATATATTATTTATTCAGATTTTGCATATTTCACAATTGGATGCATTCAAAATCACTGACAACTGACAAACACGTAGTACTTGTAAGCCTGACTTGCTAGTTTGAAAATTGAGGTGTCTGAGAAAGAATTACCCTTCAAATTTAAGCTTTTGTAACAAATATGACATTACTGATTAAATATCTACACTGATGAAAAGCTGCCCAACAGTCATATTATGTACCCTCTGATTATTTCTATTGCATTTTTATTGGCCTATACCAATTTGTTGCGTTAGATAGGATTTAGGCTAAAGAAAAATGCTTATTCATATTAGTAATTTACATGGTTATGTCGTAGCATGGGTAAGTACAGTAGAAAGTTAATTCCAATATGCTTTTGTGCTTTTGTACTGAAATCAATATTACCTATTTTTTATAGACCGTAATTCTTATAGGCATATTTTCTATTGTTATTATCTACAGGATTGATAATTGGAAGCGAGAACATATACTTCAGTTCCTGAGGGAAAAGGTCAGGACTAAAGTAACAAGCAGTTAAAGGTATTAAATGAGCATCTTTATGAAAGAGGGGTCTAATATGCTTCAACTTTCCAAGGTATCATGTAGGACTATATGTTCTATGTCCCATGATTGTGCTTCCATTTGAGAACTTAACGTAAATGACAGAGTTCAGTCCTGCCATTGTTGATGCCTTTAGTGTGCCTTTTTAAACTGTAGAATGCATTATTTTACATGCAATTTTGCATGTTAGAAACTCAGCCATTATTTAAATGTCCAGTGGGAAGCAAAGCTTCATGGGTATAGAGTGCAAAATTTAATGCAAATTTTTTTCCCATAAAACTATTTTATTTAATGGCCCGAATGATGGAGCTCTAAAAAAGAACTCGGTATTGATTCAGTCATGATATGCAATGATTATTTAGACTTTAAAAATAGAATAGCTCACCAATGACATTGTGATAGTATAATCTGAACTTTCATACTCGAATTCTTTTCTAATATTTTTTTATCCATGAAATTAACTATAGCTTAAATTGTAGGCTATACTTAATATTAAGTTTAAACAAAACATCAATGTAAATAAAGGAAATAAATAAATAAAGGGACTACAAGAATGTTACAATTGTTAAAGTAATTCAGCAATAGTCCCCATTGAATTACTAATAATCAATTCATAGAAGACGAGTATAAAGAAAACATATGCAATAAGGCAAATAAATAGATAAAGAGGCTACAATTGTTAAAGTAAATCAACAGTAGTCCCTATTAAATCCCTAATAATGAATTCCTAGAGGACAATATTATAAGAGAGTTTCGAAAGACACGCATAAAGAAAATATATGCAACAATAAGATAAAATGAAGATATCGTGGGGTTCAATAAAAGAAAATATATGCAACAATAAGATCAAATGAAGATATCGTGGGGTTCAAGAAAGAAAATTCATGAGCAATAAAATGAACGGTCAACTTGAGGCCCATACAAACATTGACAATGAGAGTCTCAGTAATGTTTTTCTAAAATATCCACTTCGTCACTTTTTCAATAGTTTAGACTCAGAATGTCAAAAATGAAGGAGACACTATTGTTTGGCTTGAATCTTGAATTGTTGCCGATTTGTTGGAATGTGAAGTCAGTTTTACTTATCCTAGTAGTGACGAGCAGTTGACGAGTACCACGAGTGATGATCAATTTTTTTTGGTCATATGCCATGTGTACATGTAAAATTGCATGTGGAAGTGCCACTCACACTTTTATGTATGAAAGATCTATTTTTAGATTTGATTTGTATTTTGCATGTATTTTGTGTGGTTATTTAAGTTAGTCGAGCTTGAATGCTAAGGCATGAGAATTTTTTTTTGTAACTGCGAATTTTCTTCTCTGAATAAAATTGAGAGATCTTTACCCGTGGCTTTTTCTTGGTACATTACTAGGTTTTCCACATAAATTTGCGTTGTTTGTTTTGTGCTTCTTATTGCTAATTCACTGTTATTTCAATTATGCACTGCTTATTTTCTTAACATGCATGAGGTCTTTGTATATGCCATTTGATATGTAAAACGTTATTCCTATAAGGCGTAGCTTTGACTGGTTGCATGGTCCTGCCAGCACCTTTGTTTATAATATGAATGTGATTCACTTCCATTACAACTTAAAAGTGAGGGACTGTTTAAAAATTCCACAGACATCTATTTATGGCCCAACTCATAGCAACACAAATCTTTTTGAGAAAAAAATAGACAAATCAGAAGTATAAGATTTTTAAAAAAAATTGGGATTTAAATGGGAAAAAAATCGAGAAAAGTTGGATTTAAAAAAACGTCAATAAATGTAGAAAAAGGGACTTTTTTGTTTTTGAAATTTGAAGGCATTTCCATGGGATAGAGATATAGAGAGCAAATAAAATTGAGAGTTTAGCCCGTGAATTGTAGAATATAGATTTTTGTTGTTTATGTTAATAGTGTTGAATCACTGATTACATTGCATTGCACAAAACATGCTTCATAGTGCATAAATAATAATTAGATGTTGACAATTTACAAATTTTCAATTACAATCTAGTTTGTACAAAGCCAATTTATAAACCAAGTACAAAGTTCCAGAAAATTAGATGAAGCGAATGATTCTTGCTACTACAAAGAGAGCTACACTAGAGGGCTGCATGTCTTGATGATGAAGCTCCTGGGTTAGAATATCTCGTAAGGCGTTCAACCACATCACTATTAAAGTTGGCCTCCATTAGGATCTCAAAATCCTTAGGATTGAGAAAGTCATCATCATCTGCAATCTACTTAGACTTTGGATCAATTTCATTAAGGTGAATTGGTTCATCATCCTTAGCAATACCTATTTTTGTCCATATAGAAATTAGTCTTGGCAATTGAAAGTGAAAAACATAATAAATACAATTAAACTATGATTGCAAGTATATTAAAAGTCTAACCTTGAGCTTTCTTTAGCTTTAGGCGAAGGTTGTAGTAAACTAACACCAAGTCATTCATCCGTTGTGTTAGTCGGTTGCGTTTCTTGGAATGCATGTGTTAAAACACTCTAAAGTATGCTCGCAAGCAGATGAACTGCATGGCTGGTTCAATATGCGTCTCGCCATCTATCCAAGGTACAAAACAACCCACCATTGTGTTGGAAAACATAAATTATTTTGAGATGATATCATGTAAGATATACTAAAAGCTTAACACCTTTAATCTACATGTCCACAATATAAAGAAATTATCCAAAGCTTATAGAGTCTACTTGGTTGGAAGGTCTTCTTGCTTTGCACGACAACCATACTTGAGAAAAAACCCCTTGCCTGCTTGTACATTTGCAACTTTGCCATAATTGCCCGCAACATTTCTGGGGTAGGGAATATTTTTTCCATTCACATGAATAGGCCTTATGTGATCTCAGAATCATCTTTGAATGAGGAGCTATAGAACAAGGTTGCATTCAGATAGTATCCAACAACATGCAAAGGGGAGTGCATCTGTCGATCGCATCTCCTATCAATTATGTCCCACAAAGACATGTACTTGTCCATGTTATTTTCCATCCTACCCCTCATCACCTCCTTGGCCCTAACCATGGCCTCATACAACTTGTTCAACTACATCCGAAGAACTTATAGAATAAATGTACTCAGCCACCATTATGCAATCTATTTTCTTTGTGAATTCAGACTCCATCAACTCATTTGAAACAAATATTCGCTTCAAATTCATTTGTTACTGGCAAAGAGTACAATATAACGAAGTGCATAGAAAATTGTGTCACCTCTTACCGAACTAGCTCCTTGCTCTTTGTAAAGGAGTCCATTAGACAAAATACCCTTGTGTGATTGTAGATGAACTTGGTAACTGTGTGAGCCTTCTACAAGACCTCCTTAATCCATTCAAATTTTCCAATGTCCTCTAGAGTTGGATCAAGGCAGTGTGACGTGCACGGGTTAAAAAACATAGAGGGATATTTGTCCGTCAGGAGTCTCCTAGCAGCAACACAAGTAACAACGTTGTCTGTAATAAACTATACCACATTTGGTAGCCCTACAACCGTGACCACCCTGTCAAACAACTTGAACAATGCAGCTTTAGATTTGGTCCTATTTGATGCATCCATGGATTTCAAAAAGATTGTGTTGATATCACAAGAGAAGAAAGTTGATGAGAGTTTGGTTTCTTCTATCTATCCACCCATTTGACATTATAGTCCATCCAATCTTTGCCCATTGTAATCGATGTTCACTAACAACATCCTTAACATCCTATAATGCATCATTGAGCATACCAACCTTCAATGTCTCATAAGATGAGGCTTCGAATCCAGGACCTGCAACTACAATAGCATCTACCATACCTTGCCAATATGGAGACCTGGCAACATGGAATGGCAGGCTAGAGTGGTACCAAAAATATGCAATCACTTTCTTTACTTGTTCACGGACATTCTTCTTCCATCTTGTATTCTCCAAAGTGCTCTATGATCCTAGTGTAGTATGAGGTGTGAAGAAAGAATTAATGTTTCCTCCACTTGTGTTTGGGCTACATGCTATAGAAGTAGGTGTTGACCTAGACTCACTGAAAGACTCTTGTGCACTAGCTGACTCATCCAAAGGATTGCTCCTAGCATCTATAGAATTACAAACCACTTCTATCCTTGTTCTTGCCTTTTTGGCCTTTTCAATAACAATTGCTTAAAGAGCTTGTTTTTCTTGATATGTGACATCTGCAAGGCACTTTGGGCAAGTAGTGGTGTCATGTCTTGCCTCTTGCGCCAAATGCCATTTGAAGCGATATATGCCTCCATTGATATCATTCAAACACATGTTGCATTTGACATTGGCTGTATTTGAGACTGATGTGCAATGTGTCCATGCAAAGTCTCTTTAACATAACATTATGACCAAATCTACAAAAGCATTTGAATATAGTCTTTCATGATGAAAAAAATTACCAAAAAAAATTGAAAAGTAAATAATCCTACTTGAAATAAAAAGAGTTATGGTTGACTAATATTTTGAATCAAACAAATTTTACAGTTCATCCTTAGATCAATGGGATTTTTGATACTAGAGCCACATTAACAAATCAAAATCCCTTGATGACAGACTTTGTTGTGTACCTTCAATTGGCTAAATGAAATCATATTGTGTTTCTTCATGAGAGGATAGAAGATATCGGAAAATTCAAATATGCAAAAGAAACTTTAAACTTGTTGCTAGAGGGAAGAGAAAAAGAACTCAGAGGACCCTTTTCATAAATGCTCAAATTTACACCATGTTGAAACTATAGGGAACCCTGACCCTTTTCATAAATGCTCAAATTTACACCATGTTGAAACTATAGGGAACCCTATTGTCTATGATTGATGTAAACTCAAATATGGTAATAGAAGCTCTCCAAGCCAACTTGAAAGTCCACACATTGAGCTACAAAACTCACATACAGAGCTACAAGCTCCTTTCTAAATAGTAAAAATAGAATTAGCTAAAAGCAGGACGCAAGAATCTCCCATGCTTCACCCTGTGAGACACACCTAGATGCAATGATTGCTAGGTTCCAAAAATTGACCTGACATTAACACAACTCACTACCATAGAGTAATACTACATAATGAATTTTAGTGTTGAAGTCCTTGGTCCTTGATTCGACCTTTAGTAGATGATTGCTAAACATTTAGGTGTTTATAACATATTTGAACTCTACATTTTTCATCCTTTCTAGTGTTTGATAAATGTGGATGCTCGTTTATAACAACTTCATTCTATATCAGATATTACAACCCTCTATTGCTATGGGGGAATTGTACGGATCTGGGCATGGTTATAGATATGTTGGCAAATATGGGGGTTTGATTCTACAATAAAGAAGGTGACATATTATAAGGGTTCAACTCTTTCTTGAAAAGGATGTGGGCACTAACGTATAACTGTTATACTTTTAGACATGGTTGTATGCCCAATTTGGCGATCTCGACTTAGAATTGTTCTCAAACACTCAGTTTTCTTCCATCTCCTGTTCCTGTGCTCACTTTGTAAAAGTTATTTTCTCTAGTTTACATGTTAGTTTTATTAGTGGCACAAATTTGGGATGGTTCAGGACATATTTATACTGCTATTTATTAATAGTCAATTTAAACATGAAATAATAGATGAAAGTTTGAACATGTAGTAGCAGGTGCTTTTGTAGTTGATATAGGCATGTCAATGAAACCTGACTAAAGGCCAATTTGAAGTTGTTTGGTGTAGAAGAAGTCGCTCAAATTGTTGTCTTCAAAGACAAAGAATTGAGTTCTTCAGTTGATAAGGTATGAAAGACATCAAGGTCGCAGTGCACAGGTAAGAGTGTGTTGACTGCTGTCTGTTAGAGCATACAAGTCATTATTTAAGGACATTATGTGATGATGTATTTCTATGGGTTAGATGCATTGGATTTTATCTGGTAGTAAAGAGGCTTCAAAAGGCAGAAAAAAGAAACTAGTTTGGTGTTGATATTGCATAAAATACAGTTGATTGGCAAATAGGCTAGTGACAGTAACAAGGACTAAAAATAGAAGAATGTTAGGCATGATCAAGGACATGAAATGATAGTAGCAGATCTAGCTTGACATAGTCATACTTTTCTAAAGACAAAATTGCAGAGGATTAGAAAATAAATTGAAAATGTCATATCAAATCACCAAAGTACTTTTGACAAGGAGATGAGATAATGAATGTAGTAAAAAATTAGCATGCAAATGAAGAGTGACATGTTGCAAACTACAGGGCCACAAGGGCAGATCATATGTGACTAAGTATGGTCCTTTAAATTAGCTAAATGCATTTAATAGATGAAAACAATCATGAAATCAAACTAGGCGATAAAAATATTAAACTTACTTGAGGTCTTGAAGATTTCTTGAGGTCGAGCAAGGAGATATGTGTTATTTTTCGCCACTTAGCCGCCTGCTACCGTCATACAAACCTGTGGAGGTTAAAAACGAAATAATAAAATGCAAAAATTGTTAGTGTGAAAATAACTTTTACCTATCTAGATTGACTAGGTCCTATTCACACTAGGCTTAAGCTCACCTAGAGAGGTTGTTTAGACTTTTGTCTCATCTCATATGTACACGTGTCCTCACACTTGTCTCAAGTGAGTCCATATGTGTCACAACTTTGGAGGGTTAGTCAGTTGTTGTGTTCGACCATCACATCTCCTCATCCTTGCCTATTTATGCAAGGCTTGTTTGTACATTTTACTTAACTTTCGATAATATCATTTGGCTAATTTTGTGTGCTCATAGCTTGTGGAAGTATATCTCGGTTCTTGCTTTTTGATCTTGGCAATCCAAACATGGTAATAGAGCCATGCTAGCAAAACCCTTCCCTTTTGAGTAAATCCTTCACCTATCCTAGTCAAGAGCTCCTCATAGAGCCAAATAAATGTCGCCATTGAGTCCGAAAGACCCGAGATAGTAAAAATAGCCGTCGTCTTATCAAAAATTGACACAAGGAATTTTTTAAAATTTTTTTTGCCCCTAGCCCCCTAACCATACATCAGTACGACTATACAGAATTGTACGGATTTTTATCAATTAGAAACACAATTTTTTTTTAGCAAAATCTGATTTTTTGTAGAATTGGGCGTGTATTCTGCATTGGTTTGGGCAAATGTTTTATGATCTTTGGTGAATCTCTGGTGTTGTGATCATCGGGGTCGAGGGTTTGAAAAATGATTTGGGCGTTTTCTATCACTACCATTGATTTCTCTCTGGTTTCACCGGGTTGTTTTTTGGTGATTTCTGGTTCGGATTGTTGTCCTTTTTTGGGGCTATCTGGTTGAAGAAGAGCTGCCGCTACTGAAGGAAGTCTCTGGCCGATCTCTCTAGTTCTGGATCCAGTTATTTGTGGTTCAAGTTTCAACTTGAACGTTGCGGTCAGGGTATCTCTACGGGCAACAACGACCTCGAAACTGCCGGAAGTCTTCATTGTTTGGAATCTTTCCAATGGTCAAGTCTCCTCCACCATCGCATTAATAATAACATTTGTTATTAAATCTTAAACATTGAATGCCATTGTATGTTACAGCAAACATTAATTGTAATGTGGTCTTTTAGTTAACTTTTTTCGTTAACATTAATTGCTAACAATTTTGAGTTAGCATTGTATGTTACCATAACACTTCTAAAACCCATGACATTTATTGCCTAAAATTATTGTAATGTTAACATTTAATGTTAATTGTAACTGCAACAACAAATTCTAACCCCTAGTGGTTAGTTGACCGCCAAACCTAGTTGTTTATGCTAGGTTGTCCCCTTGATCTTGCATAGTGTGTGCAAAGAGAGGATTTTTTCATTTTGCCATAATTTTCACCCACAGAGGCAAAATTTTGCAAATTTATAGTTGACGAAAAGCTAATTTCGTCGCCGACATAGTGGTGTCAAAATGTTTCCCAAATTGTGTTGTTAAATAACATATTTTTTAGCCTTTGAAGTCAATTGTATTGTGCAAATTTTGACGAGGCATAACTTTCACCCTGATTATAAAAACTCGGTGAACGTTTTTTGAAAATTATCAAGAATTTTGCAAGAAATTCATTATTGCAGGTAAAAATCAGTTTTGGATAGCTTGGAAAAATTTATAAAAATCTCTGTGTTATAAATGGATGATTTGGCTTCCAAACTTGCACACATTGTAATTTTTCCTTGTTTATTTTTCTTTTGGGGGGGGGGGGGTGCGGGGGGGGGCTATGTTACAACACTAATCATTTTGGAGGGGGCAAACTTGCATTTCTTCTTTGGATATTGCTGCAGCTTTGATCATGTCTCACACACAATCCCTTCCATATGAGTATTGTTCATAATCTTTGTAATAAATGGAAAATCAAATGTGGATATTTTGGGATGAAAAGACATACAACAGAAGAATGTATTCCTCCTAAAATTGATGAAATGAAACTTGTTCTTAATCATGGTATTTCTCTACTTGATCGATATAATCCAACACCTGCAAAAAAATCATCTTGTCTCACTCAAACATCTTGTGAGACAACATCATTTGGGGATGGACAATCTAGTCAGTTGACTTGCTTTGAGATCTCATCTCCACCATCACCTGTTGCTACTTCAGAGTTCCGTGTTGCTTCGTTGAGAGCTTCCAATGATTCATTGCACCAAGATTTTGATATCGTTGTTCCAAATCAGCCACATTGGGATAGATTTATACGAGACATATCATCTCTGTTTGTAGAGTCCCACATCATAGATTTGGAAGACACCATTGAGGACATAAGTCTTCTCTTGGATGACAATTTTTTTGCTACTATAGCGTTCAGAGAGGCTTCATTGAGTGCTTCTAGAAATTCTTTGTAGCAGGGCTTCACACGAGATTTGGATTGTAGTCACATGACATGCAATAACATCCCATACACCACTTCTTTGGATCCTACTCTTAATTAGTTTTCACATGACTTTGAGAGGTCACTTATTTTAGTTAACTCTGGGACACTTGATTTGCTTGTGACTCATTTCAACATCAACATTGGGAAACATGAGCAACTTTTAGAACAATTTTCTTTTTTTGCTATTGCTCTTGCTTTGCCTACGTCAGCTTCTATAGTGACAGATTCTACAGATATTCATGATTCCACATATTGGACTCAGTCATCATTCATTTTGACATTCTCTGCAGTAGTATCAGATTCTTATTGGTCCAGTTATCACCATACATCCATGGTTCCTATTCCTGAATCTTTTATGATACTTGATTCATCCTATCAACATTTGTCTTAGTTTAGCATTAGCTTGGAGATTCTTGAGTAGCATTCGAAGACACCATCATGGGCATCATCTATGTCTTTGGATCATGTGCAAAATTCATAGAATTTCATACTTCTTCCTGCATATTCCTATCTGGAATGGGAAGATCACTTTCACACTTCCGTGGTTCTATTTCTTCCCATGGGGAGAAATGTGGTTCAACATTCATGGATCATCTTCAACATCCAGTGTCGAGCTTCTACCAACACTACAAGAGGTATTTTGAGGGGAGGTTGCATGGTTTCTCTTCTCATATCAATTTTGGGAGGAATCATTTTTTCGCATGGAGTTTATTCCTTATCATTTTCTGGGGGATCACATCGACCTTCTCTCTTTTCTCTTTTACAGGGAGAACATTCATTGTACATTAGTATTAGAAGTAGTCCTTGGGGGGTCATGTTGAGTCCTTCACTTGTACAATTTTATCATGTATCATTTTTATTTTGGAGAGAGATTTTTCCCATTAGGGTTTTCTCCTTTACTCCAATTTTTGAGAGATTTATTTGGTATATGGGTATCTAACATGGTCTAGTAGCTAGGGCCCATTATTAGTTGATGCAGGAGCATCCGAAAGAATTCAAGACAGTTGACAATAAAAATAGAGTATTGAGGCAGTGAATGGGGAGATATCTTATTTTGAATATGAGAGGTTGCGGACCTAGACTTAGCATCTAGACATAGTTAGTTACACAATATCAAGAATTCAGAGATCCGCACATCGTTACCGGAAAGATATCGTTATCTGAAGATTGACTATTGTTGCAAGAACAGATCCGACAGTGTTAAGCGGGGTCTAATTGGCTTGTGGACCAATCCCGTAACTTGCGGAGCAAAAAGGATCATTGTTCGATGAAGTTTAAGGACATGGCCGACCTTCAGTGAGGTCCGCGTGAAGTTCTATGCATTTGTGAAGTAGTGCCTTATGTTTGGACCCGACCTATTTTGTGTACACATTACATAAGCTAGCCATTGCAATTAGGCCGACCTGGTGATGATTTGAAAGTTTGCGGATGATATAAAAAGGAGATCAAGGATTGTTAGAAGGTGATAATCGATAGCAGGAAGTTATGAAGGAAGATACAAAGATGTTTTGGATCCGGTCGAGTAGCAGAACAGAATAGAAGGCAAAGCAGGAAGCAGAATGTGTTGTAGAGCAGAGAATTGAGATAATGAAGGAAGAAATCAAAAAAGATTATTGTTGTACGAATGTTTTGTAAACCCTGGCTATGGCCTTTTGTCTGTAAAGCCCTTGAGGCATGCGTAATTCAATTTGAAGTATAATATGTGAAGAATGAGCTTTGAAAGCTGGGTTTTTCCCTGTTAGGGTTTCCCAGGATACATCTTGTGTTATGTGTTCAAGAATATCTTTTGTCTTTCTGTTATTTAACTGTTAGCTTCAATTGCATATTTGTATGATCTTAGTGTTAATTATTTAAGGCTGCAAGGTTGGACAGTCCCTCACCGGACCCTCCTACCTTGATTGCATTAAGTGGTATCAGAGCTGGTTTCAAATCTGTTGGACTGGTGATGAATCTGTTAGAAGGTGATGAATCTGATAAAGTGTTGTGTGAAACCCTAGAAGTAACAATTGTCATCGCCAAAGAAGATCAAGGCAGGAAAAGATTCAGTAAGTTTTCAAGTTTAGTTGTTTATCTAATTTATTTCAGATGGGGAAGATAAGAAAGATGATGAAGAAAGAGAATGAAATCCTAATGTGTGAAAAGGATATTTTGGAAGATGAACTGTGCGAAATCTGGAAGTACAATGCAGAATTGTTGGAGAAGATGAAAGATCTAGGAGTGGACAAGTTTGAAGCCCTGGAAGAAGAACTGGAAAATGCAAAAAGCAGAAGTGAAGACCTAGAAGCAGATCTGAAATTGTTTGAGGATGTTTAAAAGAAATTTGTAGAACTAGAAGAAGGATTTAAGTTGTTTTACAAGGTTGAACAAAGGAACAGAGATCTAGGAGATAGTTTGGAAGAATTGAAGGAGAATAGTTTGCAGAAAAGTAAAATATCAGATTTAAAAGAGCAGAAAGATTAGTTGGAGCAGTCACTAGTAGAATGCAAAAAGGAGAATGAAAATTTGAGATCTAAGCCTGTATTGTGTGATGTTTCTTGCGATACTAATGATTTGTGTGATGATGCAGAAGTTTTTTTAGAAAGTGATGATGAAGATGACAGTGTGACTAAACCTAGAGTGGTTGGTGATGGTATTGGTTTCAAAATCATGCAAAGAATGGGATATGAAGGACAAGGATTGGGAAAGCAACAACAAGGAATTTTAGAACCTATTGAACTAGTGATCAGATCAAGAAGTGAAGGAATTAGATATGATAGAGCTAAGGAGGTTATGGAAAACTTTAAATCAAATAAAAGCAGAAAAGGTATGTTTTGTTCGCATTGTAATAGGCATGGACATGAAGAGGAATCTTGTTGGGATATACACCCTTGTAAGTTATGTGGATTGAGGAACCATTCTGAAAAATTGTGTTGGAACAAGTTAAAGAGAAGAAAGCCTAGGACAAGTTGTATACAGAAGAATTATGGGTGGATAGATGGACAGGAATGGAGACATGTTACCTATATGTTTAGAGGGAGGTATAGACTGAAGTGTTCATATGTTGGATTAGGATGCAAAGAAAGAAGACCTTATGTGGAGCAAAACAAGGAAAGAAATTCAAACTACAGAGGGAGAAGTGACAGGAGTCATGATTCTTATCACAGTGAAGGATACTAGATGAATGAAAGAGGATCTGCTAGAAGAAGAACCTGTTTTCAAGTTTGGAGAAGAAAAGAATCAAGCAGCGAATGTCATCCTTGTTATCAAAAAAGTTAATGAAGGAGAAGCAATAGCTAATTCAAAGATGATTTGTGCAGAAAGAAGAGCCTGTTGATGCAGAGATAATTTATGCAGAGGAAGAAGAACCTTTGGAATCATTGAGTATAATAGAGAAACCAAAAGAAGGTGAAGCATTAATCTTGAGAAGAATTTTGTTATAGTGCAAGAGAAAGTTTGTGTGCGCAAGTGTAAAGAATAGCAGAGAAAAGAGTTCATGTGACAGAAAAAGAGGGAATGAGAAGATATGCTACCGGAGGAGAAAGTTTGTGTACCGGAGTAAAGCAAATGTGAATAAAGAAACAAGGAAAAGTATTGAAGCAGTATATGCAGAGCAAAAAATGTAAGATTATGAGTTGTATGAGAGAAATTGTATCTGAGATCAGGATTGGAAAGTGTTGCAGAGAAGTTTAGGAATTGTATTGATTGGATTAGAAAGTGACTTGATTGTTCCGGAGGATGCAAGTATGTGTGTATTGATTCTTAATTGATTGAAACAGGCTTTAATCTTGAGGCAACTTGTGGAGAACACTTGCTCATACCACTGATCATAGAGGCAGTGCAAGGCTTGCAAGTAGACCTCCAAACCTAGAAGAACCAGAGGCAGTTTTGCAGGGTGGACTTGAACATACTGCTGACCTTGAGGCAACTACAAGTACCTGGAAACAGATTGCCGAACCTTCAATTTGACATAATATAGACCAAAGTGAAGAGGCTCACTTTTCAAATAACCCCGAGAGTCTGATCCAGGATCATTCGGAAGAATTCAAGACAGTTGAGATAGTTGACAATGAAAATAGAGTATTGAGGCAGTGAATGGGGAGATACCTTATTTTGAATAGGAGAGGGTGTGAACCTAGACTTAGCATCTAGACATAGTCAGTTACATAATATCAAGAATCCAGAGATCCACAAATCGTTATTAGAAAGATATCGTTATCTAAAGATTGACTATTGTTGCAAGAACAGATCCGACAGTGTTAAACGGGGTCTAATTGGCTTGCGGACCAATCCCGTGACTTGCGGAGGAAAAAGGATCATTGTTTGATGAAGTTTAAGGACCTGGCTGACCTTTAGTGAGGTCCGCATGAAGTTCTATGCATTTGTGAAGTAGTGCCTTATTTTTGGGCCTGACCTATTTTGTGTACATGTTACATAAGCTAGCCATTGCAATTGGGCCGACCGGGTGATGATTTGAAAGTTTGTAGATGATATAAAAAGGAGATCAAGGATTGTTAGAAGGTGGTAATCGATAGCAGGAAGTTATGAAGGAAGATACGAAGATGTGTTGGATCCGATCGAGTAGCAGAACAGAATAGAAGGCAAAGCAGGAAGCAGAATGTGTTGCAGAGCAGATAATTGAGATAATGAAGGAAGAAATTAAAAAAATATTGTTGTATGAATTTTTTGTAAACCCTGGCTACGACCTTTTGTCTGTAAAGCCCTTGAGGCATGCATAATTCAATTTGAAGTATAATATGTGAAGAATGAGCTTTGAAAGCCAGGTTTTTCCCTGTTAGGGTTTCCCAGGATACATCTTGTGTTATGTGCTCAAGAATATCTTTTGTCTTTCTGTTATTTAACTGTTAGCTTATGTTGAATATTTGTATGATCTTAGTGTTAATTGTTTAAGGTTGCAAGGTTGGACAGTCCCTCACCGGACCCTCCTACCTTGACTGCATCAATAGTGCTTAACTTTCTCCCTAAGTATCACTTAAAGGGGGTGTTAGTGTGAAAATAACTTTTATATATCTAGATTGACTAGGTCCTATTCACACTAGGCTTAAGCTCACTTATAGAGGTTGTTTAGACTTTCGTCTCACCTCATATGCACACATGTGTCCTCACACTTGTCTCAAGTGAGTCCACATGTGTCACAACTTTGGAGGGTTAGTCAATTGTTGTGTTCGACCATCTCACCTCCTCATGCGTGCCTATTTATGCAAGACTTGTTTATACATTTTACTTAACTTTTGATAAGATCATTTGGCTTATTTTGTGTGATCGTAGCTTGTGGAAGTATATCCTGATTCTTACTTACTAATCTTGGCAATACCAACAAAAACGTAGGTATAAACCCTACGTGTAAGATGGAAAAGAGAGGCCTAATCAATCATGAACTAACTAGGCCAAGTCTTTTCAATCAAACATTAGGACACGAGTCACCAACGACTTCAAGTAAGGCTCTTGTCCCTTAGGAAGAGCAATGCTAGGTTGGTGAGGACTCTACCCTTTTGTTTTAATTGAAAAAGGTTGAGGCAAGTAGGCTAGACCTAGGGTTTCTATGATGAAATAGACTAAAACAGAAGTTACAAACTTGATAGAATGGAAAACCCAGAAAGTAGGACCTGAAATGAGCATGATAAGAATGTCAGAGCTTACAATAAAAAATAGGGGCCAGATCTGGAGGACGAGGGCACTGGGTGCCCTAAACCTAGGGTTTCAAGGTAGATGAAGTTCGTGTGCAACTATATCTGTTGCTTCTATCTTCCTATCATCCGCCAGGTGTCTGAAACTCCTGATGTGACTTGTACACATGAAAAAGGGAAAATGGTTGTGCTGTATAGAGGCTTGCCTTAGTCAAACCTCGTGTAAGTGTTCTCACTTCCACAAAAACAAATATAAGTGTGATAGAGAGTGCGTGCTCTTGGAGAGTAGAGGCAAAAGATATAACAAAGATTGCTGTGATCAAATGAAATGAAAAGAGTTACCATGAGCATGAAACCCTAGGTCGATGTATGTCACAACATGGATCATCCACAAGGTGTTGATGAAGGAAGAAGCTTCCTTGAAGACCTGCAATAAGGGTTAATGCATACGACAATAATTTGTAGAGATCTTGTAGATATATAGAGAGCTTGTTAGAGTAATATCATAGAGAATCCTTAGGAGATTTGTTAGCATTAAGCATTAGGAGGGTTGTTAGCATTAAGCGTTAGGAGGGTTGTGTGTTCAAGACTTGTTTATATATGATTCCCAATTACTTTATGAGGGACCAATAGAGTCAAGGTTGACAAGGTGCATCACTTAAGTCATAAGGCCAACATTCAAATATAACTTGTCGGGGCCAAATTACCAGGACCCAAGCACTAGGCACCCTAGTCCTGGTGATTTGGGCTATCTGAATGCCAGATGTCAAAGGATTGACCCTTGTTTCTCATAGAATGTTAGGATTAAAGTGCCATCAACCTTGTAAATCCTATGTAACTTATTATTCCTATTATTGTTTGTAAATCACTAATAAGAGATGAGAGGTTTCACCAGCAGTGATCTTGTTTCAGTTGCATGTTTATATCCAGTACTCGATGCTAATTCATCTGCCATGGGTGGTCGCAAGGGGTTTCACCCCTGCGAGGGTCTGGGGGTATCATTCCATTGGTGAGGGGTCCAAAGGCTGTGCACCAAAAACCACATTTTATTTATATTTTATCATTGTAAATCTAGACCATTCATCATTAGGTCACAAATCTGATGGTCGATATTATGTCAGTTTTATTTCCCTAGAAGGTAACCTCCTTTTATAAGAATATTTGTACTACATTTTTAGCAGAGTTGAGAGTAACATGCGCTACTGGATTGCAGACTGGAGAAGAAGAGGAAGTGCATGTATTGTAATCTCATATTTGAAGATAATACAACTTGAAGCCTCTTTTCTTGGAGTTTTTTACTTGAAAGGGTTTTCTCCACATTACATATTGTGTTATGTGTTCAGTTCTTAATGCATGTTATTTCTATGTAGTGGGTTTTTATTTTTGTTGCAATCTCCATTGATTCTACATTATTTAGAGGATATTAATAAGGTTTTAATCAGATTTCTGTTGTGTGGTTTGCACCTTCATTTCTAACATTTGGTATCAGAGCTTGGACAGTTTCAAGATTCTTGGGTGGTAGTGTGAATGTTTTTTAGCTGCAGTGGGAGATTTGATTGTTGTTTGTTTGTAGATCGTGTGTAGATATCATGGCTGCATCCACCGTTGCTTCTACCTCTTGCTTGGACATTGAAAAATTCAATGGCACGGGGTATGAATTGTGGAAGCTGAAATGGAGGATTTTCTAGAAGAAAGAAACTAGTGGTTGACTATTATGAATGAGAAGAAACCCGACGATGTTGCTCCAGATGAGTGGGATAGACTAGATAAAAGGCACAAGGTACAATCCGCTCGCGTCTTCCAAATTCTATTCTATTGAATGTTGTGAGTGAGATGTTTGCACATAGCTTGTGGAAGCATCTAGGTGAGATCTACCAAGCCAAGAGTATGGTAAATAAGCTTTATTTAAAGCATAAATTATTTTCTATGAAAATGAAAGAGGGCGAGTTAGTTGCAGAGCATTTAAATTTGTTTAATTTGTTATTGAGTCAAACAACATCTGTAGATGTTGACGTGAATGAGGAAGATAAATGTATATTGCTTCTCTATTCTTTACCTGAGTCATGGGAGAATGTTATTTTGTCTATCATTGCTAATCTCATAGATCTAAAGTTGGATGCTCTTGTTTCAGTTCTGCTGTCACAGGAATTGAGGAAGAAAAGTTTAGATAGTTTAAGGGATTCTCTAAGTGTCAGGGGAAAGTCTATGGAAAGAGGACCAAAAGGAGATCAGAAGGGGTCTAAAGACAAGTCTAAGGGCCATTCTAAGACTCCTGGAAAGAAGAACAAAGTCAAGTGTTGGAACTGTGGAAAGAGAGGACATGTGAAAAAGGAATGTAGAAACCCGAATAAATAATGGGATTCCACTACTGATAAGTCTTCGAATGCAGGTGATGAGGTTTTAATTTATGTGTGTAATGTTGTTTCTCATGATCATTGGTTGGTTGACTTAGGATGCTCATGACTCCACATAAAGAATGCTTTCCCACATACAAAGAGTATGATGGAGGAAATATGTACCTCGGGGACAACTCTACATATCCTATTGTTGGATGAGGGAAGGTAATGTTGTGTTTCAATTATGGGAGAATTGAAAGCCTCCTTAGTGTTTTGCATGTTCCTAGATTGGATAGAAATTTGATTTCTGTTTCAAAGTTGAATGATTTGGGAATGCATGTGACATTTGATAAGCATGGATGCAAATTGGTGAGAGGAAACTTGGTGGTTGCGAAGGGGAAAAGATTGGGAACTTTGTTTAAGCTAGAAGCCACTACTGTTTCTAATGCCTCTTATGCATTTGAGGCTAATATTAAAAATACATGTATGCTGTGGTACCGTAGATTGGGCCACATAAGTCAGTCTGGTTTAAAAACTATCTTAACTAAAAAATTGTTAGATGATTTGTCTTATTCTGATGATAGTTTAAAATTTTGTGAACATTGTGTGTTTGGAAAATAGAATAGATCTCCATTTTCTTCAGGCAGTAATAAATCTAATGATAAATTAGAACTTATTCATTCAGATGTTTTTGGTCTAGTGGATGTTGAATCAATTGGAAAATCTAGATATTTTGTTTCCTTCATTGATGATGTCTCAAGGTTTACCTGGATTTATTTTATGCGTCGGGTGCTACCACAATAATGGCTTACACTTTCTGGGACATCTTGATTTTTGCTGAAATCACATATTTTTAGAAAAATATAATGATTTAAACTTTGAAAGGTTCCATTTAAAGGATTTTAATTGAAGAGGGTTTGATAAAACCCCCTTAGATTCAAACCGCCTTGGATAGAACCCTGATAGTTTTAAACCATACCTATAATAGAGTCTCCTCTACACCTATCAAAATGCTGATGAAAAATCACTTTTGATTTACCTTTTGGGTGTTGGGAATTAAGGTGTCTCAACCTTGGTAATTCCTTGCATTATTTATCATTGTATATATTAATTCATTCCCTGTGTTGTAAATTCCATATTGTCATTTTGTGGGATGTGGCACAGTGATGTATCATCATACATGGAGGATGACAACTTGTAATTTTGTCCTCACATGAGAAGATAGGCATCCCACTTTGTGGTAGGAGCATTTTGCCATGTGTCGGCATCTTTCATGTTGTGTAAGGGAATGTTTGACCGAAATAGTTATGGCGAATTCCTATGACGAAGTTATGACATGTAAGAGTCAGAAATAGAAGCTTGTAAGACAAGTGAAGACATGTGTCATGAAGCATCTTTGAAAAAGGCTTATTTGGGTGCCCCAAGGTGGAATATGACATGTTGTAAGAGAATATGCTATTTATAGCCTGTGTATAACAGATTCTCTTACAACTGTAAGTTGTAACCGCTATGACAGATTCTATGACGGTCGTAAGTGTCGTAAGAACATCTATCATAGCCCATTTTGGAAATAGGTGACTTCTTTGGGATGGAAGCTGTGGACAAGTGTCAGGCACATTCTACAATGTTGACCAAGTGTCCTTAGGTGTGGGTTTTGGGCCATGAGGCCAAGTTGGATGCCCATTCCAAGATAGGACCAATATTGCCTTGTATATTCTATATAAATAGGTGCTTGGAGGTGGAGAAGGATTACAGGTTTTATAGGTATTGTTACTCTGCCGGATTGACTGTAGATACGAGTGTCGAAGACCACTGAAGCTTGCATTGCAAGTGTATTGTAAACAACATTCAGTTTTGATAATACATTGTGTAGGTTTCTGAGTGTGGGGTTTTTCACCCGATAAGGGTTTTCCCCATGTTATATCTTTGTCTCTCTTCTTCTATCTTCTTTCTGGTTCATGTGTATTGTTGCAATATCTCTGTTAGATGTTCTATGTTGCTATAGTTGTAAGGATTAAATTGAATTTGCATAGCCCTCTCCTCATTAGATTAGTGTAGGAAGTGATTTCTGCACACCTAGCTTCCTTTAAGTTGGTATCAGAGTTTGACAGTTTTGGTCTTAGCTATTGGGTAGGGGTTTTTTGAGATGATCTTAAGTTGAGTGGAATTTGTGCAGAGTATTCTGAATTCTATTGCAGCAAGGAGATGGCAAGCACATCCAGAAGGATTGATGTGGAGAAATTCAATGGCACTAATTTCGAGCTGTGGAAACTCAAGATGGAAGATATGCTTGTTGGCTGAGACCTATGGGAAACTATCAATGGAACTAAACCAGGTGCAATGTCACAAGATGATTGGGATCTGAAGGATCGGAAGGCTAAGGGTCTCATAAGACTTAGTCTTGCTGATTCTATTCTGTTAAATGTCTATGAGGAGACTACTGCAAACTTGCTTTAGAAGAAGTTGAGAGATGTGTATCAAGCTAAATGCCCGGTCAACAAAATTTTTCTGAGAAAGAAGTTGTTTTCCCTTTGAATGGAGGATGGAGGATCCGTTGCTGAACATATGAATGCTTTCAACATGTTGGTTGCACAATTAACATCCGTTGGTGTGAAGATGGAGGAGAAGGATCGCTGTATGCCCTTGCTTTGTTCTTTTCCGGACTCGTGGGATCACCTTGTCATGGCTATTGGAAGCACCACATCCACATTCAAAATGGATGAAGTGGTTTCTTTGCTGTTATCCGAAGAGATGCGGAGAAAGTATTCTGAGGCAGCCAAAGAGGCTCTTGCAGTTTGTGGAAGACCCAAGGAGAAAGGGAAAAAGAAGGACAAGAAAGCTGAGAAGGGTAGATCCAAATCCCGTGGGAGATCCAAATCTCCTGGAAAGTCCAAGGCTATCTGTTGGAATTGTGGTAAATTTGGGCATTTCTGAAAGGAATGCAAAAAAGAAAAGAAAAAGAAGAAGACCCCAGATTCAAATTCTGACAAGTCACAAGATGATGGTGATGTTTTCATCGCAGCCCTGGCAACCCATGCATCTGATGATGTGTGGGTGATTGACTCTGGTGCATCATTCTACATGACCTCGCATCGAGATTGGTTCACTAAGTATGAGGAGTTAGATGGTGGAAAGGTGTACTTGGGTGATGACTCTCATCTGAAGATTGTTGGTCATGGAAGAGTCTCTATCCAATTCCCTGATGGACGAGTGAAGGGGATCTCTAGGGTTATGCACATCCCAAGTTTAGCACGGAACCTGCTTTCTGTAAGTATGTTGAATGATGCATGTGTGCAGGTTGTCTTTTTGAAAGAAGGATGCAATATGACTAGAGGAGCTATGGTGCTTGCTAAGGGTACTAAGAGAGGTACTCTGTTTCAACTGGAGGCATGCATTTCACAATGCAATAGTTCTTCTGACTCAAGGAAGAGGGCAACAGTCACTTCATCCCCACCATCTGAACGAGCAGTGAAGAAAACTTTTGTTTCTAATTCTGATGGTTGTAATCATGCCTTGGAAGTTAAGCTTCATGTTGAAAAGATAATGTTATGGCATAAGAGATTTGGCCACATTGGTGAGAAGGGTCTGCGTACCCTAAAAAATAAAAACCTCGTTGAGGGCTTAGATGATTGTAATCTTTAGTTCAACTTTTACGAACATTGCATATATGGCAAAAAAAATCGTGTTCAGTTTTATTCGAGTTCTCATAAGTCTTCTGGTGTGTTGGACCTTGTTCATTCTGATGTATTTGGTCCTGTTAATGTTCCTTCGTTATCAAAATCTATATATTTTGTTTCTTTCATAGATGACTATAGTAGAAGGACATGGATTTATTTTCTCAGAAGCAAATATGAAGTCTATAGTAAGTTTAAGGAGTTTAAGGCCTTTGCTGAAAATTAGACTGGTAAAAAGATTAAGCATTTGAGAACTGACAATGGTGGTGAGTTTTGTTCTACAGAATTTGATAAATATTGCAAGGAACTTGGGATTGAAAGACATAAGACAAATCCATACACCCTGCAGCAAAATGGAGTTGCAGAGAGGATGAACAAGACACTGATGGAGAAGGCTAGGAGTATGCTTAGTGGAGCTGGCCTAGAAAAAGTTTTGGGCTGAAGCTGTTGCCACTGCTTGCTATCTTGTAAATAGATCTCCTACATCAACTCTTGTTGGAAAGACACCCATGGAGGTGTGGTCTGGTAGAAAGCCTTCAATAAGGCATCTTCGTGTTTTTGGTTGTGAGGCATATGCACATGTGCCTAGGGAGAAGCGGTCAAAATTGGAGAACAAGGTTGTTAAGTGTATCTTCATTGGCTATGGTGTCGGTGTGAAATGATACAAGCTTTGGGACCCTGTGGCTGAAAAAGTGTTATATAGCAGAAGTGTCATCTTCAGATAGCTTACACCTTCTTCCACTATTTTATAGCCAGAAGAAAAAGAAAAGAAAGAGGATGTTGTTCAGTTTCCTCCTACCCCTGAGAAGACTGAACATAAAGACAACGTTGGACCTAATGATGAGGAGAGCTCTTATAGCTCTAAAAGCTCAGATGAAGAAGTTGAACCTCAACCTCAGTTATTGAGGAGGTCTACACGGATAAGAAAGCAACCTGAAAGGTTTGGTTTTATATTGCTTGATTCTAGTTGTGCTTTTTCTTTGCTTACTAACAGTGATGAACCTATAATTGTATCAGAGGCTATGGACATGAAAGGTGGAGGTTCCTGGAAGGAGGCCATGGAGGATGAAATAGATTCTTTGGAAAAGAATCAAACTTGGGACTTGGTGCCTTTGCCTCCTGGATGGAAACCCGTTGGATGCAAATGGGTGTTCAAGAAGAAATTTGGTGCAGATGGCAGTGTTGAGAAGTATAAGGCTAGATTGGTTGCGAAGGGGTATTCACAAGGAGGGTATAGATTATGGTGAGATCTTCTCTCCCATTGCAAAGCTGACATCCATTCAATTCCTGTGGTCTCTTGCAACAGCTTATGACTTAGAGGTAGAACAGATGGATGTGAAGACAACTTTCCTTCATGGTGATTTGGAGGAAGAAATCTACATGTCACAGCCAGAGCATTACATGGTGAAAGCTAAAGAAAATTTGGTTTGCAAGCCTAAGAAGTCTTTGTATGGTTTGAAATAGTCCCCTAGGAGATGGTACTTGAAGTTTGATGCTTTTGTGTTGTCTATTGGATTTGTGAGATTGAAATCGGATCACTGTGTGTGTTATAAGTTTGATGGTGATAGTATTCTCATTGTTGCACTATATGTTGATGATATGTTGCTTATTGGGAAGGGTAAGAACATGATTTTTGATTTCAAATCTTAGTTGTCAGCACAGTTTGAAATTAAAGATTTATGGGCAGCCAGGTACATTCTAGGAATGGAAATTAGAAGGGACATAACCAACAGAAAACTTTGGTTAAGCTAGAGTAAGTATGTGAAGACCGTGTTGGATAGGTTCAACATGGCAGATTGTAGACCATTGTGTGTTCCTATTTCTTTGGGGACAAAGTTGTCTATTGAGATTGTCCAAAATCTCCTAGTGAGGTGGAGGACATAAGCATATTACCTTCTGCTAGTGTTGTTGGCAGTTTGATGTATGCTATGGTATGCACAAGATCAAACATTACCCAAGCAATGGGAGTCCTTAGTCGATTTATGGCTAATTTTGGACGGGTTCTCTGTGATGCAGTTAAGCAAGTGTTTAGATATTTGAGGGGTACTTCCGAGTATTCTATTGGTGCCTGCATGAATATTCAGGTTTCAAGCAATTAATTTTGCAGGCACCTTCCCAAAAAATCCCAAAAGTTTTAAGTCAGGGTTTCTGTCACCCTGATATTCTTGTGGGGGGTCATATTTCATATATGACCCGATCTTCTGCCTCAGGGGGTCATATTCCAAATATCACCTCATCTTACAAGATCACCCTGACATTACAACAAAGCTACAGTTCGACCTGATATTCTTATGGGGGGTGATATCTACTTGTCCATCACCCTGATATTTTTGCGGGGGGGTGATATTTCAAATATCAGGTGATCTTACGAATATCACCCTGATATTGCAACATGACGATGATGTCATCAGGATCCAGTGGGGTGCATCATGTGGTCTTCGACATGATATTATTAGCAGATATGATGAGGGTCCCACTGATTGTCGCTGAGGATATGAATATGATGATGACATGAATATGTACAGGATGGTTCATCGGTGAGGTGTATGGTTCGAATATGAGGAGGATCTTCTCCTGATGCATCAGCAGGTTGGTCATTAGGGTGATATTTCTCAAGGGGTGATATTTTATATTAGGTGATGCGGTCCAGTGCTATTTCTTATCGGGGTGATATTTCTGATAAGGGTGATATTTCACATCAGGGCGATGCAAAATATCAGGGTGGTGTTTCATATCGGGTGATGCGGTCATTTGGGCGATGTGAAATATCCGGGTGATATTTCATATCAGGATTATCATGCAGGAGGATCATGATGAGGTATATGTTGGCGTCGTCGGGAGCAAAATCACCGACATCATATATGCTCACGGCCTAGCTTATAAAGTGTCGAGGAGGTCATTGCGGGGTGAATGTGGGATAATTTGTTCTCACATAATTTGAATAATCAGGGTCATATTTCTTGGTAGGAAAAATTTCAAAGCACATAGTCCACTGCATTCCCAAGGCCGCGGGTTGGTATGCCATTAATGGTGAATGTTACAGGGTATGGGCGAAGGCATGTACGGATCAGGTACCCGATTGAAGATGTGAATCCCCAGGCGGCGGCGCAGGGCTCGAGGCCTCCCTGTCTCCTTCCTTTTCCTCTGCCTGCTGTACTCAATGTTCGAGTGCCATTTTTCATGATGCACTGTATCTGGCAAATTTTAAATCACCCAGTGATTAATGCTGAGTACCTTTCTACTATATATAGCAGGCTGTGTGACTCATTTTAGGAGGGTGTTGAAGACCTAGGCATTTTTGTGTGAATAGCAAAAAATAGGGCATTTCCTTGCTGTTTTATCTCATTTTTGGAGTTTATGAGTTGCATCATGAATGTACATTGCAGATATCTTCAGTTTCATTGTTGTTCTATATGAAAAATGCTCTTATGCATGTGTTTAGCTGCTTGTCTCCATGTGTTGTATGCTTTTCCTTCTTTTGAATCTGGCTGCTAAGGGTTTTTCAGGTTCTAGGGTATGGATTTCTATATCACATGCTTCATCTCTAACTTCCATTCAAGGAGTGGATTAAATTGTTTAGGTGAAGTATGGAGAAGGTTGTATGTTAGCTGGGATATATGTAAGTAGAGGCAGCTAAATACTTTTTTTTGGGTGATGTTTTTAAGGCAAGCATCAATCTAACCTCTTGAAACTTGAATCCAAATTGCAATCCATTCTCTTGTATATGTCTAGTTGACTCCTTTCCCTAAGATAGGCACCGGTCTGCTCCTGGGTTAGTAGTTATGACCCAAAACCCCCTGTCTTGCATCCAAAGCATAAAATCCATCTTTCATAACCTCCATCCTGTTAGTTTGTAGGAATAGGATTAGGACCCCTGCATACTCTCATCCACAACCAGATAAATATGTCCAAGAATGTTGCCAACCTTGTGATGTATCATGCACATCTTGGTCTACACATGAGAGTATTCTGCCTGTTGTTGTCAAGCTAAATCTTTTTGTCATTGGGGTAGTCAATGCTACATCTTTAGCTATAGGGATACCCCCCTTGGTGCGGCAGAACTAGAAGTGAAGGGGAGGCAGCTCACACAACCTCCTGTATCTATTAGCCGAATCTGCCTGTGCATTGGAGCTAGCAAACCCTCTGCTGATTTAGAAACCAACATATTCCATATGCTATCATGGTAATATTATAGGACCTCCGCATTCTATTGATATTTGTGGATTTGTGGATTCAGATTGGGCAGGTGACATTGATAGCAGTGGATCCACTAGTGCTTATGTGTTTACATTGTTTGGTGGTACTATTAGTTGGATGAATAATCAATAACCTGTGGTTGCTTTGTCCATGACAGAAGTTTAGTATATGACAGTAACTCATGCTTGTAAGGAAGCCATTTGGCTTAAGAGATTGTGTTCAGATATTAGTGTTGATACAGGTCAGATCACGATCAGTTGTGATAGTTAGAGTGCAATTTGCCTTGCGAAGAATCCAACTTTCCATGCTAGAACAAAGCACATTGATGTTCAGTTTCACTTTGTGCGAGACATGGTTGAGGATGGAAAGGTAAATTTGGAGAAGGTAGATACTTTGAAGAATGTTGCAGATGCATTGACAAAACTAGTGGGCACTAAGGAGTTCAAATGGTGTTCGGAGTCTATGGGCCTCTCGGCCTATAGCAGTTAAATCTTGTTATTCTATTGGCTCTTACAAGGTGTTCGACAAGTGGGAGAATGTTAGGAATTAAGGTGTCTCAACCTTGGTAATTCCTTGCATTATTTATGTTTTTATATACTAATTCATTGCCTATGTTGTAAATTAATTGTAAATCCCATATTATCATTTTGTGGGATGTGGCACGGTGATGTGTCATCCTACATGGAGGATGACAACTTGTAATTTTGTCCTCACATGAGGAGATAAGCGTCCCACTTTGTGGTAGGAGCATTTTGCCATGTGTCGGCATCTTTTATGTTGTGTAAGGGAATGTTTGACTGAAACAGTTATGATGGATTCCTATGACGAAGTTATGACATGTAAGAGTCAAAAATAGAAGCTTGTAAGATAGGTGAAGACATGTGTCATGAAGCATATTTGAAAAAGGCTTATTTGGGCGCCGCAAGGTGGACTAAGACATGTCGTAAGAGAATATGCTATTTATAGCCTGTGTATGATAGATTCTCTTACAGCTGTAAGTTGTAACTGCTATGGCAAATTCTATGATGGTCGTAAGTGTCGTAAGAGCATCTATCATAGACCATTTTGGAAATAGGTGACCTCTTTGGGATGGGAGCTGTGGACAAGTGTCAGGCACATTCTACAATGTTGACCAAGTGTCCTTAGGTGTGGGTTTTGGGCCATGAGGCCAAGTTGGATGCCCATTCCAAGATAGGACCAATATTGCGTTGTATATTCTATATAAACAGGTGCTTGGAGGTGGAGAAGGATTACATGTTTTACAGGTACTGTTACTTTTCCGGATTGACTCCAGATACAAATGTCGAAGACCATTGAAGCTTGCATTGCAAGTGTATTGTAAACAACATTTAGTTTTGATAATACATTGTGCAGGTTTCTGAGTGTGGGGTTTTCACCCGATAAGGATTTTCCCCACGTTATATCTTTGTCTCTCTTCTTTTATCTTCTTTCTAGTTCATGTGTATTGCTGCAATATGTCCGTTAGATGTTCTATGTTACTGTAGTTGTAAGGATTAAATTGAATTTGCATGGCCCTCTCCTCATTAGATTAGTGTAGGAAGCGATTTCCACACACCTAGCTTCCTTTCATTGGGGGATCAAATGAATTTATTTAAAATTTATATTTTGTATGTAGTCCTTATTATAAGCTTCCCAAAAAGTATAATTTTAAATATATTTAATTTGATTATTATATTTATTTTTTTATTTCTTGTGAATATAGGTTTTTCAATGAACATCAAGGTCTTTGTTTCACACATACGAAAAAATAGGAAAATAGAGAAAAAAATTCTAAAAAATACATGTCCTCTAGGTATTGATGTCCTTATTCCAACAAAAAAATTTGAATTTTGATACATACAACAAAAGTTATGTTGGACATAATACGCCTGTATCTAAATTATAATTGGTTTGACTTCAAAACTTAATTAAAAAAAATAGTGATCAAAACATTATGAAACCAAATGCATCCTCTAGATATCGATGTTACCAATTTAAATTAAAAAGAATCAGAATTTTAACCTTTGTAGAAAAAGTTATGTGCGACATAATACACATCACTTTAAAAAAATGTTGTTTACTATTAAAAACTAGTTATCAAAGGAGACGCAAAATTTTTTACAATTTAACTCCAATTTTTTTTAAAAAAATATATTTAGAATCTACAGACAAAATCTCACAAATCACTAGTTCGCATCATCTTCAAATTCCTAACGGTTTAGTGGCTATACATGTTAGAAAGTAAAGATTTAGTTCAAAATGTTGATTTCAATGTCAAGTGTGGCCAAAAATATAACCCATTATTGTGGGATGATCCCGTCACAAATATGAAGTTTTCACTAAATTTAAGGAATTTAAAATTTTAGCTAAAAAATAATTAGACCATAAGATAAAGGTTTTGAGATTTGACAATGGAGGGGAATACTGTTTTAAGGAATTTGATGAATTATGTAAGTATGCATATATTGTTAGACAGAAGACAACTCCATATACACCACAATAGAATGGAGTGGCAGAAAGGATGAATTTGACAATAATGGAAAGAGCCAGAAGTATGTTGAATGAATCACAGTTGAACAAATGCCTTTGGGCAGAAGCTGTGTGTACTGTGAACTACTTGGTTAACAGATCTTCATGTAAGACTCTTGTTTCAACTTATTTTGAAAATGTGGATAGGTAAGAAACCTTTTGTTTCACATTTAAGGGTATTTGGCTTTGAGGCTTATGTTCATGTACCTAAAGAAAAATGAACTAATTTAGATCCAAAAGCTAAAAAATATACTTTAATTGGATATGGTGATAATGTAAAAGGTTATAAGCTTTGGAATCCACTAACTCGAAAGATTATCTATTCTAGAGATGTTATTTTCAAGGAACTTAGTGTTATTTCAGAACCTGAACAACCAAAGGAAAAAGAAGAAAAGGTGAAGAGAGTGCACTTTGATTTAGAGCATGAATATGCACCTCAAGAAAAACATAATGATGGATTGGGGGGTGAAGAAGCAGAAGAAGACTCGAGTGAAAGTTCTGATGAGGAAGAATCTGTTGTGATAGAAGAAGTTGGTACAGATGAGCATGCAGAAGAACCTGAAGAGTCTTTTACTCCACCTCTGAGAAGATCCACAAGACAATGAAACCCAGTTGATAGGTATAGCCCACCAGATTTCCGTTGTGTATTTTATTTATTGAGTATTGATGATGAACCTAAATCCTACATAGAAACTATTCATGCAGATGATAGTGAGTCCTAATAGTTAGCCATGTAGGAGGAGATGATGGCTTTAGACTCTTGCAACACATGTGATCTTGTTTATTTGCTTAAAAGAAGAAAGGCCATAGGTTGCAAGTGGGTCTTCAAGAAGAAGTTTGGAACAGATGGTTCATTGGAGAAGTACAAGGCTAGATTGATAGCCAAGGGCTACTCCTAGAGAGAGGGTGTTGATTTTGGTGAAATTTTCTCTCCTGTTGCTAAATTATCTTCCATTAGATTTCTTTTATCTATTGCTACAACATATGATTTTGAGGTTGAGCAAATGGATGTTAAGACTATATTTTTGCATGGAGATCTTGAGGAAGAAATTTACATGCAATGACCTATAGGTTTTGAGGTAAAAGGGAAAGAACATTGGGTTTGCAAACTAAAGAAGTCTCTTTATGGTTTGAAACAGTCCCCAGAATGTGGTACCAATAATTTGATTCATTTGTGTTTGAATTAGGTTTTGTTAGAAGTGAGGAGGATCATTGTGTTTACATTTATTGTATTGATGATTCTATTTTGATTATTGCATTGTATGTTGATGACATGTTATTTTTCAGCAATACTAAGGGTATGATCAGTGAGTTGAAAGCCCAACTTTTAGGTGCATTCAAAATGAAGGATCTTGGAGCTTCCAGGTATATTTTGGGGATGGAGATCAAAAGGGATAGAGGTAATAGAAAGCTTTAGTTATCACAAAGTAAGTATGCGAATACCATTTTGCAAAGATTTAGTATGCAGGACTGTAACCCAGCTAGAGTTCCTTTACCCATTGGTACTAAGCTTTTATTAGATATGTGTCCAAAGAATGAGGACGATTTAGAGGATATTTCTAATGTGCCATATGCTAGTGTTGTAGGGAGTTTGATGTATGTAATGGCTTGCACTAGACCAGATATTGCCCAAGCAGTGGGAGTTTTGAGCAGATTTATGTCTAACCCTAGTAGACAACATTGGAATTATGCGAAGAGGGTGTTTAGATATCTAGCAGGTACTCTTGATTACTATTTGGTTTATTCTAGTGCTGACAATGCTGACAAAACTTTGGACATACAAGGATTTGTTGATGTAGATTGGGCAGGTGAGTTGGATAGTCAAAAGTCCAGCAATGCCTATGTATTTACTTTTACTTGGCGAAGTAGTGAATTGGATGAGTAAAAGGCAGCCCATGGTTGCTTTGTCCACCACCAAAGCAGAGTATATGGCTGCTACCCATGTCTCTAAGGAGGCACTTTGGTTGAGGAGATTGTGTACAGGTATTGGTTTTGATTGGAAGATCTTTCAGATTGGTTGTGATAGCCAGCATGCTATTTGTTTGGCCAAGAATCCTATGTATCATGCTGAGACTTAGCATGTTGATGTACAATATCACTTTGTTCAAAAAATGGTTTTAAATGGACAGATTGAGTTGAAGAAAGTAGACACTCAGGAGAATGTTGCAGATGTTTTGACCAAGCCTATGAACACAAAGAAATTTGTTTGGTGTAGAGAGGCCATGGGCCTTGTGTCTAGTGCCTGATTATTTTATTGTTTTCCTATGGGTATTTACAATGTATGATTTCAAGTGGGATAAAGTTAGGATTAAGGTGTCATCAACCTTGTAAATTGTATGTAATTTATTATTCCTATTATTGTTTGTAAGTCACCCATAAGGGATGAAAGGTTTTGCCAACAGTGATCTTGTTTCAATTGCATGTTTATATCCGGTACCCTATGCTAATTCATTCGCAACAGGGGGGTTGCAGGAGGGTTTCCCCCTTGCGAGGGATCTGGGGGGATCATCCCCCTGGTAGGGGGTCTGGGGGCCATGTGCCCCAGTGGGGGTTTGGGGGAAGTGCCCCCGAAACCACTTTTTATTTAAATTTTATCATTGTAAATTTGGACCATTTTTCATTAGGTCACAGATCTGATGGTCGATATTATGTCAGTTTTTTTACCCTAGAAGGCAACCCCCTTCTACAAGGATATTTGTACTACATTTTTTAGTAGAGTTGAGAGTAACAAATGCTATTGGATTAAAGACTGAAGAAGAAGAGGAAGTGCATGTATTGTAATATCATATTTGAGGATAATACAACTTGGAGTTGGTGGAGTTTTTTACCTGAAAGGATTTTCTCCACGTTACATATTGTGTTATGTGTTCAATTCTTAATGCATGTTATTTCTGTGTAGTGGGATTTTATTTCTGTTGCGATCTCCATTGATTCTACATTATTTAGAGGATAATAATAAGGTTTGAATCAAATTTCTGTTGTGTGGTTTGCACCTTCATTTCTAATATAGAAGTACTAGAAACTGCATATTGTAAACATATGTGAATATACAAGCCACAACGACGTTATATAGAAAAAGAGAGACCTAGCTCAAGAGATTAAACTAAGTCAAACCCTCTTCCATTAACATTGAGACACAAATTGAGCTTGACTTCTACCCTTGAGGGAGAGCCAAACTACAGGTGTTTTGTCTCTTTGTTGTATAGATGAGCATCAAGCCAAATTCAACCAATCTAGCTAGTGCAAATGATCAAAACCTAATTGAGAAAAAATGACTTATAGACGACAATTGGAAACAAAAATAGAAAATTAGAATAGATAGAATAGATGAGGAAATAGAGTAGAACAAGAACTTGGAGTGAAAATGACAAAGGTACTAGGGCACTAGGTGCCCTATACCCTTTCTAGGGTTTTACAGAAATTGAAGATGTCACCTGACTTGTACCTTCAAACCTTTCCTTCTCCCAAATTGATATCTCCTGAAACTAATTCTTTCAACCAGCACACACAAAAGAAGGAAAAAAATGTTGTAGCTATATAGGAGATTGCCTTAGCAAGCCCCCGTTTCGGTATTCCTACCTCATAGATAGCCAAGATTAGAACAAGATGTTGTGTGTGCTTAAAAACCCTATGTGTGAGTAGTAACATGCAAGATCTAATCAAATATATTAAACCCTAGCCCTAGATAACTCAAGCAAATAGGAATAGGAATGATGAAAGTTATACTTCACTAAAGGAAACGTACAACTTTACCTCAAGGATGAGGATTCAATGAAGGTTTGTTGAATAAGATGACGATGCGACCGTACCCTTGGAGGATACTCAAGTCAATCTCAAGTTGTTGGTTCCAACCCTTCTCCCAATTATGCAAAGTACTTCAACATAGGAATACTCAGATAGACTCAAGATCTCACTTCCTAGCTTTCATATGAATCTTTCCAAGAGCAAAGTCCTTCACTTGATCAATAAAAACTTGCAATAAACTCAATAGCATAGAGAGAATAACATAACATTTGCTTAAGGAGAGATTTTCATAAATCATCTAACATCTCATATCTAGTTTCAAATGGAATAGGTGACTTTATTTTATACAAGGCTTAATAAAATAGTAATTTGAATTAAAGAGTCGACATCATGTGCCAAAAAGCAAATTTGAGTTTAGGGTCGGCCTAACCATCAAAAAAGCTGACTTGTAGATCTAAATTTCCTCCCTAAAAACAAAAGAGAGACTAGGGTGCTCAGTGCCTTAAGCCCTTTGAGCAAATTAAGGCGCACACCCACATTTAATGAGGTGCTAACTCCAATTCTCAAATTAGTTTCTGGGTTATGACAAAACTTTAACCAACATTATGATATTTTCTATAAATGGTGCCCAATTAGGACTTTAGGGTAGACCTAAAAGTTAACTAGTCTTTGGATCACTAAAGGGAGGAGCTAAACATAGTGAAATTGTGCTTAGACAATGAAGGAGCACAATTTATGACATAATATTTACCCCCCACTTTAGCGGTCATATGACACTACGTGCATATGCAAGCTAAAGGAGAGGAAAGTAAACATTGCAAAAGGATATCAAAAAGGATACTGTAGAGGACGTAGATTGTCACCAAGCAAGAGGGTGAAGCCCTCAGTTTGTGATCTTGCAAAACCACAGAGTCAAGAAATCGCTACCTGCAACAAAAAATGTACTTGTTAGTCCAAAACTCTAATGGGGAAAGGTGATGAGACATGATCAAGGAGAAATTTGTGGGTAGATATATTCTCCCCCCATTTCTGCTTGCTTCTTTAGGATGTAGAAAAAGGGTGGTGATCTTTCCACTTTGACTTTCCAGAGAACGTTTGATTAATATGCTTTGGTAGGGTCATTTCACTGACTAACGCCAAAACACAAAGAACATGATTGTTGAGATGACGAAACTAGGATTACAATGCAATGAATGATGCTCAAATCCAAGTTCTCTAGCCTAAGTTATTTATGGTTAGATTAAGAGAGGTTAAGGAAAAGGTGGTTTTTGACCCTAGAAAATAATCATGAGTTCTTAGCATTTTACTATAAATAGTAAAATAAGTTCTCATTTTTATCATCCATTTGTCATTTTCAGTCTTTGAGGAGTTTGAGAAATTAGGAGAGTGATTATGACGAACCGGAGTTTGTATCAACCACCGAGGTTGGATGCACTACGACGTTGAGTAGCTCAAGGACTAGTCGAGCATGGGGTAGGCTTCTGTCCAACTTGTATTTTCTATTCATTCTAATATTTTAATGTTTTTCTATCATTTTTAACCCAAAATGGGCACAGGAGACATTTTTATTGCCATCCTAGGGTGCCATTGTCCTTTTGGGGCACCCCCGACCCTTCTGAGCACCCAGGTCCTTTTTGAGCACCCCAGACCTATCTAGGCGGCTTGGTCCAAGATCAAGGCTATGATTGATTTCTTTTAGTGTTGATGAAGCTATTTGGTTTGAAGTCTGATGTACACTTTGTTTATAATGTTTCAGGATCTCCCAGGGATGCGAGAGCATGCCGGTGGTCACTTGTACACATTACTACGTAGTTGTTTAGGCACATTTACTAATGTAGAGATGGGACATCTTCGAGCTGTTGGATTACATGGTGGGTGTATATTATGTCTACAATGACATATCATCGTATGATGTTGATGGCGCTCATAGAGTGGTGGAACTCAGATACTTCCACCTTTCATCTTCTGATAGGAGAGATGATTGTTACATTAGAGGATGTGTACAAGATACTATGAATACCCATGCATGGTGAGACAATCAAGGTCATAGAGTAGAGGTCCGAGGACTACACTCCGGAAAGCCATAAGTACTGTCTTGGATGCACAGTGTTGTCAAGTGATTGAGGACACATTGATATTAGATTTCTAGAGCAGGGTGTAGTTGTTACACTGATCATACGTCGCATCATGATTGTTACCATCACACTAGTTTTTACACTTGATGGAAGAGACACACCTTCATGAGGGTCTAGTCCATACTATCATAATGATGGAGGAACAAAGGACTGTATACTCCTGGGGATGGAGTATGTTAGCTCATTTATACCATGATATGGGTCACTATGTGCATTATGAGGCACACAACTTGATGATATGTACACTCCTATAGTTATGGGTATTCGAGCACATCACATGTATGCGGCTAATGGGCTATTCGATAGAGCCTATCAAGACGAGTCCATGAACACATGCCTACGAGTTAAGGAGACCATAGATGGAGATGGGGTGATTTGTTATATTGAAGAGTTGTGTTAGACATGGTACATCAAGAGGTCATCATGTGGAGACCATATAGGGATTGCAGACCATGGATGGGATAGACTAGGCAACTAGCGAGGATGTAGAGAGATCAGTTTTTAGCCATTCATAGAGATCACAATGTAGTTGCGTTATATTATGACAGAGTGATGAGACAGTTCGGTCGAGTGTATGGAGTTCCTGCCACACAGCCATTCTATGTGTAGTCCTCACGTTGCGAGGTGCAGCCTCATGATTGGACATAGCTTACCATCATAGATGTGGTGTTGAGTGATCCAGATGATGTTATAGAGGATGATGATCCTGTCTTTGAGGCTGACAATGTAGGTGTTACCCAACATACACAACTTGGTGGGAGACATCATGTCCTACTCCTATCTTTCCTACAGATCATCCCATTGACGATCCTAGATCCTAGACCGAGTGAGGAGACAAGTCAAAAGAGTGGGAGGGAGACAACGGTGGAGATCATGCTAGAGGTGATGATGATGATGATGAGGATCCACCAGTTCCAGTGATGAGAAATAAATGACACTAGGTATTGAAGGGTGTAGGTGTCACCAAGGAGAGACCTAGGGCTTGACCTCATAGCCTACATCCACTGCGCAGAGTGTAGTGTCGCTTCGAGTGTAGGGAGTCGAGTGGTGGTGCCACTACAGTGCCCCCAATAGTGGGGATGACTGCATACATCAACATAGTCACCATTCCAATTGATCCATCATGGCAAGAGGGTGATTCTAGTGATGAATATATTTTGCTATTGTATTTATGTTTAAGATGCATAATGTTACTTTGATTGAGACATTGATATGATGTTTGTATTTTCTCTGCAGTTGGTAGTAGTGCATGGCGCGACTTTGTGAGTTGAGTCATAGCAGGTATGGTACCTATTGAGTTGACACAACAACTAGTGTGGGCTTGTTATAGGCCTCCACACATGGCGGATCGACATGCAAAGATATTTGATCCTATTTTGCGGTTGACAGCAGCGTATGAGGGATAAGTAGAACAAGATCAACTTATGATCGAGAGAGATTAGGTAATCCAGAGGGCAGTGGGTACCAAGGAGGCATGACATGCACTCTAGATATAGCTAGATTAGCATCGAGAAATAGCTACATCAAGGACTAATCACAGTTTTCTAAGTTATCTACAGGCTGAGGTGGACCGACTGTGAGTTGAGAGAGATCAATTCTAGCGGCTACACACATATGCCATGCGGGAGTTGGGAGAGCTTAGAGGTGATATTAGGGGATTATGATCGCGGAGTGCCTTTGGGACTCACTCACGATCAGTAGCCTCACACATACAACCATCTGTTACTCAGACACCACCAGGTCCCAAGGGATTTGAATGTCACAGTCTAGCGCCTTGATGAAATTTATTGTATTGTGTTATGACGCACCACAATTTGATGTAGTGGTGAACTTTTGTATGCAAACTCTTATGTCATGTATATATATGATTTTGATCCATGATTTATTATGTTTATGATAGATGCTATGTGTGATCTACTTGTGAAGTAAATGCAACAAAGATCTAGGTTTGTTTTATGCATGTATGTCAAATTTAAATACAAATGTGATTTGTGTAAAAAACTGTGTAATTGTTTAACAAATACAACAATGATTTATTTGATACATGTTCTAATGAAACACTCATATGTTTAATGAGATATTAAGATAAGATGTCTACGCATGATGAAATAATTCAATTGTGATCCAATGAAACAACGTTGTAACATTGTTAAATTAGATTCGACAATGATTATTGAACATGGTGCGCACCTAACATTTTATATGCTAATAACCAAGTAATTTTCTAAACTATGAAAAATATTTTAAAGAATCAAGACAAACTACATATTTTGTTAGGATTGAAGCAAACAATGAAAGAGGAAAATTTAAATTTACTAGATCTAACAATCATTTTCTTTATAAAGAAAGTGATAGCATACAAATGAAAAAATTTAAGCATAATATCTATGTAAATGCATAGTGTTAATAGATTCTTTAAGAGGTGTATTGTGCATATCAGATAATCTATAAGCACATGATTCGAAGACTTCACTCTTTTTTGCCTGTAGGTGCATTGACATTGTGTTGATTTTCATAAAGTATGAGATCTCTAACCTTGAATGAGCAATGAATGACATGTTCATTGTATGAGCATTGAATGGATTTTTGATTGGCTTGAAGATGTTCGAGAGAAATTATGCACTGTTCATCGAGCATCTCAAGTTGTTGAAGTCATAGTTCTCTTTCAGTATTCTCATTGAGAATGCCATTAAGAGAAATTCACAATGAAGGAATTTCTAACTCCAAAGGCATGATCACATTAACACCATATGCAAGGTTGTACAGGGTAGTACCCATAGCCATATGAACACTTGTTCAATAAGCTCATAATATGTATGATAATTTAGTATGCTAATCCTTTTGATGTTTGTTAACAATTTTTTGAAGAATTTTTTCAAATATTTTGTTAGAAGCTTCTGCTTGTCCATTTGGCTGTGGGAAATAAGGTGTAGAGAAACAATATTGAATATGATATCTTTTGAGGAATTTCTTCACATATTTGTTTTTAAATGATGCACCATTGTTAGAAACCAACGTGAAAGGACTAGCAAATCAAGAGATTATGTTATCTTGGATGAAATGACATATTACTTTAGCAGTCATGGATCAGAGATGAACCACTTTGATCCACTTCATTAAATAATTGGTAGCTATGAGAATGAAAGAGTGTCCTTGGGAAGGAGGATAAAATTTTCCAATAAGATCCAAGCCCCACACAAAAAATGGCCAAGGTGAAGCTTGAGAATGAAGTTCCAAGGTAGGAGCTCGAATGAGATTGTTATGTTGTTGACACTGTGGGCACTTTTTGACAAAGGAAAATGAATCTCATTCCATGGTCTACCAATAGTAACCCATACGAAGTAACTTTTGAATAAGAGATTTCCCACCGAAATGTCCTCCGTAGGCACCTGAATGTGCCATTTCTAGGGCAATCAGAATCTTAGAATTATTAAGACAATGAGGAGACCTTCATAGCTTCATCGATATAGTATATTTGACAAGATATAACATGCTGCAAGCTTGTGTATGCGAGTTTAGACACTTTTGGATGCTAGATCATGAAAGGTACCATCATGTAAATACTGAAGTATATGGGAGTACCATTCATCTGAATCTATGTTATAACAAAAGGAGATATCAGATATTGAAAGTGTTTTGAGATTATGTTCATGATAAATTGATAGTTCCCTGAAGAATCGTCAAGGGATATAAGGGAAGCAGCACTTGCCATTGCATCTACATGTTGATTTTCTTTTCGTGAAATTGTGTCGATTGTGAAAGATGAGAAGTTTTTCAATAATGATAAGGCCAAGTCTTGATACTGAGATAACTTATCTTTCTTTTCCTGATAAGATCTAGTGACTTGTCTTATGATCAATTGAGAATCACCAAATATACAAATGTGTTTAATGTTGAGAGACAATACGATACATAAGCCAAAAATTAGGGCTTCGTACTCTGCAATGTTGTTGGTACATAGAAAATTGAGACAATAAGATAGAGGAATCGACTTACTTGTAGGAGGTACTAGTATAACACTAGCATTAGAGCTAGTTTGACATCTAGAACCATCGAAGAATAGATTCCACTTAACATCAACATCCAGAGAAAGGATTTGATCATCAAGGAATGATTCTTGATTCGGAATAGCAAATGGTGAAGGAGCTTCAGCTAAGTGGTCGGTCAACAGTTGGCCCTTAATTGCATTTTGGGAGACAAACTAAAGTTCAAATTATGTTAACAACATTACCCACTTCGCTAAACGTCTTGAAAGATCAGTTTTAGCAAAGAGATGTTTCAAAGGATCAAATTTTACAATTACATTAATTGTATCGTTTAAGAAATAATGTCTCAGTTTTTGTGTTGCAAAAATGAGAGCTAGGCACTACATTTCTATCAAAGAATATTGTATTTCATAATTGAGAAAAGTTTGGCTAATATAATATACATTGCGTTCTTTGCCATTGTCATCATGTTGTGCTAACAAAGCTGCGACAACATTAGGAGATGTAGATGTGTAAAGGATAAATGGTCACCTAGAGACAACAAGTTGTAATATAGGAGGAATAGATAGAAAACTCTTGAGATCACTTATCCGATTTAAAGTTTGATTATTTCTTGAGTAGTTGTGTAAAAGGGTGAGTCCGATCTTCAAGTTGTGAGACAAATCGACGAATGACTTGTATCTTCCTTGTAAACTATGAAGTTGTGAAATTTTTTAGGAGGTGACATGTTAACAATGGCGTTAATCTTTTTCTTATCCACCTCAATACCACGATGTGAAACAATAAATCCAAATAGCTTACCGCTATCAATGCCAAAGACGCATTTACAAGGATTCAAGCGCATGTTGTATTTATGTATACGTTCAAAGATTTGATGGAGAATTTTGATGTGATCCTGGAGCAAAATGAATTTGGCTAGAATATCATTGACATAATACTCTAAAATGTTATGCATGAAATCATGAAAGATAAGTGTTATAGCATGTTGATAAGTTGTACCAACGTTCTTTAATCTGAACGACATGACAACCCAACAAAATGTTCCCCAAGGAGTTATAAAAGCTATTTTATATTGATCCTGAGGATTGATGAATATTTGATTATAACCAAAGAAACCACCCATAAAGGAGAGTAATGCATGGTCTACAGTGGAATCGACAATCATATCAATATTAGGAAGATGAAAGTCATCTTTTATAGATGCTTTATTTAAATATCAAAAATCTTTGCAAATTTGAATATGGTTGTCAGATTTAGCGACAAACACGATATTTGAGATCCAAGGTGAGTAGTCAATAGGGAAGATAAAGCCTGCTTGTAGAAGCTTCTCTATCCCATCTTTGACCAACAGTGCAACCTTAGTATTCATTTTGCGTATCTTTTGTTTTACCAGTTTAGCATCAGGATGAATGACAATATTATGTGTTACCACCTTAGGCTCAATCCCAGGCATATCAGAGTATGTCCAAGCAAAGAGATCAGGGTATTCATGTAAGAGAGATGTAAGTTTTTGATTTTATTCAGTATTTAAACAATTTCCAATAGGCATGACTTTTTCAGGGTCATCTTTATCCATCAAGACATTGATAGTTTTCTCGTTAAGGAGAGTACTATGGTCTGGAACATTAGGAGGATGAAGGGATTCCATAGGTGACTCATGAGATTCCAAAGTACCATTAGATAAACAAGCATCTTTCCTAAAGTATGCTTTTGCATTTAAACAATAAGGAAAGCCATGATCATGATGGTAACGAGGCAAATGATCATAAGCTCATAGGAATTCAGCCAAAGCTTCATCTGTTGAAAATCTATCCAAAGGAACATTTTTAGAATCACAATTTGTTTCAGTCAATTCTGGATATACCAAATTAAGTGTAGATGAAGAGATTGTGTTTACATTTAGATTAGGATGATGAGTGGCTTTAGTGGGCTGTAAAGGATGATAGCCAAGTCCAAATGAAGAGTAATGTGGATTAGCCTCTAAGGGGACTTTAATACCTTGTTCCTTTATACTACAACCATTACCGTTGTATCCACATTGAGAGAGAATTTGAAAACCTCGACCATAAATAGATGCTATTTCTGCAGAGGAAGGAGGCACCTCATAGGTCTTATATTTTGTATGTCATGTCCCCTTTTTATTTAATTCATGTTGGAGGAGATATTTTCAAATTCAAAATATTTTCCTCGGACTAAGGTATAGAAATTGGAAAATGATTATATCTAAAATTGGTTATTTGGGCCCGAATCATTTATTAATTCTTATTTATGACAAAAGGGGTCAAATAATTAATTTAATATTATTATTTTGGATTATTTACCCAAGGAGGGGCGTGGTATTTTATGTGAGAAGGTTTGTAACCTCCAGGTTTAGGTGGCAGTCTATTATTAGCAGATTCCTTGGCAGTTTTTATGACAACTTGCATGTAGAGAGTTATTATTTAATTTTGGTGGGGAATCTTGCAGTGGTCATTATGGTGGGCCTATTTTGGAGGGAAAATGATATAATAATACTATTTTATTATTTTTCCAAGAGGGGGTCATTTGGGTTTGCTCCTCTATATATTTGCAGGCAAAAACACATTTCAGGCATGTCAATTTATCATACAGAAACTCTGCCGAAAATTGTCTGGACACTTGTGTTCATACAAAATCTTCTGTGGACGAAAACCCATTGGAGATTAGAATCAGAGGACAAAACCACTTTGGTTCAAAGAGAAATTTCACTTGGAAATTGTATTGAAGATTAAAGATTTGTAGTTAGTTCAGTAGTTTCAAATGTTGTGTGTGTTGCAGGTTGCAGATTAAGTTTTGGAGAGAAGTTGCTGTGGTTTTGGTGTTGTGTGTTGTAAATTGATTTTCTGTTGTGGAGCAGATGATTTCTGTTCATATGTTGTTTTAGATCAGTACCATAAATTATTGTATCCATCTTTCAGTTGGGCGAAGATTGTGTGTAATTTGTGTTGTTTAGCAGTGTGTTTCCTAGAAGTTATTGTGGGTATTTTAGCAAGTGTTGTATCCAGATTTGGTTGTTGTCACATAAGTGACTTGCTGCTATTTTAAATCAGTTTTTGGCTATTTATTTTCCCTACCATATAGTTTTCCAATGTTGTGGAGCTATATTTGTAGCTTGGGCAAAATAGTGTTAATTGGCAGTGTGTTTGCAGGTTTGGAGTGTGTAGTTTGAGCAGTTTTCAATGTGGTGTTTTCAAGTTTATTTCAGCTTGTTGATGTTGTTATTGTGACTTTAAATCAGTCCCATTTCACTGTACTTTCATCAGAGAATCAGTTAATATAAGATTGGGCTCATTCATTATCATTTATGTGCTTCTGGGTGAAATCAGGTGTAGTGAAATTGTTAGTTTTGTATGCATATTTGTGTTTGTCATTAAATATGGAAAATTTATGATATGTAATAGCATGAGGCCATGCCATTACTGATATTTGAAGATAATTATCAGTATTTAATGTTTAAAGAAGTTTCCCTTTGCATTTGTGTTAAAATTACCAATCTCGGGATCAATTAGTGTAGGGGAAAATTGGGGGTTTTGAAAGTTAATTAAAATTTTATTTTTAGATTTGATTGTTGGATGCAAATATTTTTTTTGGGACATTACAGTGGTATCAGAGAATGATCTTGCTAGCCTGTAGGGTACATTGAATTGTTTATCATGGGAGGATTCTTGAGATTTTTAAAAGATGAGAAAAATGCAGATAAAATGATGGAAATACAGAGAAACCAAGATAAATTGATCCATTCACTTAGAAAGTTGCAGGATAGCATGCACAATTTATTTCTAGCTAAAACATCTCAAAAAGAAGAAGGTTCTTCAAACAATGGTGTAGCAAATAATGTTTCCCCTAGAGATTCAAAATCCATATGTTTACCTGAAGATGATCATGAGAGTTCTCAAATGGCATGCAAAGTACAACTCCATGACTAATGAAATCAAAGTTGATGTCTTGGGGAGAGTATGTGAAGTTCCTCAGGAAGAGTGAACTTTGAAAAAGTGGTCAAGGGCATTACTAGATTCAAGGTAATGGGGAGTTGAGGAATAAGTTTAAGGGAGGATTCCAGAAGAAGCCATATCATGCACCCACACCTGCACAAAAGAATACAAGTCTAACTATTATAAAGAAGATGGATGAAGACACCAAAAATGAATTGAGAATAAAAAGGCTTTGTTTTACATGCAAAGAATCTTGGGAGCCAAGTCAAAGATGTGGGAGCAATGAAGAGAGAAAGCTAGAAGAGGGACCAAGAGAACCTGAAAGGGAGATAATGGAACTAGAAGGGGTGATGGATACACTTGAGTCACGACTTCAAGATGAGGAAGAAATAGTGATGTTGCAACATAAAGAAAAATCAGATTTACAAGAAATTGAAAGGAAGCAAAACTTAGAGGAATCCACCATACAGTTTGAAGGTAAAAATTTGTTGGTCATAAAAGATGTTTATTTGACTTCTGATGATTGCATGTTTCAAGGGAATATTGATGAAGTCAAGGAGGAAGTATCACTTGTTGAATACAAAAGTGAGGAAGTTGCTCTTGCTCAAAACTCTCCAATAAATCTTTAAAAGATTGAATCAATTCTACATAAGGGAGATCTGCAGGATATTTGTAAACTTGAAGGTGAGAAAAATATTTTATGTCATCAGGTTGATGGTGTTGTATTAGAGGTCTCAACAAGGGAAGACTTACATGTGAAGCATTCCTACAAAAGAGAAAATAATGTCATGAATCAAATAGTTTATGAGGAGGAGTTTCAGGATGACCATATTGAGAGGTATGTACATGAGGAAAGTTCTTCACCAGACACTAAGGTTGGACTTCAGCTTGCTGAATTTTTTGGATTAGCAACTAGTGGTATGCAATTTGATTATCTTCATGATTGTAGATTATGGCATGAAAGTAATAATACTAGAAAAGATTTGATGCTTTATAATCTATCATTACAATTTTCTTGTAGTCGTGAAAAACATCATATGGAGGATGAAAGAAATCAAAGTTTCTCATACATAATGGTGTGGGATCCTGGTGCTTATTCTAAAAAGCTACAAAAAAGGAATATGGAGAAACAAATGAAGGTTGAACATCTTGATGGATTTATTATCATATTTGCAAATAGATTCACCATTCCATGCACTTGGAGAAGTAGAAAATTTAATACAACCTTGAGTGAGAACAAGGTATGTTTTGAATGTTATGTTATGAGGACTAACAAGGTTATGGAAGTTCAATGTCTATAGTTCTTGAAGCAACTCATGGGAAACAGTAATTCTTTCACTTTCATGCATCTCAAGGGTTCAAGTAGAATACTTTCAATTCAAACAAAGAGTTATGTAAGTTTGCATTTTAAGTTGAGAAATGAATCAAATCTGATTATGGATATGATTCATAAAGTGTTTAATGATGTGGTAGAAAGTGATGATTTCTATGTTGATGTATTGGGAGAAATTAGCATGGTTATGGATGAAGGATGGTTGCATTTCTTTGGTAAGCTATTACAAGTTCACAGATCTAAGGAGTTCAAGTTCACACCTGAAGAAATAGATGTCATGTTTGGAGGTGTCACTAAGGAAAATTTGAGAATGGTCATAGATAAGAGGACTTCTTACATGATTCAAAGTTGTAGGAGACTTGTTATTTGCATTCACAAGTACTATAATCTACTACTTTTAGGGTTGCTAATTTTGAAGGGTTTCAGGAGTGTGCAAATGTTTGTGAAGGGATTTTTTATCATTACATGGTTAATTGTAGCTTCCATATTGCATAAATTTCTGATTTTAATGTCTCCTGACTTTGAATGGCTGATTACAATCATGCACACTTGCATATGAGATGATTGTTACACATTCATGAGTATTGCAGCCTATGGTATAGTGGGAATTCCAATCTTGGGAAAAAGTATCTTCCAGTTTGTGACCACCAATGGCAAGTTTCTAGTTCATACATGGTCTCCCATCAATGTTACTTTGACTAAATGGATGATTCTTGCTCAGGTTTATCATTTGTTTAGTTATTGCATCATTTATATATGGTTGATTTTGATGATTTCAGTTATGGACAATGATATATTGGTGTATTTGGAGGAAGCTTCCTTTCTTGGTGATGTTAGTAGAAGGTCTCCACTACTGGTGACAATTATTCCATCCATAATAACACTAATTGGGAGGAGATTCAGGGAGGTTTGTGACTGTAATGTTTTGTTTTCAGCTTACATGCAAGTTGGTTTGTGCCATGATTTTGAGAGTCCAATTCATAGTAACATTATGAAACCCATTGGAGCTCAGGACTATAACCACAATTGTTTGCATTGGTTATTCTATTTGATACTTACATGATTCAAATCTTATGGGCAATATAACATGTTTCTTGCATGGTTTAGATGGTGGCACCTTGGAGGTTGTTGCTACAATGCTACACATCATATGTTCACTAGTATGATTCCACTTGAGGCATTATGTGTTTATGGTGCACTAACTTTCATTGGTTTAATGTATATAGCTGAAAGGATGGGGGTTTCTCATCCCTACATAACCATGAGAGTTCTAGCTCCTATATTTACCAGAGTGCTATAGAGGAAGTTGGGTAAAGTAGCATTGGGTGAGTTTACAGAAGCCCTACAGGAGGATGTTGATCAGTTTGAGATGTGGAGAGAAGGCATCATTCATCATCACATCAAGAAGGAGCATGAAGGGTTTTGGTTTCCTTCATTATTTGATCTAATTCAAATATGGAAAGGTTTAATCATGCATTTCATTGTGGATTACCTAAAGGTGAGCATTTATGATGTTATGAGTCATGTACATTTCTTTGTAATTTATCCTTAGGAGGACAAGTTGTTTTACAAAGAGGTGATCAAAATACATGAGTTGTACAAGGATATTGCACATGCTAGAGAGGGTAAATCTTGCAGTGCTCTTTGGAAAAATTTGTCACACTTGACAGGTACAGGATTGAGGCTTTATGAGCAGTATAGCATGACTTATCACAATGGAACAATGGTTTTTGAGAAATTTGAGTCTGTATTGCTTAAGGACAAGCAATCTTGGGAAGGGCGGACTTGTCATGTCCCCTTTTTATTTAATTCATGTTGGAGGAGATATTTTCCAATTCAAAATATTTTCCTTGGACTAAGGTATAGAAATTAGAAAATGATTATATCTAAAATTGGTTATTTGGGCCCGAATCATTTATTAATTCTTATTTATGACAAAAGGGGTCAAATAATTAATTTAATATTATTATTTTGGATTATTTACCTAAGGAGGGGCGTGGTATTTTATGTGAGAAGGTTTTTAATCTCTAGGTTTAGGTGGCAGTCTATTATTAGCAGATTCCTTGGCAGTTTTTATGACAACTTGCATGTAGAGAGTTATTATTTAATTTTGGTGGGGAATCTTGTAGCGGTCATTATGGTGGGCCTATTTTGGAGTGAAAATGATATAATATACTATTTTATTTATTTTTCCAAGAGGGGGTCATTTGGGTTTTCTTCTCTATATATTTGCAGGCAAAAACACATTTCAGGCATGTCAATTTATCATATAGAAACTCTACCGAAAATTGTCTGGACACTTTTGTACATACAAAATCTTCTGTGGATGAAAACTCATTGGAGATTGGAATTAGAGGATGAAACCCCTTTGGTTCAAAGAGAAATTTCATTCAGAAATTGCATTGGAGATTAAGGATTTGCAGTTAGTTTAGTAGTTTCAAATGTTGTGTATGTTGCAGGTTGCAGATTAAGTTTTGGAGAGAAGTTGCTATGGTTTTGGTGTTGTGTGTTGTAGATTGATTTTCTGTTGTGGAGAAGATTATTTCTGTTCATATGTTATTTCATATCAGTACCATAAATCATTGTATCCATCTTTCAGTTGGGCGAAGATTGTGTGTAATTTGTGTTGTTTTAGCAGTGTGTTTCCTAGAAGTTATTGTGGGTATTTTAGCAAGTGATGTATCTAGATTTGGTTGTTGTTACAAAAGTGACTTGATGCTATTTTAGATCAGTTGTTGGATGTTTATTTTCCCTACCATACAATTTTCCAATGTTGTGGAGCTATATTTGTAGCTTGGGCAAAATAGTGTTAATTGGCAGTGTGTTTGTAGGTTTGGAGTGTGTAGTTTGAGCAGTTTTCAATGTGGTGTTTCCAGATTTATTTCAGCTTATTGATTTTGTTATTGTGACTATAAATCAGTCCAATTTCACTATACTTTCATCAGAGAATTAGTTAATATAAGATTGGGCTCATTCATTATCATTTATGTGCTTCTGGGTGAAATAAGGTGTAGTGAAATTGTTAGGTTTGTATGCATATTTGTGTTTGTCATTAAATATGGAAACATTATGATATGTAATAGTATGAGGCCATGGCATTACTGATATTTGAAGATAATTATTAGTATTTAATGTTTAAAGAATTTTCCCTTTGCATTTGTGTTAAACTTACCAATCTCGGGATCAATTGGTGTAGGGGAAAATTTGGCGTTTTGAAAGTTAATTAAAATTTTATTTTCAGATTTGATTGTTGGATGCAAATATTTTGTTTGGAACATTACATTGTAGTATAAGAATAAGTGTTATCATCATTACTTTTCAAAGAGATCTTAGGTGTCTTAGGAGTAGAAATTGAAGAAACCTTAGAATTTTATGGTTTTGATAGTGAGATTTTATACTCCCCTACAAAGGTAGTTGTAAAGTCTAATGAAACCCAATCATCTCCAAAAAAGGTATTCGAAGGTGAATAAAATTCTTCTACAATAACCTCCACAGGAAAGGGAGACGAATTGATTTTAGAAAGAGGAGAAATGAAAGTAAAGGGCTTAAAATATTGTCTATTTTTAGCCTCAGTTTGTAAACAACTTTTTGGAATCGGATCAACTTCGATTGTTTGGAGCTTATTGTTATAAACAAACTTAATTGATTGATGAAGGTTAGATGAGATTTCCCCCATGGCATGAGTCCAAGGTCTATTGAGAAGAAGATTGTATGAAAAAGAATTAGGCATGACATGGATAAGGGTAGGCAATGCCACATGACTAGCATTAACATTTAAGGTAATAGTACCCAATGATTGTCTACCAATATTATTAAAGCCATGAATGTTGAGTTTATCTAGTTTAATGAGAGATGTATCATCATTAATTTTATGTAACATGTCTATGCCACAAACATTAAGACCTGATCCACCATCCATCATGGTACGTCTAACTCTCATTTTATTAATAATGACAAATATCATAAGAGGCTCATATTAGTTTTAAAATTCTATGGGAGGTAATTCATGTGGTTGAAAAATAATATCTATTTTTGTCACATGCATATAATCTAACAGAGCTGCTACATTATTCGGCTTAACAACAGGCAGAACAATCACCTTTTGTAAAGCTTCTTGGAGCATTCCGTGGTATGTAGGTGATGTTTGTATCAACTCCCATAAAGAGATATTTGCTAGAGTAGCATGAAGCTTCTCAACAAGATCATAATCTCTACTAGTATGAGTAGGTAGACAAGGTGCTTGAGGAAGAAAATGTTGAGAAGGTGGAAGAGAAGTCAGAATAAATTGTATTTGTTTCTTTTGTTTATTGTTTCTAACGTTGTATGTGTGAACAACTTCATGATTCACACTAGGTTGCTGCGACACATTTTGATTGAGTGGACTATTTATAGTGATTTGTTTTGCATAGTTCAAAATATAACTGCGAGGTCTAGGTGCTTTTGGAGAATCTCCTATAGGAGCATCATTACGAAGATACACAACAATTTTGGGTTTCTCATGCTCTTTTGGGGAATCAGAAACATAAATTATATTGATGATTCTTTGAAATAGAGATGGTTTATGAGTCATAGAGGATGTTTCTAAAGAGATTAAGTCATCCAAGGCTTCATCTAACATGTCAAAATCATCACTACTAAATGGTACATCAAATGCGTTAAAATATTGAACAAAATAATTTGACATAGTTCCATCCTACTTTTTCAAACTTTATAAAGTAAAGAAGAGGGAATGAAATGAAGTTTCTTTATGCACAAAATTAAATATACCAAGCTATCAACAACAATGCCTTAACTATGTTAACCAATGGCTAGCTAAAACAAACAATTTTTTTTTTCAATTTTCAAGCTACAATTACCATAAAATGAGATTTTAGATAACCCTAATCAATGTATATGGATGAGTGCAAGATGTATAACTAAGAAATGTGTATCAAACTTAGTTATAATTGTTGCAAGTATGTGCAATCAGTGTTGTCATTGATGTCAACAAGCTTGTGTTGTCATTGGTGTCAACTGCGTCAAGAGTATGAGTTAAGAAATAATGCAAGAGTATGAGTAGTTTGTGTTGAGTAGAGATCAGAGATAAGGTTGAGCAGAGATGAGGATGTTGCAATGATATGAGCTATTTGATTAAGTTTCCTTGCTGAAGGTGATTTGGTTGCTTTGTGGAGGTGTTGAAGATGTTGAGAATATGCTTCTGTTGGTTGGTTTCCAAGTGCTTTTGAGAAAATTTGATTAATAAAGGGTATAGTATGTTGAAGATGTGTTCTGATTTACAGAGCAATGTTCTGGTTTTGCTCCGCATTTATCCCTTATTGAAGATCTACTTTTGTGGTTTGAATATGTTGTTTAGAGTTGTTATATTCCAAATTTTATACTCTGGTTCATATTGCAGAGAAAGTTGTGTTCACCAGTGTGTGGACTGTGTTTTTGAGTTGTGCAGAGGTGTTTGGGAGAAACTATTTTGCTCTGAATTTCTTTGTAGATTTGTTTCTGGCTTTACGGTTTTGGATTTATGCTTATAAGGTCTATATCTTTCTTCAGTTCAATTTGTTCATGGTTTGGTGCTCCACAAGTTCATTTCTTGAGTTGCAGTTGATGACAGAGTAATCTAAGTGTTCCAATGTGAACTTTCATCAGGTGAAAGATGTTGCAAAGGATTTTGTTGGTTTTTAGGTGCTTGTGGATGTTTCTAGATCATGTTCAAGCTTGGTGCATGGTTCGCATGTTGTATTTTGGTTTTGAGGAACCGTGCACTTAAAAGTTCATAGTGTTAACACAAGTTTGGCCGACTTGGTTGTTTACACTAATTGCAGTTGTGCTTCATTAATTATGGAAGCATGGAATAATGTGTAAGAGTGGATTTAGGTCCATGCTAAGATGTGGTGTGGTCCACATTCATTCCTTTCCTCCACGGGAATGTTTAGGGCCAAACCTAATTTGAATTTTCTGGGTTAAGATGTGTTGCCGACCTTGGAGAATGATTTCAAGGTTGACGATGGTATAAATAAGTGTCAAGGATTCATGACTGGGTGTATGCATGATGAATATGATATTTGTGATGTGAATTTGATTAGGGAAGTCAGAGATTTCATGTGTTAGGCTACTAGATGTAGTGAGCAGAAGGTGTCTACTATTCTTCAGTGTTGTTGCAAAGGTGATGTTTGTGTTGTGGTGAATGTTGAGCTTCATTAGAACTATACTCCATGCATATGTTAGATGCAATTATATCAGTTCATCCCTGGCCGTGAGCCTCCTCTTCTATCTCTTTCTTTTGGGTAGTGAGTCCTTTGACAATGAGCCTTTCTTTCTTTCTTCTGGGTAGTGAGCCTTTTGTAATTCATTGTTGTTACTACTTTAAATTGTGAGCTAATCCTCATTGTGGTTTTTCCCTTCTTAGGTTTTCCACATAAAATATGGTGTTGTCATGTGTTTGGTGTTGTTATGATTCAGTTTCTCTTATTTACTTTTCATACTTAATCATCATAACAAGTTTAAAGGTTAATGTGGATTTGAATGTTTGTGAGGGTGAAGTCTATGATACAATTGATTCACCCCCCTCTCAGTTGTCTTGTGCATTCAACAATTGGTATTAGAGCTTGGTTCCCTGGAAGAAGCTTTTCTGCTTGAGGAAGATCCTGGAGCTTGAACACATGGCAGCTAGAAAGTTTCCTACTCCTCTGGAAGAGATTCCTATTGTTGAATCTTTAGAAGATGAGTGCATGTCTATCAATAATGAATAACTCAAGGTTGCTCTTGAGGACCTAGAGAGGATTGAAGAAGAAATCAAAGATCTAAAGGAGGATGTCAAAGAAGTAGATGGATGTATCAAAAAATTAAGAGAACAAGTCAAGAAGTTAAAAGAAAGACATAAGGAGGTTAGTGAACAATTGAGGCCAACAAATGAATCTATGAATGGTTTGAAAGTGCAAGTTGAAGAAAAGGCAAGGATTGAGGAATATCTAAACTTAATGGTGAAAGGAAAATCTAAAGAATGTATAAGGCTTGAACAAGAAGTTGTGAATCTAAAATCAGATCTAGAGAAGGCAAAGATTTATGAAGAAAAATTGAAGATAAGTTCTACAAAGCTTGATGAGATGATTGCAAGTCAAAAAATTTCCAATGATAAAGAAGAATTAGGATTTGAAAAAAGTGAAAGCTCAATATCAGGTCAAGCATCAAATGCTGAAAACAAGAAGAACAATGGAAAGCATATCCGGAGTCAAAAGTATAAAGCTAGAAGATCACCAATTAGACAACCTAATGCTCAAAGGTACCCATCTTTCAATGGTTATTGTTATTCTTGCAATCAATTTGGACATAAGGATACATAATGTAGGAGCAGAATGAATCAAAATGTTCCATCTATCTCTGGTCAATGTTTTACATGCATGAATGTCGGTCATAAAGCTAATGAGTGCATAAGTCAAAGGATGGATGGCTATAACAATGGTAGAATGAATCAATCCTTAAATGGATACTATTATACATGCAATAGATTTGGGCACAAATCTAACCAATGCAGATCTAGAATGAATGGAAGGAATACTGTTTAGAGGAATGTTGTTTGCTACAATTGCAATAAGCCTAGACACATTTCAAATTTATGCAGAAGTAGAAGCATGAAGAAGAATAATCTGGTAGAAAAGAATAATCTAGTACAAAAGGTTGATCTGACATAGACTAAGAAGGAGATGAGTAAATTTTGGATTAATAAGGATGTAACAGAGGCTAAGGAGGTGCCTGTACCAGCTTCTGGTGCAGATGTTTCCTCCAGAAACTAAGATGAGATCTTTGGCTCAAGGGGAGATTTAAAGAAAATCTTTCCCCCCTTGCCAAAGAAATGGTGTTGATGCCTTAGCACGAAGATATAAGTTGTGTATTGTCATACTTGATCCATTAGTGAAGATTACGGTGGAAAATCTCCTAATGCAGAAGTTTGCAGAGCACTTAAAGGTGACTGAGTTTATAGAGAAAGGTTTGATAGCTTTACTGTTTGAAGAATTTAATATGAATTAGGTCAGATCTGAAAGGGTTATGAAAAGAATTTTACAAAAGCATTTGAAGAGCAGATCAAGAGTTGAGTAGTGGAGAAGAAGAGATCAAGGCGATTCAGAGTTCAGTACAACCAAATCCCTAGTTCGACAAAGTGAAGAAAAGATCAGTTTGATTTCCTACTTTGCAAGATGATTTTATCTTGCATAGAAGTCTACTATGCAAGAAGATTTGATCCGAAGTCCAGCCTAACAGAGTACAGTTGTTTCTGATACTAAGCATGTAAGTAAATGGATCCACATTTCTCCAGCATGAATTATTTTTCTTTACAGTTGTAAGGTGTTTCTAGTGAATATTTAGAGAGTCCTCTGAGGTCCTCCGGAATGAAAGTTAAAAGTGACAGAGTATTGTACTCTGTATTGATAGTACCAGTGACACATTGAGACACTCCACATTTTACTGCATGAAAAGGGTTTGCTGTGTGGATTTGAGGATATGATTATGAATGTTTGTAGCATGCATATTCCAAGTTTTAAGATGTTTGGAGATCTGCATACCGATTTGTGAAGTAACAAATAGTTCATATTGTTACTATCTTGCTAGTGGAGCCAACCTAGAGATTTTGATGATGAAATAAAGAATTTGAGATGTCAATATGTGGGGAAATGAACTTCTTCCTTCAGTTATAGATCAATCAGATAGATAAGGGTATTTTCATTTCTCAGTCAAAGTATGTAATGTTGAACACCCAAACTATAGAGAGGGGGGTGAATTAGTAGTTTATTAAACCTTTTACTTATTGAACTAATAATCCATTTACCACATGCATCAATAAAGCAAATTAAACATAGAAGAAGCAAACATAATGCATCACACATGAACACCATGATTTTTACATGGAAAACCCAAAACTAGGAAAAACCATGGTGAGTGTTAGCTCACAATATAGTATGTAGGAACAATATCGAATTACAATAGAGGCTCACTAGCTTAGGGCTCACTGCCCAAATAAAGTGCTCACTGCAATAAGGCTCATTGTCTAGAGAAAGAAAGAAAGAAATAAGGGTGGATCACTACCAATTTGAATTGCTTTGATTGCATCTACACATGCATGGTTATAGTTCTAATGAATCTCAGAAGACTGACTCAAAAATATTCTTCTTAACTGCTTTGCTATACTGCTCTATTCTTATATAAGAACAAGATCTCTCTTCTTCTGCTCTTATTGCCTGCACTATACTTCACACACAACACACATATTCACCTTCGCATTCTTATCATTCAAACACCAAAATTGATCCCATATATATCCACAATCCTTAGAATCTTCATATTAGGCCGGTCTAATAAGGTGTAGCATTTAATCATGCCTTAAGTAGCTTGTCAGCAAAATTCATTCACCAAAATTCACAACGGATCTAAAAAACACTTGAATTACCTTCTCATATGTCATATTCAACTGTACCACCACTTAGAATTAAGTTCTAAACAATAGAACTTACCATATACACTTAAACTTATCATGCCGGCCTCCTACACAGACTTCCACTAGTTCAATTCATCTGTCAGATTGCAACTATCATTGCGGACCACAAGACTTACTCAAATCCATATCAGAGATTCTTTACACATCATAGATCATACCTCCAGAACTGCAAAGATAAATATTCTTTTGCGGTAGAATGCGGACCTCAAGAACACATGCCCTGTCACAGTCAAGCTCTGTCAAACTCAGTAGCGATACTTAGACGCTCACAACTACCTTATCGGTGGACTTCACACTCCATAAATTTGGATTTGGAGACTTTAAACATGTTTTTACAACACCTCAAAATGGCATAAAAAGATATGCAACAACAGAGGAATGTGGGCCAAATCAAATGAGTGTTCTTCTCTGAATCACAGTGTATTATGTTCTTCCAGACTTAGTCTATTTGAATGTATGCTTCCAGTACTCATCAGGAGCTAAGATCTTGGATATAAGATCACCAAAGGATTGCAAAAAACATAACTGAACTACATGGTCTAATCATCTACTGTGGAGCAATGCCATCCACTATACTTCTACTGTGTCGATGTCTCCTGTATGCCTCCAACACTTAGTCAAAATGACTAAGTCTTTTTCACCGGACCAAGAACTTTGTCTCAACCTTATTCCTTTCCTTGTTGCCATCAATGACAACAACTTCAAACATCGTGCACCATCATACCAGCAGTGTCTCTTTCTTAGTGATGTTTGCCAAGTTGCCAACAATCTTCCCCTTTGGCATTGATGGCAACACTTAATGTGAAAAGTTGTTACACTGCTCCCCCTTACTTCATGCTTCTTTTCTTACATCTCCAATGTTCTTCACATACTTCATTCTCCCCCTTTGACATCAATGACAAAGGTGTATGATACAAATGTATGTACAAGTTGCCAAAACTTCAAAACTATTTTTCTATTATCTGCATATTTACAAGTGAAGTCAAAACAAAGTGGCTTACTGTTTTGTTGGGAGGATGTCTAAGTAAAGTTACCTTAGTTGAGCTACATCTTGATCCCACTAGACTTTGACATCACTCAAAACTAATATGTGTCCATTGATCTGGGACACTATATCTTCTACCTTCTTTACAGTAGTTGGGACTTCAGTGATTTGCTTTGTTTGCTTTGCAGTTGCTACTAATCGAGCCATGGATGCCATTTTGAAGCTCACTATCTCCTGGAGCTGGCTCATTCTATGTTTTATGACCTCTCTTTGCATCTGCAACTTATGTATATTCGAGTGAATAGTCTCCACTTCTGCCCTTTGATCACCAACAACATCCTTCACGGATCATATGTTTTGGAGATGTCCATTATTTTGGCTTCCAATCCACTTATCTTCTCCTTCAGGTCCTTTGTTTTCTTGGGCCAGGTAAGACATATTTGATATATTTCACTGGTCTCTTTGATGGTAGTGTGTGCATACTCTATACTCTTTTATAACAAAACTTTATCTTGAGAAGCTTTATTATTAAGTTCTAATCTTTTGTCATCAATTTCTGCCCTTACTTTCTTTTCTATAGCTTTTTCTAGGGACTCAAAATGAGAATTGATTGATTCCATTAACCTTTTCATTTGTACAGCAGGGGTCAATGATGTATCTCTCCTTATTCTGGGTATTACCTTCTCAAAAAATATTGATGCATCTTTTAAGAGTTCACTGTCCTCCATGTGAGATTTCAATATCTCTTCCAGTGCAGAGGTTTGAAAAATTGTCCCAAGTCTCATCTTCTGTAGTGGGGACAAAGTAGAAAGGTTGATAGGTCCTTGTAATAGCTCAGGTGTAGTCAAAATCTAAGCTTCCTTCCGCTTTTCCAAAAACTCTCTCAAAGAGTCAACAGTGTCTCTCCTATCTTTAGTTTGAGATGCCTTAGCATCTTGTCTTTCTAGAGGATTTTATTGGGTGTTTTCTTGTTCATTTCCTTCTAGTTCTGGAGTAGGATTGTCATTCATTTGTTCAATGGCTTCTTCCTTTTGCTCATCTTGTCCCTTAGATATATTTTATTTAGATGTTACCTTTGCTTCCTCATACTTATTCTCTTCTTTAGTCTCTTTCATTTCTTCATTCTTTCTAAGGCTCTCTGGAGGAGTGATTGTACCTTGGTCCATGCTCTGCTCAAGATTCTCTTTCAGAGTTACATTGTCAACATTGTGTTCTGCATTCAGCTCCTCCTCGTCAGTGTTCATTACAATTGGAATCTCTATCTCATGGAGCACATTCAGTGTTATTTCCTTGGTTTCCTTCACCAAAATATCAATGTCACCAGACAGTAAAGTGTTTACCCTTTTCTTTGTTCTAAATTTCTTACTGAGTATCTTGGTGACTCTGGATCTATCTTCAGGGGTAATGTCTGGATAGAGTTTTAATAGAATATATTCTTTTATTTCATCATACTTTTCCATAGCCCATTCTTTTCTTGCATTCATTATGTTGGCTAGGCTGTCCGGAAGATCATCAATAATTTCAATTAGAGCTTTATTATACATATGAAGATATCTAACCACTGCAGCTTCAATTGTGGTCTTGTTAGCATCAGAGCTTTCATCATACATCTCAACAATGGGATTTAGATTCCCATGTTCAGCTATTGCATTGATGATAGTTTCTAGAGACATAGTTGCTTCAGTGTCTTTGGTTTCAATCTTCTCATCTTCCTTCTTCTTTTTGGCCTTTCTGGAGGACTTCTCCTTTTTACTTATGGCTGCTTCATTAATTTTAGCCTTCTTGGCCTTGATTTCCACATCAAATTCTGTTTCTTCTTCTTCCTCTTCAACCCAAGCTCACATACATCCTTTTTGTGGCCTTTGTTTTCTTTCTCTTCTTTTTCTCTTCAACCTTTTTCTCAGACACCACTTTCTTAACACTTGCAGTTTCTATCTTCTCTTTCTCAACTTCAATAGGAGTTCTAGAATTCTTGGAACTTGCTACTGCGGAGAAGGATGCTCTTGTTCTTCTCCCAAAGCTAGGTACAAGATTTTTCTTTTTGGACTTTTCTTATTTCTTCTCTGGAACTTTTGAAGATTACCCCTTAGGAGCACTAGATGTCTCAACTACTTCAGTCTGGGCTCTAGCTTCCATGATTTGTTCTTTTGTGAAGCCTTTGCTTGCTGCATAGTCCTCAACCCATTTCCTTATATTTCTCTTTATTTCTGGTTGCTTCAATTCCATATGCACTTTGATGGACAATTCTTCAAATGTCCCAAATCTTTCCTCCTTGGGATCCTTGGGTTTACTCAACATTAATTCTGCCAATCCAACCAAGATGTCTTCTATCACTTCATATCCCATAGGTGGGATCCAAACAGTTCTTGGTTCAACAGCCTCCATGAGGCATTTATCCTTGTCAACCATGAATATAATGTCTTTCTCATACTTTTTCACTATCTTCTCAGGGATCTTAGCCCTAGCCTGCATTTTCTTTTGGAAAATTTTGAAATATCCCCACAAAGCTGCATTTTGTTTATCTGCATTTCCTAGACTCTGCAAGTGGTTTCTAATTTGAGATGCTATAGGTGAATGCCCAAGCCAACCAATATTATCCATACCTGGTAGTTATTTCACAAAGTAGAAAAATAGGAAAATGATTAGTGTTCCATACTTGAAAGGATAATTTATTTCCTTTATCCTTTTTAGGTTCTTCATCAGTTGTTCCCAGAGCAGCTCAAAAACATCATAATCTGTGTTATTCTTGACCATATCATATGCTATATATATAGCTATTGCAAACACTGAATTCTCCTTGTTGGAGAAGTAAATCTTGAACCCAATGACCATTGATGCAAATCTAACTACCGGATCCACAATATCATTTACAGTCAGTGCCCTTTTATCAAATTTTGCACCTGTCAATTGCATTACTGTATTGTTCTTTAGGTCTTTAATGCCGGAACCTTTCTGGTGGAGCACATCCCGGTTATTGCTTCGATGGCATCCTTTGTTATCATTTGGGGCACATCAATCCAAAGGAACTCATCATGAATCCAAGTCAGAACGTACCTAACCAAAGAATCATCAGAGAATACAAAAAATCTAACCATGTATCCAGATTCTTTTCATGCAAAACATTGTATTCTGCTTTCAGTTCAAGATTGCCACTTGTCAATTCATCCAGGTATATTTTCCCTAATTTCATGTGATCATATTCTTCCAGATTTGCATTTATGTAAGCCCTAATATCTTCTATGTGCATAACGTCATGTGGAACTTCAGAAAATGCATTGTCTGGATCAGTCTCTAATGATTTGAAGGGATGCTTCTTGAACTTAGGGTGGGGCCTCTCTGTTATCTCAACTACTTGAGGTGTAGACATGTTCACAGACACAACACAAAAACTTTTCAAAAGAGAGGATGATAAATACCTTTCACTTTCGTTAGGGTTTCTTCACTGGGAGCTTGAATTCACCTTAGATAGTTTCTCAGATCTCTTTAGTCACTTGAAAATTTGAAAGTAAAGTGATTTTTCTTTCAAATGAATTCCTTTTAACCTCCTTTCTTCAAGACTTCGTTGCCACAAATGCTTCGTTCAAAAAGCTATCAAATCCTTTCTCTGTCACTCAGTCGATCAAGATTGCTCTGCAATTTACCGCATCATGTTCTTTCCTGTCGGAATCTTCTTCAAAGGATTTGTCAATATGTTTTTTAACTTGTATCTCCATGCTGGATATCAACACCACACTTCTGGTAGGGGAAATGATTTTTCATTTAAGCTCCCCCTGAGCCAGAGCTTCCAATTTACTTCCCAGAGGAAGTATCTACACCAGAAGCTAGCGGAACCATCTTTGTCTTCATTCACTTCCTTCTTGACCCAAACCTTGTTCATCTCCTTCTTGATCTTTGTCAAATCAACCTTTTGAATTGTTTTCTTCCATTCTACCTAATTATCCTTCTTCATATTCTTGCTTCTATAGAATCTTGCAATATGTCTATGTTTGTTGTAGTTGAAGCATATCGGGCCACATTTCTCTATCCATTGTTCCTTTCATTCATCCTTGATCTGCATTGGTAAGCTTTATGTCCAAATCTATTGCATGCAAAACAATTCTTATTGAAAGATTGAGCATTCCTTTCATTATTATAGTTGTTCCTTATTTGCTTTCTACATTCACTAGCTCTATGACCAAACCTCTTACATATAAAGCAGTTACCTTTGAAATTTTGAGCATTCCTTCCATTGTTGTAATCATTCCTTATTTGACTTCTGCATTCAATAGCTTTGTGACCTACTTTATTGCAAACAAAACACTGACCAGAGAATGATGGAACATTTTGATTCACTCTTCTCCTACACTGAGTAGCCTTATGACCAAACTTATTGCATGTATTACAATAACCATTGAAAGAAGGGTACCTTTGAGCATTTAGTTGCCTAACCAGTGGTCTTTTAGGTTCGTTTCTTTGATTTTGGTTTCGTTTGCTTTTGTCCTTATTTTTTTCTTGACCTCTTTTATAACTTTCACCTTTCTCAAAACCCAAGCCTTCTTTGTTATCAAGAAGTTCTTCTGGCTAACAAGCATATCATCAAGTTTTGCAGAACTTATCTTTAATTTTTCTTCATAACTTTGCTTTCTTCAGATTAGATTTCAGGTTCTCAACTTAATTATCAAGCTTAGCACATTCTTCTGATTTCCCTTTCACCAGTTGATTTAGATCTTCTGCTTTTGCTCTTTCTACAACTTCTACTTTCATATCATTCAAGGTTTCATTTACTAATCTCAATTGTTCATTAACCTCCTTATGCTTTTCTTTGAACTTCTTGACTTGCTCCCTCAATTTTTTGATACACTCATCTGCTTCCTTGCCATTATCTTTAAGATCCCTGTTTTCTATTTCAGTCTTTTCAAGATCTTCTAGAGCCACTTTGAGTTGATCTTCAATGCATTCTTCTTCTATACCTTTAGAAGGGGTAGGATACCTTTTACCAGCCATGTGTTCAGTCTCCAAGATCTTCATCAAGCTGTTAAACTTCTTCCAAGGAACTAGGCTCTAATACCAATTGTTGAACACCCAAACTACTAAGTGGGGGGGTGAACCAGTAGTTTATTAAAACTTTTACTTATTGAACTAATAATCCATTTACCTTGTTGGTGCCTGCATGAACAATCAGGTTTCAAGCTTCTAAATTTGCAGGCACCCTCCCAAAAATCCAAAAAATTCTAAGTCTTTAGGCTCCCTCAACATGTTTCAGCCTGACCTGATATTCTTGGGGGGGGGGGTCGTCATATTTTCAAATATTGGCTTGATATTTCTGTGAGATCATCATGTTTCTAACATCAGTCATCGCAGTTATGATCACCCCGATGATGCTGCAAGGTTTCAATATGACCCGATATTCTGAAGGGGGGGTCATATTCTAATATCAGGTGATCTTAGTCAAGATCACCCAATGTTGCGGACGTCAATTTTATATGACGGTCGATATCTACCTGTCCAACATCATCATATTTTGCGGGGGGGGGGTGATATTTCAATTATCAGGTGATCTTACGAATATCACCCTTGCCACAGAATATCACCCGATGTTGTCAATGTGATGATGACATGAATATTTATAGGATGGTTCATCGGTGAGGTGTATGGTTCAAATATGCAAGAGGATTTTCTCCAATGCATCAGAATGCGCTAATGAGGTTGGTCATCAGGATGATATTGAATATCAGGGTGTTTCTTCACATCAGGGTGATTTTTCCCGTGGGGTGATATTTTTATATCAGGTGATGCGGTCATCGGGGCGATATGAAATATCGGGGTGATATTTCATATTAGGGTATCATGATGGGGTATATGCTGGCATCGTCAGGAGAAAAATCACCGACATCATATATGCTCATGACTTTGCTTATAAAGTATTGAGGAGGTCGCTGCGGGATGAATGTGGGATAATTTTTTCCCACATGATTTGAAAAGGTGGGGTCATATTTCTTGGCGGGAAAGTTTCAAAGCATGCAGTCTACTGCATTTCCCAAGGCCGCAGGTTGGTATGCCTTTAATGGCAGATGTTACAGGGTATGGGCGAATGCATGCACGGATCAACCACCCGATTGAAGATGTGAATCCCTAGGAGGCGGCGCAGGGCTTGAGTTCAATGACCCTGTCTCCTCCTCTGCCTGCTGCATTCAATATGTTGAGCGCCATTTTCTCATGATGTACTGTATCTGGTGAATTTTGAATTGCCATGTGTAATTAATGTTGAGTTTACCTTCTTGCTGTATATAGCAGATGGTGTTACTCATTTGTGGTCGTTGAAAACTAGACAAATTTTGGTGTTGTAATAAGATACAACTTCATTGGTGGCCCTGTTCTGGATGTCTTGTGAGTTTATGAGTCTCATGTTGTATGTCTCATGCATAAATTTACTGATTTCATGTTGATTTAAATGAGTAATGCTATATTGCATGTATTTTGTTATCTGTCTCCAAATTGAGTGTCTTCTTCTTCTGAATCTAAGCATCTAAGGGGTGTTTATGGTTCAAGAATATAGGTTTACTGTATTGAATGCTTGATTTCTTACTTCTACTCAAGCAGTAGATTAAATGTTTCAGACCAAGTGTTGGGAGGAATGTACTACAATGAGGATGTTTGTAAGCAGAGATAACTGAATACTCAGTCTTGGTAAGTATCTGTAAGTCAGGTGCTAAACAAATCCCCTTGAAATCTAGTCTTTGGTATATGTTTATGCTGATAATTCACATGTGTATGTCTATTAATTCCAAGCCCTGGATAGGCACCAGTCTAGTCTTGTATTGAGGTTACACCCAGGTCCTAGTTTTGCATCCAAATGTAAAATCAAACTTAAAACTTCAAAACCAAACCTTTAGGACCTTAGAAGTAGTTTAGGATCAAAATTCTCTGTCTCACAACTGAACATAGGCCCAAAGCTAGCCCCTTTGCACTTATCTCACAGTTTTAGTCTACATAAAGGAGGATTTATTTGCTTTGTGTTAGCATCCCCCAGTTCACAAGCATACCTTATGGATGTTGAATAGGGAATACCACCTAGGTTTTGCAAAGCCTGAAGAAGAAGAGGAGATATTTATAGAGTCTATTTCCTACACTGTTGGCTCTTGGCCTAGAGATCCTATTGATCATTGATGGCTACCTTGTAGGGATAACTGGGATAAAGCATCTAGTTTGGGAAAAAACTAACAAATTTGGTGACTCTGCTGGGGACTTTGTGTAAGAACCCTGGTTTTGAAAGAAAATATTTCCTAGTTATAGGTGGTGACTCCGAACAATCTCCCAACCGGTAAAGTAAAAATTTATATGCAAAGGAGAAGATCCCTGCATAATCCTCTATTTGAAGAGTTACCCAGAAAGATGATGTATAGGAAAAAAGGGACTGTCCCAGCTAGTCATGAAGGTTCTCCCAGAAATAATGATAATATCCAAGATCATCCTAGGTCTTCAGGGCAGCAGCCATCCTATTTTTCAAATGCAGATGCTGAGATTCAAGACACATATGAGAGACAACAGGGTGGTAGTCTGAGAATGAGGTCAGAGGTGTTTCAAGAACGCCCTTTCCTTGATTCCCCTGATAGATTTGAAGAAGCTGAATCCCCAAGGGATGAAGATGATGATGACCAGAATGGAATGAGACCATCCTCTTCTATGCCAAGAGATGAAGAATCAGCTGAAGAGATCAAGAGCCTAAGGGATGAATTTGAGTATCTGCAGGCTATGAAAATTAGAGATGATATGAGACAAAAGGTGCAAGCTCTGAGAACCGTTCAACAGGATGCAATCCCCACTCTTGATAATGCAAATATCTTGAGAAACTAGCATAGAGATGAAGCCCATCATCAATAAAATGAGCAAAGATAGAATGCAAACAATGCTAGAGTACCATTAAATAATGTGAGAAATCAAAATGTTGATAGAAATGTCAATATTAACCAGTTTGGTAGACAACCTATGCAGTTGGACAGATTCAGGCAGCTTGTTTTTGACGGTATTCTTAGTTACCTTAATCCCATTGACAAACATGTGAGGCCACAGGTGCCAAAATTTTCAGGAAATAATGTTGTATCAGGTGAAGACCACTTGAAATCCTTTTAGAATGTCATGGATAACTTTGAGGTTGAACATGAAGATGTTTTCATGAAATTATTTATGCAGTCCTTGGCTGATGAAGCTAGGGAATGGTATAAAGGTCTGCTTGACTGAAGTATCTCATCATGGGATGATTTCAGAAGAATTTTCAAAGAGCAGTATGGTGACAAGACTGACCCAAGCTTTTTTGTAAATGAATTCATTAGTATCACTAAGGGGTCAAATGAACAGGTTGCAGATTTCAATGCTAGATTTACTAAAGTGCTGAACAAATTGCCACATCACATGAGGCCTAATGAACCAATGTGCATAGTGTTGTACATAAATGCTTTTGATGCCAAAATAGCTTATGGGTTAAGGGATAAAGGTCTTTCTAGCCTCAAAGATGCTTTCAAAATTGCAACAAATATTGAAAATAACAGAAAAGTGTCTGGTAAGACAAACATAAGAGATGATGTAAAATTTTTGCAAAATCCAAATACTAAATCTCAAAGTGTTCAAGGCAATGCATCTACTTCTGAGGATAAATTAGATAAATTGACAACTATTGTCAAGGACCTGAGCTATAGAATGGCTAAAAATGAAAAGGGGGTAGGTCCTGATAGGCAGGTTTACCAGAGACAAGAAAAGAGACCATCATTGCATGATATGCCATATCACACAAATTGGCATAATGGTAAACCAGTTCTTCCAAATAGCAACCCTAATCAAAGAGCTCAACATGTCAAGGAGACTCCTGATCCTTTGAAGAAAGCTATTAATATTGTTGATGATGCTCCATGGTGCATAATATGTCAAATGCCTCATTCCCAATCACAATGTATGATTGCTCAGTCTCTGTATAATAATGCTGTTGCCTGTGATGAGTGCAATGAGCCACATTGTGTGGAGAATGATAATGTAAATATGCTGTCCACAAACAGGGAGTATTCCTCTTATGATGCAGATGAAGGCACAAGTCTTATGACTTAGGTCTACCAGCAAATCTCCAGTGATGAGGAAGATGAAGAGAGTTACGTGTATGCCTAGGATTCACGCATATTTCTGAATAATTTGAGAAGACCTTCTGATGAGGAGATTAGAGCTCTCACAACTGCAACAGTGGCTCAGGTCAAAAGTAACTATAACCTTAGAGGTAGGGCTCAGGTTGGTAATCTGCATCGACTAGAGGACAGTTTTGTGAACCAACCAGTGCACAATCATAAAGGGACTGAACCACAAAAGAAACAATGGAGCAATAATAAGAAAAATTTTAAACAAAAAATAGGTCATTATTCTCATGGATTAGAAAATAGAGTTCCCCAGGTTGAGGATCAAAATAAAAATTTTTAGATCAAAGATGACAGTCAGAGAGCCACAAAAATTAAAGTTGGATCATACTAGGATAAAAATAAAACTATAGATCAGGCTACAACTGTTATACAAAATTATGCTCTGTTTGACATAACTCAGGTCTTGTCCCAGGTAAAGGTCTTTATTCCATTGATGGAGCTGATGAAAGTTGAAGAGTTCAGAAATAAAACATTGTCCTTGATTTCAGGAGTACCTTGTCAAGCTAATCAGAATATTGAGACTCAGGGTAAGAAACTAGCTATGTGTATTGATGAGGATGAAAATCCTGAAGTATATCTGGGGGTGACCATGACAAAGTGCCCTTCATAGGTTGAACCCTTTTATGTATCCCTTGTTATCAATGGAAAAGTGATTAAGAATTGTATGCTTGACTCAGGAGCATCAACAAATATCATGCCTCTGGCTATAATGCAACAAGCTGGATTAAAAATAGACAAGGCATGTGGGGAGTGCTATGCCATGGATGCTAGAGAAGTACCAGTTATTGGAATCATGAAGGATGTGGATTTCAGGTTAGCAGCATATCTAGTAAAAACATATAGAATGAACATAACATTGGTTGATATAAAGCCACAATATGGTATGCTGTTATCAAGAAGATGGGCAACACTGATTGGTGGAAGTATGCAACTAGAGCTATCATATGCCATGATCCCAATGAATGGCAAAGATGTCAAACTGGTCAGAGAAGGAAGGTCACAAGAGACAGTTGAAGATCAGGATTTAGAAGAGCACATCTGTTTTATGGATACTGACTGTGAAAACTTTAGAGTTGTCTTAGATGATTAAGGAAATAAAGAGAAGGGTGTTTGCATTCAAGAGCTTGATCGACAGGATCTATGGACCATATATTTTGATGGAGCTTGTGCAAATGAAGGCTCTGGTGCTGGAGTTGTGTTTTTGTCTCCAGCTGGTAAGCTTCTAAGATTCTCTTTTTTGCTGAAGTTTGCCTGCACAAATAATATTGCAGAATATGAAGCTTTGTTACTTGGATTGAATGTGGCTCTGAAGCATGGGATTAAGATGTTGAGAGTGTTTGGAGATTCAGAGTTAATTTTTTCCCAGGTTAGAGATAAGTATGCTTCAAAAAACAAGAGGTTAAAACAATATAAATGTGCTGTCTGGGATACAATTGAATTGTTTGATGCATTTTCAATAAGTTGGATTGAAAGATCAAAGAATGCCATGGCAGATTTTTTAGCTAATGTGGCTATAAGGCTAGATGATATAACTCTGTCTGATGTTACAAATGTTGAGGTTAAAATCAGACCTGCAGTACCAGAAAATATATGCAGTTGGCAGGTGTTTGATGATGATAAAGATTTGTTAAGATTTTTACACTGCATAGATGAATATGACAACCAAGAGATTGATTTTCAAAATTTTGTAGAGGTTGTAGATGGAAAAGAGATTCTTTTGGGGAAAGAGGTAATCCAACTCAAAACAAATAAAATTCCCAGAGGGTTAGTTGCTTTAGAAAGAGCTTTTGACAATAGAGATCAGTTTGTTAAGAAGGCATCTCCCACAAACAAGGATGACTTGGAGGAGATAAACTTGGGGACATTTCATGCCCCCAAAAGGGTATATATTGGAAAATAACTCAAACCACACATCAGGAACATGCTGATTGCATTGTTGAGAAAATATAGGCATGTCTTTGCCTAGTCTTATGAGGACCTAAAAGCTTATAGAGAAGACCTATTCCAGCATGAGATCCCATTGAAGCCTAGAGCTAAGCCATTCAGGCAAAAACAAAGACCTATTAATCCTACTCTAGCTCCAAAAATGCAGGAAGAACTCAAGAAGCTTAGGGAGGCTGGAATAATTGTGCCTATCAGACATTCAACTTGGGTGTCTAATCTTGTCCCAGTTAGAAAAAAGAATGGTGATATAAGACTCTGTGTTGACTTTAGAAATCTGAATGTATCTTCCTTGAAGGATAATTATCCACTGCCCAACATGGAAGCTATGCTGCAAAAGGTAACTGGCTGTGAACTTTTATGTATGATGGATGGATTTTTAGGATACAATCAGGTGAAGGTAAAAGAATCTGAACAATATAAAACTGCCTTCACCACTCCATGAGGGACATATGTATATGTGAGAATGCCATTTGGATTGACAAATGCAGGTGCTACATTTCAGAGGGCCATGGATGTTGCTTTTGCAGGATTAATTGATTCAATCTTGGCTGTATATCAAGATGATCTTACTGCTTATTCAAAAAAGGAAGAGCAACATTACGTGCACTTAGAACAGATTTTTATTAGAGCACTAGGATATGGCATTTCACTCAACCCAAAGAAATGTGCTTTTGGGGTAGTGGAAGGAAAATTGCTTGGACACATTGTTTCCAAGGATGGAGTAAGGATTGATCCTGAAAGGGTTGCTGCAATTGACAAGATTCAAGTTCCCAAAATAGTGAAAGCTATTCAGTCCTTCTTTGGACAGGTTAATTTTGTTAGAAGATTCATCCCCAACTTTGCAGAAATCATAAAAGATGTTTCTAAGATGTTGAAGAAGGGTGCAACTATCAATTGGGGAGGTGAAGCAATTAAATCATTTCAGAACATCAAAGAGGCTATAAAGATGGCTCCTATGTTAAAATCTCCTAATTTTTCTAAGCTATTTCAGTTGTTTTCATTTGCTTCTTTCCATACTGTTGCAACATGTTTATTACAGAAAAATGAAGAGGGTTTTGAACAACCTATTGCTTTCTTCAGCATGTCACTGTAGGTAGCTGAGTTAAAATATGATATCATGGAAAAGCAAACATATGCATTGGTTAGAGCAGTCAAAAGATTTAGGCCATATCTAGTAGGATCTCAGACAGTTGCATATGTGCCTCATGCAGTAATTAAAGATATTTTTACCCAGCAGGAGGTAACAGGAAGAAGATGCAGGTGGATAAATAAATTACAAGAATTCAACATAGAGATACAGATCACCAAACTGGTAAGGGGACAAGGCTTGGCTAAAATAATGACATAGTCCAATTTGAAAGCATGCCAAGTGAATGTAGTGCATAATGAAGCTATAAATATGTTAGAATCTGAATGGTATAAGGACATAGTGCATTATTTGCAGAATTTGAACTGTCCTTCCCATCTCAGTGATAATCAAAAGAGGACCTTGAAGCTACATGCTATTAAATACATTATTGTTCAAGGAGAGCTGTATTGGAAAAATCCTGATGGTGTACTACTCAAGTGTGTAGATGAAAATGAAGCTAAGAATGTTTTAAATGAAATGCACAAAGGAGTGTGTGGTAGACACTACACTGCCCAAACAACAGCTCACAAGATTCTTAGAGCAGGCTATTGGTGGCCAACTCTTTTCTTAGATGCACAAAAATTGGTGAGGAGATGTGATTCCTGCCAAAGGTTCTCAGGAAAGTTAAAATATGAGGGTGCATTACCCCTTAGAACTATAACTGTGGAAGCTCCATTTCAGCAATGGGGGATCAATTTTATAGGGGAGATCTCAGAAAAATCAAGTGGAGGACATAGTTGGATTTTGGTTGCTACTGACTATTTCACCAAATGGATTGAAGCCATTCCAACTAAAAAAGCTACAAGTAGGGTGGTGATGGATTTTATTCTGGAAAACATTATTATCAGGTTTGGAGTACCATTCAAAGTGGTCACAGATAATGCCATGTGCTTCAGATCTGGCGAATTTGTTGATTTTTGCAACAAATATGGGATTAATTTGTCATATGCATCACCATATCATCCACAGAGAAATGGTCAGGCAGAGTCCAGTAACAAAAGCCTCATGAGAATCATCAAAAGGATGGTAGACAAGAATAAAAGAGCCTGGGATTCAAATCTGAAGATGGCACTATGGGTTGACCAGATAACAGTGAAGAAATCAATTGGAAGGTCACCTTTTGAGCTAGTATATGGCACATCAGCCGGGCTGCCTATAAATAATCTCTTGCCAATCTATAGATTCATACAGGAAAATGATGAAGAGATTGAAGATTCAATGATAGAAAGGATAAATCAATTGGTTGCATTAGATGAAGTCAGAAGAGAGGCTCATAGGACAAACATCAGGCAACAACAGAAAGTGAAATATCTATTTGATAGAAGGACTACAGAAAGAATTTTTTAGGTAGGTGATCTAGTCCTTATTTGGAATACAAAATGTCAGGATAAGGGCAAGCATGGTAAGTTTGAGCCCTTATGGATGGGCCCGTACCTGATCAGAAATATTCATGGAGAGGACTCCTACTTTCTCCAGGCCCTAGATGGTGAGAGGCTGGAATTGCCTATGCACAGTCAATTCCTTAAGCTTTACATTTCATAAGTATCTTCTTCTGTGCACATTTGTAAATTATGTAAATTGTCTATAAATGCCCTGTATAGTCGGTGTTTTGCCTTTTTTGTGTTTTGCCTGGTCTGCCCGGAGATGATCTAGTTCTTGCTGCAACCTTGTGCCTACACGTCCCCAATCGGAGCCAATGTTGGTGCCTGCATGAATAGTCAGGTTTCAAGCTTCTAAATCTGCAGGCACCCTCCCAAAAATCCAAAAAATTCTAAGTCTTTGGGCTCCCTCAGCATGTTTCAGCCTAACTTGATATTCGTGGGGGGGGTCATCATATTTTCAAATATCGGCCTGATATTTCGGTGAGGTCATCATGTTTCTAACATCAGTCATCTTAGTTATGATCACCCCGATGTTGCTGCAAGGTTTCAATATGACCCGATATTCCGAAGGGGGGGTCATATTCTAATATTGGGTGATCTTAGTCAAGATCACCCTGATGTTGCAGACGTCAATTTTATATGAGGGTCAATATCTACCTATCCAACATCATCATATTTTGTGCACGGGGTGATATTTCAATTATCAGATGATCTTACGGATATCACCCTTGCCACAGAATATCACCCTATGTTGTTAATGTGATGATGACATGAATATTTACAGGATGGTTCATCGGTGAGGTGTATGGTTTGAATATGCAGGAGGATTTTCTCCGATGCATCAGAATGCGCCGATGAGGTTGGTCATTAGGATGATATTAATATCAGGGTGTTTCTTCACATCAGGGTGATTTTTCCCATGGGGTGATATTTTTATAGCAGGTGATGCGGTCATCAGGGCGATATGAAATATCGAGGTGATATTTCATATTAGGGTATCATGCAGGAGGATCATGATGGGGTATATACTTGCGTCGTCGGGAGAAAAATCACCGACATCATATATGCTCATGACTTTGCTTATAAAGTATTGAGGAGGTCGCTGCGGGATGAATGTGGGATAATTTTTTCCCACATGATTTGAAAAGGTGGGGTCATATTTCTTGGCGAGAAAGTTTCAAAGCGCATAGTCTATTGCATTTCCCAAGGCCGCGGGTTGGTATGCCTTTAATGGCGGATGTTATAGGGTATGGGCGAAGGCATGCACGGATCAACCACCCGATTGAAGATGTGAATCCCCAGGCGGCAGCGCAGGGCTCGAGTTCAACCACCCTGTCTCCTCCTCTGCCTGTTGCATTCAATATGTTGAGCGCCATTTTCTCATGATGTACTGTATCTGGCAAATTTTGAATTGCCATGTGTAATTAATGCTAAGTTTACCTTCTTGCTGTATATAGTAGATGGTGTTACTCATTTGTGGTCGTTGAAAACTGGACAAATTCTGGTGTTGTAATAAGATACAACTTCATTGGTGGCCCTATTTTGGATGTCTTGTGAGTTTATGAGTCTCATGTTGTATGTCTCATGCATAAATTTACTGATTTCATGTTGATTTCAATGAGTAATGCTATATAGCATGTATTTTGTTATCTGTCTCCAAATTGAGTGTCTTCTTCTTCTGAATCTAAGCATCTAAGGGGTGTTTATGGTTCTAGAATATAGGTTTACTGTATTGAATGCTTGATTTCTTACTTCTACTCAAGCAGTAGATTAGATGTTTCAGATCAAGTGTTGGGAGGAATGTACTGCAGTGAGGATGTTTGTAAGCAGAGATAACTGAATACTCAATCTTGGGAAGTATCTGTAAGGCAAGTGCTAAACAAATCCCCTTGAAATCTAGTCTTTGGTATATGTTTATGCTAATAATTCACATGTGTATGTCTATTGATTCCAAGCCCTAGATAGGCACCAGTCTAGTCTTGTATTAAGGTTACACCCAGGTCCTAGTTTTGCATCCAAATGTAAAATCAAACTTAAAGCTTCAAAACCAAACCTTTAGGACCTTAGAAGTAGTTTAGGATCAAAATTCTCTGTCTCACAACTGAACATAGGCCTAAAGCTAGCCCCTTTGCACTTATCTCACAGTTTTGGTTTACATAAAGGAGGATTTATCTGCTTTGTGTCAGCATCCCCCAGTTCACAAGCATATCTTATGGATGTTGAATAGGGAATACCCCCTAGGTTTTGTAGAGCCTGAAGAAGAAGAGGAGATATCTATAGAGTTTATTTCCTACACTGTTGGCCCCTAGCCTAGAGATCCTATTGATCATTGATGGCTACCTTGTAGGGATAACTGGGATAAAGCATCCAGTCTGGGAAAAAACTAACATACCACATGCAAAAATAAATAAAATTAAACATAGAAGAAGCAAAAATAATGCATCACACATGAACACCAAGATTTTTACGTGGAAAAACCAAAACTAGGAAAAACCATAGTGAATGTTAGCTCACAATATATTATGTAGGAACAATATCAAATTACAATAGAGGCTCATTGCCTTAGGGCTCACTGCCCAAAAGAAGTGTTGAATGCAAGAAGGTTCACTACCTAGAGAAATAAAGAAAGAAGGGTGGATCATTGCCAGTTTGAATAGCTCTGATTTCATCTACACATTCATGGTTATAGTTCCAATGAAGCTCAGAAGACTGACTCAAAACTCTTCATCTTAACTGCTCTGCTATACTGCTCTATTCTTACATAAGAACACAATCTCTCTTCTTCTGTTGTTATTGCTTGCATTGTACTTCGCACTTAACACACATATTCAACTTCACATTCTTATCATTCAAACAATGAAATTAATCCCATAATATCCACAATCCTTAGAATCTTCATATTAGGTCGGCCTAATAAGGTGTAGCGTGTAATCATGCCTTAAGTAGCTTGTCGGCCAAATTCATTCACCAAAATTCACAGCAGACCTAAACAACACTTGAATTCACCAAATTCATATGTCAGATTCAACTGTACCACCACTTAGAATTAAGTTCTAATCACTAGAACTTACCGCATACACTTAAACTTATCATGTCGGCCTTCTACACAGACTTCCACTGATTCAATTCATCTGTCAAACTGCAACTATCACTGCAGACCACAAGACTTGGTTAGATCCATATCAGAGACTCTTTACACATTATAGATCATACCTCCAGAACTACAAAGTAAAATATTCTTTTGCGGTAGAATGTAGACCTCAAGAACACATGCCCTGTCACAATCAAGCTCTGTCAAACTCAGTAGTGATACTTAGATGCTCACAACTACCTTATTAGTGGACTTCACACTCTTCAAATTTAGATTTGGAGATTTCAAACATGTTTTTACAACACCTCAAAACCATATAACAAGATATGCAATAGTGGATGAATGCAGACCAAATCAAATGAGTGTTCTGTTCTAAATCACAATGTATTTTGTTCTTCTGGACTTAGTCTGTTTGAATGTATGCTCCTAGTACTCATTAGGAGCTAAGATCTTGGATATAGGATCACCAAAGGACTGCAAATAACATACCTAAACCGCATGGTCTGATCATCAACTGCAGAGAAATACCATCCATTATATTGCTACTCTGTCGTTGCCACTTGTATACCTCCTACACTTAGTCAAAGTGACCAAGTCTTTTTCACCGAACCAAGAACTTTGTCTCAACCTTATTTATTTCCTTGTTGCCATCAATGACAACACCTTCAAACATCATGAACCATCATACCAGCAATGTCTCTCTCTTAGTGATGTTTGCCAAGTTGCCAACATGTAAAATATATGTTAAAGAAGTTCAAAATGGAAGATTCTAATCCAGTTTGTACTCCTATGGTTACTGGTTGTAAGTTGAGCAAGAATGATGAATCTCCTAAGGCTAATCAGAGCAAGTATGATCAATGATTAGAGGATTACTATATCTGACTGCTACTAGACCAGATATTATGTATGCAGTCTGTCTTGTAGCTAGATTTCAAGAAGATCCTAGAGAGTCACATGTTATGGTAGTGAAGAGGATTCTAAGATATTTAAAGGGAACTCCAGGTAATGGATTATGGTATTCAAAAGATATTGACTTTACTCTAAGTGCTTACACGAATGCAAATTGGGCTAGTTGTGTAGATGACAAGAAAAGTGCAAGTGGTGGTGCATTTTTTCTTGGATACAGATTGGTGTCTTGGCTAAGTAGGAAACAAGATTCATTATCTTTATCTACTACAAAGGTAGAGTATATTGTTGCAACATCCCAATGTTGCACACAAGTGTTATGGATGAGTCAAACCTTGAAGGATATCAAAGTTGTGTATGATGAACCAATTTCTATTTTCTGTAATAATATAAGTGCTATTAATATTTCAAAGAATCAGGTGATGTATTCAAGGACAAATCATATTTCAATTAGGTATCACTTTTTGGGAGAGAAGGTTGCAGAGAATGATGTAAAGATTGAGTATGTGCCTACAAAGGATCAGGTTGTTGACATATTCACTAACGCTTTTCCTAAGGATACTTTTGAGTATCTTTGAGAGAAGTTAGGGGTTATTTCCCCTCCTTTGAACTAGATGCATAAGGAGATGCATCAGTTCAGTGTGTGTCAATATTCATTCTTTGTTATGGATTAATGTTGGAGGCTACCTCTTAGGGGGAGTAGGTAGTAGATTTGTTGGTTGTTGCAGTCAGAGGGAACAAAAAGAGTAGTGAAAGAAAAAGATGTTGTAGAGAAGTAGTGAACAATGCAAGTATGTGCAGTATCATAAAAAGGGAGAGAGTAAGAAAGAGTTGTGTCACCCTTTTCCATTGATGTCAAAGGGGGAGAGAGTTCAATGTGAAAAATCAAGGGACAAAGAAAGAGAGATCAATGTGAAAAAGATAGCTAAAAGAGAATAGCAACCTGAGGGGGAGTGAAAGAAAAAAGAAAAGAGTCAATGTTGATGATTCCGTTGTCTTGATAGGGTAAGTGCAAAAAGATGAGTTCACTTTTTGGCCAAAAAGTGGAAGTGTTTTTCCTGTTTTTCAAATTTTGTCATACTTGGAGTGACAATTTGAAGCACTTGCACATAAAATATTAAGATGATGTAAAAATAAGAAATGTAGGATTTTGTTTCTAGTTTTCAAATATGTATTTTTTTCTAATACTCAAATGATGCAAGTTGGTTTTTTATTGGATGTACAAAAAGTGGCTTTTTAAAAGTCCTTTGTTTTTTGCAAAAGCATGCATGTGTACGACCAACATAATTTGACCTAAATTAATGTATTTTTCTAATTCCTTTTGTGGAAAGATTCTCAGAATGTTGAATTTTGGTCAGGATATTTTTTTGTAATTTTTTGATAAATAAATTTTTTATTAATTTTTAATGGCCCTAATTAGTGTTTTTTAAAATCCCTCGTGTATGGCCAACATAATTTGAGCTAAACTAATCAATTCACAATTTTTTTTTTTATCATGTAGAGAATGATGTCTAGTTTGGTCAGACATAATTTTTTTTCAAGAAACTTTCAAAATCAAAAGTTATTAAAAAAATAGTAACCTATGTTATTTCAAGTTTATGAGTGAGTTTGTTTGGAAAATAAATAATAAATAGAAAATTATGTTCAATAGTAGAAAAAAATACATATTTGAAAACTAGACTTTTAGATCTATAATGGGTTTTAATTCCATTACAATATTCTGAAAAAAAAAGTCGTCAGCCATAGTGGTGAAACTAGTTTTTTCTTACTGTTTTCATGGTCTCCTAGTTGCAGGTCCAAAGCTAAGACTTGGGTTTCCAAGCCTAAAACCAATGCAAATTGGTGGGTTTGAAATTTTAAAATTTTAGAAATGGGTACCTGTTTTAAAAATAATGGGTACCTGTTTCTAAAAAATAAAAAAATTAGCCATAGGCATGTAAAAAACAAAAAAAATAGTTTTTGAAAATGGGTACCCGTTTCATAACGAGTACCCATTTTGCTTCGGGAGCCCAATCCTAAATGGGTACCTGTTCCAAGCAGCATTTTTTATCCGCGGGAGACTTCCATGAAATGTATACTCAACTTCTTGCTTTAACCCGATAGTTTTTCACATTAAGTGTTTCCATCAATGACAAATGGGGAGATTGTTGCAAGTATGTGCAATTGGTGTTGTCATTGGTGTCAACTGTGTCAAGAGTATGAGTTAAGAAATGATGCAAGAGTATGAATAGTTTGTGTTGAGCAGAGATCAAAGATAAGGTTGAGCAGAGATGAGGATGTTGCAATGATATGAGCTATTTGATTAAGTTGCCTTGCTGAAGGTGATTTGGTTTCTTTGTAGAGGTGCTGAAGATGTTGAGACTATGCTTCAGTTGGTTGGTTTCCAAGTGCTTTTGAGAAAATTTGATTAATAAAAGAAACAATGTGTTGAAGATGTGTTTTGACTTACAAAGCAATGTTCTAGTTTTTTTTTGCATTTCTTCTTTATTGAAGATCTTCTTTTATGGTTTGAATATGTTGTTCAGAGGTGTTCAAAGATGTTATATTCCAAATTTGTGCTCCGGTTCGTTGTGGTGAGAAAGTTTTGTTCACTAGTGTGTGGACTGTATTTCTGAGTTGTGTAGAGGTGTCTAGGAGAAACTATTTTGCTCTGCATTTCTCTGCAGATTTGTTTCTGGCTTTGCAATTCTAGATTTATGCTTATAAGGTCTATATCTTTCTTCAGTTCAAGTTGTTTATGGTTTGGTGCTCCACAATTTCATTTCTTGAGTTGTAGTTTATGATAGAGTAATCTAAGTGTTCCAGTGTGAACTTTCTTTAGGTGAAAGATGTTACAAAGGTTTTTTTTAGTTTTTAGGTGCTTGTGGATGTTTCTAGATCATGTTCAAGTTTGGTGAGTGGTCCACATGTCATCTTTTGGTTTTGAGGAAGCATGCACTTAAAAGTTCATAGTGTTAACACAAGTTTGGTCAACTTGGTTGTTTACACTAATTGTGGTTGTGCTTCGTTGATTATGGAAGTGTGGAATAACATGTAAGAGTGGATTTAGGTTTGTGCTAAGATGTGGTGTGGTCTGCATTCATTCCTTTCCTCTGCGGGAATGTTTAGGTCCAGACCTAATTTGAATTTTTTGGGTTAAGATGTGTTGCTGACCTTGGAGAATGATTTCAAGGTTGATGATGGTATAAATAAGTGTCAAGGATTCATGACTGGGTGTATGCACGATGAATATGATGTTTGTGATGTGAATTTGATTAGGGAAGTGAGAGATTTCATGTGTTAGGCTACTGGATGCAGTGAGCAGAAGGTGTCTACTATTCTTCAGTGTTGCTGCGAATGTGATGTTTGTGTTGTGGTGAAGTTTGAACTTCATTGGAACTATACTCCATGCATATGCTAGATGCAATTATATCAGTCCATCCCTACCAGTGAGCATCCTCCTCTATGTCTTTCTTCTAGGCAGTGTGTCCTCTAGCAGTGAGCCTTTCTTTCTTTCTTCTAGGCAGTGAGCCTTTTGTAATTCAGTGTTGTTACTACTTTATATTGTGAGATAATCCTCACCGTGGTTTTTCCCTTCTTGGGTTTTCCACATAAAATCTGGTGTTGTCCTATGTTTGGTGTTGTTATGATTCAGTTTCTATTTCTATTATTTACTTTTCATGCTTAATCATCATAACAAATTTAAAGGTTAATGTGGATTTGAATGTTTGTGAGGGTTTGAAGTTTATGATACAACTGATTCACCCCTCCTCCTTGTTGTCTTGTGCATTCAACAATAATTAGATCTAAAGCATCAGATCAGAAATTTATATTGCACTATAATGATCTAATCTCATGAAATTTAAACAGTATGATAAGTATAGCTTTTTTTCAATCTAAATCAAATGCTTGTTTTCCAAATTTCACATAGAATGCTCTAAAGACAAAGGATGATAAGGTACAACAAATGAATTCAATTTAATCAACCTAACAATGCTACAAAGATCTGCAAAAACTCACTAATATACAAACCCTAGGTTCAAGACTAGCTAAATTTATAGGAAATGCAAGGAGTTTGTTACCCTAATGATGGATTTAAATGCAAAATGTACTATATGTAAGAAAGAGAATGATGAATGAACTTAATCTAAATCAGATCTATGATAGAAAACAAAGTATTTTCAGATGAAGAAGGATGTAAGAGTGTAAGAAGAGTCGGGTTCACCAAAATATTATGTAGGAAAAGAGAGACCTAACTCAAGAGGTTAAACTAAGTCAAACCCTTTTCCATTAAAATTGAGACACAAACCGAGCTTGGATTAGACCCTTGAGGGAGAACCAAACTATAGGGGTTTTTCCTCTTTGTTGTATATATGAGTGTCAAACCAAATTCAACTAATCTAGCTACGGCAAATGATCAAACCCTAATTGAGAAAAATATACCTATAGACGACTGTCAAAAACAAAAATAAAAAATTATAATAGATATAGAGATAAGGAAACATAGCAGAATAGGAACCTAGAGTGAAAATGCCAAAGGTACCAGGGCATTGGGTGCCCTAGACCCTTGCTAGGGTTTTGTAGAAATTGAAGATGTCACCTGACCTGTACCTGCAAACCTTTCCTTCTCCCAGATTGATAGCTCTTGAAACCTGCTCCTTCAACCTACACACACAAAAGAAGGAAACATTGTTGTGGCTATATAGGAGTTTACCTTAGTGAAGACCCCGTTTTGGTATTCCTACCTCATGGATAGACAAGATTAGAACAAGATGTTGTGTGTGCTCATAAAACCTAAGTGTGAGCAGTAAGATGCAATATCTAATCAAATATATTAAACCCTATTCCTAGCTGACTCAAGAAAATAGGAAAAGGAATGATAGAAAATATGCTTCACTCAAGGAAGCATATAACTTCACCTCAAGGATGAGGATTCAACAAAGGTTTGTTGAATAAGAAGGCAATGCAACCATACAATAGGAGGGTACTCAAGCCAATCTCAAGTTGGTGGTTCCAACCCTTCTACCAATCATGCAAAGTGATTCAACCTAGGAATAATGAGATAGACTCAAGATCTCGCTTCCTAGCCTTCATATGAATCTTTCCAAGAGCAAAGTCCTTCACTTGATCAATAGAAACTTGCAATAAACTCAATAGCATAGAGAGCATAACATAACATTTGCATAAGGAGAGATTTTCATAAATCATATAACATCTAATATCTAGTTTCAAATGGAATAAGTGACTTTCTTTTATACAAGGCTTAAACAAAGAGTAATTTTAATTAAAGAGCTGATATCAACTGCCAAAAAGTAAATTTGAGTTTAGAGTTGGCCTAACCATCACAAAAGTTGACTTGTCGACCTAAATTACCTCCCTAAAAACACAGGAGGGACCAGGGTGCTAGGTGCCCTAGTCCCTTTGGGAAAATTAAAGCACAAGCCCACTTCTAATGCAATGCTAACTCCAATTCTCAAATTAGTTTCTGAGTTATGATGAAACTTTAAGCAACATTATGTCATTTTCTATAAATAGAGCCCAATTAGTACTTTAGGGTAGACCTAAAAGTTAACCAGGCTTGGGATCACTAAAGGGAGGAGCTAAACATAGTGAAATTGTGCTTACACAATTAAGGATCACAATTTATGACATGTGCCAAATCTAGTGTGAAATTGTAAGAATTCTCAATTTTTGACACTACATTTAACCCCCACTTTAGTGAGGGTATGATTTTAGGCTCACACGCTCGCTAAAGTATGGAGAAGACAAATCTCTTTTACAAGACGTTGAAGCCATAAAATGTCTCTAAGTTGAGAGTTGCGCTAGCCCCCAAGCTTAGGATTCTACAAGTCTACAACACCAAGATAAAGAGGTTATACATACACAAAAATACATAGCATATATCATACATAAAACATGCATGGACTATACAGAAGGCATTCATGGAAAACACAAAGTATACATAGAAAACATGAAGCAAACTTGGAATACAAAGAGAAAACATAGAATACACAAAGCAAACATAGAGCATAGAGTATACATGGAAAACAAAAGCATAAAGTGAGAAAACACATAAGCAAGCGAAACCAAAAACTTTGAGTCAGCAAAGTAAAGAGACCTAGATTGAAAGGATGTCTCAATACCTTGTGTCATCCCCAATAGAAAACCAAAAAATAGAGGAATTCTAAAAAGGAGACAGAAGAATGGAATGAGTCGATCGATTGCTTCAAGGAGAGAATGCATACAAATTGATAGGGGAGCAACCAATACGAACGAAGAAGGGTACATGACATTGGAACTAGCTTTCTCTATCTCTAGGGGTCATGGGCTAGCAAGCTACATTATGCTAGGTGACCATTGGTTTAGGTTGTATGAAGCACACAGGCTAGCAAGTTGCATTATTCTAGGTGGCTCATAGACTGTACGGATCACAAGATAGAAAGTTACATTATGCTAGGTGATTGTATATTATAAATGCCTCAGGGAGCGTAGCACCTTAGGGAGAACAAAATTAAATAACACCTTAGGAAGCATAAAGATAAACAACGCTTCAGGGAGCATAAAATAAACAATGCTTTAGGGAGTATAAAATAAACAATGCCTCAGGGGGTATATTAATAACCATGCCCCAGGGGGCATTATGAAAAACACCACCACAGGGGGGCACATCAATAAGCCAAAATTGAAGAGGAATGAATAAGGGTGCATGTATGGATGCACAAGTGAATAGGGAATATATCCCCCCTTAAAATGTTTGCATGTATAATTTGAAAATGTTTTAAGGTAAAGAAGAGGGGAAAGTATAAGAGGAGAGATCCTTAGAAAGAATACTTACCCCTTTAATAGGTTGTCCTACTTCCCCCTAGAGTATGGGTGAGAACAACCATGAAAACAAGAATTGTGTTATCATTAAGAAATAAGTGAGATTGCATCACTATGCATAGAAATCAGCTAATAAGAAAAAGCTACAATTGCCATGTCAATAGTGAAGTGATTAATGTAATCTATATCAGAAGGAGAAAAGAGAAGAGAGATATTGAAGCATGAATGGAAATACGAGTTATAAATAGGGCCACCATCAATGGATGAAAACAACTTCCTACCATCAAAGAGGGGAGAATTATAGCATCAAAATTGAGGTGACTAGTTCTGTGTGACAAAAGCGTGAAAATCTAGGTGAGCTAGACAAAGTTAAATCTTGATGTCCCGACAAAGTGCACCTAGCTAGGAGAAGTAGAGAGAACATTTTATGAAAATGATGATTTTCTTTTCGTAAATGTTTTAGATAGAGGAAGATCAAGAAGGGACCGAAACATCAAGCCCCTAGAGGAGGCACCTTTTTATTTATTTTTAGAAGAGTTATTGTAAGTAGGAGGGGGAAGAGAAGTGACACTTGTTGTATGTTTACTTTGATTGTTGTTGTTATACATGTGAGCAATCACATGATGATGAGGTTGTTGCGACACATTTTGATCAATTTTTTTATTTTGAGTTAGTTGTTTTGCATAATTGAGAATGTAGTTGGAGGTCAAGGTGAATTTAGTACATGAGTAGATTGTGGTTGCGGGCCATTGGGATGGAGATGCACAACAATTTTAGGTTTTACAGGTTCTTTTGGGGAACCAAAAACATAAATTGTTTTGATTTGGTTGTTGAGATTATGTATTTGCTTGAAATCTGATGTGAGCTTTGATTCTTCACAAAAGTTTCATTTCTACAATAGATATCATGGGAATAGAGATTAGGTAAAGTAATATTGAAGAAAGTGTCTATGATTGTACTATGAGTAACATCCAAGGGACTTGAACATGCAATCAAAGGAGGAAAGGGTGAGGTCTTCACATCCTTCGTGATACCCAATGAACTTGAACATGAAACCAAATGATGAAGAGAAGAAGGTTTCACATCCTTTGTGATACCCAAGGAATTTGAACATACAGCTAAAGGAGGAAGAGAAGAGGTCTTCACATCCTTCGTGATACCCAAGGAGCTTGGATATGAAACCAAAGGAGGGAGAGAAGAGGTCTTCACATCCTTCATGATAACCATGCATCTTGGGTATGGAACCAAAGGAGGGAGAGAAGAGGTATTTACATCCTTAATGATACCCAAGGAGCTTAGATATGCAACCAAAGGAGGAAGAGAAGAAGTCTTCACATCCTTCGTGACACCCAAGGAGATTGAACATGCAACCAAAGGAGGAAGAGAAGAAGTCTTCACATCCTTCATGATACCCAAGGAGCTTTGACATGCAACCAAAGGAGGAAGAGAAGAAGTCTTAACATAATTTGTGATACCTAAGGAGCTTGGACATGCAACCAAAGGAGTAAAAGAAAAGGTCTTCACGTCCTTCGTGATACCCAAGTGCTTGGATATGCAACCAAAGGAGGAAGAGAATAAGTCTTTACATCCTTCGTGATACCCAAGGAGCTTGGATATGCAACCGAAGGAGGAAGAGAAGAAGTCTTAATATCCTTTGTGATACCCAAGGAGCTTGAATATGCAACCAAAGGAGGAAGAGCAATAGGAGGAGCCATGGAACCATCATGGAATATGGAAGATGCAATAGAAGTAGAAGTAGTATGCTCAACATTTACTAATGTCTCATCTCTAGAAGAGGGATCATCCAAATGAAGAAAAGTTAAAGTAATGTTAAGGAATGTGTCAATGATATCATCCTCTTGCACCAAAATATCCTCACAAGTAGGAGGAATTTTAGGAGAGGAAAGAAGAAAAAAGAGTGGACCATCATTATCAACGTTTTGAGCAAAAGTGGAAAATGATAAGAAAGAAGTAGAGAAGAGCAACGTGTTTAAATTTTGTAAAATGATAAAATAATACATGTAATATGACTATGTGTATGCAAAAAAGAAGGGTTTAATCAATTTATCATCTAATTAAACACAACAAAGAAGGTTATACAAATGTAAGATGCACCGGGTTGACCAAAATGTGAGATTTTGGTAACCACAACAATAAAGACCTATAAGTTTTTTTCTTTCTAAACTAAAAACTCGGGATGAAGAAAGATATGCAACATAAATGTGTAATCAGATTCATCAACTAATTAAACACATCTAGAGATATGAGTACAGAAGGTTACAAAAGTGTAAGACATGTTGGGTTCACCAGAATGTAGGATTCTAGTAACCACGACAATGAATTATGCATATGCAAAAAGGAATGTTTAATCAATTAATCAACTAATTAAACATAAAAAAGCTAAATAAGGTACAACAAAGCTAAAGAAGGGTAAAACAAAGATAACAAAAGTTGCAAACATGTCGGGTTCACCAGAATGTGTAACATCAGAAAATGTCCCCTTGGGGGCTTTTCCCTCATAAGGTTTAGCTCCTGAGTCTTTAGAGTGCATTTAAGACATTTTAGTTCATATTTTGGCATCCCGATGGAATGCGACCTAGGTTCCATGGAAAATTGCACCTAGGTGGACCCCTTGAGCTATACCCTACCTAAAATAGGGGGAGGACTTGGGCCCCCGAGCCCTAGTCCTGCCCTATTTTGGGGCAGCCCTAATTTTTGGGTGTCAGTTTATGACTGTTATTTGGTTATTTTGTTGACACGGTAAAGTTTGAAGTTTAATTGCTTGGCGGGAGAGCTTGTAGTTGCATGTATAAGCAAGCTTAGGCATTCATTTGTAAACTAGATTACAATTAGATAGAAAGTGTGATGTTCAAGTGTTCTCAAGGTGATTCAAGGCTTCTATTCTGTTGCAAGAGCAGACTTGTGTGTTTTGTTTGTTGATATTTGCAGATTTGAGCATCAACCTTCTCATGGCATGAAAAATATCTTCCTCCATGAGAGATTCACTACAAGGTGACATATCATTGTGTTTTTATCATTAATTCCTTTAGTTTTTTGCCTCTGCCTCACAAGGGCACGCCCTCTTTATCTGACAACGGTGTTCAGAGACTTAAGTGTCCTCTAGAGTTTGACTGAGGCAAACCTCTAAACACCACAACCCCTAAACCAAGTCTTATGATTGCAGGTTACAGGTGTCGCATATGGAAGAAGTGGAGTTGTAGGAAGGCTTGGAAGACATCAGGGATTCAGGATCTGAAGAGAAGTCAGACACAAGAGCAATTCCAGGACTAGGACGCTTGCAATAATGTCCTTCGTAGTTAGATCTCGGGAAATAAAAGTTACAAGGTTGATCAGTGTCGGAAGGAGGTCCAGATTCCCTGAAAAAGTAGGTACCTTGGACTTGGACGCCCACACCTTAGTCCCTGACTGTTCTGCCTTAGAACCCCGAAAATAGGTATTCTATGATTTGCTATTTTACTTCTGTCTGCAAGAGCTTTTTTCGTCTTTCGTCAATTTGTTGTCGTATTTGCATAATTACGATTTTAATGGTTAATTGGACATAAGAGAAGGAAAAATTGATAATTAATTCCCTAATCTGAGTTTCCCTTCATTTGCAAGTGACCTAGGGTATGATAGTGCTGGCCACTCGACCCCAGGTCCTTCAATGTTTAGTGGAAAGGAGGGTTTTAACATCTAAACAACAAAGATTAACAAAATCTAATTTTACCCTAAACATTTTGGTGAACCCATGTTTTTGGACTTAAATTGCAACTTGCTGAGTGTTTGTCTTCATATTTGGATTGATTTCATTCATTCATTTGGTCATTTATTTTATTGCATTGAGAAAAATTCAAAAAAATTAAAAAATTGGAAAAGTACAAAAAAATTGCATTGTTTGGCTTAATAAATTTCATTAGTTCTTTCTAAATTTTCCTAATTCATGATTTTTGTATTAGATCTGATATAAACTACAGAAAAATACAAAAAATTAGAAATTTACGTTGCATTTTCATCATTTAATTGCTAGGGTTTTGTGGAATTTTTGACAATTTTATATAACCTAGTAATTCCAAAATCTAGGGTTTGTAGGCAAAATATTTTATTAGATTTTTCTACTGATTTTAGAGGCTCATTAAAATTTTCATTTGACTGCAATCTTGCATTTTAGTGTGAATTTGCATTTAGATTTAAAATATTTGTATTTTTACATAGAAAATTTTAACAAAAACTAGCAATTTGGATGCATTTTCATTAAATTTGCATGGGCATTTTGCATGTTAAGGCTTGAAAATTAGTTTCAGATCTGAGAATAATTCAATTCCATAATAAATCAGACTTCAAAGCATTCACATAGAATTTTGTCCCAAGATCTCAAACCTAGGGCTTTGAAAACAACAATTTTCACTAAATTTGGCCTTATCGACTCTCCAAACTTGTACTGTAGGTATGTTGTGAAGGATATTTTTGCATTAAATTGCTATTACTAGGGTAATCATTTTCTACCCCTAATAAAAATCTTCACAACACCCTTTTAACGGGGTCTTGTAGTGAAAATTCAGTGAAAAACTACACATTTTGGCTATTTTTGCCCTAGGGTTTGACCTAGTTTGCACTCTAAGCGTGTTGTGATCAATTTCAAGGATTGAGGTGACTGATATTATTTTTTGTACCTCCTAAAATTCTTTACAACACCCCTTTTTCTAGGTCTTGGAATTGAAAAACTATGAAAAATTGCATATTTTGCTACATTTTCACTAGGGTTTTACCTTAAGTGGCACTACAATCGTGTTGTGTTAGGTATTTTTGCATCAAGTAGCTGTTATTGATGATATAATTTTCTGTCCATCATCATTTTCCTCACAACACCCTTTGTTATGCTCTTTTGCATTGAATTTTGGTGAAAAAAGTGCTCATTTTGACATATTTTCACTATATTTTGACTTGACATTATCTTGGATTTGCATCAAGAGTGTGTTGAGAGTGATTAGATTGCTGTTTTGGACTGATATCAGACATATAACTTTCTGTCTTTGATCAAAATCCTTACAACATCATTTGTTTCATTCATTGGCATTGAAAAAGTATCGAAAAAAACCAAGCATTTTGGTCGTCAATCATATCCTTCTCCTAGGATTTGTTCTCTTAGTTGGAGCGTTGTATGCTTTGGTATAAGCTTTATGACATGCTGTCCTAAAAAGAAATCCCTTTGAGAAGAAGTAAAAGATTAATGGATCTAGTGCTTTTGAAGAAGTTGGTACTTTGGACACCTTCTTTACAAAGGGAGAAACTCAAATTGTGTAAGATAGTATACATCCTCCAACCACAATGGAAGAACAAAATTTTCATGATGTTGATAACACTATTGAGGCAACATGATATGTATCTGATGAGCAAATAGAAAAATTGGATAAGGAGCTAGCTAAATTTCAATCATTCATGGAAAATGAGAGAATTGCTGAGGAAGCTGTCCCTACAATTCATAATATAAGAGAATTGATAAAAGAGGGACAAGATGGTGTAAATGCAATTCATGGTCTAGCACATATTGTACAAACCAATATCATGCTAGTGACCAAATGTGGACAAACGATAAATAACACTCTATCACCATCTCATACTCAAGTTTCAACGCCTATACCGACTACAGGAATATCTACTTTTACGTCAATGATCTTAACAACTAATGTGAACGCTTGTAGTAATGCTACCACTGGTATTGGAGTATCTAATGGAACTAATTACAAAGTTGTGGGATTTAATTATCAGAATTTGGTTCCCAAAGGGACCTCCTCTATGCATAATTGTTCTTAACCACCTATCTATTCCACTCATTTCCAGCCACCTATTACATACTCGCAACCATCTTCAACCTACCAATATGTCCAAAAATTGTTGACCTATTCTTAACCTCCACCTATCATATCTCAAGCTCAATCACCTCCTCACCTTGGTTCTAATTCGTCACAACAAACCGCATCTCCCAATGATGCCATCCTAAACCAACTTTTACAGGGCATGACTACTTTACAACAAAAGGTAACTATAAGGGTAAAATGGGAATAATCAATTGAATAATAAAAACCCAAACATCAATGAAATATGAAGATAAAAGGAGATTTAAAGTAAAGAAATGAGATACTTACAACCTTTTACCTTGTGACTTCCATTGTTCACCTTTTCTTTCTTGATCTCGTGGTGATGAAGATGGCCCTCAGGAAGCTTGCTTCCTTGCTTCGATTCCTCAAGATGACAAGGAGAAGTGGCTCTGATACTTGGTGTCTAAAAGGTGAGCTTCAACACACTATGAAATGGATGATGAATAGTATGATATGAAAATAGGGGTGCCAATGGCGCGCTATGGTTTCTGCAGCATAAGTTTACTCGAATGATGGATCTCAAATGAAGAAGAAGAGGGTTGTATTTATAGAGTTGTGTGAGAGAAGATCAATGGTTGAGAAGAAATGAGAAGATCAACGGAAGAGAATGTTCGAGAGAACGTGCGCGAATAGAAGGAGGACATGTGTCATTCAAAAAGAAGCTTTGTTGAGTTAACTGCTTTCTTGATGAGGATGATTTTTTGTTTCTTAAATTAGAATATATTTTTCTAATTTAAGATCTTTGTTGATAAAACAGATTTGGTTTAAATCAGTTAACTCAGCTTTTACTTTTGCATGACAAAAAGAATTTATTTTTAGAAGATTTGGATATAGATAAGAGTGGATGAAATACAAATTAAATAAATAAAATTTATTTAATTTATGTGCATCATGAATAAATAAATAAAATATTCAATTTTATTTATTTTTAGAAGAAGGATGCAATAATTAAATAATTTAAAATTATTTAATCTTTTGATGGGAAATAGAAGAATAAGGAAACTAATTAAATAAATAGAATTTATTTAATTGATTATGGAGAGGGAAGAAGATTTGATTTGATTTTTTGCTTTAAAGGAAATAAATCATAAAAAGACGAGAGGAATAATAGATGAAATATCTAATTAAATAAATTAATTAGATATGCATGAGTTGCATTTTTAGAAATAAAGGAAGAAGATATTTTTAGAAGAAAGCAAATTAAATAAATTTATTTAATTTATCTTGTGCAAGATAGAAGAATAAAATAAAATATTTAATTATATTTTATTTTAGAGACTAAAAGGATTTAAATAAATTTAAATGATTTATTTAAATTTGGAAGAACGCATGACTTAATTAAATAATTATAAATTATTTAATTGTTTGGAAGAAATAAATTAAATAAAGGATTTTATTTAATTTTGACTTTAGAAGAAGTAATTAAATATTTTTGATATTTAATTAACTTAGAGAAATATGAATCGAATAAATAAATTTAATTATTTATTTATTGATAGAGGAAGGTAGACTTAAATAAATATTAAAAATATTTATTTAGATAGAGTCGTGTCATTTTTAGGTGTATACATTTTGCCCCTCTTTGATGCAATGTGTTTTATCACATTGTTTCAAAGAATAAGTTTTTCTTAAAAAAATGATGCATGCCCCAGTTTACCCCTGGTACAAGTTTCATGACAGGATGCCCCCTCGGGAGATTGGATGGGGAGAAGGTAGAAGGCGTGAGATGGACAATCTCATGATGAGATAGGTTGACAGGAGAAGAAATGGTTGGATATAGAAGAAAGAGGTGAATGATATGCGATGCAAGATAAAATGATAACACACACAAGCAAGTAAAAAAGTATGCACAAATGATACAAGAACAGGCAAGGTATTGCCCCTGTCAAGTGGTAAACCAACGATATACTGATAATGATATACAATGGTGGTCATAGCAGGGAACGATAGATCCCTAGAGCAACATGAAGGATAGTGTCTGGTTTCGGGAAATGAAGCATGTCATGTAAGACACGTGTATTGGTCTGATTTAGACAATGCTACATCTTGTATAAGACAAATGTTTGATTATAACTGATTGAGTTGGTTTACAACCAGACAAGGATCAAGACCACTAATTGTGAGTGGATCATTTGACAAGATTGACTAACATGATTGGTATGGATTAAGGATAGACTTGTATTTGGATAATCGCTCGGATTGACAACTAGAACTGTTGACAAGAGATACAATGATAGATAGAAATTTGATTGATAGAAGAATGACTCAATAGAAGGAATCACAAGCTTTTGTTTGATATTGATACTCTGCATAGAATCTTTATTGGATGGGATATGGAGTGCAATTGGATACGCTATGGATATGGATATGGATATGAAATGTAATTGGATGTGAATGGTTTTGCCATCTTGATATTGCAAGTATTTTGAAGTGCTTATTTCATCATTGGGCTTTTATTATGTTGTAAGAAAATACAAGCATCTAGGTATAACTAAACCAAGATGACCTGAGTATTACTTACATAGATTTTGATATAGCAAGTTAATACAAGCATCTAGTCAAACTTGAATCTAGATGACCTGAGTATCTCTTGCATTGCAACAGACAAGGATTGCCCCTTTTCATGTTTAGACCTCTGAAGTCCTCGATGATCTTTTGCTGATCATGTCGTTAGACAAAAGTCATCTCATTACTAAAGTTTAATCCACAAACAACAGACAAAGAAAAAGATTATGCCCCCATCATAGCATCTCTATCTTTTGGCATCCTTGAGTAGCATAGGAAGACATAATGAGAAAAATCCAAGACTTTGTTAAGTTAACTTGTTCAAAAGCATTTTTGCATTAGATGTGTCTTTTTGCATAATTGATATAGAATCAGTTTGAGTGTTTCGGTATAGTGCTCTGCTTTAGACAGGTTGATGTTTTGTGCCAAGATTTTTTTTTGTTTTGGGAAGCTTGCTTTGCTACGCATGCTTGCGTCTGGTGAAAGGTGCGGACGCAGATGGATAGAGGGATAGACAACAAGACATGGGATGGATGGGAAGTGGGGCCTCGGGGGCATATTGATAATGGCCTTGCCTACGTGACGACGTAGAGGCAACGTAGTTCGGGGTGAACCCTGTAATACTAAGATATGGACTAGATGAGACACGATAGGGAACATATATGGATCAGATATGGAACAGATATGGACTAGCTATGGAACAACTATGGATCAGATATGGAACAGATAACACTGATGACAGAGGCTATGCTAGGCTGACACTGTGGACAGGATATTGGATAAGAATTTTGGATAGCCTTAATGCTAGATACTGATGACAAGGGAAACACCATGGATAGGCAGATGTATGGGTGATAAGGAATGAAATGCACACGGAAGAGGGTGAGGATGTGATCACCAAGGACTAAGTCACATAGGAATAACATGCCCCTTTTGTGGGTAGAGTACTTAGGATTTTCATGACAATGCTTATGACGACAAGAGGATGAGAGGATAATGAAGGATTTGTGTGGTTTGGAGGGATAAGGTATGTCAAGAGACATCTAAAACATTTGTCAACATTGTGCCCCCAATCTTTATCAAGATCAAAGAAATAGAGGAATGGAAGATTAGGAAGGATAGACTCGACAGTATAGGTATGTAATTAATAGAGGAATAGGATAGGAAATAGTAAGGAAAGGAATGATAGCAGAAGGTGATATTCCGATGAGACAAGGTGCCCCCAAGTGTAGGTGACGTAGGAGATCAACTTACACATGACCCCTGTTTGCCAGGTTTTCATCATGGTAATTATCCAAGGCGCCTATTTGCCAAGTTTTCACCATTGGACGAAGGGATTTCTCTTTACTCTTTTTGATTTTTTTTTTTGAATATTTGGATGAGAGAAGGTGGACACGGAAAGGAGAGACTTAAGTATGTAGTTCCCTGAAAAGTGATAGTCCCGCTAGAAATTTTGTTACATGGACTATGCCAAGTGTTCTCATAGATGTTGGTAGGGGATTGCATGAAAGTGAGATGGAGTAGGTAGATAGCGGATTATGGAAGGTACAATAGTGGATGACGATGCAAATTACGGATGGAAGGCTTATACGAAAGCATGGACCATGGGAGTAGGATCGGAAAGATATGTAGGATAATAGTTGAAGGAAGGGGAGATGGAGGTATGTGGAAATGTTGTGGAATGGAAGGGGATCATGACCAACGGTTGCACACATCGTGATAAACATTGAAGCTTATGATGGGAAGGTGGTGTAGGAAGCAATGGAGATTTTTGCTTGGTGGATGAGTGATTTAGGTATTTAGGGACCCACATAGACTTAATATTTTTCTGATTTTTGCTTGTCATGTGGGATGGAAGGATTTGATACTTGTGGATGGCATGGGAGAAAGTGGATGGTTGGGATGCTTTAGAGGTGGATGCCTCATTGGACTTGATGGCTTTTTACTTGGGTACCCAAACCATTTTGCTTGTAGATTGTACCTGTGAAGGTATGGGCTTGGGTATATGCAGCTTTTGTGCAGCTTCTGAGATAATTATTTGTTGCTTGGGGACCCACACCTTTTTCAGTTTGGCATTGAGGTGTGTGGGTGTATGCAGCTTTTGAGATGGATGTTTCTTTGATTCTTGGCTTTTGTATCCTAGGTCATGAGGACTCTTAAGATTTTTGACTTTATAGGTAGAGGCATCCAGATTTGTGCTTTTGAATCCCCTAGGGATGGCGGAAGTGAGGTTGGTGGAAGCTTGTTGTTTAGACAACATGTGCATTTGTTGGCCATGATTGGGATATTTAGAGGATTTATGGAAGGATGGATAAGGTGTTGGAAGAAGTGGTGGTAAAATGCAAGGAGGGGTATTAGGAGTTGGAAGTAGCGGTGGTAGATTGGATGGTGGAAGGTGTATGGTCACATGTTCTTGACAATTATAGGATGATGGAGGTGGAATGGCCACATATTTTTTAGGGATATGATAGGGTTTGTGATGGAAAGTGGTGGACTTAGGAGGAGTGGGGGAAGTACCAACATCTTGAGATTGTTCATCTTGGGGTATGTATCCAAGGCCATATGAGGGTGGAGGAACTTTGACATGGATAGGTTCCAAAATACCTTGTTCATGAAGGCCTAAGCCTTTACCTTGATAGTTCATATTCTGGAGTATGCGATGGACAGTGGGATTGTGTATAGATGGAACACTAGACATGAGCTCCTTATTGGAAGGAGAAGGTGAAGAGGTAGATAACGGTTGCTATTCTCCTAAGGAAGAATATTCATGTATTAAGGTAGTGAGACCAAGGATATACTGTGGGGGATTTGTAGCTTGGTCAATAATGGATGGTGAAGGATCACTAGAATCTTGATCATCATTATGCTCTTTAGGATCTAAGTTATTGGGTTGATCCTTCATGTGCACTTGGGAGGAAAGTGTCTCATCAGAGGAAGCAAAAGTTGGTGGATCATGGATAGGATTAGATGGAAGATGGATAGAAGTAACAGAGGTTTCTTTCTCACGTAGAGGTATGGGATCAAGTTGTTCATGAACATCTTCGTAAAAGGTAGTATCTTGATCATAGAGAAGGTATAGATTATGGATGGGTTGGAATTGGATCTCTTTCCCATGTATAGGATCAAGTTGCTTATGGATAGCTTCTTCATAGGTATTATCTTGATCATGGAAGAGATAAAGGTTATGAATGGTTTGAAATTAGATGGGGGTGTTTTGATCTTGATTTAGACAAAGGGTGGATGTTTCCACATGCTCTAAGGTGTGCTCTTGATATAGCTCTTGGTCTTTTTGAATGGAAGCAGATAGCTCTTGGATAGGCTTGACATGTTTTTGAGGGTTATTGACATGAAGGTACAATAGCTCTTGACTTGGGTTTATGGTAGGAAGTTCTTCGATAAGCTCAAGGGGTTGCGGACGACATGAAGGTGTTGTAGGATTTGACATGGCATTGGAAGAATCTTTGGTAAGGTCAAGGACCGGAATTTGAGGACATGTTTGGCTCTCTACTGGTAGTCTTTGGATCATATCCTTTGTAGGTGTATGAGGTAATGGATGAGTGGATTTGGCTTTCTCCATAGCTTTTCTTTTGCTATATAAATTTGGAAAATATTTTTCCCAAAACTCATCTGATTCTTTTTTGGTTGTCCATTTAGAGTTTGAGGAACTAGATGGCGGTGTTCGTGTAGGACTGGTATTTTTTGGGATAGGCATCTTAGCAGGTGGCAAAGGAGGACTAGTAGATAGGTGGTATACGATTTCCAACTTGAGGTGGTGCTTGCCTTGTCATGAGTATCGGAAAAGGATATATGATTTTGGGGTGAGGCGTAGCTGGTACTGGCACGTTTAGCTTGCAAGATTACCATTTCTTGTTGTAAGACTTGGATTTGTTGAGCAATTGCTATACAATCTTGGGGTGAGGGACCTAAGTTTATTTGCAATTGCAGATATTGGAGTGTTTGAGCAATATATTCTAATTGGTTTGCCATCTCTACAGAAATTGACACAAGACCAGAAAAGCTTACTGTGATAGATGCACAACTACAAATGTGTGGAAACAGAGGATAAAAGTGTAGCAGGTCAGCATATGCATAGATCTGGCAAAGTTTGTTTTTGCAGAGTTTTTTTTGGCACATTTTTCAAAAATTTCTATTTTTGGTTGAAAACTTGGTCTTTTTTGCTTTTGATTTTCAATTATGGCAGATAAAGACACAGCAAACGCATAGAAGTTTTCTTGATTTTTATCTTTTATTATTGTTTTATATTTTTTTGTAGACTTTTTGACACAAGAACAATTACAACCTAGGCTCGAAAGGATAGTATTTGTTGAATCCCCTGGCTGTGCATATTCAAAGCGTGTAGCTCCAGGATCTGGTAGCATCGGCTCCCCTCCACGACACTCACTTCTCACGCATACCAAATCTAGGTTTCCTTAGGCTCGTACCCCCACCGAACCTTAGGATTGTCCCTCCTACCTCTACTAAGAATCACATGAATCAGGGCCGCTTCAAAGGCTCCACCATTTGTGTCAACAAATAGGGGTTTTTGGTATACTAACAAGTGGCTAAGTAGTCAAGGCAACCATTCGAGTGGTTACATGTGCAGTGGCACTACTCTCCTTTATGGAGTCTCCCAGCCTCCAAGGGTTACGCCTTGGAGGGTTTTGGGGGAGGTTGGTCGTCGGTGTAACACAACAGCACTCATTGCAGGAAGATTTCGCTTCAAGCACAGTTTATTCAAAGTGGATTGGTAGGGCTTGGCTTTAGCTTGTTTCCACTCAGGGTCGTTCCCACTTGGACAGGCGGGCATCCAAGGGCAGACCCCTCTAAAGGTTATACAGATGGAATAACAAGTCTGGCGTTCTGGTCACCCAGTGAAGGGGAGAGCATAAGCCTATTGTCATTCAACAGACACAGAATACACTGATTAATCCAATCCTAGTTAAAAGGAAAAAAACTAAATGTGCTACCTACTTGGGCACTCACGCATTTGTTAACTTTGAAGTGTTTAAAAGATAGCAATGTTCATTCCGTTTGTGAGATAGTAATATTCTAAACTAGAAAGGAAAACAACAATGCAGAGATAACAGTGGTTCAGTTACTATCCTCCTAGTTAAAGACTACATGAGATTTGCATGCATTTTTTTTTTTTTACTTTTTCCCTTAATTAATCTAAGTGAATTAATCAATGCAGCTAAATGATCTATTCTAGCCTCTAATCCTGCAAGACAAACATTAGCCTAATCCAAAAAATCACAAGAAATCCTCAAAACCACAATGACAGATCACATGCACCGCCATATAGTCTAAATGCACAGAAACAGAGTCTGTATGCGTCATTGTACAGATGCGCTAAGACAAGTGTCAAAAGCACAGGAAGATGTAAATGCGTTAATTTAACAAATGCACCGTAAGAAGGTATAAAAGCACCGTTTATTAGGATGCATGTGTCAGAATTACGGAGGCACTGGAATAGGAGGTGAAAGCGCTGATTCAGAAGATGTATGTGCTGTAACTATAAAAGTGCTGAAATAGTGAGCAGATGCGTTGACTTGTAAGATGTATGTACCAGAAGACTGTGTGCGCCGTAACAGGTTGCAGATGTGCCACAGGATTGCTCAGATGCACCGATTGAACCTGTCAGAAACCTGTCACTTAGAAACTCAAATTTTTGGTTAGATTAGGGGCAAGGGCCCCACGGTGGGTGCCAAAAATGTAAAGGTAAAAATGGGAATAATCAATTGAATAATAAAAACCCAAACATCAATGAAATATGAAGATAAAAGGAGATTTAAAGTAAAGAAATGAGATACTTACAACCTTTTACCTTGCGACTTCCATTGTTCACCTTTTCTTTCTTGATCTCGTGGTGATGAAGATGGCCCTCAGGAAGCTTGCTTCCTTGCTTCGATTCCTCAAGATGACAAGGAGAAGTGGCTCTGATACTTGGTGTCTAAAAGGTGAGCTTCAACACACTATGAAATGGATGATAGATGGTATGATATGAAAATGGGGGTGCCAATGGTGCACTATGGTTTCTGCAGCATAAGTTTACTTGAATGATGGATCTCAAATGAAGAAGAAGAGAGTTGTATTTATAGAGTTGTGTGAGAGAAGATCAATGGTGGAGAAGAAATGGGAAGATCAATGGAAGAGAATGTTCGAGAGAATGCGTGCGAATAGAAGGACGTGTTATTCAAAAAGAAGCTTTGTTGAGTTAACTGCTTTCTTGATGAGGATGATTTTTTGTTTCTTAAATTAGAATATATATTTTCTAATTTAAGAGCTTTGTTGATAAAATAGATTTGCTTTAAATTAGTTAACTCAGCTTTTACTTTTGCATGACAAAAAGAATTTATTTTTAGAAGATTTGGATATAGATAAGAGTGGATGAAATAAAAATTAAAGAAATAAAATTTATTTAATTTATGTGCATCATGAATAAATAAATAAAATATTTAATTTTATTGATTTTTAGAAGAAGGATGCAATAATTAAATAATTTAAAATTATTTAATCTTTTGATAGAAAATAGAAGAGTAAGGAAATTAATTAAATAAATAGAATTTATTTAATTGCTTATGGAGAGGGAAGAAGATTTGATTTAATTTTTTGCTTTAAAGAAAATAAATCCTAAAAAGATGAGAGGAATAATAGATGAAATATCTAATTAAATAAATTAATTAGATATGCATGAGTTGCATTTTTAGAAATAAAGGAAGAAGATATTTTTAGAAGAAAGCAAATTAAATAAATTTATTTAATTTATCTTGTGCAAGATAGAAGAATAAAATAAAATATTTAATTATATTTTATTTTAGAGACTAAGAGGATTTAAATAAATTTAAATGATTTATTTAAATTTGGAAGAACGCATGACTTAATTAAACAATTATAAATTATTTAATTGTTTGGAAGAAATAAATTAAATAAAAGATTTTATTTAATTTTGACTTTAGAAGAAGTGATTAAATATTTTTGATATTTAATTAACTTAGAGAAATATGAATCAAATAAATAAATTTAATTATTTATTTATTGATATTGGAAGGTAGACTTAAATAAATATTAAAAATATTTATTTAGATAGAGTCGTGTCATTTTTAGGTGTATACAGTAACAAATTTGACAAATTTTTCGTAGCCTAGTCTACCAACATATCATGCCCGTAATTCGTTATCCTATGCAATCTTGAGAACTCCTATGCCTGAGAGGTTTGAGACTCCTTGCTTTAAAAAATATGGTGGAAAAGGTGATCCTAATATTCATGTGGCAGCATTTACAGCTGTGTAGTGATTTTTATTTTGAAGAGGATTTGTTAGCAAAACTTTTCCCGCGATCTCTCAGAGATACTACTTTAGAATGGTTTTGCTTGTTGCCTCTGAATTCAATACACTCCTTCTCGCAGTTGATTGATAAATTTTTACAACATTTTCAAGCAAATATCAGACCCCAAGTCACCCTTATTGTCTTGGTTCAATGTAAACAAGGTCCGAAAGAAAAGTTGACTGAAATCATTGGTCGATATCAAGGATTTTATGCATAGATTCATTATTAGATGAAAGATGAGGATGTTCAAAAGATATTCATTACAAATCTACAACCTAATATTCGTGATAAGATTCTCTTGATGAAATATAACTCCTTTCAACATTTATGCACCGCTCTTCATGATTATCAACTTTTGTCTAGTCAGTATGAAAACCAAAACTCATCGGCTCAAGTTGGTCAATCCTTGGGCGGATCATCGCAAAACAACTTTAAAAGGAACAATAATAGGAGTTTCATCAGGATCAATGGACCAAACACAAATGTGTCTGCTATAAATAATCCAAATAAAGAGTCGTATCAACCAAGGAAATTTACTCCAATATCTGAGTGCTATCATTCTATCATGAATCAAGTTGTGAGTAATAACGTTCTGAAGCTTCCCCCGATCAAGCCTATTGATCCTAGTAAACAAGGAACTTACTTCGGTGCTAATGCCTTTTGTCATTATCATCGAACGCAATGGCATGACACTAAACGATGTATGCGTCTTAAACATGAGATACATGACCTTATTGATTCAAATGTCATCCAGGTATTGGGTGTGAATGACAATGGAAATAAGTCGGTTGCTCCGCCGAATCAAAATTTACAAATCTTCACTAATCCTTTTCCTAAACATACCAAAAATAATATGGTGGAACAAGATTTAGTGGAAGTGGACGAGGATGATTACTTGGACTATGAGAGTATCATCATAATGATTGAAGTGGATAAGAAACAAGTGGATACTCCACCTCGTCCTCAAAGAAACATAATTTATGCTAAGGTTCCTCCCCCATTATCCCTATATGGATCGGGAGACAATCAAAATGCATCAGAAAAGCAAGAACAAAAACTGATACAAATGAGTAAGATGGTTCAGGATGATTCTTGTTACTATCCTAGAAAGATTCAACAACAAAAATTTGCTAAAAATTAAAAAAGAGCAAAATGACAATCAATAGTCAGAAATAATAGTGGTTCTCCCCCTCATAAGCACTAAAAAGTCTCATTTAGACAAGGTTTTAAGGAACAAGGATCATATGATAAAAAATAAAACTCTCATAAGAACTACTCAAATTTTGTATTAAACATGATCGAATACCTTTCCAAGAGGTTTGAGAGCTCTAACGTATAATTTGAAGACCCTACAGGTACGTATCTCTAACCCTTTATCTCTCTCATGATGTGCTTCCCCCGTGTTGTGTTATATGTTGTTTAGGCCTCCTGGGATGACCTTAGATTCTCCCGTAAGGTTTGGGATACTAGGAGACCACCTCTGTTGTGACCTTTCTCTACTTTTATCATCATTCTTCCAAAATGCTCTCTCTCTGATTTTATTGTTGTGTGTTGTGTCTTACAGACATAGCATCGTGGTTAGCGACCTGGGGGCACCCACCTACGTGAATGTCCCTAAGTCACTTGTTTCTCCTCTCTTATTTATTGTTTCCCTTCCTCTAGTGTTTCCACTTGGCAGGTGGATTATGACAAATATTTATACTAATGCAGACCTAGTGTCCCTTTTGAGAGCAATAAAAAAATGGACTCAGTTCCTAATATGACAATGGGGTTGTATATTTTATCTGACACTTGGCTAGTGTAAGCACTCGTGCTTTCTGTATAGTGAATTTCATGATGTTTCTATCGCATTTACAAACCTTAACAATACTAGTGCTCCGTGAACCTTTGTTTGCCTTTGAATCTAGCCTTGGCGATACTCGATTCAAAGAGCTTCGTGATATAGCCCTTGGTTATCCTCAAACTCCAAATTTATTGTATAACCTTGGCTCTTTGTGTGGTTAATCGTATGCATTGATGTTGTAGACAGTAACATGTTTCTTTCAGGGATGTGTTTGTGAGAACATTTGGTGATCGTAAGGTACATGTCACCTCTGGGGGGCATGGGCTTTGTGAAAGTCGGTGTTCCCTTGTGTGTTTTCTTCCTACCTTAACATGCTTGATATCGATAACTGATATCAACCACCTTAAGGTGGGGGCATATAAGGTAAGCTGTCTGTTATAGATGTTAGCAGTGTGTTTGACCTCAAATGCAGAGACCTGCGCCTAGAGTGGTGCATCATGCATCCCGAGTTTGTTTGCAATCAATCAATCAATCATGTAAGCCCTTTACAGAGGTGGGATATTATGTATATCCTTTTTCTTAAGCCCTCTGCAGAGGTAGGGATGGTATATTTCTCAGAGCAGATTGCATCATCCTGTCATTTTCAAAAGTCCTCTATGGAGGCGGGGAGCGGTTGTATGACTAATTCAACCCTTAAGCATGTCTTCGATGATTGTTGTGGCGAAGTGCAATCGTCAGTGTGTGCCTGTAATGTTCCTGAGATAGTGTTGGACCAAGAAATAGGTACACTACATTGCTTGTCTATTGTGTTTTTTCTGTGTCTTCAAGTGTGGGTGTTTTGGCGTGCTTGTTTTGTATGGCATGTTTGTTGCTCCATATGCAAAGACCAGCACCTTTGAGTAGTGCTTCGTGCATTTTGGGAGGTTTTGTGTGTATTGCATGTGTGTTACCCCATATGCAGAGACCAACGCCTTCAAATAGTGCTTTCTACATTTTGGGAGGTTTGTTTACTTTCCAGTACTTGCATTTGCATTTCATATATATGAGAAAAAGCAAAGAAAAGATATCATTTCTATCTTCCATGCATTAATGTGTCTTCTATGCATTGACTGTCTACTCCGTGTTCTGTGTGACTATAACTGTCTTCTCTGTGTTTGACGTGCCTATTACTGTCTTTTATGTGATTGGTGTATCTTCTCCATGATTGGTGTGTTTGTGACCTTACTTTAATGCATGTATTGGCCTTGTGTTTATACATACATTAAAGTGGGGGCTAATTGTAACATTGGAAAATGTCCCCTTGGGGGCTTTTCCCTCATAAGGTTTAGCTCCCGAGTCTTTAGAGTGCATTTAGGACATTTTAGTTCATATTTTGGCATCCCGATGGAATGAGACCTAGGTTCCATGGAAATTGGACCTAGGTGGACCCCTTGAGCTATACCCTGCCTAAAATAGGAGGGGAGGATTTGGGCTCCTGCGCCCTAGTCCTGCCCTATTTTGGGGCAACCCTAATTTTTAGGTGTCAGTTTATGACCGTTATTTGGTTATTTTACTGACACGGTAAAGTTTGAATTTTAATTGCTTGGCAAGAGAGCTTGTAGTTGCATATATAAGCAAGCTTAGGCATTCATTTGTAAACTAGATTACAATTAGATAGCAAGTGTGATGTTCAAGTGTTCTCAAGGTGATTTAAGGCTTCTATTGTGTTGCAAGAGCAGACTTGTGTGTTTTGTGTGTTGATATTTTCAAATTTGAGCATCAACCTTCTCATGGCATGAAAAGTATCTTCCCCCATGATAGATTCTCTACAAGGTGACATATCATTGTGTTTTTATCATTGATTCTTTTGGTTTTTGACCTCTGCCTCACAAGGGCACGCCCTCTTTATTTGAAAATGGTGTTCAGAGACTTAAGTGTCCTCTAGGGTTTGACTAAGGAAAACCTCTAAACACCACAACCCCCAAACCAAGTCTTGTGATTGTAGGTTATAGGTGTCATATCTGAAAAAAGTGGAGTTGTAGGAAGGCTTGGTAGACATCATGGATTCAGGATCTGAAGAGAAGTTGGACACAGGAGCACTTCCAGGACTAGGGCACTCGCAACAGTGTCCTTCGCAATCAGATCTCAAGAAATAGAAGTTACAAGGCTGATCAGTGTCAGAAGGAGGTCCAAATTCCCTAAAAAAGTAGGTACCTTGGACTTGGTTTCCCACACCTTAGTCCCTGACTATTTCACCTCAGAACCTCGAAAATAGGTATTCTGTGATTTGCTATTTTACTTCCGTCTGCAAGATCTTTTTTCATCTTTCATCAATTTGTTGTTGTATTTGCATAATTAGGGTTGTAATGGTTAATTGGACATAAAAGAAGGAAAAATTGATAATTAATTCCCTAATCCGAGTTTCCCTTCATTTGCAAGTGACCTATGGTATGATAGTGCTCGCCACTCAACCCTAGATCCTTCAATGTTTAGTGGAAAGGAGGGCTTTAACATCTAAACAACAAAGATTAACAAAATCCAATTTTACTCTAAACATAATGTAAGATGGGAAAGAGAGGCCTAATCAATAATGAACTAACTAGGCCGAGTCTTTTCAATCAAACATTAGGACTGTATATCGAAAAATTTGGATTTGTAAATGGAAATGATCAAACAATTGAAATGCATAACCTAAACCCAAATAATTCAATACCTCGAAGATGTAAGATGAGCTCGATTGATTGATCGCTTTGTTGTGTTGATTGCTCGATTCCGCAGCATAACGTTGATAAGGATGCAAGCTAGATGGATTGAAGATGATGGATGAGGACTTGAGATGAAAATTCAGCAGAGTGAGGTTGCATGAAGAAGAATCCTGAAAATCCCCCCCTAATGGCTCAAGAGAGGCTTGTTTTATAGGAAAGGCTTGGTTCCAATGGATGGCTAGGATCAATTAGGGCTTTAGATGAAATGGATGGATAGGATTGAGTTAGGTTTCCTTGCACATCAAGAAATTGTAGTCAATTGACATGTGGCAAGGGAAGATAAGGCTTAGGTGTGCTTGTGTAGATAAATACTAAAATTAGGTCCCATTAGTTGTGCATGTGAAAGATTTGAATAAAAGTTGTACTACAACACATGATTGACTAGACAAGTGTTGGAATGTGATGAAAGATGAGGACTTAATTCAAATAAAATATTTGAATTAGTTGGGATATGAGTTGGATATTAATTAAATAAATAAAATTTATTTAATTAATTGAGAAGTTGAATAGGATGAGATAATATATGATGTGGAAATTAATTAAATAAATAAAATTTATTTAATTAATTGGGATGGGGATAAGATAAATGGGATTATGCATGTGAAATTAATTAAATAAATAAAATTTATTTAATTAATTGGCTAATGGATAAATGGGATTAAGAGTGGGATTATGACAAAATGTTACATGATGTCTAGGATAATGTTTTAACAAGGTGTTGTAGGACATGGACAAAGTTGGGACAAATTTGGGTGTCTACATTTTGCCCCTCTTTGAAATGATGTTCGAGATGATAAGATTTGTGTTGAGTAACATCATTTCAAAGAAGCCAAGGTATGGATAGAGGAAAATGATAGTGATGATGGAAAGATATGATGAGGATGATGATGGTGGAAAGATAGGATGAAATGGGATGATGATGCCCCCTCGAGAGGTTAGGCGGGTTGGACAAACACGGGTAGGCTCTCGAAAAGAAATGGCTTGGCTGAGAAAGATGGATAAGGGAATGGATAGAAGAAATGGATGATGCGTTATGCTGCAATGAAGGTGAGCAACCATGATCTTTGATATAGCACTAGACGTTATGCACCAAGGTATAAGGACCAAGGTGACAATGTGTCTCGTGCCCCAGCGTAATACAACCTTGTCTGATGTATGAGGAAGAAAACTTAGAGCATTGAAGTCCTACTGCACAAAAGGTATGATATGACCTTAGATGCAAAGGATAGTGCAAAAAGCTATTCCAACATACACAAGATATGAATATTAGCTGGAATGGTATTGAGATGATGCAAATGCAAGATAAAATGATAACACACACAAGCAAGCAAGCAAGCATGCACAAATGATTCAAAAACAAACAAGGTATTGCCCCTATCAAGCTGTAAACCAATGATTAATTGTTGATTGTTGATAGTTGAGAGTGTTGTCATTGCGGGGAAAGCTATATCCCTAGATCAACACAAGGTTGTTTGCTGAGTTGCTTGGCTAGTTGATTGACTGATTGATGTGGCTTACAACAAGGCTAGGATCAAGACCATGGATTGCATTTGGATAACTTGGCTAGATTGATTAACTTGATTGGTATGGCTTAAGGATTGACTTGCATTTGGATCATTGCTTGGAATGATTGGAAGATGATTGAAGGATGATTAGATGAAGTGATGATTGGATTGATGAGCTATGAGAGATGATATTGGAAGAAGTTGTTTATTGATGATGTATAAGATAGATGATAGAAGAAATGATGAGAGAAGAAAGAGGAAAATCGCTTGTGCCTGAATCTGGGCACTTCCTTCGTACTCCAGACTGCCTACATACCCTATATCCACGGGATCAAGGCACTTAACGATGGAAATGAGATGTAGTTCTGATTTTTTTTTATTGATGAGATGATGAAAATGGATTGATTGGGATTGATGAAGTGATTGATTGATGAAATGTTGATGATGTGATGATATGTGGTGGATTGAGCTACTTTTGATTTGCTGAAGTTATTGGATTTGTTTTGATGGCTAGCTTGATGTGCTTTGGTTTTGATGTTTGCTTTGGTGTTGATGTTGATGATTGATAGGATTTGAGTGATGATAGTGATGGTGTGATGATTAGAGTGTCTACTCAATCTAAGCATAAGCAAGTGTTCTCAGTATGCTCAAAGGATGTAAAATAAACAAGGTATTGCCCTTGTCAAGTCATAAACTAATAATTGATTGTTTGTTGGATGATGATAGTGTTGTCATTGCGGGGAAAGCTATATCCCTAGATCAACACAAGGATGTGGGAATGCTCTATCCCATTGATGATGATTGATGATGATTGATTTGGTTCATGACAAGATTAGGATCAAAACCTATTGATTTGGTTGGATAATGTTCCTTGATTGATTGGCTTGCTTGATATGGATTAATGTGACTTGGATTTAAGATCATTTCTTAGATTGATTAGATTGATATGATTGGAATAAGTGATTGATTGAAATGGATGAATAAATGTGATGGATAGGAAGAATTGATAATGATGATGATTTGATTGGATGTTGATGGAGTGGATTGTTTTGGATGATGTGATTAGTTTTATTGCTTGGATTTTGTTGGCTATTTAATTTTTTGGATTTTTGGAATATTTTGATTTTTTTGTGTTTTTTTTTGAATGTTTTGGGATGTCAATGGATTTACAATTTGGGTAGCCTTTGTGCTAGATACCAATGACAAGGGAAAACCAAGTCTAGGTGCAAAGATGGATGAATGGGATTGGATGGATAAAAGGATGGGCAACAAGGGATGGAAGGCTCATGCTAAATGGGTCAATAAAGGGATATGCCATAAAAGGGAAAGCTCATGATAAATGGATGGGGATAAGCTATAAGATGGAAAGCTCTTGATAAGGATACGCCATAGTGGACGGATCATAAGGGAGCTAGGATGTGATCTCCAAAGGCTATGTTGCATAGGAAGAACTTGCCCCATTCTAGGTGGTAATGCTTAGGATTTTACATGACAAAGTTCATGACCATGGGATGACATGATAGGTTTTACATGACAAGGTGTATGATAGGTGGATAATGATAATATGGATTGATGAGGAAGGTATGAGGTATACCAAGAGATATCCAAAGCATGTTTCAAGATTTTGCCTCTATGTCGTCATCAAAATCGAAAGGTGGAGGATGGATAAATGGGCTCAATAAGATAGGTATATGGATGTAATGGCTAATGATGGTAGGATAGGATATGGCAAGATAGGACATGATAAGATGGAAAATGATAGGTTGGATGAGACAATGTGCCCCCAAGTGTAAGTGGCATAGAAGATCAACCTACACATGACGCCTGTTTGCCAGGTTTTCATCATGGTACTTATCCAAGGCGCCTGTTTACCAGGTTTTCACCATTGGACGAAGGGATTTCTCTTTACTTTTTTGATTTTTGATTTTTTTTTTGTTTTTTTGCTTCTTTTTTTTTTTTTTGTTTTTAGATGGGTTGACAATTACACATGGCGCCTGTTTGCCAAGTTTTCACCATGGTAATGGATAGGAGGGACTCAAGTGGCTAGTTCAATGGATGTTGGTAGTCCCATTAGAGATGGATGTCCTCGCATGGACCATGTCAAGTGTGCTCATTGATGTTGATAAGGGATTGCATGGATTAGGTAGATAGTGGATGATGATGTGGAATTATGGTAGGGTAGGCTAGTGGCTTATGGTGTGGATCTATATAGGCTTATGGAATGAATATGGATGAAAAGTTTATGCCAAAGCATGGACCATAAGGTTAGCATGGGGGAGATATGTAGGATAATGGATAGAAGATGTGGAGATGTAGTTATGTGGGAATGTTTTGGAATGAATGGGAATCATGACCAATGGCTGCACACACCGTGATAAACATTGAAGCTTTTGATTGGATGGTGGTGTAGGAAGCAATGGAGATGTTTGCTTAGGGGATGGTCGATGAAGTGATTTAGGAACCCACATAGATTTAGTATTTTTAGTGCTTTTGTTTTGCTTGTGGGATTTTTGAAGGGAATGGAAGTTTTGGATGGAAATAGGCTTTTGGATGGAGGTAGGTGATTGGGATTCTTGAGATGTGGAGGAGGATGCCTCATTTGACTTGCTAGCTATTTGCTTAGGAACCCAAACCATTTTGCTTTTGGGCTTTGCTTTTGGAGGTAAGGGTTTGGATGGTTGCTTAGATGTGGATGAGGATGCCTCATTCGCTTTGCTAGCTATTTGCTTAGGAACCCAAACCATTTTGCTTTTGGGCTTTGCTTTTGGAGGTATGGGCTTGGATAACTTTTTGGATTGCTTTGATTTGGTTCTTTGCATTGATTTTTCATGTTTGTGCCCTAAGGCATGATAGTTCTTTGGATTTTTGGTAGGACTTTTAGCTTTATAGGTAGAGGCATCAAAATTTTTGCTTTTGAATCCCATGGCGTGGGTGGAGTGGATGGAATGATTGGAAGCTTTATGCTTAGGCGATGTGTGCTTTTGTTGGCCATGATTAGGGATGTAAGGATACTTATGAATGATAGGTATGTTAGGTGTTGGAAGCAATGGTGGAAAGGTGGATGGAGGGATATTTGGAGTTGGTAAAAGTGGAGGCAAAGTGGATGGCGGAAGGTGTATGGTCACATGCTTTTGACATTTATAGGATGATGGAGATGGATTGGCTACATATGTTTTGGGTAGATGATAAGGTTTGCGATGGAAAGTGGTAGATTTAGGATGTATGAAGGGATTACCAACATCTTGGCCTTGTTTACCTTGGGGTGTGTATCCAAGGCCATATGAGCATGGAGGGATTTTGACATGGTTTGGCTCCAAAATACCTTGTTCATAAAGGCCTAGACCTTTGCCTTTGTAGTTCATGTTTTGGAGTATGTGATGGACAATGGGACTAGATGTGTTTTGGGAACTAGACTTGAGTTCTTTATTAGATGGAGAAGATGAAATGGAGGACAAAGGTTGTTGTTGTCCTAAGGAAGAACATTCTTGGAGGAAGGTGGTAAGACCACTAGGACATGATGGTGGACTTGAAATGGGATCGATGGTAAATGTGGAGGGAGGATCATTAGCATTGTGTTCACTAAGATCCAAGTTATTTGTTTGATCTTCTATGCTTATGTGTTCTTGAGAGGCACATGTCTCATTATGACAAGTGGATGTTTGCTCATTATGGATAGGGCTAGATGGTGGATGACTAGGAGCAATTTGGATATCTCGCTCATGGATGGTTATAGGATTATAGATAGGATCAAGGTACTTTTTAATAGGTTCTTCATCATAGATATCATCTTGATCATGAGATAGATAAAGTTTTGCCAAATGGATCATCATGGTTTTCATGATCTTAGCTAGAACCTTGATCATAACTATGAGCAAAAATAGGATTAAGTGGGCTATAAAAGGGATAAATTTTCTCATGAACGAGATCATAGTGATGGCTAATAGCTTGAGCCCAACCCATAAGTAGGTCATGGATAGGTGGAACTTAGAGGTGCTTTGATCTTGATTAAGATTAAGGTTCAATATTTCCACATGTTTAAGATTATGCTCTTGACATACCTCTTGACTTTGAATGGAAGTGGAAGGTTCTTGAGTGGACTTGATAGGCTCTTGATAGTTATCAACATGAAGGCATGGTGGCTCTTGACTTAGGCTTGTGGTTGGAGACTCTTGAATAGACTTGTTGGCTTGTAGGTCACATGATGGGCTCAAAGGGCTAGGTATGTTAATGGAAGGCTCTTGAAGAGGCTCAAGGATATGTGAACCACATGATGAGATTATAGGATTGGACATAACCTTTGGAAGTTCATTGGTAGGCTCATGAATTGGTGTTTGACATGGGGGTAGTCTATTCCTAGCTAGTAGCCAATGGATCACATCCTTTGCAAGTGTATGGGTGGATGGAAAATATAATGGATGGATGATAATGGTAGATGGTGTTGGATTAGGATTAGGACGAGGATTGGGTTGAGAGCTAATAGGATTGGATGGATTAAGATTTGGACTAGATGGGGGTGATGTGGCATGATTTCCCATTATAGGTGGGTACACCTTGTAAACAATTGAGAGAAATATTGGGCATTGATTTGTATTATGGCCTTTGGTCCTATGGTATGCACAATAATCATGTTCATCATATGGACTTTCTTCACATGGTTTGACTTTAGGAAGTTCAATGAGTTTTGCTTCAAGCATCCTTTGTAAAACTCTCTCAGCCGCATCCTTTGGTGAACGATTAGAATGACATGGCGAGGAAGGTAATGAAGGGCTTGGTGGTTTGGAGGGTTGATGGACCAATGGACTAGGAATAGGATCACATGGTGGTGTTGGGATAGGATTAGTTGGCTCATGTATTGGTGTGTGATTAGATGATGAAGGCCACTCTAGATTGGTATCTCCCTTATCAAAGGTTATTGGATCTTGCATAGAATAACTTGGGCTTGTTTGATTTATGTCCAAGGGGCCATTGGGATTTGCATGTGTTTCTTGTAATATCACTTGATTGCCTTGTGGATGGGCTTGATAGTGCATTGGAATGGTGGTATGAGGGATTGGATAAGCTTGAGGTGGATGTTCATAGGTTGATGTGGTATTGACTTGGTGGATAGGTGGATTAAGTTGATAGGAAGTGGATGGATATGACATGTGGCTATGAGGTGGATTAGGTTGGTATGGAGTGGCTAAGGATTGTTGTACTTGTCGAGCTTGATGAGTGGCTAAAAGGTGTTGGACTTGGGCTATGAAGTGCTGTAGTTGAGGTGATTGACTTGCATGGGGTTGAGCTCTTTGGATGAAGAAGTGTAATGTTTCAATGGCATCTTGGTTTAGGGGTTGTGATCCTTGATAAAGACTTTGGAGGAATCTTTGGAATTTGATTTCTAGGTCCTCTAGTGTAGACATGTTGTCACCACGTGTTTGTCTTAAGTCCTTTTAGCAAGTTCTTGCTTAGGTATTTTGATGATGATGTGGAATGTTTAGATGACTTGGCTATGTTTGGGATGAAAGTGATTGGATTTAGATGTTGTTGGAAGAATGTGTAGGATGATTTGTCTTTCTGTGTTTGGGTGTTTAGAGCTTGATGTGGCAATATTCAAACAAATGATTATGCATATACACACATGAATCACTCACGCAAGACACATAAGCAAGTTATTAGTTTGGAATAATGTGATGTTGGTTAAGCAAGCACATGAAGACACTTCAACAAGTCCTAGTCAAGGCAAGGCCACTATCACAAGGAGTTTCTAATGAAAATCCGGGGGACCGGCACCCCACGAGCATCCAGCAAGCAACTTAAGACTTTAACTAACCCTACTAGGAGTTTTAATATAAACAAAGGTACACCTCCTTTCGAGTTAGCACTGTATGGTGAGCGCTAATACCGGTTAGACTTGGCTTTCGCCTTATCTTCTGATTTTTATAGCAGACCGGATGAAAGTACCGCTTGAGGTCGTTCCCTTGGGGTGGATACCAAGGCAGGCCTCTCTAAGGCTAAACAAAAGCAACACAAGTAAATGTTTTTGATCTCCAAGTTCGTGTTGGGACGCGAGGAGAGAGCATACACATTTACTTGGTCACACTCACATGGGGTTCATTAACCTTAGAAATTCAATGTGTGATCAAACAGTTCAAGCACTTGTTTTATTTAAAACCCAAATCCAAATGTGATGAAAGACAATGGTTTGTTTTAGCCCAATGTTTTGATGTGAATTTGCAAACAATTGTTTATTTTATGCCCAAAATCCAAATGTGTTTGCAAACAATGATTTAGAAGATAAAAGAGATGAAAGATTAGAATGAGTGCACCTGATACAATCACTCTCCAATTTGCTGTAGATGTTGATGTCAATGTTGCTCCAGCTCCTTAGATGCCTCTGATAAAAGTGGTACAGTTGTGAAGCTTGTCCTCCCAGCTTTCCAATGAGTCCTTGTTTGTGCGATTTGGCCTCCGTATGTGAAAGTTATGATAGAAATACCAAGATGCACAATGACAGCAAGCAGAAGTAAATTACAGTTGCCAGATGCGACAAACTGTTGATCAGAGGCGATCTGTATTTTGCGATAGGCGGGATACTACAGATCAAATGCGACACAAAAAATGCTAGATGCGGTTCCTGTTAGCTTGTAAGTGATGTGGATATACCCAAAAGCGACCGATTGCGGGCTAAAAGCGACTTGTATCTACAAAAACACAGTCAAAACCCTTCTCTGCACAGGCGATCACTGTCAGTTCATAAGCGACGCCTATCAGTTTCAACGCGGCCTCTGTAGGATCATAAGCGATGTAAATCAATTTGAAAGTGACCACTGTTCAATCAAAAGCGACACAGATCAAATTATAAGCGACTATTGTTAATTCAAAAGCGATCCGATGCAACCATAAGCGATCACTGTTAGGTCATAAGCGAGCAAAACAATTTGAAAGCGACAGCTAACATTGTGAAAGATGAAAAGCACACAGGCGAATTCTATTGGGACAAAAGCGATGCATTTCATACCCTAGGCGATTACTGTCGGTGCAAAGGCGATCCAGAAAACACCATAGGTGGCCGATTTCAATTCATAAGCGATGCATATCAGATCAAAAGCGGATACTATTTGTTCATAAGCGATGTGAATAAGATCAAAAGCGATTACTATTATTTTAAAAGCGATTCAAATAAATGCATAAGCGATTAGTATCTGACTAAAAGCGATCAAAATATGTGAAAAAGCGATTACTGTTAGCCCAAAAGCGATCTGGAAAGTTTCAGGAGACAGAATGCAAATGTTAACCATAAGCGACCAAGTTTACCATATGCTATCAGTTTTTCTTCAAAAGCGAGCACTGTTTGCTTAAAAGCGAGCTAGATTTGACCATAAGCTACTGCTGTTTGCCCAAAGGCAAGCTGATTTAGCCCAGGCGAATGCTGTTTGATCATAAGCGACCTGAATTACCAGAAGCACATTGTTGCAGTCCGGTTGTTGTTTTCTTCACCAAACGCTCCATTTTTCATCAAATTTAGGCAAATTTGTACTCAAAGTTTATGGAAACGGCCTCCCGGACGCAATGGTGAGGTTAGATTTGGGATAAGAGATCATCTACATACATTTTTAGCCAAATCTTTGCAAACTAGGGTTAGAAAAATGCAAATTTTTGCTACAAAAGCTTGCAAAAATGAAAGATTCGCGCTCCAAGAGATCTAAACTTCATAAAAACAACTCAAACAAGAGAGGTTAATCAAGGACGTGAGTCCCATCGGGCCTGCCAAAATGTATATCGAAAAATTTGGATTTGTAAATGGAAATGATCAAACAATTGAAATGCATAACCTAAACCCAAATAATTCAATACCTCGAAGATGTAAGATGAGCTCGATTGATTGATCGCTTTGTTGTGTTGATTGCTCGATTCCGCAGCATAACGTTGATAAGGATGCAAGCTAGATGGATTGAAGATGATGGATGAGGACTTGAGATGAAAATTCAGCAGAGTGAGGTTGCATGAAGAAGAATCCTGAAAATCCCCCCCTAATGGCTCAAGAGAGGCTTGTTTTATAGGAAAGGCTTGGTTCCAATGGATGGCTAGGATCAATTAGGGCTTTAGATGAAATGGATGGATAGGATTGAGTTAGGTTTCCTTGCACATCAAGAAATTGTAGTCAATTGACATGTGGCAAGGGAAGATAAGGCTTAGGTGTGCTTGTGTAGATAAATACTAAAATTAGGTCCCATTAGTTGTGCATGTGAAAGATTTGAATAAAAGTTGTACTACAACACATGATTGACTAGACAAGTGTTGGAATGTGATGAAAGATGAGGACTTAATTCAAATAAAATATTTGAATTAGTTGGGATATGAGTTGGATATTAATTAAATAAATAAAATTTATTTAATTAATTGAGAAGTTGAATAGGATGAGATAATATATGATGTGGAAATTAATTAAATAAATAAAATTTATTTAATTAATTAGGATGGGGATAAGATAAATGGGATTATGCATGTGAAATTAATTAAATAAATAAAATTTATTTAATTAATTGGCTAATGGATAAATGGGATTAAGAGTGGGATTAGGACAAAATGTTACATGATGTCTAGGATAATGTTTTAACAAGGTGTTGTAGGACATGGACAAAGTTGGGACAAATTTGGGTGTCTACAAGGACACAACTCACCAACAACTTTAAGTAAGGATGATGTCCCTTAGGAAGAGGCTTGCTGGGTTGGTGAGGACTCTGCCCTTTTGTTGTAATTTAAAAGGTTGAGGTAAGTAGGCTAGATCTACGGTTTCTATGTTGAAATAGACTAAAGTAGAAGTTACAGACCCGATAGAACAAAAACCTAGAAAGCAAGACTTGAAATGAGTAAGGTAGGAATGTTGGAGCTTACAACCAGAAATAGGGGCTAGATCTAGAGGACTAGGGTGCTGGGTGCCTTGGTCCTAGGGTTTCAAGGTAGACAAAGTCCATGTGTCATTGTATCTGGTACTTCCATCTTCCTCTCATCCATTAGGTGTCTAAAACTCCTGATGTTACCTATACACACGGAAGATGGAAAAATGGTTGTGTTGTATAAAGGCCTACCTCAGTCAAACCTTGTGTAAGTGTTTCCACTTCCACAACAATGAGGATAAGTGTGATAGAGAGTGTATGCTCTTGGTGAGCAGAGGCAAAACATATAATAAAGATTGTTGTAATCAAATGAAAGGAAAAGAGTTACAATGAGCATGAAACCCTAGGTCGATGTATGCTGCAACATGGATCATCCACAAGGTGTTGATGAACGAAGAAGCTTCCTTGAAGACTTGCAACAAGGGTTAATGCATACAACAATAGTTTGTAGAGATCTTATAGAAAAATAGAGAGCTTGTTAGAGTAGTATCATAGAGAATCCTTAGGAGAGTTATTAGCTTTAAGGATTAGGAGGGTTATGTGTGTTTAAGACATGTTTATATATGATTCCCAATTACTTTTTGAGGGCCTGATAAAGTTGAAGCTGACAAGGTGTTGTTGTGTAGTTTCACAACATGCCCCATTTCTCCTTGACAAAATGGGGACCCAATTTGATTTTCTTTTTGTCTATGTGTTTTCCACTTTGAGTGATAATGGTAAAATTGTCATTCTTCCTTCATGTTAGATTTAAGTCAAATTTCAAGTTGGGATTAGTCCCCTGTGGAAGCCACAAATAGATAGAGGTTGAAATTCTGATCAACTTTGCCCTTTGGATCACATCAAAATTTGTTGAAATGAACAAGTTCTACTCATTTGAAATCTTAGTCAACTGATTATTTTGGTCAATAGGATATGGATATTGAAGTATTCAAATGACATGTCCAGTCCCAATATCAGGTCCCTAATGCATGGCAATGATATCCAGACCTGAAGAGAGAATTAAATATCGTTGAATTGATATCCCAACCTGACGTTGAAATATCCTAAGCTAAAGTATCCATATCCATGTCCGGTCCAAAATAGTCAAATTTGTCATAGCGAGTTGTGAAGATGTCTATCGGATAGGATATTTTAACAAGACATGATCAATCACACAAATGTTCTATCCAGGTCCATGTCCAATGCAAACTGTCAAATTTATCTTAACATACAAATGGTCTTGTTGATGATTGTTTCGATGCAATCATAACAATTAGTTAAAATTGACATAAAATGAACCAAAACTGACTTGAAAGATATGAAGGAATCGGTTAAGATTCGCTTAATCCCAAGTTTAATATGGTCAGGTCTTGACGTGTTGGGCAAATTCAGTTGGTCGATGTGAAGCTGTAATGGTCAAGGGGCCTTACGTGATTTAGGGTTTCTTATTGGTTTACTAGACTCAAACTATGCAAAAGATTATAAATATCAGCATGTTGTTCATTCCCTTTGCATAAAAGTGTTACTATGCTGCAAAGCTTTTAAATGGTCTTCTTGAATTAGTGCAGCTTTCTCCTCTTAAATATTTATGAAAACTGTCTATTTTTAACTCTGTTATGCATGCTCTTTTCAAATATGAGACAAATTTCCTTCAAATTTCTATGTTTTAAGCTAAGTATTTTCAGATGGGTTGGGAAAAGTTAGAAAGATCTAATCTACACTTCATTCACTCTATTCGAAGGATCTAATTGTTCTGTTATGCACTTTATAAATCATACAATAACTTGATCAAATCTACAGACAAAACCTTAAATGTATATTCTGAGCATTTTCACAAACATACACTTAAAATTGCAAGCTCTAAGAGAAAATGTTTCAAACACAATGAAGAGCAAGAAAACACTCAGAAGATAGATGCAGAATTCTAGATTCAATTGTATTAGAAACAGACAGTCATATAAGATTTACAATTTCTGAATGACTCTTAGCTTCAATGATCAAACTACAGAAAACTTACAAGCTTTACAGATACAGTAAGGAAGCCAAATGTTCCACGCATTCCTTATTATAGACACAGGTGACCTCTTTCTACTCCTTCTAAACTAAAAGGTCCCTCTATTCTAGAAAATCCCTGTGTAAAGTATTACAGTGTAGCAAGGCACAATATATAGACTTTGATTGTCCTCAATACAGCCCAAAAAACCCTAATATAAACCCTGGTTCAAACCTCTAGTTACAACAATAAATGCTGGTGAACCAATCTCCCAAAATATCTCTGAGTATACATCCAATCTGGGCAAAATATGCCCTTCTGAAAACCCTAGCAGCTCAATAATAACTTCTGTGGTCTGCTGCAATAATGTCTTCAGCTGAATTTTGTCTTCATCAATGAAGACCTTTGACTTCCTCGCCCTTCATCCTTATCTTCCTCTGCTCCTGAGATTGGATTTCCTCCTCCGTGATGTCACTACCATTAAGTTTCAGCTCCCTCTTCAACTGCAAACCTGCAAAAAAAATGGATAAGCAATAAGTATCATTTCATTTAATAAACAACAGGAACTGAAACAGCTGCCAAATCTAGTCGTGACTGTGTGAACGCATTAATCAGGCCCTAAATCTATGAAAAATGTGGGTCAAAATGCATATTTAACGTTAAAACCAGTCGGGTCAACCATCATTGACCAAAAATATGCATTCGGGCTTCAAAAATAACATCAAAATTTCTATCACTTCATTTTTCCGCTCATTTTCCTTGTTTAAATCCATGTATATCAGGATATACAAGTCGGATGTAATACATCCATTTTAATCAGATTCTAATCTCTTTTTAATTCCGGCTTGTATATCGCAATGTATATCAGTTTGTATATCTCAATGTACAAGCCGGAAATATACAAGCAATTAATTCTATTTAAACCACTCTTCAATTCCGCCCAATGTACATATGCATTGTATCCTCCGATATACAAGTCAGACGCGATACAAGCAATAAATCAGTTTTGATTTCCTTTGGGCTCCGGTTTGTATGAGCGCAATGTATATCGGCTTGTGTATAAGAACATACAAACGCAAAATATACATGCACTTATCTTCTATTTATAACTTTTTAAATCCGCCATAGTATAAATGCATTGTATCTTTTTGATTATTCAATTCAGATGTGATACAAGCATTTAACTGCATTTTACTTTCCTTTTGATTCCGCATTGTATGTGGTGCCTTGTATGTTTTAGATATACATTTGAATATACATACAAGCGCTCAACTCGATTTTAATCTTTTTTGGATTCCGGCTTGTATACAACGATGTATGTTTGATAATATACAAGTCGGATGCGATACAATCGACTTTGCTCTGGTTTATAACCTTTTTGGATTCCGCGCGATGCATATTTCATTGTATGTTATAATGTATGTATGAAATATACATTGCGCCAAATATACAATGATTTAACATCGTTTGATAACTCTTTTAAGTCTGCCACTGTATATTCCGTATTGTTTGTAACAATATACAAGGCGCGAATATGCAAGGAATTTACTTATTTTAATAAATCTGTCGGGTCCGCTCAATGTATATGTGTTTGTATCTTGGCAATGTATGTAAGATATATACATTGCAGATACATGCAATGAATTAACCACTTTTAATAAACTTCAAGTCCGCGCGATGTATATTTTACTTTGTATGTCCAAATATACAAGCACCAAATGTACATCGATTTAACAATGTTTAATGATTTTTTTGGGTCCGGTATGTATATTGGCATCGTATATTGACTTGCATGCTCCGCTTGTATGTATTTTCTGATATACAAGGAATTTTCTATTTTGGACCCTTATTTTGAATCCGGCTTGTATGTGAACAGTGCCTTGTATGTTCCACTTGTATGTCAAAACATACAAGCGCCGAATATACAATGACTTAATTTGTTTTAATAAGTCTGTCGGGTCCGTGTTGTATATAGAACACTTGTATCCTATGCATTTGTATATTTCGAAACATACAAGCAACTAACTTTATTTAAACAACCCTTTGGGTCCGCGATTTGCATATTGACGTTGTATGGTCCAAATGTATGCACAAATATAGAAATCTGAAATGTACAATGATTTAACACTGTTTAATAATCCTTTTGGGTCCATCATGTATGAAGTGCCTTGTATATTTTACCTGCCAAACATACAACTGTGAGATACAAAGCGGATTCGAAACATCAATTCATTTTAACGTAAAACCACTTCGGGTCCACTTTGTATGTATGAAGAAAATAAAGTATTTGTAAATGCATACAAGTAAAACAAAACACCCGATATACAAGCAGACTTGTATATACAAACAACAAACCCTTCCCTTGTACATTTTACCAAAATGATCATAACTTGCAAAATATGGTGAATTTTAAGATGGTTCAAAAAGCAACCCTAGCTCATTTTTCACAAGGAATCCAACCATATCATGCCTAGGTACTGAAAATGCATTTTTTCTCTACTTTTTTTTTTTTAACAAAGTTTGCAATTTTAACCCCCTTTTCCCCTTTACCACCAAGCAAAACAACACACACTAAAGCAAAAGCAACAGCCAGAGTAGGGGTCCTCATTTTGCTAAGGAGTAAAATGGGGCATGTTGTGAACATCACAACAAGAGGGACCTTTTAGTTTAGAAGGAGTAGAAGGAGGTCGCCTATGTCTGCAATAAGGAATGCGTGGAACATCTGGCTTCCTTACTGTATCCGTAAAGCTTATAAGTTTTCTATAGTTTGATCATCGACGCTAAGAGTCATTCAGACATCATAAATCTTATATGACTGTCTGTTTCTAATCCAATTGAATCTGGAATTCTACATCTATCTTCTGAGTGTTTTCTTGCTCTTCATTGTGTTTGAAACATTTTCTCTTAGAGCTTGCAATTTTAAGTGTATGTTTGTGAAAATGCTCAGAATATACATTTAAGGTTTTGTCTGTAGATTTGATCAAGTTACTGTATGATTTATAAAGTGCATAACAAAACAATTAGATCCTTTGAATAGAGTGAATGAAGTGTAGATTAGATCTTTCTAACTTTTCCCAACCCATCTGAAAATACTTAGCTTAAAACGTAGAAATTTGAAGGAAATTTGTCTCATATTTGAAAAGAACATGCATAACAGAGTTAAAAATAGACAGTTTTCATAAATATTTAAGAGGACAAAGCTACAATTATTCAAGAAGACCATTTAAAAGCTTTGCAGCACAGTAACACTTTTATGCAAAGGGAATGAACAACATGCTGATATTTATAATCTTTTGCATAGTTTGAGTCCAGTAAACCAACAAGAAACCCTAAATCACGTAAGGCCCCTTGAACATTACAGCTTCACATCGACCAACTGAATTTGCCCAATAAGTCAAGACCTGACCATATTAAACTTGGGATTAAGCGAATCTTAACCGATTCCTTCATATCTTTCAAGTTAGTTTTGGTTCATTTTATGTGAATTTTAACTAATTGTTATGATTGCATCAAAACAATCATCAAGTCCAGTGCACTAGATATATTGTACCAGACATTCTAAACTAGACCTTTTATAAACATCCATATCCATATCCAGTCGCATATCCTATCCCAAGTGTTTCATTCCAAGTGCTCAATCGTTAACTTTTTCAATTGGATATTTTGCAATGGACATTTTGATGAATATCATGACCTTTGTGATTAATTGAGATCCTACCACTTGTCTTTCTAGTCAATAGGATTTGACCACAAAAGTGATGATGTCACTTGACCAAGTTCCCGCCATGATGTCCACCCGACTTCGGTGAAAGTTAAATGGATATATGCACCAGACATTTTGATTGGGTGTGAGGATTTAAACATACATTCAATCCTATTTTAAATACCATGTGGAAGGTTGCTTTTGGCCATTGTATTTTAAATTCAAACATGAGTTTCTTTCAGCCACCTACTAATTCCACCTGCAACCAAATAATAATTACTTACCAAATTGTAGTGGGCATTTAATGCGGCCATACTTAGTGAATTTTAGCAGGATAAAAGCTAATCGTAATGTATTGATAAATAACAAAAGTATCTATTTGAGATTGAAAAGGCATAAGTGCAGAGAAGTGCAACTGAAGACAAAATTACCGAAGATCGACACAATGTGTTAGCTTGAGTGAACAGAATCTATTGCACAGTCAAAAATTAAGGTGATATCCCTGCCATTAGGTATGAATAAGACAAAACCCTTTTACTTGACCATTACAGTAATCTTTTCTTACCAAGAGTAAAATTCTTGCTGTAAAGGTAAAATCGTAAAGTAATTTCAGTGTTACATATGGATTATAAGTGATCATGAACTATTTGGTGAATTGAGATTAATTTACTCCATCTTAGTTCCCTAATGCCATAACTAATTATGGATACCTATATTTCACATGACAAAATGAAGAAAAGATAAGATCATAGTGATGAAGAATTCAAACCACCAATGTTTCCTACTCTTGGGGGTGTATGGAGCAAATCTGGCTATGCATTAGACACCCATTGTGGGAAAATAGATCTTGAGGTATTCAGAGCAAGAATCTAGGCCCACGAAGGTGATGCTATGTTGAACAACATTACATCAAGTAGAATGTATCATGGAGTTGGGTTTCCGTATGATGTTGAAGCCCTAGAATTGGTGGCTGAATAATCTTAGAGATACAACCCTATTAGCAGGAAAGTTGAGCATCAGGGGCGAGTTTATACCGACTTTTCTATCAAAGGCATAACAGAAACATTCAGGTTGCCCAAGGGCTGAGATGTGGTTGAAATAGATGTGAACACATTGTCTACAGAATATAATGCTAACCTTGCAAACTGTCAAAAAATCATGTATACATCATGGATGGACCCAACCACTAAGAAAAAGGTGTTGGGAATTAAGGTGTCTCAACCTTGGTAATTCCTTGCATTATTTATGTTTGTATTTATTAATTTATTGCCTATGTTGTAAATTAATTATAAACTTCATATTGTCATATTGTGGGATGTGGCACGGTGATGTGTCATCCTACATGGAAGATGACAACTTGTAATTTTGTCCTCACATGAGGAGATAGGCATCCCACTTTGTGTTAGGAGTATTTTTCCATGTGTCAGCATCTTGGATGATGTGTAAGGGAATATTGAATGAAACGGTTATGATAGATTCCTATGACAGAATCTATGACATGTAAGAGTCGAAAATAGAAGCTTGTAAGACAGGTGAAGACATGTGTCATGAAACATCTTTAAAAAAGGCATATTTTGGCACCCCAAGGTGGACTATGACATGTTGTAAGAGAATATGCTATTTATAGCTTGTGTATGATAGATTCTCTTACAACTGTAAGTTGTAACCGCTATGACAGATTCTATGACGGTCGTAAGTGTTGTAAGAGCATCTGTCATAGCCCATTTTGGAAATAGGTGACCTCTTTGGGATGGGAGTTGTGGAAAAGTGTCAGGCACATTCTACAATGTTGACCAAGTGGCCTTAGGCATGGGTTTTGGACCATGAGGCCAAGTTGGATGCCCATTCCAAGTTTGGACCAATATTACCTTGTATATTCTATATAAACAGGTGCTTGAAGAGGGAGATGTATTATAGGTTTGACAGGTACTATTATGCTACTAGTTTGTCTCCAGATATGAGTGTCGAAGACTCCTAAGAGTTTGCATTACAAGTGTGTTGTAAACATCCTTTTTTTTATAATACATTGTGTAGGTTTTGGAGTGGGGTTTTTTACTCGATAAGGGTTTTCCCCACGTATATCTTGTGTCTCTCTTCTTCTGTCTCACCTTCTTTGTTATGTGTTTGCTACAATATCTCATGTTAATAGTTTAATGTTTCTTTAATAGTTAGGATAAATTTGTATTTGCACTCTCCTCCTCTCATTAGATTAGTGTAGGAAGCATTTTCCTCACACCTAGCTTCCTTCAGTTGGTATTAGAGCTTGATCACCTTTGGTCCTAGTAGTTGTGTAGGGGTTTTTTGAGCTGATCTTAGATTGAGTGAGAGTCTTGTGTAGAGTATTCTATATCTTATTGCAGCAAGGAGATGGTAACCACATCTGGAAGGTTAGAGGTTGAGAAATTCAATGACACTAATTTTGAGTTGTGGAAATTGAAGATGGAGGACCTACTTGTTGATCGTGACCTAGGGGAAATGGTATCCAGTGTATAACCCGCAGCAATGCAACAAGCTGATTGGGATCTTAAAGATCGGAAGGCTAAGAGTCTCATTAGACAATGTTTAGCTGACTCTGTGTTGTTAAACACCCATGAGGAGAAGACAATGAAGGATCTTTGGAAGAAGTTGGGAGATGTTTATCAGGCCAAGTCCTTGGTGAACAAACTCTTCCTGAAAAAGAAATTGTTTGCTCTGAAGATGGAAGATGGAGGATCTGTTGCGGATCACATGGATGCTTACAACATGATCGTTGCACAATTGACATCTGTGGGTGTTAAAATGGAGGAGGATCGTTGCATGACCCTACTTTGTTCTTTGCCAGATTCGTGGGATCATCTTGTAATGGCTATCGGAAGCACCACTACCACCTTCAAGATGGAAGATGTGGTGTCCTTGTTGTTATCTGAAGAAATATAGAGGAAGACATCCGAATCAGTCAAAGAGGCTCTTGCGGTTCATGGAAGACCCAAGGAGAAAGGGAAGAAAAAAGACAAGAAAAGTGATAAGGGCAGATCCAAATCCTGTGGGAGATCTAAATTTCCTAGAAAGTCCAAGGCTCTTTGTTGGAACTGTGGTAAAACTGGGCATTTCCGAAAGGAATGCAAAGAGGAGAAGAAAAATAAGAAAGCTCCTGATTCAGATTTTGACAAGTCACAAGATGATGGTGATGCCTTCATCGCATCCCTGGCCACCCATGCATCTGATGATGTGTGGTTGATTAATTCTGGTGCATCATTCCACATGACCTCGCATCGAGACTAGTTCACAAAATATGAAGAGTTTGATGGTGGAAGGGTGTAGCTTGGTGATGACTCTCATATGAATATTGTTGGTAGTGGAAGAGTCTCAATCCGATTCCCTGATGGATGAGTGAAGGGGATCACTGGAGTTATGCACATTCCAGGCCTTGCACATAACCTACTTTCTATAAGTATGTTGAATGATGTAGGTGTGTAGGTTGTCTTTTCGAAGGATGGATGCAAGATGACAAGAGGATCTATGGTGCTTGTGAGGGGTACTCGGAGGGGTACTCTATTTTAGTTGGAGGCATGCACTTCACAGTGCACTAGTTCTTTTGACTCAAAGAAATGAGCTGCTGTCACTTCATCCCCACCATCTGAACATGCAGTGAAGAAATATGTTGTAACCAGTTTTGATGGTTGTGCACATGCTTTGGAAGCTAAGCTTCCTGCCGAAAAGACTATGTTATGGCATTTGAGATATGGCCACGTTGGTGAGAAGGGTCTGCGTACCCTGAAAAATAAAAACCTCATTGAGGGGTTAAATGATTGTAATCTTGAGTTCTACTTTTGTGAACATTGCATTTATGGAAAGCAAAACTATGTTTAGTTTTACTATAGTTCTCACAAGTCTTCTAGTGTATTGGATCTTATTCATTCTAATGTGTTTGGTCTTGTTAATGTTCCTTCGTTATCAAAATTTGTATATTTTGTATCTTTCATAGATGATTACAGTAGAAGGACATGGGTTTACTTTATCAGAAGCAAGACTGAAGTCTTAAGTTGGTTTAAGGAGTTTAAAGCCTTTGCTAAAAATCAGACTTGTAAAAAGATTAAGTGTTTGAGAACTGACAACGGTGGTGAGTTCTGTTCTACAGAATTCGATAAATATTGCAAGGAACAAGGGATTGAAAGACATAAGACAACTCCATACACCTCACAGCAAAATGGAGTTGCAGAGAGGATGAACATGACACTGATGGAGAAGGCTAGGAGTATGCTTAGTGGAGGAAGCCTCAAACAAAAGTTTTGGGCTGAAGCTGTTGCCATTGCTTGATATTTGGTAAACAGATCTCCTACATCAGCTCTTGTTGGCAAAACACCTATGGAGGTGTGGTCTAGCAAGAAGCCTTCAGTAAGGCATCTTCATGTTTTTAGTTATGAGGCATATGCACATGTGCCTAGGGAGAAACGGTCTAAGTTGGAAAACAAGGCTGTTAAATGTATCTTCGTTGGTTATGGTGTTGGTGTGAAAGGATACAAGCTTTGGGATCCCGTGATTGAGAAACTATTGTATAGCAGAAGTGTTATCTTCAGAGAGCTAACACCCTCTTCTTTGTTCTACAGCCAGAACAATCAGAAAAGAAAGAAGATACGGTTCAGTTTCCTTCTACCCCTGAGAAGACTAAACCGACAGACCTTGTGAGGCCCGATGATGAGGAGAGATCTAGCAGCTCTGGAAGCGAAGAAGAAGTAGAACCTCAACCTCAGCTATTGAGGAGGTCTACATGAACAAGAAAGTAACCTGATAGGTTTGGTTATTCATTACTTGATTCTAGTTGTGCTTTTGCTTTATTTTCTAACACTGATGATCCTAGAACTGTGAAAGAGGCTATGGGCATGAAAGATGCAGGTTCCTGGAAGGAGGCCATGGAAGATGAGATGGCTTCTTTGGAAAAGAACAAAACATGGGACTTGGTGCCTTTGCCTAATGGACGGAAACCCATTGGTTGTAAATGGGTGTTCAAGAAGAAATTCGGTGCAGATGGTAGTGTTGAAAAGTACAAGGCTAGATTGGTTGCAAAGGGTACTCATAAGTGGAGGGAATTGATTATGGTGAAATTTTCTCTTCCATTGTAAAACTGACATCCATTAGATTTCTGTTATCTCTTGCAACTGTTATGATTTAGAGATAGAACATATGGATGTGAAGACAACTTTCCTTCATGGTGATTTGGAGGAAGAAATCCACATGTCACAGCTAGAGTAAGTATGTGAAGACCGTGTTGGACAGGTTCAGCATGGCAGATTGTAGACCATTGAGTGTTCCTATTCATTAGGGACAAAGTTGTCTATTAATGATTGTCTGAAATCTCCTATTGAGGTGGAGAACATGAGTAGAGTACCTTATGCTAGTGCTGTTGGTAGTTTGATGTATGCTATGGTCGGCACAAGACCAGACATTGCCCAAGCAGTGGGAGTCCTTAGTCAGTTTATGGCTAATCCTAGATGGGTACATTGGCATGCAGTTAAGTGAGTGCTTAGATATTTGAGGGGTACTTCCGAGTATTCCATTTGCTATCATGGCAAGGCTACAGGACCTCCACATTCAGTTAGTATTCATGGATTTGTGGATTCTGATTGAGCAGGTGACATTGATAGTAGGAGATCCATTAGTGCTTATGTGTTTACACTGTTTGGTGGTGCAATTAGTTGGATGAGTAAGAGACAACCTTTGGTTGCTTTGTCCATTGTGTTTTGATATTGGTGTTGATGTAGGTCAAATTACGATTAGTTGTGACAGTTAGAGTGCAATTTTCCTTGCGAAGAATCCAACTTTCCATGCTAGAACAAAGCACATTGATGTTCAGTTTCACTTCGTGCAAGACATGGTTGAGGATGGAAAGGTAAATTTAGAGAAGGTAGATACTTTGAAGAATGTTGCAGATGCATTGACAAAGCTAGTGGGCACAGAGAAGTTTAGATGGTGTTCAAAGTCTATGGGCCTCACAGCGTATAGCAGTTAAATCCTATTAGTCTATTAGCTCTTACAAGGTGTTCAACAAGTGGGAGAATGTTGGGAATTAAGGTGTCTCAACCTTGGTAATTCCTTGCATTATTTATGTTTGTATTTATTAATTTATTTCCTATGTTGTAAATTAATTGTAAATTCCATATTGTCATATTGTGGGATGTGGCATGGTGATGTGTCATCCTACATGGAAAATGACAACTTGTAATTTTGTCCTTACATGAGGAGATAGGCATCCCACTTTGTGTTAGGAGCATTATGCCATGTGTCAACATCTTGGATGCTATGTAAGGGAATATTGACCGAAATGGTTATGACGGATTCCTATGACAGAATCTATGACATGTAAGAGTCAGAAATAGAAGCTTGTAAGACAGGTGAAGACATGTGTCATGAAGCATCTTTGAAAAAGGAATATTTGGGCACCCCAAGATGGACTATGACATGTTGTAAGAAAATATGCTATTTATAGCCTGTGTATGATAGATTCTATTACAGCTATAAGTTGTAACCGCTATGACAGATTCTATGACGGTCGTAAGTGTTGTAAGAGCATCTGTCATATAGCCCATTTTGGAAATAGGTGACCTCTTTGGGATGGGAGCTATGGAAAAGTGTCAATCACATTCTACAATGTTGACCAAGTGTCCTTAGGCGTGGGTTTTGGGCCATGAGGCCAATTTGGATGCCTATTCCAAGTTTGGACCAATATTGCCTTGTATATTCTATATAAACAAGTGCTTGAAGAGGGAGATGTATTACAGGTTTGACAGGTACTGTTATGCTACCAGTTTGTCTCCAAATATGAGTGTCGAAGACTCTTGAGAGCTTGCATTGCAAGTGTGTTGTAAACATCCTTTTTTTTGATAATACATTGTGCAGGTTTTGGAGTGGGGTTTTTCACCCGATAAGGGTTTTCTCCACGTATATCTTGTGTCTCTCTTCTTCTGTCTCACCTTCTCTGTTATGTGTTTGCTGCAATATCTCATGTTAATGGTTTAATGTTGTTGTAATAGTTAGGATAAATTTGAATTTGCACTTTCCTCCCCTCATTAGATTAGTGTAGGAAGCGTTTTCCACACACCTAGCTTCCTTTCAAAAGGTAGTTTCTAAAATGCCCCAAAATTTGTATGTTTGATATCAACCCAGAGGTGCAGTACATGATAACCCTATTGAGTAGAATGATAGGAAAGGTGGATTCTGGGATACTAGAGCCGTGGATGTTTGGCTTGATCCATTTGGTAAAGGAAAAGGGCAAGATAATACATTGGGAAAGATTCATTAGTGACACACTTCATGAAGGAATGATAGCATGGAAGAAGAGAAAACAGATGTTCTACATGACATCCTATGTGGTTTATGTACGTGCATACAGATCTCAGTATAATGGGTTGCAAACAGTTAGTAGACTAGGTCACCAACTGATAGATCAATTGGTGTGGGATTATTACCCATAGTTGGAGAGGAAACAATTCGTCCAACACTACAAGATCGTGAATGATTGTTTTATAATGCATCTAGTTCAGTTGATGGAAGGAGATTGAGCTAAGAGGCTCTCAAAGGAATCTCAAGAGGTGATACACCCACATGGGTCTTGGTTCATATAGTTCCCTACCTTTACCTACATCAGAATGGAGGCATTTGAAGGCAACCCCTTCATGTTGCCACGATTCCCTAGAGACAGGGTATTACTTCTGGAGATCACAAGGCAAATAATACCATATTATGAGGTGTATGTCCCGAAGAATAAGAGAGAAAATATCAAGTTCCTAAGAGATATCGACTGGTATACATGCTTGAACATTGATAATGCTAAATTATTTGAGGCTTAGTTACAGAGGTTGAACTTGGAGCCATTCCCTCTTGCAAGGAGTTTTGATCCTTACCATAGGATGGAGAAGTATACCAACATGAATTTGAAGCACATCCCTCACATGGAAGACTTTTGGGCTGACTGCACAGATGAGGAGGATGTGAGGAAAAGAGGATATCATAGATTAAATCTCAACCAGATTAGGACCTTGGGATGTTTTGAGTTGCCGCCACAAGTAAAATGTGATGATGACCAGGTCCTAGATCCAGAGTATGATGAGAAATAGGTATACAAAGAAACCTTACCCCATCCAAACTGGTCTCAGCCTGAAGAGTTGTCCATTAATGCCATCACTAAGAAGGTTATGACCACTACTCAAAGGTGGGTTGAGAGAAAATTGAATGAGCTAAAGGTCAAGGGCATAGCTCTAACCTATGACAAGAAGAGAAAGCTGAAGGATAGAGGAGATCTAGAGTATGATGACTTTCTCATTCACAAATGGAGAATAATAGAGGCTAAGATAGCCGAACCAAGAACTTCAGCGTTGGGTGAAGCCCTAACAACAAAGGGGGTCACTATTGCCACTAGGCCCTCACATCCAAGGAATCAATCCTTAATAGAAATCCTATAGATACTCAAGTTGGAATAGAAGAGCCCATGAAGATGGAGCTCATGTTTGCATCCAATCAGCCTCAGGGAGGTCAACCATCGCCACACACTACACTACAGACACATCTAGCAAGGTAGGTGGAGCCTTATTATGCTCAGGCTAGAGGAGAAGTAAGGCAACTACAACATGTCCAATCAGCTCAACACATCATGCAGATGAAATAGTTCTAACTGAGGAAGCTAGAGCACGAGAGCAAGCCAGGACTAAAGAATTGCATTTGCCATTAAGATGAGTAATTGACTTAACTGACGATGAGGTCACCTGGGATTTGACCAATGATCCAGTAGGTTCAATTCTTGCATACTCAACACCACCACAACAAGGACTCTATCAAGAAGAGGTAATAAGAAGTCTGGAGACCATAAAAGATCCCGAAGAGAGAACCTATCAGACATAGATAGGTCAGGATTGCCTCAGGAGCCATTGGGGCAAGGTCAATTGGATGACTTGGTCACAAGAATAATGACAAATGAGGAAGAGATGGATCCATCCTAGCCAGAGGTAACAGATAAATCTTTTGAGGATGTCCCTCACCGTGAAGGTCAAGAGGAGAGGAAGTTGCCCAAGACATTCCTACTAAGGGAGAAGTCAAGCAAACTGAAGAACAAGTAGGAAGAGGGTCAAATGAGAAAGAGCAACTATCAGTTTCACTCGAGAAACAAGACCCACAATATAAAGGAGATATACAAATGCATCAAGAGGGTGAAAATCCTGATATTCCTTTGGAGGAGATTTCTCAATAAAAGGTTCCTCAGGAGGAGGTGCCACATCAATAAGAGGCTCCTGATAAGGATATTGATTGCACAGTCAAAGATGCTCAAATTGAGCAATCAGGTTAGGAAGGACCAACACAAGATATACCAGAATGGTTGGCATCAGAGGTAATTGAGCCTCTCGTCAACCTAATTCCTTTTGATTTTAAAGAATTATTTTCTACAGAGGAATCTAAGCCCAGGCGCAAGGCTAGGGCAATGTATGCTATTAAGAGAGACACAACTGGGCGTAGGATAACACATTTAGCTATATCTACAATAGATAAGTCCAAGGGAGAAATCACGACTAGAGAATATCAAATCACTACCCTAGACTTAGGACATGCAATTGCAGAGCAAGAAATTAAAGAGCTCAAAAGCAGTGCGGATGCAACAACAACTCAAATATGTAAGGCCAAGCTGAAGAACAGAGAGTTGAAAGGGTACAATGCCCAACTTGAGGCCTTTGTTAAAGGGTTAGTAGCTCCAAGGACACAAATCACAAAGGTTTCGACTAATTTAACATTGGTAACACAAGAAGAAATACGTGACTTGGATGTGAAGAAGCATCAGGCCCAAGTGATGTAGAATTGGTTTCAGAAATTTATAAAAGATTGGAAGTAATTCAAATTACATTATCCAACTGGGGTACTCTATCATATATTAGGATGAAAGCAGACATATTGAAGAAGGAATGTGTGACGAGGCTTGATCAGAATGATCAAGACCTTAGTAAATTGAAGAATGTCTGCAAGCTAAATTATGAGGTGCTATTGAAGCACAATATAATAACTGTCCAAACCATGACAAAAATATCAGTATGGATAAAAGATCTAAAGTTTGAAGCAGATATCTTGCAGGGATGTAGACTTAAAAATGATGACATAAGCACCAAGGCACATGACCTCCTAGAGAATGAGATGGAAATCTTGGAAGAGCTAATTGGGACTTTAATGGATGAAAAGGGAACCTATGAAGAGGAGGCATCCATAGCAGTGTTCAAGGCTAGATTTGAGCCTATTTTGAAGAATCTGGTGGAACATTTTTCAGAGGCGACCATAGATCAGGTAATGGACTTATCCGTGAAGATAAGAGCATATAGGAAAAAGATGGATAACCAGACTAGTAAGTGGATATCCATACAAGACCAACTTCAAATGCAAGATCATGTTAGGAACATGGTAGAATAGTTTGATAAGGAAGAGATAGATAAAACAGTCAAGGCATATGACTTGTATAAGAGCTTTGATTCTAGTGTCCTGATAGAATCTGATCATGGTTCTTCAACTATAGAATAGTCCAAAGTGCAGGAAAGGTGGAATATTCTCGATGATGGTATCTTGAAGATGTTGAGGATATATCAGTTGCCAACTAGCAACCACATGCTTTGATTTTGACCATGGATGTTTTGAAGGAGATCCTTACCATTGGTGTATTGTAACCATTCTCAGGTCCTTATTCTATAAAAGGACCAGAATCATTTGTAATTAGAGGGACTGAATTGGTGAACTCTACTAAGCACTAAGTTTGTTGATTTGACAACTTTGTGACATATTTTCATGGTTCTTTCTCATATCAGTGTACATTTGCACATCTTTTGAACATATAATGAACATGAAGCTACAAATTACAGTTCTATCGTAAATCTTGAGTAGTCTTTTGTTGATCTCTAGTACATAATGTTGAATTGCTACATTCTTTAGAAGTGCATTCAACTGATTGCTTTTTGTTATCAAATTTTCCTTGAAGATTCACACCCCTTCTACGTAACTATGAATGTTTTTCTAGTGAAGTATGAGTAGGTTTGCTTCATTTTATGATTATGTTTGGATATACATGTGGATTACTAGTGAAATTTCGAATTCTTAGAAAATTTCCCTTTTCTAACCTGATCTTTTGACTTTTGTTTTACAATAATGCTATAAGATACAAATAATGATGAATCCGAAGCAAATAATCATAAATCTTGATGAATCACATGATTTAAGGAAGATCTTTGGATAGATTCAGAGTTTATATGCAAAGATTAGTTAAAATAGAGACCATTTCAAAGGTTGATTAAAGTTAGAATCATTTCAGAAGAACTAATCAAAGTTAACAATAATCTCATAGAAGCTAATCAAAGTTATGTCAAATTTGTAGTAATCTACTCAAGATCTGGTCTATTCATCTAAGAATTTGACGTAAATTGAAAGGCTATTGTGCAGACTAAATTGAATAACATGATGCTAGTGAATTATGACAAGATCTAGATAGAGATGACTTGGAAGTATGTAAGTCCCTAAAATGGAAAATAACAGATCACAACAAACACTGAGTGATAATTAGATAGTCAAGACCTAACAACTAGAGACTTGAGACTTTAGATCTTTAAGGATCATATCATCTTTCGAGATGAATAGATGTTTGTTGTGAGAACTTTTATTCGTGTGCATGTGACTAAACAACACATCAATAGGTGCATCACTTAAGTCATAAGACTGACATTCAAATATAACTTGTCAGGGCCAAATTTCTAGGACCCAAGCGCTAGGTGCCCTAGTGCTGGTGATTTGGGATATTCGGATGCCAGATATCAGAGGATTACACCTTGTTTCTCATAGAAGTTTTAGAAATTGCATATTGTAAATAGAGGTGAACATACAAGCCACAACGAGTGCCAAATCTAGTGTGAAATTGTAAGAGGTATTAATTTTTGTAGCTTGTGGAAGTATATCCCGGTTCTTACTTTTTGATCTTGGGAATCCCAACAAACATGTGTGTGTAAACCCTACCCACGACCCATTTTCTCATGGTTTTTAAAAATGCATTCAAACCCATCAAACACATGATTTAATTGTGTTAAAATCACCCAAAACTCATAAAAATTGGTCAATTAAATGGTCAACGAGTTTTTGAAAAAATGAGGCATTTTTTCAGGGGATAAATTGGTAGTTTGAAAGTTTCGTGATTAATTATGATTTTGCTGATTTTTCCAAATTTTCACTTCTATGGTCCAGCTTACATTCATGCCAAGGTAGAAGGTCCTCAATAATTTTGGAAGTAGCCTAGGCAAAGTATCCACTATATGTATAAGAACCTATTGAGATTCTACCTAAAATTGCTTACAAAAGGGATAGACTTTTCCTTTTGGTAAAGATAAAGCCCTGCTTCTATTTTCTATTTAATTTTTTGCTAGGAATGTATAGAGTTAAGAGTTGGTGTAATTAATTGCTTAAACAAAAGAGATACTGCTACTACCAGTTTTAGAGCCTCATTTTTGCTTGCTCTTTCTTCTATCTTTTATACTCATCTGTTAGGGATTCTAGCATCTCTTAAAAAACAATTCACCTGGTTTTCTTAAGCTTAGTCCATGCCAATTTCATGAACATAGTTTAGTTTCAACAACAAAAGTATTCATATCTTATGATATCAAATGTTTTACCAGCTTGTGAATAAAGGGTGTAATGGGTGAATTGTTACCTTGCCAATTTCATGAACTTAGTTTAGTTCCAATAACAAAAGTATTCGTGTCTTATGATATCAAATGTTTTGTATCATCTTGTGAATAAAGGGTGCGATGGGTGAAAGGACTTGGGTTAAATTTTTAGGGATCTAAAATAGGATTTAGAGTAGGCAATTACCAAATGAAAAAAATGTAAGACACAATCGGTTACAAGTTCTTGCTTCGGATGATCTAGTTAAAACTAGAACATTTCTGAGATCCATAAGGGAATTTACCAAATGAAAAAATGCAAGATGCTATTGTTACAAGTTCTTGCTTTGGGTAACTTGGTTAAAACTAGAGTATTTATTGAATCCACAAGGCAATTATCAAATGAAAAATGTAAGATGCTATTGGTTACAAGTTCTTGCTTTGGGTGACTTGGTTAAAACTAGAGAATTTCTTGAATCCATAAGACCATGCATTTCTAGTCGTCTTATTGAATGAAGGTCTTAAATGATTTTCTCACGAGTGTTTGAAATTTGAACAAACAATAATAACATCCATGGATGTTATAATTGGGAAGACACTTAAAATTGATCCTCCAGTACATGATAGGGTTATAGAGTTCAAGGTTTTAAAGTATAAAAGTGTATAACTTGCACTCTTACACCATTTTTTTGGGTACTTTTGTTCAAAATGAAGGTAGAACTATTGCTATGAACTTTAAAATTTTATGTAGCAAAGCTGAAATAAAAATTAACTTGTAACAATTTACTCAACAATTGATTTGCACATTCAATTCAATATAGAAAAGAAGAGAAGAGAAGAGAAGAACTTGCACAGTATTTATGTGGAGAAACCTTTCGAGAAAAAAACTCCACATCCAAAGATATTTCCTGCTTGTATTAAATCTTCTTTGAAAGGATTACATTTAATACTTGAAATTTCTCTAAGTCCTTGATGCACTTCAAAAACTTCTTGCTTTTTTCTCTAAGTCTTTTTTTCCTCAAGTCAACTCTCTGCAAAATGTATGGGGTTTTCAATTAAATAAAAGCACTTCCTTTTAAGTCAAGAACTTCTTTGTAATTCAAGAACCCTCTTTTAATTCAAGCACTTCTTAACAAGAACTTGAAACTCAAAATATAATCAATTACATTTGATAATATAGCTTCCAAAGCTCATGCAAAAAGCAAGCTCACTTAAATTGAGAAGACTGAACTCAAACATAGTCCAAACACTAAGTTAACTGATCCTCCAAGATGTGGGCGCCCAAGTTGGCTAAAAATAGCTTTCCCATCATCAAACTTATCACCAAGTAAAAGCAACATTGGAAACTCCTCTATTTGGGCGTCCAAACTTGCCCAATGAGTTTCTGTTAACTAAAGTGATCAAATACACATCAAAATCATGCAAACAACATGCAAGATTGATGTCCCCAAGGTTATTCTATAATATCTTGTTCTATACATGCAAGTGACATGCAAACATCGGATCCAACATGCAACTAATACCCATTACTTGAAATTTTGAGAAGTACCATCCTGCAACTTTCAGGAGTTGGAGTGTCCTACAAGTAATATCTTAAAACTAACATGCAATTGACATGCAAGCATTTTCAACAACATGCAACTGATACCCATTTCCTAAATCACTGAGATGTACCATCCTACAAGTTTCTGGAGTGGAGTGTTCTGCAAATAATCTCACAAAACTGACATGCAACTACATGCAAGGTCATATAACTAACATGCAAGAACATGCAAGGTCATTCAAGTCCATAGGAATGACATGAAACAACATGCAACAACATGCAATGTCATTCAAGTCCATAGGAGTGACATGCAACAACATGCAAGTCAATATGAACAACATGCATCAACATGCAACAACATGCAAACTACATGCAAAAACATGCAAGTCCATACAAAATATTCTAACCACATGTAAGGAATATCCACTTCAAGCATTTCTAATACTGTAGTTAACTCCAACATTATATCCATGCAAGGTGTCTCAACAATATCCACTCATGTACATAAAAAACACAACTCCAAGTCTAAAAATAGGACCCAAGTCAAACTCCCACTGACTAGGAGTTATCAAACTCTATCTTAAGACTTAGGAGAAGTCAACAAGGCCTACATGGCTCCCATCTCAAAATGGGCACCCAAGTTTGATATTATCCATTTAGAACATATATGCAAAAGTCAAAGTGTTGTAATTAATAAATAATTAATCTCTCAAAGTCTTAATGTGTTTGGGAACACATTCCAAGAACTTTGGAGACACATGAATTGGTTAGGATTACAAGTTAATGGAAACTTATCCCAACATTCTCCCACTTGACATTATACATTGCAATAACTCTAAATGAATAATTTAAACTCTATATCATAGGGAAAAACATCCCTAGCCATCAATGTACCATTGATTCTTGAACATACTTTTGTGTTCGAACAAGATACCTGTAAAAGCAACCATGATAACCATCATCTGAAACAAGAACTCCTTACATCATGTCACCCATGATAAATAAGAAACATGCCAAGGTGAAACATATCAACTGTCACTGAAACCTGCACCAATCTCAACATGAACACAAGCATCAAATCATATGATAACATAATACTCTGAGTGTCCGCCACACTCATACCAAATGGAAAAGAAACCACAGCAAGTTGCTAGCTCATCCAAAATATCCATACCTCAAAACTAGGGTAAATAAACCATCATAGGTAGAACACCATGTCATTAACATACCAACCCAAAACTACAATCAAGTCCTTGTAAAACAATCCTGCTAATCATCCATCCCCCCATCTCAATGCAACATGCCAATGTACAAATGACCAAAGACAAGGTCAACAAACAAAATCTGTAATAACACTGAATGGATCTGTGGATATTGATACTCCACATCCAAGTCTTCAATGCAACCAATGGGTAAAGACATCCCACTAAACCTGCACAACTTGTAGATCCAAAAAGTGAAACATGCAAAATCATCTTCACATCAATAACCTGCAAACTGAGACAACCAAGAAGATATCGTGACAATAAAGAGCATATAGATCCAAGAACTCCCATTGCATGGGTAATGTCAAATCTGAAAATAAGATCAAGGCATTTACAAATCCTCCTATAGCACTTCTCATAGAGGATGTGGCTAACTCCTCTACCATAAAGTGTCAAAACATATAATGATATGCATAAAACACCTCTCTTTACCAATCTCTGAATAACTCTTCCAAGTCCTCTTAACCAATGAAGAAAGAGATCAAGGAGTTACCAAATTATTGTTAACAACAATAACAATTGACTCCAATGCAAACCTCAACTCCATAAACATAAGAACCTTCAAGAAGAAGAAAATATACTAGGAAAAAGAGAAACTACAAAATCATACCATGTCTTTATACCACACTAACTTGTGCCAAACTGTGTAAAGTAAGATCTCTTTCAACACTCCCAAACTGAAAAGGTATCAACATCTAACATCCAAATTATAATGAAAACATGGCAGCAATAGATGTTAACCTCTCACTGAAAGTAGATGGTGCAGGAGCACCTACTTGACAGCTGGTCATGATAAGGCAGTTAGTAGTTTAGGTCCTGTTTATGTTTCCAAGAAGGTCTGTTAAGACCAGTTGCATGTAATAAGGTCAAGCTGATCATGATAAGATCATCTGACCGGGCTTTTGCTATTTTTAGCTAGTTAGTTATAACAGCTGTCATGATGTATGTTCGGTGGGATCTCCTAGCCGCCTGGAGAGTTCCCAGCCGCTTGGAGTTGGGTCAGTAGTACTCATAGGGAAATCTTTATAAGCATGAGATCGGTTGATTGTAGAGATCATCGATCGGCAGTGTAGTGTTGCATCAAGCAGAGGAGTTGAGTGTTCTGTGTGAGGAACATCATATTGTATTGCATCTTTGAATCAATAAAGATCCTGTTTCGTTTTCTGTTGATCTCCTTTGTATAATCGATCTGTTGGTTTGCGTGGCTGCATGGATTTCCTGATCCATTCCACCGGTTGATCTGTCTGATCGGTGGAATGGTAATGTACATTAGGGTAGGTAGTAGTTTGTTTGTTTGCATGCAGGTGTGCAGGATCGCGGTCAAGAGATGTTGAAGACCCTAGCATCCTCATGTGCTAGGTCGAGTTGATAAGCTGACTGAGTTGGAAGATCACCCTGAGTTGGATCGGGTCATCCCTGGTGGATCGGCGAAGAGAGATTTCGCTAAGTGAAGAAGTTCGTGAAGACGGCATCATCAGGATATTTCTGCAAATATCCTGCAGTCGGGTTAGACATCATCATCCGGATAAGTGAAGATGAACATGATGCAGTTGAGCGCATGAAGTGCGGGTTCGTCGGGGTGATCATCATCTGGAGGAGCCGAGGTGGAGTGCATCGGCATCAGGTAGAAGATCGGTTCATGAAACTGTTGGAGTTTTCATGTTGTGAGTGCATCAGGATGTTCTAAGTCGGACATAGACTAAGTGCATGTATCGGCATCAGGATCATCATATCGGGAGTGTCAAACATCCGCATATCGCGAGTTGATGCGGGAGAGAGTTCGGGTTTTTTGACTAAGTGTTGAAGAGGTCATCAGGATATTGGGTGACGTCATCGTCATCAGGATATGACGTCATCGTCATCAGGATATTGAGATATCCCCCCTATGCGAGTTTATCCTGCTGTCGTTAAGTGCTTGGGTATCGGCGGAAGTCCGTGGCAGGAAGTTGTGTTAACATCATCATCAGGAGGTTTCGAAGAGAACCGGATAATTTATATCATGATGCTGTTGCTTGTATCATCGGGCAGTGGAGCATCAAAGGTAAGCTGCTGAAGTGGACGTCATCAGGATATTTGAACAACCGGATGTGGGATATCCTGCTGACGAAGGAGTTGTTGCATGTTATGATGATGACGATGGAGTCCGGCGCCCGATGAACAGTGCAACCGGAGGATGTGTTCGCCCGCTGAACATCATGATGATGATGTTAGGAGGAAAGCGGAGGAGGTGAATAGTAGTCGGCAGGAGGACAATTGCGAGTGTCCGAAATATGATGATGCTGTTGGTTTTAGGAAACATGATGATGCTGACAGTATAAAGCGGAATATGATGATGATGGCGAAGATGATGATGATGAGGTTGGTCTGCAGACATTCATGCTATATGCGAAGGTTATAGTGTGGATGCCTCTGCATCAGTAGATCAAACTAGCCAAACATTCCCACAACAGAGGGAATAAGCCCCAAAATCACAAACCATTTCTGTACCTCTCCAAAACAAATCCTTAGAACTAGTTCCATAGCTCAAGATCAAATAATAATGAGAACAACAGAAATCCATAAACCCATGTATCTACTTCTCAACAATCCTTTTCAAGACTAGTATAAAAGAGAAGACAAGATACATATAAAGAATGCATCTAATAATCAGGTGGGCAACACCTATTAGATCATTTACCTGCCGAGTAGACCAAGAGTGGGATACAAGATTGTCCTTGCATATAACACCAAGAAAAAAAAGCTTAAAATAAAGACAACCTTCTCATAAGGTCTATAATGGACTCACGTCCATTTCCAAGTGTAGGCTTCTTGGTCATTTTGTTGACATCTCATAATGAGAAATCTTTCGAACACGTATCTCTAAGTTCAAGAGATATAAAGCCTCACCCAAGTCTCTCTAGTATCCATGAGTTTTTAACAATCAATCCATGCCAACTTCAAATGCAATCTGCACAATCATGAAGCTCCAAGCAAATGATTAATACTTCAAAACCAAAGATAACTTAACCAAACCATTGTCAAAGTTCTAACTATAGAATCAGGAACATATCAAGACATCATGATCTAACATCTAAAAAAAAAGATCATATCCTCCAATGAACATATCTTTCTCCTAAGAGCACTTGTATTATGTCAAAAAACTCTAACTCATGATCAAGAGTGCATCATGACATAATACTATACATCCTCTAAAACAAGGATCATATATCAAAAACTGATAAGTTATAAACTCAACACCTCACCAAAAACTCCAAGAGTCCTCCATGGAGAACCAAGATGTCAACACCTCTTCAAAAACATGAAGATCTAGCATCCTCTATCAATAGAACCAAAAATGTCAATGAACCCTTACTGCATACTAAAGGCATAATCCAAGAGCTTCTTATGACACCAACAACCATTGCAAAAGATCATCCATCATCTAATCAAAGATTTTGCATGGCTCACAACACTACAACAACAACAGTTTAGAACCAATATCTTTAAACAAAGAAGATAAAACATATTATGTAGCTGCACAAAACTCCCACTAAAAGTGATACCAAGTTATGCATGGTATCATGATCAACATCATTGCCAAAACTCCACTAAAAATAAGAAAAGCTTCTTATGCAACATAACTTTACTGCTATAGATTCCAATGAATAACTAAATCAGGTACTCCAAACTACCCTTTTGTCTCAATACAAAAATACCAATGTAATTAAGGTGACCAAGAAGAGGCCTACCGAATAGAACCCTCATCAACTTATTCACAAGATTTGCACACATGCAACATCTCATAGGAGAAAATAACATGATCAGTGCTTCAATCTTTAACTGAAAAATAGATTCAACCCCACATCAGTAACATGTAAAACAAATCTAACCAGGTATAACATGTAGATTTTTGAGACTCAAGCACCAGAATCAACTCTAAATCTAATTTTCTAAATAAATCCACCTAGGAGAAACCATAGATCATAGGAAACCAACAAGTAGCCTTGCAAATATGAAATTGTTTCCATCCAGAAAGTGTCTGAACACAATTTTCCACAGATCTACAAACCATAGATTTTGATTAACATGTAAAACCTGCAAAACCATATCTTTGTAAATTTGAAACCACTTAAACATCCAAATATTCACACCAATGAAACACTGTCAAATATGTCATCTGAAAATAATGGAATATCACATATCTACAAACCTAGAATCTTTTGAAACAGGAAAACTGTGAAAAACCTACATATTCAAAAATAGCATGAATATGAGAAAGGAGAAACCAGGTTGTTCAGGAGTGTCCATATCATGAAAATACCAACTCCACAACCTCCATACAACCAATGATAAAATTATTCAGTGCTTTTATGTAACCATGGGCTGAAACCATGAACCCAACATAAGCACTCCAAACTGTAGTCCAAGAAATGAGTGTTTTTCCATGTGATTAAGGTACCAGAAGTAACCATCCAATAGAAACACCCTTTCATTGCATATGACCACAAGGTAAAGGAATAAAACCACCAAACAAGAGAATGTACACATATTGTCAAAATGGAGCTCCAAATTACTATCACAAGATCAACTCCATAAAGATCCATAACCTTGAGCCTCAAGAGCCCAACAAGAATTCTTTTGACAATATCCATCTGAGAGGTAAATACAATGGCTTCCAAACTCACAGATCTGCAAAACCTACACAACAAAGCTCCCACTGTAGCCAAAAAACCTTCAACACTTTAAGAGAAAGGCATCCCTCACTCTACACAACCGTTAGCTCTGATACCAAATGTTGAAAATGAAGGTAGAACTGCTGCTATGAACTTTAAAATTTTGTGTAGCAAAACTGAAATAAAGATTAACTTGTAACAATTTACTCAACAATTGATTTGCACATTCAATTCAATATAGAAAAGAAGAGAAGAGAAGAGAAGAACTTGCACAGTATTTACATGGAGAAACCCTTTCAGGAAAAAACTCCACACCCAAAGATATTTCCTACTTGTATTAAATATTCTTTGAAAGGATTACATTTAATACTTGAAATTTCTCTAAGTCCTTGATGCACTTCAAAAACTTCTTATTTTTTTCTCTAAGTCCTTTTTTCCTCAAATCAACTCTCTGGAAAATGTATGGGGTTTTCAATTAAATAAAAGCACTTCCTTTTAATTCAAGAACTTATTTTTAATTCAAGAACCCTCTTTTAATTCAAGCATTTCTTAACAAGAACTTGAAACTCAAAATATAATCAATTACATTTGATAACATAGCTTCCAAAGCTCATGTAAAAATCAAGCTCACTTAAATTGAGAAGATTGAACTCAAACATAGTCCAAACACTAAGTTAACTAATCCTCCAAGATGTGGGCACCCAAGTTGGCTAAAAATAGCTTTCCCATCATCAAACTTATCACCAAGTAAAATCAACATTGGAAACTCCTCTATTTGGGCATCCAAACTTGTCCAATGAGTTTCTGTTAACTGAAGTGATCAAATACACATCAAAATCATGCAAACAACATGCAAGATTGATGTTCCCAAGGTTATTCTATAATATCTTGTTCTGTACATGCAAGTGACATGCAAACACTGGATCCAATATGCAACTGATACCCATTACCTGAAATTCTGAGAAGTACCATCCTGCAACATTCATGAGTTAGAGTGTCCTACAAGTAATATCTTAAAACTGACATGCAAGCATTTTCAACAACATGCAACTGATACCCATTTCTTGAATCACTGAAATGTACCATCCTGCAAGTTTCTGGAATTGGAGTGTTCTACAAGTAATCTCACAAAACTGACATACAACTACATGCAAGGTCATATAACTAACATGCAAGAACATGCAAGGTCATTCAAGTCCATAGGAATGACATGCAACAACATGCAAGTACATGCAAGGTCATTCAAGTCCATAGGAGTGACATGCAACAACATGCAAGTCAATATGAACAACATGCATCAACATGCAACAACATGCAAGTGCATGCAATCTACATGCAAAAACATGCAAGTCCATGCAAAATATTCTGACCACATGCAAGGAATATCCACTTCATGCATTTCTAATACTATAGTTAACTCCAACATTATATCCATGCAAGGTGTCTCAACAATATCCACTCATGTACATAAAAAACACAACTCCAAGTCTAAAAATAGGACCCAAGTCAAACTCCCACTGACTAGGAGTTATCAAACTCTATCTTAAGACTTAGGAGAAGTCAACAAGGTCTACATGGCTCCCATCTCAAAATGGGCGTCCAAGTTTGATATTATCCATTTAGAACCAATATGCAAAAGGTAAAGTGTTGTAATTAACAAATAATTAATCTCTCAAAGTCTTAATGTGTTGGGGAACACATTCCAAGAACTTTGGAGACACATGAATTGGTTAGGATTGCAAGTTCATGGCAACTTATCCCAACAACTTTTTGTGGATATCATAAATGTATAGTTTTAGCACCCAATTTATTTCTTTTGATGCACCATAATTTTCTTATCTTTAAAGAGGGAATTATTAAAATATATATTGTATAAATCACTAAATGATAAATGGAATATAAATATGTGGAATCACTAAATGATAAATCAAATATGTATAAATCAGTAAATGATAAATTGTACATGTATAAGTCACTAAATGATAAATTGAATATGAATATGAATATCATTATCAATATATAGGATCATATAGAATCTCTAAGACATAACATGATGTAACAATGTAAGATCAAAGTACTCTAGATAGTATAATATGACAATATAGGATCATGGTGAGATCAATAATCCATCATTGAAAAACTCTAAAATCATAGGTAAGTGCTCAAAATAGAAAGATATGACAATAATGAATCATAGACAAGATGCTCAATATAGACAAAGATAGATCATAGACAAATATGCTCAAGATAACTAGATATAATCAATAAGTCATGAATGTAGGAAACACCACACAGGCAAGATATTACAATACAAAGGCCAAATATGTAAATGTGGATGGTCAATGCCCTCCATGCATAGACCCATGAAATGTATCAATGTATGCTCACAATCAATGTATATAAGATGGTTCCAAGTATCCAAATAGTCTTGTAAAAAGGATGTGTATGATAGATCATAGAATAATTAATGCCCATGGCTTGACAAAATAATATCATTAATAAAATATCATGAGAAAATATGCCATAAGAAATTATAAATTGTTACTAAATTATGAGAAAATTTTCACATAATAGAAAGAAAACTATCCATTATGTATTTGATTATCTTGAATTCTCAAGTATTGTTTTTTACAAGCAATTGTGTAAGGACATAGCTCACTATTGAGGATGGCCATTATAATTAAGAAAAACATTACTTATTCTATTTAACCATCCCTATTGTCTCAAATATGCTAGATTTCTAATTTCCAATCAAGAGGGTGTACTTGAAATAGTTGTGTAAGATATCCCACTAGTTTAGTTAATGCCAATAACTATATAAAATTATAAAAATACCATTCATTTTATTGTAAGGACCTTTATCATTATTATTTTATACATGGTTATTGAGAAGATATTGTATATATTTTATAAACTATCTTTTTGGAGAGCTAATTTAATTTCCCAAATCCATCCTAAGAGGTTGTACAATCACCATTCTAAACTATTACCCAAGAAGTTCCACCATTATACACTTACCTATCCACAAAAATAATGAAATATTTTGTTAATCTAAGATCTTATCCTTGTAGTATTTTGTTAATCTAAGATCTAAAAAGGAGAAAAAAGGCATGATGACAAATTAAAACATTTTTTTCTATTTGATTAGATGTAAAGAAATATTGAATATATATTGGTATATATTAAAGTTAGTCATGAAAGATAGATGACCTATATACAACATTCACTTAGGTATTAACCACCACTCCATTTGAGACAACTTTAAGGGTACCTTAACAATTGTGAAAATATTATATTAAAAATATTGAAGTTTTACTTAAGAATATCCTTTTTAGGACAAGACATGTATATCCCAAATTCACCTAAGCATTGTGTCCATATATTAAAAATGACACTAAAATGCTTCGACCAACTTCTATGCATGATTTGCTTGAGAAATGCATTATGTATGCGAAAGATAAATTTCTAAAATTAAAATTAATTTCAAAGAAAGGAAGAAGGCTTCTCAAAATAGATTCAAATGGATTTAGCTACATGTAGTACTTAATCCTTATAATGCCCCGCCATGCAACCCTAGAGATAAGTTCAACTAAAGCAATAAAAGGGCAGATTTTTTTTTTAAAACTAAAATAGAAGTAACTAAAACATAACATAATCTATCAACAACCAGTTAAACTAACATCTCTAGGGATTACACAGCTACATTATTGAAATTAAACATTAATCAACGACATACATAGTTTATTCAAATAACTCAAACTAACAACTTGATTGCCTTATCAGATACATACATCAACATCTTTGCAATAATGTTTACAAATGCAAAATAGTTTATCTTACAAGAGGAATTACATAATTTCTATGATACAAAAGCACTTCCTTTTTTATTACATCAAATTACATAATGAGTTCCACTGATACACAGATCTAGATGTGAATAGTATAAATATCTATCTTTAAATATAGGTACAAATCTGGAAACATGAGATACAACTTCTTTACACACGAGCCACAGTGCTAGAAAACCAATGGAAGAATGCACAACCACCTAAACCTGTGGAACCCTGAGGTCCACCCCCCATGCTAGGAGATAACAATAAGGTCCCACAACATGAATAGTCAAGCAGACAATAACTATGGTGAACAAGAACTACACATGACCACAACAACATAGGGCAATACACAAACATCACTTCCAGAGGCAACCACACAATGAATGGGAAGAGTATAACTAGGGAATGCTAGACTGCAGTAGGGAAGAGTGTTATCGCATGGTCCTAGCATGGGTTATCCAGGATATCTCCCTCTAGAAACTAGCCCCCATCTATGGTTATCCTGGCAGCCTCTCTGTAGGCACCGGCCCCATAGAGTGACACATGCGGAACCAACATTCTTTTCATGAGGACAAGGAAGTTGATCTTGCTAACCACGGCCTTCTCATCTCATCTCAAGCCTAAACAAACACTTGAGCCATGAGTGAGGCATACTATATCTTGATTAATGTGAAAGCCCCCCCCGCCTACCCTCCAAATTTATTATTAAGTTATCATTGGATTAACAACTTCCAATGGGTTATCCTGGCAGCCACTTTGGGCACTGGCCCCACATTGGAAGCCACTTTCCCACCTACATCTAGAAGACCCTATTCATCAAGCAAGACATAACGACAAGTATCCATATACCATGCAAGGCATTTACCTTCTTGCATACAAATCTCAACAAAATGTATCCAGAGCAAGGCATGGGTCCTCTTGCTCCAAAAATCTTAACCATAAACAAAATGTATCTAGAGCAAGGCATGGGTCCTCTTGCTCCAAAAATCTTAACCATTTACACAAACCAACACAATACTTTATTCAATGCTCAAAACAATAATGAACCCCAACATTCAAGAAGAACTCTACCACCACATCTCGAAAAAGATATCAACATGAGTTCAAGGCAAAACCACAAGAATAGGTACATTGAGCAAGGCAAAAACTATCTTGCACATACATCATTCCAACATGAATAAGAAACCATATTTCAAGAATACATTTCATTCAACTCACACGATGCACACATAGCCAACCCCCACACAATCACACCCTCCTAGGCCTTTGGAAACCACTTTCCCCAAATAACACAACGCATGACACCATTAAAATGCAATGGTCACACATCACAATCACTTCCAAAACACATCATAAACCAAAATTCCTCATCAATACTTCAAAAGCAAAATCACAGATGCAACACATGATCTGATGCACTAATAATGGGTCTTGAAGAATGTAACATTAATTCCAATCATAGTCAATCATCCAACAAACATAAAGTGAATCTATCTCAACAATGCAAAACAATATTATTCTAACTACTAGTAATAATTACTAATATGATCAAATGATATAAGTGCCATAAGTAACAATATTCAATCCATTCCTATGCTATTGGCGATAGATAATATTAAGAATCTTACTTAGACTAATTGCAAGGTTAACATTTAGTAGTTGAAAGTCATGGACTATTATCAATGACTCGTCATTAAATGATTTCTAATTAAAACCCAAAATTGATACTTCTACCTTAAATTAGAACTAGGTTGATTCTATTCCCTTCAAACACAATAAGTCTCAAAATTATCATCCAATTTAATTCATTTTCCTTCTACCATTATCTAATTTTCAGATAAAAGATATAACTTGATAAACATTATGTTATTTCTAATACATTTAAGAGAATATAATTCAATTCCAACATAAATATTTTCATAATCACTACCCCATGTATGATTTCCAAAATATTTTAAGTTATGTTTCTATTATTAAATCCAGATTAGACTATATTGCTAATTTGAAATCCTAAGAAAAGAATCTTAAAAACAAGAATCAGTCCTCAGATAACCAAATATCATATTCAAAAGCACTAAAATAAACCACTAAGAAAGAAACATACTAATATGATCGATTAAGATATGCAAGAATAGATACTATATCAAAAAGAATATAGATATAGAATGTTTTGATAATGATAAGAGACTTCGAAAAGTAAATGCTCTAGTAGACATGTATGCAAAAGTGAGAACACAGACAAAGTGCATTAACCGTTTAGCAGATTACCTCAAAGAGATGTCAAATTATGGAATGCAATGTGTTAGCACTTATTTTGACCTGGGGTTGATTTGTCATGATCAGGAGATTTCTTCATCTGAAGCCTTCACCTTTTTGCCCAATTTTTCTAAGTGTTGGACCTCCTCAGCATTTTTCAGCTGCAGCATCATATTTTTCTGAGGAGGAGGTCGTCATCATCATCTTGTCTTCGATGATGATCTTCATCAGCATGTTCTTCGTCGACTTGTTTTTCTCATCGTCATCATCATATTTCAACTGTCGGGTGATGTTTGCTTATTATCCTGATGATACTGGTGAGCTACAGTGCGCCCTCAGTTGCTTGCGGGGGTGATTTTTCAAGTATCCGGTGATCTTCCGAATATCACCTTGCTCAAGCATGATGATGATGCTGCCCCGGTATCTTGAAGGGGTTATTCTCTAAGTTGTCGACCTGACTCGTTTTTTCCTAAGGGTCGTCATCATCATGATATTTCCAGTTATCATCCTGCTGTTTGCGGAGGTCATCATATTTTCTGCCTTCATGATATTTCGCCGGGGTGATATTTTATCATCGGGTGATCTTGGTTTATATCATCCTGATGATGTTGTCGAAGAGTTTTAAGTGCGACCCGATATTCACTAGGGTCATCATATTTTGAACGTCAGGATGATCTTAGTCAATATCATCCTGATGATGTTGTATCACTTCTTGTTCTTTGTTTCTCATCCTGATGATGCTGATGTCATCCGTATACCAGGGTGATATTTTTCTTTCTGCTTATCTGCATCATGATATTCCGAAGGAAGGGGTGATATTTTAATATCACCCGGATATATGTTTGCTCGAGCATCATGATGATGCTGATATCAAGGAGATATCCGCCTGCTGGCTTCGCGCATTATCTCCGGGGGGTGATCTTTTCAAGCAGCGTCATCATATTCAGTTATCGCCCCGATCTTACAGAGGAGCTACAGTGCATCCTGATATCTGAACGTCAGGAGGATATTTCCAAATATCCGGTTGTCTTCCGAATATCATGATGATGTTAATATGATGATGACGTCATCAAGGTCCGCGGGGGTCATATTTCTAACAACTGATCATCTTGAAGAGACCTCCTGATATTTGCAAACATGATGATGACGTCAGGGTGATATTTCGAACAACAGGATATCATGCTGCTGGAGGATGATGATGATGAAGTCTATACTAGTGTCGTCAGGAGCAAAAGCGCCGACATGATATATGCTCATGACCTAGTATATAAAGTATTATTGAGGTCATCGCGGGGTGCATGTGGGATATTGTTATCCTGCATATTCAAAACATCATGATGATGAATCTCGGCGGGAAATGCTTGCGATAGTCTGTATGATGATTTTCCCAAGGCCGCGGGTTGGTGCGCCATTAATGGCGATTGTTGCAGAGGTATGGGCGATGGCGTGGGTCGATCCTGTACCCGACTGAGGGTGTACATCAGCGGACAGGGGCGCAGGGCTCGAGAAACCTTCCTGTCTCCTCCCCTACCTGCTGCATTCAAGTTTGGGCGCCAATCCGGTTGTGTTTGAGCGCCATTTTCATGATACTGTGTATCTGGCGAAATTTTGGTCAACTATGTAATTAATTGCTGAACACCTACCTGGCTGATATAAGCAGGTTGTGTTGTTCATTTGAAGGTTGTTGAAAGTTGATGATTTTGGCTCTGTAATGCATAACAAGCTGATCTGGTTGCTCTGTACAGCTTACCTGTGAGTTTATGTATCTCTTGTTGTTTGTTTTTGGCATGAACCCACTGATTTCATGATTAAACTTATATGAGAAATGCTGTTTAGCATGTGTTGTGTTAACTCTGTCTCCAGTATTGCATGTACTCTTCTTCTGAATCTGGATGTTTGGTAATGTTTATATTCTAGAGCATAGAATTCCTATGTTGACTGTCTGATCTTGTAACTTCTACTCAAGGGGTAGATTAAACTGTTTTCAGGTTGAACATTGGGAAGAGTATACTGCAGTAGGGATACCATAAGTAGAGATAACCTAACACTTTGTATTGGGAGATGCCTGTAAGGCAGGTATCACACATATCCCCTTGAAATCCAGTTTTAGTTGTTCATGCTGGTCATTCACAAGTGTATGTCTACTGACTCCAGGCCCTGGATAGGCACCAATCATGCTTTGTTTTGTGTTATAACCATATCCAGCTTTGCATCCACACTTAAACTCCAAAGCAAAATCTAAAACCAACATTAGGACTTTAGAGTTAGTTTTAGGAACCTCAGTCCTCTGTCTACAACTGCAAATAGGCCCAAAGCTAGCCCCTTTGCTCTTATCATTCAGTTTTGGTCTACTAACAGGAGGACTCATCTGCTTTCTGTCAACATCCCAGCCTTGCATGCATATCCTCATGGATGTTGAGTAGGGAATACCCCCCTAGGTCTTGCAGAGCCTGAAGAAGAAGAGGAGATAAAATATAGAGTCTATCTCCTATACTGTTGACCCCCTGGCCCAGAGATCCTGTTGATCACTGATGGCTACCTTGTAGGGAAATCTGGGAATAAGCATCCAGTCTGGGAAAAAGTCAACAGAAATTGGCGACTCTGCTAGGGATTGAGAAGTAAAAGTGCTATCTAATCATCTCCAGTGATATATATGTGACCCATCTGAGTCAGCAACAGTAATCTACTCCGCTGGGGACCCTTGTGAAAGAACCCTAGTTTTCAGAAGAAAACAGTTCCTAGAAATAGGTGGCGACTCCGAAGTAATCTCCCAACCGGTCAAGGTAAATTTATATGCAGGGGAGAAGATCCCAACAAAATCCTCTATTTGAAGAGTTACCATTAACAAAAAGAATGATGTATAGAAGAAAGGGAACTATCTCAGCTAGTCATGAGAGCTCCCCCAGAAAAAGTGATGAGGTACAAGATAACCCTAGGCCATCAGGACAGCATGCTCCTTATTTTTCAAGTGCAGAAGCTGATATTCAAGGTGCATATGAGAGGCAACAGGGTGGTAGTATGAGAATGAGGTCAGAGGTGTTCCAAGAACGCCCTTTTCTAGACCCAAGTGAAAGGTTTGAAGAGGCAGAGTCCCTAAGGGATGATGAAGATGATGACCAGAATGGTATGAGACCATCTACCTCCAGACTTAAGGATGAACAGCTAGCTGAAGAAATCAAAAGCCTAAGAGCAGAACTAGAATACCTACAAGCCATGAAAATCAGAGATGATATACAGCAGAAAGTGCAAGCCTTGAGAACTGCCCAAAATAATTCAGTTCCTACTCTAGAGAATGCAAATATGCAAAGACATCAGCAAAGATATGAAATGCCACATCAGCATCATGATGACAGACAATATGTGAATGATGCTAGGATACCACTGAACCATGCAGGAAACCAGAATGCAAACAGAAATGTTAATGTTAATCAGCCAAACAGACAGCCCATGCAGCTAGATAGATTCAGGCAGCTGGTGTTTGATGGTATTCCTGGGTATCCTAACCCCATTGACAAGCATCTGAGGCTGCAAGTGCCTAAGTTTTCAGGAAACAATACAGTGTCAGGAGAAGATCATCTAAAGGCCTTCCAAAATGTCATGGATAATTTTGAGGTTGAGCATGAGGACGTTTTCATGAAGTCATTCATGCAATCCTTAATAGATGAGGCAAGAGAATGGTACAGGAATCTGCCTGACCGGAGCATATCATCATGGGATGATTTTAAGAGGATGTTCAAGGAGCAATATGGTGATAAAACTGACCCTAGCTTCTTTGTAAATGAGTTCACCAGTATCACAAAAGGGTCAAATGAGCAGGTTGCAGACTTTAATGCAAGATTTACTAAAGTGTTGAACAAATTGCCACATCATATGAGGCCAAATGAACCAATGTGCATAATTTTGTACATCAATGCCTTTGATGCTAAGACTGCATATGGACTAAGAGATAAAGGTCCTGCCACTCTCAGGGATGCTTTCAGAATTGTAGTAAATATTGAAAACAATAGGAAAGCATCAGGCAAGACAAATAGAAGGGATGATGTAAAAATTCTGCAGAATCCAAATAAGCCTTAGAACACTCAAGGTAGTACACCTGCTCCTGAAGATAAGATAGACAAACTGGCAAATGTTGTTAAGGACCTGAGCTATAGATTAGCTAGAAGTGAAAAAGGGATGGGTCCTGATAGGCAAGTCTATCAAAGGCAGGAAAAGAGGCCATCACTACATGATATGCCTTATAACACCAATTGGCATGATGGTAAGCCTGTATATCCACGTAACAACATAAATCAGAGGTCTCAACATGCCAAGGAAACTCCTGATCCCCTGAAGAAAACTATAAATATTGCTGATGATGCTCCGTGGTGTATAATTTGTCAGATGCCACATTCACAGTCACAGTGCATGATTGCTCAATCCTTGTATGATAATGCTACATCTTGTAATGAGTGCAATGAGCCGCATCATGTGCAGGATGATGATGTTAACATGATGTCCATAGGTAATGGATATACTCTTTATGATGCTGATGAGAAGATAGATCATCAGGTTCAAGCCTGCCAACAGTCCCCATATGATGAAGATGATGAGGATAATTATGTGTATGCTCAGAACTCACACAACTTTCTGAGTAACCTACAAAGACCTTCTGATGAGGAAATCAGAGCCTTCACAGCTGCAGCAGTTGCTCAGGTCAAGAGCAACTACAATCTCAGAGGTAAAAATCAGGTTGGCAGCCCACATCAGCTAGAGGATATTTCTGCAGGTCAGCTGGTGCATGGTCATAAAGGAACTGAACCACAAAAAAGGCAGTGGGTAAATAACAAACAGAACTTTAGATACAGAACAGGTCATGAATCTCAAGGACCAGTAAGCAAAACCCCTCAGGCTGAAGATCAAAGCAGAGGTTCCCAAGACAAGAATGATGATCAGGGAACTATGAAAATGAAAACTAAATCAGCTCAGGATAAAAGCAAGATTGTGGAGCAAGCCACAACTGCTGTACAAAACTGTGCTCCATTTGATATAGCCCAGATCCTCTCTCAGGTAAAGGTCTCTGTTCCACTTATGGAACTCATGAAAGTGGAAGAGATCAAGAATAGGACAATATCCCTAATCTCAGGGGTACCTTTTCAAGCTAAGCAAGATGATCAGACCCAGGGTGAGAAACATGTCATGTGTAATGAAGAAGATGAGACTCCTGAAGTCTATTTAGGAATGACCATGACAAAGTGCCCTTCACAGGTGGAACCATTTTATGTTTCCCTGGTTATAAATGGTAAAATAATTAGAAATTGTATGCTTGACTCTGGAGCATCTACAAATGTCATGCCTTTGGCTATCATGCAGCAAACTGGATTAAAAATTGACAAGGCATGTGGGAAGTGTTATGCTATGGATGCCAGAGAGGTACCAATTATTGGAATCATGAAGGATGTAGATTTCAAACTGGCAGCATTTCCTGAAAAGAAATATAAGATGAATATAACAGTGGTTGACATCAAGCCACAGTATGGTATGCTGCTGTCAAGAAGATGGGCAGCACTAATAGGTGGAAGTATGCAGCTGGACCTGTCATATGCCATGATTCCAATGAATGGCAGGGATGTCAAGCTAATTAGAGAGCAAAGATCATCAGAGACAGTGGAAGTCCAAGAAGCAAATGAACAAGTATGCTTTGTAGACACCGACTGTGATAACTTCAAGGTTGTCTCAGATGATGCAGAAGACAAAAAGAAAGATGCCTGTATTGAAGAACTGGATCAGCAAGGCTTATGGACCATGTTTTTTGATGGAGCTTGTGCAAAAGAAGGCTCTGGAGCTGGAGTTGTTTTCCTGTCTCCAACTGGTAAGCTCCTCAAATCCTCTTTCTTGCTGAGGTTTGATTGCACAAACAATATTGCAGAATATGAGGCTTTACTCTTAGGCCTAAATATTGCTCTCAAACATGGAATTAAGATGTTAAGAGTATTTGGAGACTCTGAGCTGATTGTATCCCAGATCAGAAATAAGTATGCTGCAAAAAATAAGAGACTGAAACAATACAAGCATGCTGTTTGGGATACTATTGAACTTTTTGATGCATTTTCAATTGGCTGGGTAGAAAGGTCAAAAAATGTTATGGCTGATTTCTTAGCCAATGTTGCAATAAGGCCGGATGACATCACTCTGTCAGGTGTCACAGATGTAGAAGTTAAAATTAGGCCTGCCATACCAGAAAACATATGCAGTTGGCAAGTTTTTAATGATGATAGGGATTTGCTGAAATTTTTGCACTGCATAGATGAGTATGAGAACCAACAGATTGATTTCCAAGCTTTTGTAGAAACTGTAAATGGAAAAGAGACTCTTGTAGGGAAGGAGATCATTCAGTTGAAGACTAACAAGATCCCTAGAGGGTTAGTGGCTTTGGAAAGAGCCTTTGACAGTAGAGACAAAATGGTCACAAGGACATCCCCCACAAATAAGGAGGATTTAGAAGAAATAAATTTGGGGACATCTCAGGCCCCTCAGAAAGTATATATTGGCAAACAGCTCAAGCCACACATAAGAAGTATGCTGATTGCATTGCTAAAAAAGTATAAACATGTTTTTGCTTGGTCATATGAGGACCTAAAAGCTTATAGAGAAGACTTATTCCAGCATGAGATCCCACTGAAGCCTGAAGCTAAGCCATTTAGACAGAGGCAAAGGCCTATAAATCCTACCTTAGCTCCCAAGATGCAAGAAGAACTCAAAAGGCTCAGGGAGGCTGGAATAATTGTGCCTATCAGACATTCAACTTGGGTGTCTAACCTTGTCCCAGTCAGAAAAAAGAATGGTGATATTAGGCTTTGTGTTGATTTCAGGAACTTGAATGTATCCTCTTTGAAGGATAACTATCCATTGCCTAATATGGAAGCTATGTTGCAGAAAGTGACTGGTTGTGAACTCCTATCCATGATGGATGGATTTTCAGGATATAATCAGGTAAAGGTGAAGGAATCAGAACAGTATAAGACTGCCTTTACCACTCCATGGGGAACGTATGTGTATGTTAGAATGCCATTTGGACTAACAAATGCAGGTGCTACATTTCAAAGAGCAATGGATGTTGCTTTTGCAGGGCTGATTGATTCAATCCTGGCAGTATATCAGGATGACCTGACTGCCTACTCAAAGAAAGAGGAGCAGCATTGTATGCATCTGGAGTAGATTTTCATAAGAGCACTAGAATATGGTATTTCTTTAAACCCGAAGAAGTGTGCCTTTGGAATAGTTGAAGGGAAACTTCTGGGACATATTGTTTCCAAGGATGGAGTCAGGATAGATCCAGAGAGAGTGGCAGCTATTGACAGGATTCAAATGCCAAAAACTGTGAAAGGAGTTCAGTCCTTCTTTGGACAGATAAACTTTGTTAGAAGATTTGTTCCCAACTTTGCAGAGATCACAAGGAACATATCCAAGATGATGAAGAAGGATGCAACTGTCAACTGGGAAAGGGAAGCAACAGAATCATTTCAGAATATCAAAGAGGCAATAAAGATGGCCCCTGTTCTTAAATCTCCTAATTTTTCTAGGCCATTCCAAGTGTTCTCTTTTGCTTCCTTTCATACTGTAGCTGCATGTTTGTTACAGAAAAATGAAGATGGTTTTGAACAGCCCATTGCTTTCTTCAGTATGTCCCTGCAGGCCTCTGAATTGAAATATGACATTATGGAAAAGCAGGCATATGCACTTGTTAGAGCCATTAAAAGTTTCAGACCATACTTGGTAGGGTCATATATCATTGCATATGTACCTCATGCTACAGTCAAAGACATATTCACTCAGCAGGAGGTGACTGGAAGAAGGTGCAGATGGATAAACAAACTGCAGGAATTCAACATAGACATACAAGTTACTAAGTTGATAAGAGGACAAGGATTAGCCAAGATGATGGCACAATCAAACTTGGAAGCATGCCAAGTTAATGCAGTCCAAGATGAGAATGTAAGTGTATCAGGATCTGAGTGGTACAAGGATATTGTCTATTATTTGCAAAATCTGAACTGTCCTTCCCATTTTAGTGACAATCAAAAGAGGACTCTGAAGCTACATGCAATCAGGTATGTTGTTGTTCAAGATGAGCTGTACTGGAAAAATCCTGATGGTGTGCTGCTGAGATGTGTGGATAAGAACATGGCTAACAATATTTTGATTGACATGCATAAAGGATTGTGTGGTGGCCATTATACTGCCCAAACAACAGCTCATAAAATTCTCAGGGCAGGATATTGGTGGCCCACTCTCTTTTCGGACGCACAAAAGTTAGTAAGGAAGTGTGACCCTTGCCATAGATTCTCAGGAAAGCTGAAATATAATGGTGCTTTGCCCCTCAGAACTGTACCTGTGGATGCTCCATTCCAGCAGTGGGGAATTGACTTTATAGGGGAAATTGCAGACATATCAAGTGGGGGACACAGTTGGATTTTGGTGGCAACTGACTACTTTACCAAATGGATTGAGGCCATTCCAACTAAAAGAGCTACAAGTAAGGTGGTGATAGACTTCATACTAGAGAACATCATCATCAGGTTTGGAGTACCATTTAAGATTATCACTGATAATGCTATGTGCTTCAGATCAGGTGAGTTTGTTGATTTTTGCAACAGGTATGGGATAAACCTGTCATATACATCACCATATCACCCACAAGGAAATGGTCAAGCAGAATCAAGCAATAAGAGCATCATGAAAATTGTCAAGAGGATACTAGACAAGAACAAGAGAGCTTGGGACTCAAAGTTGAACTTAGCAGTATGGGCTGACAGAGTGACTGTGAAAAGGGCTATTGGGAAGTCACCTTTTGAGCTGGTATATGGTGCATCAACTAGACTGCCCATAAACAATCTCCTACCAGTTTACAGGTTCATTCAGGAAAATGATGAGGACATTGAAGATCCCATGACAGAAAGAGTGAATCAGCTGGTTGCATTGGATGAAGACAGAAGGAGAGCCCACCAGATCAATCTCAAAAGACAACAGGATATGAAATATCAGTTTGACAGGAGAACTACAAAAAGGAAATTTCAAGTCAATGATCTGGTGCTTATTTGGAATGCTAAAGATCAGGAAAAGGGTAAACATGGTAAATTTCAGCCCTTATGGATGGGCCCATATCAGGTTTGCAATACTCATGGGGAGGACTCTTATTTCCTCCAGGCCCTAGATGGTGAAATTCTGGAGTTGCCTGTGCATGGCCAATTCCTTAAGTTCTACTTTGCATGAATATCTGGTTGCTGTGCACATTTGTAAAATATGTATGTAGTGTAAATGCCTTGTACAGCTCACTTTTTTTGCTTTTTGTCAGGTCTGCCCGGAGATCTGGTTCTCGCTGCAGGTTTTCACCTGCACGTCCCCATTCGGAGCCACTGTTAGCACTTATTTTGACCTGGGGTTGATTTGTCATGATCAGGAGATTTCTTCATCTGAAGCCTTCACCTTCTTGCCCAATTTTTCTAAGTGTTGGACCTCCTCAGCATTTTTCAGCTGCAGCATCATATTTTTCTGAGGAGGAGGTCGTCATCATCATCTTGTCTTCGATGATGATCTTCATCAGCATGTTCTTCGTCGACTTGTTTTTCTCATCGTCATCATCATATTTCAACTGTCGGGTGATGTTTGCTTATTATCCTGATGATACTGGTGAGCTACAGTGCGCCCTCAGTTGCTTGCGGGGGTGATTTTTCAAGTATCCGGTGATCTTCCGAATATCACCTTGCTCAAGCATGATGATGATGCTGCCCCGGTATCTTGAAGGGGTTATTCTCTAAGTTGTCGACCTGACTCATTTTTTCCTAAGGGTCGTCATCATCATGATATTTCCAGTTATCATCCTGCTGTTTGCGGAGGTCATCATATTTTCTGCCTTCATGATATTTCACCGGGGTGATATTTTATCATCGGGTGATCTTGGTTTATATCATCCTGATGATGTTGTCGAAGAGTTTTAAGTGCGACCCGATATTCACTAGGGTCATCATATTTTGAACGTCAGGATGATCTTAGTCAATATCATCCTGATGATGTTGTATCACTTCTTGTTCTTTGTTTCTCATCCTGATGATGCTGATGTCATCCGTATGCCAGGGTGATATTTTTCTTTCTGCTTATCTGCATCATGATATTCCGAAGGAAGGGGTGATATTTTCATATCACCCGGATATATGTTTGCTCGAGCATCATGATGATGCTGATATCAAGGAGATATCCGCCTGCTGGCTTCACGCATTATCTCCGGGGGGTGATCTTTTCAAGCAGCGTCATCATATTCAGTTATCGCCCCGATCTTACAGAGGAGCTACAGTGCATCCTGATATCTGAACGTCAGGAGGATATTTCCAAATATCCGGTTGTCTTCCGAATATCATGATGATGTTAATATGATGATGACGTCATCAAGGTCCGCGGGGGTCATATTTCTAACAACTGATCATCTTGAAGAGACCTCCTGATATTTGCAAACATGATGATGACATCATCCGGATATGAGGAGGTGCGCAGAAGGCAGATATGATGATGACGTCAGCAGTATATGATGATGACGTCATCAGGATGTTCATCGGCTAGACTTTTGTTATAAGCTCAGCAGGAGGATGTTCCTCCGAAGGATCAGGTTGTGCCGATTATCATGAAGGTTATATTTCAAATATCATGATGACGTCAGGGTGATATTTCGAACAACAGGATATCATGCTGCTGGAGGATGATGATGATGAAGTCTATACTAGTGTCGTCAGGAGCAAAAGCGCCGACATGATATATGCTCATGACCTAGTATATAAAGTATTATTGAGGTCATCGCGGGGTGCATGTGGGATATTGTTATCCTGCATATTCAAAACATCATGATGATGAATCTCAGCGGGAAATGCTTGCGATAGTCTGTATGATGATTTTCCCAAGGCCGCGGGTTGGTGCGCCATTAATGGCGATTGTTGCAGAGGTATGGGCGATGGCGTGGGTCAATCCTGTACCCGACTGAGGGTGTACATCAGCGGACAGGGGCGCAGGGCTCGAGAAACCTTCCTGTCTCCTCCCCTACCTGCTGCATTCAAGTTTGGGCGCCAATCCGGTTGTGTTTGAGCGCCATTTTCATGATACTGTGTATCTGGCGAAATTTTGGTCAACTATGTAATTAATTGCTGAACACCTACCTGGCTGATATAAGCAGGTTGTGTTGTTCATTTGAAGGTTGTTGAAAGTTGATGATTTTGGCTCTGTAATGCATAACAAGCTGATCTGGTTGCTCTGTACAGCTTACCTGTGAGTTTATGTATCTCTTGTTGTTTGTTTTTGGCATGAAACCACTGATTTCATGATTAAACTTATATGAGAAATGCTGTTTAGCATGTGTTGTGTTAACTCTGTCTCCAGTATTGCATGTACTCTTCTTCTGAATCTGGATGTTTGGTAATGTTTAGATTCTAGAGCATAGAATTCCTATGTTGACTGTCTGATCTTCTAACTTCTACTCAAGGGGTAGATTAAACTGTTTTCAGGTTGAACATTGGGAAGAGTATACTGCAGTAGGGATACCATAAGTAGAGATAACCTAACACTTTGTATTGGGAGATGCCTGTAAGGCAGGTATCACACATATCCCCTTGAAATCCAGTTTTAGTTGTTCATGCTGGTCATTCACAAGTGTATGTCTACTGACTCCAGGCCCTGGATAGGCACCAATCATGCTTTGTTTTGTGTTATAACCATATCCAGCTTTGCATCCACACTTAAACTCCAAAGCAAAATCTAAAACCAACATTAGGACTTTAGAGTTAGTTTTAGGAACCTCAGTCCTCTGTCTACAACTGCAAATAGGCCCAAAGCTAGCCCCTTTGCTCTTATCATTCAGTTTTGGTCTACTAACAGGAGGACTCATCTGCTTTCTGTCAACATCCCAGCCTTGCATGCATATCCTCATGGATGTTGAGTAGGGAATACCCCCCTAGGTCTTGCAGAGCCTGAAGAAGAAGAGGAGATAAAATATAGAGTCTATCTCCTATACTGTTGACCCCTTGGCCCAGAGATCCTGTTGATCACTGATGGCTACCTTGTAGGGAAATCTGGGAATAAGCATCCAGTCTGGGAAAAAGTCAACACAATGATTAAAGGATATGCATAGAATGGATTTGTAGATTTAATAACAACAATCAAGATGGCATAGGAATGTCTATCATTAATTGATACATATCTCTAAATTGACAAACTAGGTAATGCTAACTCTTTTGGATATAGTTTTCATAGGTAAGAGCTGAATCTTATATAAAAATTTCAGAGAAACCCAATTTAAAAATATAGAGTTATTGGTGACGCAACTAACTGTTTTAACAGAGATGAAATGAGTGAAAGGTAGATAGTCACAAAATATTCATATCTCCAAAATGACAAACTAGGTATGGACAATTTTCAGATATGATTTAGGAAACTAGGTCATGCACCATATATCAAAAACTTAGAGAAACCCAATTTATAAAACTAACGTTATGGCTAACGCAACAGACTGCTAAAAAAGAGATGAAATAGCTGAGAGGCAGATAGTCACAAAACATTCATATCTCAAAAACAACAAACTGGGTATGGACAATTTTTGGATATGATTTAAGAAACTAGGTCATGCACCATATATACAAAAATTAGAGGAACCCAGTTCGTAAAATGAAAGTTATGGCTATTGCAATAGACTGTAAAAACAAAGATGAAATGGGTGAGAGATAGACAATCATATCAATCGGTGATTCCCAGAAATGCAATGATACTTACATGCACAATTGGATCTGATAACAAGGCTTCTAACCTCTCAATCAAATTACCCTTAACAGGAAAAATTATAAATCAAACATTTGCTTCAACAGAAAAATGAGACAGAAATTAGAACCAAAGGAACTTGATTTCGCTTGCTTGACTGGGCTAAAGATTCGATGCCGGGTTCAACTGCTGGAGCCATAAACCAGTCTCCCCCCAAAAGTTCCATCTATTGAAGATCATTATGAGAGAGAAATCTCCCCCTAAATACAACCCAAAAATTCTCTATTTTTAGCAAAAAAAATCCCCTAAAATCTTCTAGAAGATTCCCCCCACAAGAGGCAATAACTCTTGCATAAACAATATCTTACAGTTTGCTATTTTAAACATTTTACAACTAGACCAAGATAAATATATTTTATGGTAACACATAAATATTATTTATTTATTTATCTCTAGTTGCAATTACATTTATTACTATTATTATTATTATTTATTAACTTAACTTCTAGAATAATATATTTTTCATAAACTAAATTTACAGAAGGACATTTATATATTTATTTATTTAACAAAAATGCTTCATAACTAATTATTTTATTTTAAGGCAACAATAACTAAAACAATACCAACAAAATAACCCAACTATCAAACCATACCTGACTACTATGCAAGATTAGAAAACAAGACCACCACAACAATGATTGACTATCATGACCAAACCAACAACACTGACAGCGTACACAATTGGATACTCATCCTCTTCAAGGATGATGGCTAGGCTAGGGGACCATATGTTATATCCATTCAACAACTTCCATTGGTATGAAGGTACACTCAGACCTACCAATTCAGGGGGAGTCGATGCCTGGTACTTGCAACCTGCAACAAACAAAAGTGCCGAATACATACGTATAATCATCCAAGCAGGCACATAGTGACAGGGAATCACAGCGTAGTAGGGTACTCATTATGAGTAATACTACACTGTCCCTTCACAAAACACATCACAAGTATCCACATTAAACAAATTCATTAGTAAATAAACAACCAGATAACACATAGACAAATAATAGCATTAATCACGTAGTAAAACTAATCTACATAATCAATTAACCTATAATTGATCACAACATAAGCATAATGTACTAATCATAAAGTATCAACAGTGTCATCATAATAAACATCAATGAGTGTCATCAACTACATCATAACATTAAGCCTACCATCAACATGTCTATCATACCCTAAGTATTCTGAGTATTTTACCTTCTTCTTCATGCTCCTTAGCCCGACCACCTTCTCATCCAAAGTGAGAATGGAGGGGCACTACATCCTCCGCCCCCTAAAACTTGACTTCCTCCTAGAAGTCACAGACTAGGGTGGAAACATAACATATTAGTATTGCAACTTTCTATTGCCAACATACACATCCATATTAAGCAATTGTTCATAAAACAAGCACAATCGTTCAATAATGACAAGAACATAAATTCTTTACCTTTAAGGCATATCATGTGATGTACTTGTACCTAATCACACATATTTCAAAAATTTCAGACAATTTAGAGAATTGCATTCACATATAATCAGGGAGAATACATCTCATAACTATTTCCACTATGCTTTCGACTATTACCAACATACAAAGTACAATCCTCCGCAGAGTCCTCCCTTGAACATACTATCAAAGGTTTGAAATGAATATGATAGAAACACCACTTAACACAAAACAAGGCCAACATAAACAAACATTTAGAATAGCCACCATAGAGATTTCAAAAATAAATGCAAACCCAAGTGGGAAAATAATCAAATCCAACTTTAAGTCATAGAGTGCGGGCAATTTCCAATAAATCAAGTAAAAAGAAAAGGGGTTTGGTGACCAATCTTGTCATAAGAAAGTGCAAAGAAAGAAAATTCACTATTAACCCCCAAAAACACATGAAACAACTGTCAAAAATTCTAAAACAACCAAATTACAAAACAAATCCACATCACGGTGTGACTAGTTTTAGCCACAAAAAGGGAGTATCCGCTACACAACACTCAAGGACACAATGTCCAGAATGTGTTAGAGAATGTACACCAACACTCAAATGATTTAGTTAACTACATACTCTTATTTAAGCAACTTTTATACAAAGATTTAAGGCAACACAGTCGCTACTTATATACAAACAACTTCTATTTTTAATACAGTACAATTTCTTTTTACTAAGCTATGAACATATGCAATTACCTATGCGAGAAAATACTTACAAAGGAAATGTATGATGTCACACACAAGAATAATTAAAAACTATAATTGGCTTACATTATCACATTCATGATCTCATAGGCCCAACACAAGCTCCCGTTTGATCTCCTACACACAGTTCTTACACAGGCATATACAATGATAACTTTCATAAACTACAATAGATCTTCCACAAGCGATCATGACCAACTAGGAAATAGATGTCAGGTTATCAACAACCTCGTTAAGATACCCCGCACATGACAAAATCACATAACCACATGTCTCACCAAATGATTAAATCATTCTAATACTTAATTACATGCACTAACAGTAACCATGCTTCTTTCTTATAATGCACTAGTGACCACAAGAGAAACTCAAAGCCTTAACAAAGCAACAAGCACTAACATTCAGGGAAGACATATTGTCAAATAAATCATCACATTATCAGAGAAGAGGAAGAGAGAACACATAAGTAAACAAGACATAATCAAAGGACAAGTCTTCAAACTTATCAACCTTCTAATGTCATACTAATGCACACCGGTGAAAAATACCATTACCAACTCACCACAAGAGAAAATCAATTAACCTAGAGCAACAACAACAATCCAGAGGTCTCAGTGTTGCAACTTGGCTCTGATACCAAATGTAATGCCCCGCCATGCAACCCTAGAGATTAGTTCAACTAAAGCAATAAAAGGGCAGTTTTTTTTTTTTACTAAAATAGAAGTAATAATTAACATAACATAATCTATCAACAATCAGTTAAACTAACATCTCTAGGGATTACACAACTGCATTATTGAAATTAAACATTAATCAACAACATACATAGTTTATTCAAATAACTCAAACTAATAACTTGATTACCTCATCAGATACATACATCAACATCTTTGCAATAATCTTTACAAATGCAGAATAGTTTATCTTACAAGAGGAATTACATAATTTCTATGATACAAAAGCACTTCCTTTCTGATTACATCAAATTACATAATGAGTTCCACTCATACACAGATCTAGATGCAAATAGTATAAATATCTATCTTCAAATATAGGTACAAATTTGGAAACATGGATACAACTTCTTTACACACGAGCCACGGTGCTAGAAAACCAATGGAAGAATGCACAACCACCCAACCATGTGGAACCCTGAGGTCCACCCCCATACTAGGAGATAACAATAAGGTCCCACAACATGAATAGTTAGGCAGATAATAACTATGGTAAATAAGAACTACACATGACCACAACAACATAGGGAAATACACAAACATCACTTCCAGAGGCAACCACACAACGAATGGGAAGAGTACAACTAGGGAATGCTAGACTGCAATAGGCAAGAGTGTCATCGCATGGTCCTAATATGGGTTATCTAGGCTATCTCTCTCTAGAAACTGGCCCCCATCTATGGTTATCCTAGCAGCCTCTCTCTAGGCACCGGCCCCATAGGGTGATACATGTGGAACCAACTTTCCTTTCATGAGGGCAAGGAAGTTGATCTTGCCAACCACGACCTTCTCATATCATCTCAAGCCTAAATGAGCACTTGAGCCATGAGTGAGGCATACTTTATCTTGATTAATGTGAAAGCCTCCCTCCAACCCTCCAAATTTATTATTAAGTTATCCCTGGATTAATAACTTCCAATGGGTTATCCTGGTAGCCACTTTGAGCACCGACCCCACATTGGAAGCCATTTTCCCACCTGCATCTAGAAGACCCTATTCATCAAGCAAGACATAAAGACAAGTATCCATATACCATGCAAGGCATTTACCTTCTTGCATACAAATCTCAACAAAATGTATTCAGAGCAAGGCATGGGTCCTCTTGCTCCAAAAATATTAACCATAAACAAAATGTATCCAGAGCAAGGCATGCATCCTCTTGCTCCAAAAATCTTAACCATTTACATAAACCAACACAATACTTTATTCCATGCTCAAAACAATAATGAACCCCAACATTCAAGAAGAACTCCACCACCACATCTCGAAAAGGACATCAACATGAGTTCAAGGCAAAACCACAAGAATAGGTACACTGAGAAAGGCACAAACCATCTTGCACATGCATCATTCCAACATGAATAAGAAACCATATTTCAAGAATACATTTTATTCAACTCACACAATGCACACACAGCCAACCCCCACACAATCACACCCTCCTAGGCCTTTGGAAACCACTTTCCCCAAATAAAACAACACATGACACCATTAAAACACAATGGTCACACATCACAATCACTTCCAAAACACATCATAAACCAAAATTCCTCATCAATACTTCAAAAGTAAAACCACAGATGCAACACATGATTTGATGCACTAATAATGGGTCTTGAAGAACGCAACATTAATTCCAATCATGGTCACTCATCCAACAAACATAAAGTGAATCTATCTCAACAATCCAGAGCAATATTATTCTAACTACTAGTAACAGTTACTAATATGATCAAATGATATAAGTGCCATAAGTAACAATATTCAATCCATTCCTATGCTATTGACAATAGATAATATTAAGAGTCTTACTTAGACTAATTATAGTGCCCCTAGATTCTCACTTTTGGTTTTCTTTTTTTGTTTTTTGTTGGGCTTTTTAAAAAAAAATTTAATTATTGAATTACAAATAAATTGGAGAAAAAAATACTAATTTTGATAAGGGCAGAGTCATATTCTTAGATACCATGATCTGAAACAAATTTAGATTGAAAAAAAATGGCTTTTTTTGGCTTTTTTAATTATTAAATTACATAAATTTGGAGAAAAAAGAAACACTGATTTCGACAGGAGTAGAGTTGTATTCTCAGGTACCATGATCTAAAACGTGTAATTGATTAAATCATTGATTTATTGAATGTAGGTAGATTTTTAAAAATAGAGGTTAAAGTATTTGTGTGTTATTTTTGTATGCAGGTGAATTCAAATTTGAGCAATTTGTGATGGACAATAAAAAGACAAGAAAAAGGTTGTATGATCGAATAAGATATACTACAAAGGTGGATGAAGGAACATCTACTTAAGAACAACCCATGGAAATTGTTGATGACCAAGGAGTACAAGTACCAGAACAAATTGAAGCTGGTGATAGAAATTTTTTTCGTGGTATGGAAAATCTGATGGAGATGGATGAGGATTCTCTTTTCAATAGAATTTCATCTGAAGATATGTTATCTGAAAGCATAGTAAAATTACACTCTAAAAGAATATGTGACGAACTTTTTCAAAATAAGTTTATAATTGGAAGAGCGCAGTTATTTGCAAAGTTATTTAGGAGGAAAGAGATGGCCCCTATTTTGGAGTTGTTAGGGGTTGATAATAAAAAAAAGTCATCAGGTTCATTAAAACAAACAATAGTGGAAAACCTACAAGAATCATTGAATTCTATTGAAAGCAAGAGTCAAGTTGTTGATTTAAGTGCTGCACGTAGAGCATTGATGACTGTAATTTCTAGTAAGAAATTATCACATAGAAGACAAGTTCAAGCAATTTCCCAATTAATTAATATTTCTAGGAGAACTATTTAAAGATATATTGCAAAGAGAAATAGATTGGATGGAAATATTAAGAATAATTAGGTAAATATTTGCAGGGTTCCCCAAAAAGATAGAATCTTAGAAGATGTAAAGGAACAAGTGATTGAATATTGGACCAACCACTCTCATGTTTCTTCCAATAAAAGGGACACTTTACAAATAAAAGGTGAAGATGGTACAAAAAGTTCACATCCAAAACATTTTATAGATACAACACAAAGTGAACTTTTTGAAGCATTCAAGCAAGAATTTTTAGATGTGAAGATTTGTCAAAGGATGTTTGAGAGACTACGACCAAGTTTTGTACGTATAAATAAAGTATGTGAGTCTTTTTGTTGTTGAAATCATGTTGAATGTCATCTACACCTATAGTCATATAAAAAAGCTATGGCAGTAATTAATTCAAATATAGTCATCCCTGGAAGTACAACACAATTTGTGAAGTCTCTTCTATGTGAAAAATTAGAAGATTCAGATGAATTCAAAGTGCAATGTATAAAAAATATATGTAATGATTATGGAAATTTGAAGAATCTTGTACAGGTTGACAATATTGATCATTCAATACAAGTTTTGTGGAAGAGATTTGAATATGAGAAGTACTCAACAAAGTCAGGAGTTAAGAGAATAAAAATTGTTCGTAAAGAGAGTGAATTGTCTTACAATGAGTTTATGAATAAATTTTGCAATATCATATATCCACATATTCAATATTGTCATGGTGCTAGATGGCAAGCTAATAAATTTTGTGACTCAATAAATTGTTTGCCACTAAGTTGTATTCTCTCTATTGTTGATTTCTCCGAGAACTATGCATTTAGTCCTCATACTGAGATTCAAAGTCAATATTATCATTCAAAGTAAGTTGCAATATTTGTACAAGTTTGTTATAGGCATGCCGAAGAATATGTGGATGGTGTACAAAGTAGCAAAGATGAATGAATTATCATCAAAGAGGTTCACTTTTATATCAGTGATGATACAGGTCATGATAGAAGTTATGTAGCCCATTGTTTTGCAATGTTTTTTGAAGACCTGAGACGACGTCAAATAGATGCTTCACAACACTGGATATGGTCTGATGGATGTGCTGGTAAGTGTTGATTTAATTTTTTATTTTATATATATATATATATATATATATATATATATATATATATATATATATATATATATATATATATATATATATATATATATATATATATTTGTTTACTTAACTAGAAGACTTGAATTTTTCAACTTTACTTCTATGTTGTATGTAAGTATATAGTTTATTTTAACTATTTTAGTTTTAAATGAAATTGTTTGTAACTTCACAGGATAATTTAAGTCTGCAAAAGCTTTTAATTGGTTAAGCCAACAACATATTAGATGTAACATAAAATTTATGTGGAATTTCTATGAGAGTGGACATGGAAGAGGAGAGCATGATGGAGCTGGAGCATGTGTGAAGCGTGCACTTCACCAACATGAACTTGCAGGTAACACCATATGGACTAGAAATTTAAATTCTTATATTTTAAATTCTTAAACTTGTTAAGAAAAAGGTGACTCAATATATTACATGTGTTGAGAAGTGGAAGCTTACCATTATGCAATAGTGGTTTTGATATATCCAATGTTGTAGATCTTCAATATTGAGTGTTGGATTTTTAGAAAAATCTAATTAATATTCTTTTTGAGATCATCTTTTTCTTTCAACTATAAAACCTCTTAACCTAACATTTCACCAACATGAACTTGCAGGTAATACCATAAGGAATGCAATTGAAATTGTTGAATGGTGCAAAAGTTATTTTGTCGTCTGTGACTCAATATACAACACACGCTATTTTTGGGAAGTTAAAGGTACATAAATAAATTTTTTTTTGAATTTAAATGTGTGTACATGACTTGAATTTTCAATTTTATACACTTTTTAATTAGATGTTTGAAATTTACAGATATTGATCGATCAACTCTTACTAATTGTCAAACAATTAGTGGTATTAGAATTTTGCATCAAATCATCACAATAGGATAAAGCAGGCCTCATGTAATTCTAGTGAGAGAAAAATCATGTTTTTGTGTTGATTGCATTGAGAACAATGCAAATACTGTAATGCCCCGTCATGCAACCCTAAAGAATTAGGTTAAACAACACAATAAAATGCAAAAAAAAATTATTTTTAAAAGTAAAAGTATTAATCACCAGATAAAGTAACAACTAATTACATCAATTTAATTATCTAACAACTAACCTCTCTAGGGAAACACAACTGCATTAAGGAAGATGAACATAGATCACTAATATGCATAACTCATCAAAATTTCCACTAGCAAAATTTGATACATTATGGAGAACTTACATCTTTCTTTTACAATAATGTTTACAAGTACAGAGGAGATCACGATACATGATTACATAGATACAAGGCTTTCTTGTCTGATTACAACATTTTACAAATATATGTCATAGATACTCAATTCTGGATCTATAAAGCATAATTCAAATCTCTGAATGCAAATGCAGTACTGGAAAACTGGAGAGACACATCTGCCTCAAACACAAACCAAGATGCCAAAGAACCAATGGATTATAACTCATCCACTTGACCATATGGAACCCTAAGGTCCACCCCACGAGCTAGGAGATAATAATGAGGTCCCATGACAGTAACAAGAACAAAAGGACCAACTACAAACAAGACTACCCCAGGTTCACAAATTAGACATGACTGGACTCCACAATCAAAAATCTAGAGGCAAGAGAACATAAGAACATGGAAAGCTAGAATGCAGTAGGTAGGAGTGTCATCGCATGGTCCTACATGGGTTACCCTGACTGTCTCTCTCTAGATGTTGACCCCCATCTATGGTTACCCTGACAGTCTCTCTCTAGACGCCGACCCCATAGGTTAACACATGCGGAAAACTAAAACCTTCTCATCCCACCCTTAGCCTAAACTAGTACTATAGGTGTGGGAGAGGAATCCAATTATCTTGCTTAGTGTGAAGGACTACCCATCCCCCTAGGCTAATTATTATAAGGTTATCACTTGTTTACCACTTCCAATGGATTACCTAGACAACCACTTTGGGCATCAGCCCCACATTGGAAGCCACTCCCCTACCTGCACCTAGTTAACCCATCCCAACCAAGACAAAATAGAAGGACAACACATGAAATACCTCCTTGTACTAAGACTTGTTGATTGGTTTGTGATGTCAGTCACAACCAAGCACACAAAACAAAAGTCACACAACCCTTGTTTATCCTGAAAGATACGATGAATTCCAAGAATTCATGATCCCAAGTCCCCGTTGATTAGTTCATAATCTGCTGATGTTACTCTATGGTTGATGTGTATTGTTGTTTTCCATTTTGGGGCCTTACGTAGATTAGTAGATTCTGTTTCTGCAACTATGCTACACAGGGAAGTTACTCTACACAGCATATATCACCAAATGATGTGTCTAAGTTGATATTTGCATGAGTTCTACCCTTATTTGTGATTCTTTGCATGACATTTTCAATACTACATGCATTTAGCTCAAAATATGCTAATGATATTCGGTTATCTACGGGATGTCAGCATATTTTTCTGTTCTGCTTAATATTTATCATGATGTGCAGTTATGAAAGTGATTTCAATGAAATTAAAATGAGAAAAAGGGTTAGAGAGTGAGATTCCTAAAGTTACTTGACTGAGATCATTGATCCACATACATGTTGCCATACAGCAATGGAGAGAAGAAAACTAAAATCATACTTCACCAGGATAGTCCACAAATCTGCATGATTCAGTGTAAATCTTCAAGGGAAAAGTTGACCACAACATGCAATGAAATGAAAGCGCTTCTATAGAACACAACATTCACCAGTACATATCCAGAAATCAACTTGAAGACAACTTAAGGTTTACAATCAGGGTATAGTTTGAAACTTCATCTCCATACAGTATGTTCATAAAACAGGTACATTCACAATGATCTGAGGAAGGGACCTTGATTATTTCAACAATCCAGTCCTCATTAGTCTCAGTAATCCGATCTCTCCTAAAACTATTACAGGTCTGATTTTTGTATGATTGACCTCTTTCCTCTTTTGTACAGTACAGGGGCTCAATATATATATCTCTGGTTTTTCCTCAATCTGGCGCCCAAAAACCCTAGGAGATCAATGGTCAGCATAATGAAATGCAGCATCCAACGGTGAGAAATGAATCCCACCAAGGATTCAAATAGCATATCCAAACAGGGCGTCACTTCCTCAATAATGTTTCCACCCGCCAACTCCTCCGCATTGAAAGCTCCATCTTTATGTTCACCTGCACACCACCACTGTGTCAGCAACTCTACATCTTCCAGCTACTCCAATAATCTGCAATAAATAAGCAGGAATAAGCATCATCGTTTAGTAAATCAGTAGGAAAAAAATGATCATTTACATTAAATCAGGCTATAAGATGCGCAAACACAGCAATCGGGCCCTGAAATTATGAAAATCACGCATCAAAAATGCATATACAGTGTTAAAACCAGTTGGGTCAACCATCGTTGACCAAAAATATGCATCAGGCACCCAAAAAAGCTTCAAAAATTCCATCGCTTCGCTTTTCCCACCCCTTTTCTGCTTAAATCCTTGTATCTTTTGAATGCATGTTTTCCTTGTATATCGGGCTTGTATATGTTAATATACAAGCACCAAACTATGCAAGGAACCCTCTATTTTTAACTTCCATTTCGAATCCGGCTTGTACATGCCGCACTGCATCTTTCGATATACAACTCGGACGTAACGCATTTGATTAATCGCATTTCAATTTCCTTTGGATTTCGGCCTATATGCAAAGTAATGTATCTTTCGCTTGTATATCGGCAACATACAAACGCCCGATAGACAAGCGGTGGGGACCGCATTTCCCTCTCCTCTTGTATGTTCGCACCCATATGCATTCGAAACAAACATACAAGCGGTGGAAAATACAACTATTACTCCTCATTTGATAGCCTTTTCAAATCCGCGGCTTGCATGTTGGCAACGTATAAAATGTAATGTATGCTACGAAATATACATTGCAGGGAACATACAAGCATTTTACTCTAATCTATAACATTTGGGTTCCATTGTTTGTATATAACGCAATGTATATTTAGTAATATACATTGCAGAGTTATACAACGATTTAACTAATTCTGATAACTTTTTCGGGTCCGCCACTTGTATAAGTCATTGCATATCAGCTTTGTATGTCAAAACATACAAAGCACGAAATATACAAGGACTTAACCCCTTTTAATTTTCTCTTCGGGTCCGCGGCCTGCACATTGCAAATGTATATATCAAATGTATGTTTAAATATACAAGTCTGAAATATACAATGAATTAACATTGCTTAATAACTTTTCGGTTCCGACCCTTGTATAAATGCATTGTATGCTACGACCTGCCAAACATACAAACGTGAGATACATGCAACGGATTTAAACATTTATTAATTTCAACCTAAAACCACCTTGGGTCCATTTTGTATGTATGCGTAAACTCTACCAAATGTATACAAGGCAAAAAGACATACAAATGATTTTGTATATGAACCCGACTACTCATGCGACCAAGTATAAAATGACCTTTGCATATACAAATGACTTTATATATGGAAAGCGATATACAAAGGTCTTTGTATACAAGTGAACTCGCATATAAAGGGCCTTGTATATGCAACCACAAAGAGACTTGTATGTGCAAACAGCAAACCCTTCCCTTGTATATTTCACCAAAATGCTCATAACTTGCAAAATATGGCGAATTTTAACATGGTTCAAAAAGCAACCCTAGCTCATTTTTGACAAGGAATCCAACCATACTATGCACTAATACTAAAATGTATTTCTTCTCCATTTTTAACAAGGTTTGCAATTTTAACTCCCTTTTCCCTTTACCACCAAGCAAAAATGACACACACAAGCAAAGCCACAACAGGGGTCCTCATTTTGCTAAGGAGTAAAACGGGGCGTGTTGTGAACATCACAACAAGACTCATCAAACTCCATACATTGTTCTACACTGCCATCATAAGACAACTTAAAACAACATAGGAATTATCAAAGTCTCAAAGGAACCTCAGGTGTAAAATCAACACACCCTAATCACCCTCCTTCATGATAGGTCATTAATGTAATACGAAGCATCTCAACATGCAAGAAGTCCAAGACTTAACGAATAATTTCCAACTTTCTCACTGCCCAAAAACAAAGTTTCAGAGATGAACAATAAGTCTCAAAGAACTTCACCACTTACAAGAGCCACATAACAAAGCCTCTGGATAAAGACTTAGTCCAAAGAAACCCACGAAAACCAACAACCCTAGACCCGATCTCAAACACTAATAACTATTATTCACAATCACACAAATAGAGCAAGAATAAAATTAACATAAATTTAAATTTACCAAATAATTAATATGGACTCCTCATTCTAAATAAAATATTCCTCTTAGCTATTCCTATAACTAACACTACTAATTTCTTACTATCTAACATTACTAACTCAGAAAAGAGAAAAATATATTTTGCATAGAATTAAATATTATTTCTAACCCTTCTCACTAATCTAAGCCAGCTAAGATAATATTATTTTTTTATTACCAATTATCTACAAAAGAGAATGATTTTTTTTTACCTTCTAATTTAATCATGTCATACAAATCAATCCTACAAACTAAATTCTTTCCAAATGAATCTTCTAATAACTGCCAGCTCTAAGAGGAAAGAAATCGATGGATTAAGAAGAATACTAACCTTAATTGAGGAGAAAGATTCAAGGAAATTTTAACAAGATGAATGACTCGTTCGATCGAACCCTGGAGGATTATATCTTTTCAGACAAAAAATTTCTTTCTTATATTTCTGTTGTGCAAGACTGTACATCAGCAACAAGGCAAGAGATGGCATCGATTCAAGAGTTTATAAAAGCTAGTAATAATTTATTCAATCGATTAATATTAATGAGTCTTATTGGTATTTCATTTTTTTTTTTGCAAAGATTTTTAAGTGACCAAGCTAATGGAGGCCATACAACGACGCCCCAAAGCTGGGAAGATGGTAACAATTTAAAAGATGAATAAGTTATTAGAAGGAAGAACCAACAGATCCATTCTCAGCTCAGGTAAAGTTTCTGATGATAATAATTGTTTAAATTACAAAAGGACGATTCACTCAAATAGCAAATGGGTTTTAACTTAAAAATAGATACTATTATTTCATTTGATTTTACATAGGGCAGAGACATCATTAAGATAAGAGGAATCACGGTGTTGAAAGGAGCAATGAAGAAATTTTATTCTAATCAAAGTATAAATGCCTATTACGAGATGAGTCAAGGGTTGCTAAGGTTCGGCCATTCCTAAAAAGAAACGATTCATTATCAATTATGTTGCAAGTGTCGCAGTGGGCATGTATAAATTGGAAGCACACAGAGCACAGGGTTGAATGATAGAAGGATCAAGTAAATACATGACTCCAGTTTTTGAAAGTGCAATATGGGTGATAGAGAATATGACCCAATAAACATCATGCGACAATAATGGTTTAATTGTTGGCCCAAACGCCTTTAATGAAGTGAATGGCATTTGATCATAGGCTTGCAGGAATACAAGAAAAGGATTTTGTGAGAAGCACACCCTTAATTGACCAATTGCTCTAGATAGATTCCATCTCATGAAATGCAAGAATCACCAGGTTTGCACAAATAGATTTGGTTCAAGGCGCCCAAAAGAAATTTGATAGGAATAACAATGTCCAAACAAGACTTGAGAAATTATTAAAATTTCTTGTTGAAGCAAAATGAATGATTCGTTGTTTAAAATACCAGTCTCCAGAATGAAGTTGTTTGATATTACTATGTTTGAAGATAGATGTAGTACAATTGGATCAGCGCCTTATTAGAACAGATTCATAAAATGAAATAGTTGCAAGGCGTATGAAAAGAAAATAATTTGTTGTTCAAATTTGATATTTGCTTAGCCAAGCCACGAGAATCACCTGAGAGAAAGCTTGACCAGATGGACTTCCAAACAAATGAAATAAAAAATTGAGATAGTTATTTTTTCTTTCAGAATTTTGTAGCCCAAGTGAAAGTGGGAGAGTGTTAAAACATGCCCAAGTGTTGGATTATATAGGAAAAGTGTATCTATAACAGGTGAAATAGGGCAACAGTTTCAAGATATTTGCACACAAAAAGTAGAGGAAAGAACTCGAATATCATCACCCCAAGACAAGAACACAACACAGTAAAATTATTCATTTCTGTAAGGCAATGAAGTACATACCTGGTTAAAGTTATCTCACAATATGTCCTTTGCCTTGATTCTTTTTTTTTTCTAGAGTTTCCTTTCCCCATTTCCTCTTCTGCCTAGACATTTTCCCCAAATCTTTCTGTGTCCAACCCCCAAAATTTTCTCCCTACAAATAATCTTCTCGACACAAAAATAGTTAATTCCTTAAATTCTCATTTCCTCCACTCTCTCCATTACATACATCCACTACCAACAATTAAATGCATTTCTTCCACCACTTTGGAATATTTTCAAATCGGCATATTACTCCCAACACCCACTCAACCAATAAATTACTAACAAAATAACAACTTTCCAAATTAATCAACTACTATAGTATTAAATATTAATGATTTATATAGTTTTATCATTATTATTATTAACTATTAAAACCACTAATTTAATTTCAATAAAATCCAATTATTAAATCTTCTCAAATTTCTACATTAATTAAATATATTTAACTTATTATTATTATTTTTGTTACTATAACAATTTATAAATATTCTACAAATACACATAAATTATTTAGCCAAAATAATCAAATATCGACACAACTTTACACATAAGTCACTAAATTCTATAAAATGAACCATAAGACTACAATAAACAACTCGAACCACATAGTCAACAAATAATGACAACCACAGACCACAGGATGACTAACACTCAAAGACAAGCTCCAACTGAACAACATTTACACCCACGACAGAGAATACATGGATGTTGACAAATTGAGGGAATTGGCTGGCAGAGGGAACCTCATGTTATCTCCCATCCACATTATCCATTGGTATAAAGGCATGCTTAGACCTGCTAATTCAGGTGGAGTCGATGCCTGCTACCTACAACCTGCATCAAACCAAGGTGTTGTATTCGAGCATGTATATATATAATCAAACACACTGTGACAAGGAATCACAGCGTAGTAGGGTGGTCATAATGAGTAATACTACACTATCCCTTCACCAAGTGCATCACATCTAACCATGTTAAACATGTACATAACTAACTAACAAACAGATAAAATGACATCAAATGATCACGTAAAGCATGATAACACTAATCTACATAATCATTTAACCATTAACTGATCATGTCAAAAACACATCATATATTATTCATAACATCAACAGCATCATCATAATGATCATAACTAAATATCAACAACTACATTAGTAAATCCATAATCCATGATGAGCATAAATAAGCATAAATAAGTAATCCATCATCCACATGTCTCAAAAATGTCTAAATATGAATGAAACACTAACAACTGTCAGAAAGCCAAAATGAGGGGCACTACATCCTCCCCCCTAGAATCATGTTTACTCCTGGAAACCTGCAAATAAATAGGGATATAACTCCCGCATCCTAGATGCATCCTCCCAGGTGGCAGAAGTATCATCATTAGGATCCCACTAGACCCTAACTTGCTCCATGTCTCTGCCCCTGAGTGCAAGTCTCATGTGCTACAAAATGCCTACGGGCTCCGAAACTAGCTGCCCGTCCTCTAGCTGTAGAGGATTCCAATCAAGAACATGAGCAACATCTGGATAATAGGGTCTGAGTACAAAAACATGAAACACATCATGGATGCGTGATAAGCTAGGCGGCAAAGCAAGATGGTAAGTGACAGGGCCAATCCTCTCCAACACTTCAAACGGGCCAACAAAGCATGGTGCGAGCTTAGAGCCTTTTCTATAACAGATCAGACTCTTTCGCGGTCGTACATGAAAGAACACTTGATCCCCAACAAAAAACTGATGATCGACCCTATGAACATCTGCATACTTCTTCTGTCTGTCCTGAGCTACCACCAAATGCTCTCTAATCTATTCAACCTATTGCTCCATCTCTCTAAGAATATCTGGTCTTAGAAGAACTCTATCCTCAAGACAATCCCAACTTAGTGGGGTCCGACACAGATGACCATACAAAGCTTGAAATAGAGACATACTGATAGAGCTATGATAACCATTATTGTATGCAAACTCTACCAGGTATAAGTAGTCCTCCCAATGGCTCTGCTGGTCCATAACATACATCCTAAACATATCCTTGAGGACCTGATTAACCCTCTCAGTCTGCCCATCAGTCTCTGGATGGTATGTTGAACTAAAGTTCAGCTGTGTCCCCAAAGCATGCTATAAAGAAGTCTAAAGGGCTGAAGTGAACACTAGATCCCTATCAGAGATGATCTTGTGAGGAATCCCATGCAATCTGACTATGTCCTCCATGAATACTCTGGCCACCGAAGAAGCATTATATGATGAACGAACATGAGAGAAGTGAGCCAGCTTTGTCAACCTGTCCACAATGATCATAATAGCATCATGACGACAAGAGGAAATAGGTAACCCAACTATAAAGTCCAAAGAAATGATGTTCCCTTTCCATTATGGGACAAGATGTGACTGCAAAAGACCTGTAGGGTGTTGGTGCTCCGCCTTCACCCTCTGACATTCAAGATACTTTGACACAAATCTGTAATATCCCACTTCATACCACTCCAAAAATATAGCTGACGAAGATTTGCATGCATCTTCTTGACACCCAAATGAGCTGAATAGGGTGCTCGATGCGCCTCTAACAAGATCAAGGTACGAAGGCCCCTAGAACTAGGAACATAAATATGACCCAAATGTCGCAAAAGACCATTTGACTCAAGAGAGTACCTAGCAAATATACCCTCTAAAGGTCTACCTGACTCAAACTCAAACTTCACTTCCTGATACCAACTGTCGGTAGGAAGTGCTACAAGAATTTAACCTCTCAAATCAACTGCAAGAGTGACTGTTGAAATCTCATGCCTCTGATGACTAAGAGCATCCGCCATGACATTCTCCTTGCCTGAATATACTTTACCTCAAAGTCATACTCGCACAAGAACTCCATCCAATGCCTTTGCCTCACATTCAGATTTGGTTGTGTGAAAATATACTACAAACTGCGATGATCACTGTGCATCTCAAACTGATGTCCCAAAAGAAAATGCCTCCACCTCACCAAAGCATGCACAACTGTGGCCAACTCCAGATCATGCGTAGGATAGATCAACTCATGATCCTTGAGCTTACGAGACTCATAGGCAATCACGCGACCATCCTGCATCAAAACTGCTCCTAAACCCTCCAAAGAAGCATCTGTACACACAACAAAGTCCCCAGTAGGATCAGGAACTGCCAAAATAGGTGCACTAGTCAACCGCTCCTTAAGGGTTTGAAAAGCTACCTGACACTACTCTGACCAAACAAACTTCTTCCCTTTCCTCTGAAGAGAAGTAATGGGGTGAGCGATCCTCAAAAAACCCTGAACAAACCAGCGATAGTAGCCTGCCAAACCCATAAAACTGTGAACCTCAAATACATTAGTAGGTGCAGGCCAATCCCTAATAGCTTGGATCTTCAAAGTATCCACCATAATACCCTCTCTAGAAATAACATGACCCAAATACTGCACCTCAGTCTAAAAGAATTTGCATTTTGCCAAATTAGCATAAAGCTGATTTTCTCTTAGACACTGCAACACCTGACACAAATGCTCCTCATGCTCCTCCATAGTCCTTGAATAAATCAATATATCATCCAGAAACACAAGGAAAAATCTGTCGAGATAATTGCAAAATACACCATTCATCAGGCTCATGAACACAGAAGGTGCATTCGTCAACTTGAATGATACAACAGTAAACTCATAATGTCCATAACGGGTGTGAAATGTTGTCTTATGAATATCTACCTCAAAGATATGCAGCTGATGATATCCTGGTCAATTTTTTAAAACACCATAGCCCCCTTAATTTGATCAAATAGATCATCAATCTGTGGCATGGGATACCTATTCTTCATAGTCACCTTATTAAGCTATCGATAGTCTATGCATAGCCGCAAAGATCTATCCTTCTTCTTCACAAAGTTCATAGGTGCTCCCCATGTAAAAACACTAGGTTGAATGAATCCCTTGGCTAACAACTCCTCCAACTGCAATAGAAGCTCCTTAAGCTCCAGAGTGGTCATCCGATATGGAGCTCGTGAAATAGGCTCAGTGCCGAGAACCAAATCAATCCTAAAGTCAATGTCACGCTTAGGTGGCATCCCCAGAATCGTAGAAGGAAAAACATCAGCATACTCTCTCAGAAGTGGGTGATCATCAAGAGATATCTCCTGACTCTCCTCCATCTCCAAGTCATTAATTGACACTGTGAACATCTAACAACCCTGACGCATACATCTCTTCAGCTGCATAGCCGAGATCATACGCAAGGAAATAGGTCTATGAATACCAACTACCTCCACTTCTCTACCAGCATCATCCACACACTTTACTGACTTATGCCGACAATCTATCACTGCCTGGTGGCCATCTAACCAGTCCATACCCAATACTATATCATAAGAACCAAGGGGTAGGATGTGGAGATCTACTGTGGTAGATAGAGGACCAATCCTCAGCTCACAACCATGCACTAGAGACTCTATTGGGACCTTAGTCCCAGATGCTAGCTCAACCTGCTACCTAACATCCTGCTTTACTGCCACTAAACCACAACGCTCCATAAGAGAAGGAGAAATAAATGAATCAGAAGCACCAGAATCGAAAAGAACAGAAAAACCAATACCTTGCATCAATCCAAAAGTCTCCACCATGGTGCCCTGATGCTCTGCCTGGCAATTCTCCACCACTGCAAAAACTCTGTGTGACCTACCTGCATCACCTATAGTCAGCTCTAAAATTGCTAGCCTCTATCCAAATCCTTAAGCATTCTTCTGAGGACACTGTCTAGCTATGTGGCCCTATTGGCCGCAAGAGAATTAGCTTGTGCCTCTACCAAATCTTCTGCCACTTTGAAATGCATTAGACATTGATAACTCCCTCTGCTCACTGCAGACTGCATGCTCGGAGCTAGCTGATCAAAGCGATGACGCTTATTTCACTGCCAGGACTAGTCCTTCCTATTCTAAAATCTATTACCCTTCTGAAGCTAAGAGTTCTTCGGTTTGGCCTGAGAGTGCTGCTACTACTGCTGTCCACCCTTAGTGGGTGCATGATATCCTCTATGAGAACCTACTGCCTAAGAATGTCCACCACGAGATCCAAATCCTGAAGAAGGTGCACTACCAATGTGCACACCTGTGTGACCTCCAAGAGCCATAGCCAAGTTCTCCTCCACCAGACGGGCCTTCTCAACTGCTACCTCCATGGTCTTAGGCTCAAACACACGTACTCCTCTACTGATTTAGGCATTCAAGCCCCTGATAAAATGTTGATTAACATAGCCTCATCATCTCTGATGCATGTATACTGCTTGAGCTCATAAAATCTACTCTCATACTGCTCTACTGACATGGCCACCTGTCTAAGCTCATGGAACGCATCTAAGCAGCACTGCTTCCAGTGATTTAAGAGGAAGCGAGCTCTGAACCACTCTAAGAACAACTCCCAAGACACAATACCATTGTCTAAGTGCAACTTCTACTCCTCTAAACGCCACCAGGTGGAAGCAAAACCTCTAAGATGCAAAATAGCACATCTAGCTTTAGTATTGCTACCATATGGATGCATGGCAAAATACCTACCCAAATCTAGTAACTAGGTCTCTGCCTCTAAACCACTACCAGATCCATCAAAGGTGGGAGGGCATGCCCTCAGAAGATCTCTCATGTGACTGGCTAAGGTGGCCTCCTGCTCAACTGTCAAATCTCTCCTCCTGGGTGATCTCTCTCTCTCCCTAGCCTCGGGCTGATCTACCTCCTATCCCCCTCCTGGCTGTTCTACTTCCTCTCTAGGACCTAGATGGGCAAGGGCCTCCTCAAGTAACTGACGCAACTGAGTTCCCTCCAGCTGGCCCTAATTTTCCATATTTTGACCCTCACCTTACTGAGCACTCTCACGAGGGGAACTAGGAGGAGGTGTACCACCATCACCTCTCCCACGTCCTCTACCCCAACCTCAACCTCTACCTCGACCCCTAGGCATCTACCTACACATGTGCACAACACCAAAGGACAATTCAATACACACATTGAGGGAGACAATAGGGATATAATTTAATCTACAGAGTTTAAGCACTAGGTTACATAATGGGCTCAATCTTAACTAGAGTACCCAATGTTTAAACCTGGCTCTGATACCAAATGTAATGCCCTGTCATACAACCTTAGAGAGTTAGGTTAAACAACACAATAAAATGCAGAATTTTTTTTTAAACAAGTAAAAGTATTAATCACCAGATAAAGTAACAACTAATTACATCAATTTAATTATCTAACAACTAACCTCTCTAGGGAAACACAACTGCATTAAGGAAGATAAACATAGATCACTAATATGCATAACTCATCAAAATTTCCACTAGCAAAATTTGATACATTATAGAGAACTTACATCTTTCTTTTACAATAATGTTTACAAGTACAGAGGAGATCACGATACATGATTACATAGATACAAGGCTTTCTTGTCTGATTACAACATTTTACAAATATATGTCATAGATACTCAATTCTGGATCTATAAAGCATAATTCAAATCTCTGAATGCAAATGCAGTACTGGAAAACTGGAGAGACACATCTGCCTCAAACACAAACCAAGATGCCAAAGAACCAATGGATTATAACTCATCCACCTGACCATGTGGAACCCTAAGGTCCACCCCATGAGCTAGGAGATAATAATGAGGTCCCATGACAGTAACAAGAACAAAAGGACCAATTGCAAACAAGACTACCCCAGGTTCACAAATTAGACATGACTGGACTCCACAGTCAAAAATCCAGAGGCAAGAGAACACAAGAACAGGGAAAGCTAGAATGCAGTAGGTAGGAGTGTCATCGCATGGTTCTACATGGGTTACCTTGACTGTCTCTCTCTAGATGCCAACCCCCATCTATGGTTACCCTAACAATCTCTCTCTAGACGATGGCCCCATAGGTTAACACATGCAAAAAACTAAAACCTTCTCATCCCACCCTTAGCCTAAACTAGTACTATAGGTGTGGGAGAGGAATCCAATTATCTTGCTTAGTGTGAAGGACTACCCATCTGCCTAGGTTAATTATTATAAGGTTATCACTTGTTTACCACTTCCAATGTATTACCCAGACAACCACTTTGGGCGTCGACCCCGCATTGGAAGCCAATCCCCTACCCGCACCTAGTTGACCCATCCCAACCAAGACAAAACACAAGGACAACACATGAAATATCTCCTTGTACTAAGACTCATCAAAACTCCATACATTGTTCTGCACCACCATCATAAGACAACTTAAAACAACATAGGAATTATCAAAGTCTCAAAGGAACCTCAGGTGTAAAATCAACACACCCTAATCACCCTCCTTCATGACATGCCATTAATGTAATATGAAGCATCTCAACATACAAGAAGTCCAAGACTTAACGAATAATTTCCAACTTTCTCATTGCCCAAAAACAAAGTGTCAGAGATGAACAATAAGTCTCAAAGAACTTCACCACTTACAAGAGCCATATAACAAAGCCTCTGGATAAAGACTTAGTCCAAAGAAACCCAGGAAAACCAACAACCCTAGACCCAATCTCAAACACTAATAACTATTATTCACAATCACACAAATAGAGCAAGAATAAAATTAACATAAATTTAAATTCACCAAATAATTAATATGGATTCCTCATCCTAAATGAAATATTCCTCTTAGCTATTCCTATAACTAACACTACTAATTTCTTACTATATAACATTACTAACTCAAAAAAGAGAAAACTATATTTTGCATAGAATTAAATATTATTTCTAACCCTTCTCACTAATCTAAGCCAGCTAAGATAATATTATTTTTTTATTACCAATTATCTACAAAAGAGAACGATTTTTTTTTACCTTCTAATTTAATCATGTCATACAAATCAATCCTACAAACTAAATTCTTTCCAAATGAATCTTCTAATAACTGCTAGCTCTAAGAGGAAAGAAATTGATGGATTAAGAAGAATACTAATCTTATTTGAGGAGAAAGATTCAAGGAAATTTTAACAAGATGAATGACTCGTTCCATCGAACCCTGGAGGATTATATGTTTTCAGACAAAATTTTTCTTTCTTATATTTCTGCTGTGCAAGACCATACGACGGCACCAAGGCAGGAGATGGCATCGATTCAAGAGTTTATAAAAGATGGTAATAATTTATTCAATCAATTAATATTAATGAGTCTTATTGGTATTGTTACTAAATTTTGGTTTACACTAAATTTAGTTAGACCTAAGTGTAGTTGTTTTAGGAAGAATAAGAGAAAACTTTGAATTTATTGCATTTAATGAACAATTGATGTCTTGACAAAGCAAAGATAGATTTCAGTTGTCAGGATAACCCATCAATCCAATTAGGACTGATGAATCATCATAACAAGTGAATCATGATGCCAATGAATCAATCATTAAAGAAATATAGTTGATCTAACATAGTGTTATCTCAGCATGCTCAAAGTGATACCATTACATGTTATGCTATATCCAATAGCTCATCAATGATCAAATTCCAAAATGACATGCAAGAAACACAAGGTACTGTTCCACTTTCTTTATCATTAATGAAGTGTGATTTTTCATAACAGTTCGATGCCATCAATAGATACACAAGGTACAGTCATAAATGATGACAATGAACATCTATACCATAGAGTAAAGTAATCAAGTCTAAAGGACCAAGGTACATCCTATGAGGTTGGCATTATGAAGTATAGGAAGGTATAGTGACCAGAGGAGAAAGGTACTTTCCATCCTTTTAATATAAATGAGATATCTTCTTTTGTTATTCATATATGGCATTCAAGTTACAATGGTACAAGGAGTCATAACAGCAAAGGAAGGTACAGTGTTCAGGGATAGTTAATAACTAGAGAGTGATGAAAGAATGGAACAACATTAATGATACAGTACAGTCTCTCTAAATGACCAGTAGTACATAATGCATAATAAATATCAAATCCAAATGACAAGACTGTATAAGGAGTAGTACAATAACATATGCCATCAAGAAAGGAAATCATCATGATAGCCAAGAGCTGTAGGTAACAAAGTGTACAGTCATCCTGAAAGAAGGATATCCACCTTACAGAAAGGCGATCATCAATGCCTCAAAGCTTTAAGCATCAAGATACAAAGAGGTACAGATGAGACATACAGAGGGGGAGCATCCAAAGATGAAACACATACAAACACCAAGATATACAGTGTAAGGTCATCACTGACATGTGCCAAGTCAAAAGCACAAGGGACAGTCATGTCTAAAACAATGAAGGAGTTCAACATCAAGCACAGTGAAGTGACAGACATGCCACAACCAACATATTAAGAGAGATGAAATAAAGAGCTACAAGCCAATGTATACTAAATGAAACAGCTTGACCATCACAGCCATCTGGAGTGTTTTTGGAATAGCAGAGAAAGATGCAATTTGAAAGAAAATGACATCATCATAGTGTCACATGTGTGGGATATACAAGACAGACATAGTTCATCATTGTCATGGAAACAAGAGAAGGAAACTGAAACAGAGTATAAAGTAAAACATCAATATGCTACCACTATCCAGTGTAGAGGAGAGCAAAGTCTAATGGTCATATCATGGGCTAAGAAGACAAAGTTAAGAGTGGACTATTTTGAAGAGACAGTCAAGATAACGAATCATAACAATAGGACAATCAAAGAGAATAAGATTGTAGTGTGGAAGAGTCTTTGAACTCTAAGATAATGATGTCTAATGAATTGCAAAGGCTACTGGACAAAATCACAACAGAGACAATAGGAAAGTGTGTCTCAACAATAAAGAGAAAGCATGCCATGATAGTAGAAAATGCAACTACATCGTTCATTTGTTGAGCTTTAAGAGCATTTATACACTTATAATAATGTTGATTTTTATTGTCCAAGAAATAGATACAGTGACATTAATACCACTTATTAAAGTGCAAATAATGAAGAAACGGTATAGTGTTCTCTCATTTTTCACTATCTGGCTACCATGAATCATTATTTCCTACACAAAGGGAATATCACAGTAAAGTTTTCAAGAGATATTACACTGAGAAGCAATGGTTTTGAAAGGGCAAAATGATAGAAGGAATAGAGCCATCATGAGGTTCAAATTCACTAGCATATAACTAGAAAAGAGCAGACTGCAGTTCAAAGGGGGCAATAATATAGTGTTGAAGGTTCCAAAATAGTCGTGCTTAAATATCATCCACTCCAACAATCAAGAAGCTCAGTTTGAGCAATAAAGAATAGAACAAATATTTACCACTTTTTATTGTGAATGAGTTTCTAGATTGCTTGGTAAGTTCTAGACTGTTACAACAGATAGAGAAAGGACAGAAACAGTCATAAAGATTGTTGTTATAGTCAGCTACAACAACATAATGCATACCAGAGAGAAGCTCATTTTTCAAAGAGATAGAAACCCATATGAATATTTTGTAAAACCCTCACATATTTTTGCATGTTGCAGATAAATGCATGTACAAGTGTTAGAGTTGGCTATGATTGGAGCCACCCAGGATCTAGGACTTCATAAAAGCACAAGAGAGATCAAATGAGAGAATAATGCTATTATATCAATGAATGCAAAAGATTGATTGTTGTTACAAGTACATGATATGCCTTGTTTACAAAGACAAGGTGAGAGCTAGAAAGGTGGAGATATTCCTACAACATGTGCCAATTAGAAGATGATAGCTAATTGCACATGTGGAGGATAAGACAACTCATTCCAACTATCAACAACTCAACACACAACTCGACTTAACTAGACACAACTAGACATCTAGTAGACTCACTAAGTCAACTTAATATGTGTGATTTAGTGTGATGTGTGAATATTATTTAACCAGTAAATAGTTAAATAAGATGAATTATCAACACTAGGGTAAACCGGTTAGGTGATAACCCTGTTCACACCAACAGGAAGCAAGAAAGTGCCATGGCCGCGCTAGTAAAGGCCTTATTTCTCAAGAAATGTCAAACCCAATTTTTGTCTTGTAAACCTTGGTTTCTTTTTATGACATAGTCAAAGGAAAAGTTACAGGAAATAGTATAATATCTAGTCATGGCCAAGAAAAGTTTATTTCTTTGTAGAAATAACAAGACCCATTTCAAAATTTTGAAAACCCTTGCTTCATCTTTGCATACAGTAAAAGAAAAGTATAGATGTGAAGCTAAGAGAAGATAAGAAGCTCACCTTTTGTGTTAGAAGAAAGAAACTAACAGGTTGTGGCCTCTTCTGTTAAAACCTCTCAGAAATGCAAAGTTAAAGTTGCAAATAAAAGACACAGATCAAGGAAAACATTGTTAAATGTTGATAATATATGCACAACCGCTGCTGCCATTTCAGCTGACGAATAGAGAAGGGAAGCATAAACAAAAAATGACACAAGAAGTTGCCGATAGGGGCTCGAAATAATGCTCACCTTGTTCCTGCACGGTTAATTTTCCATAAATGTCAAAGAATCAATTGAGAATGGAGGATTTAAACCAGAGAAACATCAAACCCTTGACAGCTGAATTGGAGTTGCAGAGCCAAATGAAAGTAAAAGATAAATGAGAAATGACAACTTTAGTGTTAGGTATTTCTTTTGATCGATGGGATTTTCCTTTTCATCTTTTCTTTTTGAATTCACAAAACAAAATAATTACCTTATCCACCATGGTTAAAGACTTTAAGTCTTTTTGTTCCTAATCATCATGTCACAGGGGGGTGGGGACTAAAGGCATTATTGCTTTTACATTTTGTTTAAAGTCAAAGACCAAAAAACATTGAAAGGTAAAGTTTAATGCCTTGAAACTTTTATCTCCATGATGATCAACAAAATGGTTGACAAAGTGTGGTCAAATATCCTCTTATGCCTTATGCATTTTTTAAATGCATCAAAAGTAAAAAAAAAAAAAAGGAAGAGCATGATATGAAAACAAAAGGTGGCAGAAATAGATGAAGGTAAGGAGATGCATGAAGACAAATTAAATTTAAAAGGTGGCAGAGGTATCATTGTTTTGTATTTGGAGTGATAAGGGTGTTGTCTTGCATAGTGGAGATATATGGAAGTAAGGCCATTTTTGCATTGTAAATGGAGTTATAAGGCAGAGTTGGATATTTATTTTCTCCTTATGTAAATTGGAGTCATAAGGGCTTGAGATGTTATGCCTAGGTATTTTCATGCAATTTGATGATGTATTTGTAAAGGCATATTGGCATGCAAGTAGATATATCTTCTCACATGGGGCTATAAGGGGATTTTATTTTCCTCTAAAGTCCTATTTTTTCTCAAATCATGCAAATTAGGCATGTGTAAATTGGAGAGATAAGGAGATTTTTTCTTTTCATGCATGATTTTACAAACAAATCAAATGTAAATAATAGTAAAGTAATATTCTTCAAATTACTTTATTATTTTTCACAAATTGTAAAATTAGAAGTAGTACAAGTTGTAACTAATAATATAGTAATTATTTTAATTACTTTATTATTTACTCACAATCAATTTTGCAAATGCAAAATCATGCAAATTGATAAGTTGAGTTAACTAGGCCATCTAGGGGATTTTTGCATGATTTGAGGAGCATTTTTAGGGTTTTTGGTCAACTTCTCGATCAAGCACATGGAGAGGTCCAAATTGAAGCTATTTTTGCTCGATTTGTGGCAGTTTTAGCCCTTATTTTTTAGGGATTTTGAGTTTGCTCAGGGATCACTTTGGAGGACTTATTTTTAGAGGAAGTTAGCTACAGTTCATTTTTTGCATGCCTCTTAGTGAGGGCAAGCTCTATATTGTAAAGAAAAAACTTGATTTTGCTAGTTCTTGCATTCTTTTCTCTTCTACACATTGAAAGATAGAAGGTTTTTTAACTCATTTTTCAAGTTCTTGCCTTTTTTCTCTTTTACACTTTGAGAGAGAAGAAGGTTTTGTAGCTCATTTTTGACAGTTTTATAGAGATTACAGCATGTTACAAGTTCCATTTTTGTCTCTCTTGCAATATTTCCTTTATTTTTTTGGAATCAAGTAGTTGTCTTTCCATTTAATACTAATTGTATGAGGTGATTTGATGAAGTTTTACTGTGTTTAATTATCAAAACCTTTAAAATTATTATCTCATTCTTACTTACAATATTAGGCATAGTGATATTACAGGTCTTAGGTTGTGTTACAGAAAATATTTCTTTTATGTCGTGAAAAGTCATTTTCTTTCATAAGGAGTTAATTTTCCAGCCTTCCTCAGAAATACTTTTTGTGATATTTATACCAAGATTGGATTGTGTGGGTCAGATTTATGAATTCTATTGTGAACCAGATTGCAAATTTTCCATCCTTACTAGGTGCATCACCAAATTTTACAGTTTTATTTCCTTATAGTTTCCTTCTTACTCTTTTCTAAAACAGAAAATCATAGTTTCAAAATAGAATATTTTAAGGGAACCAGCCCACAATCTGGAGGTTCAAACTCACTATAGCTCACCCACAGCTTGAGTTTGTCACCATGTTTCGAAGGATTGCAGAGTGTCACAGCTTTGCATAAGCGTGCAATCCTCATCGACAACAAGTATTTCATTTTTTTTTGGCAAAGATTTTTAAGTGACCAAGCTGATGGAGACTGTACAACAGCGCCCCAAAGCTGGGAAGAAGGTAACAATTTAAAAGATGAATGAGTTATTAGAAGGAAGAACCAATGGATCCATTCTCAGCTCAGGTAAAATTTTTGATGATGATAATTATTTAAATTATAGAAGGATGATTTGCTCAAATAGCAAATGGGTTTTAAGTTAAAAATAGATACTATTATTTCATTTGATTTTACACATGGCAGAGACGTCATTAAGATCAAAGGAATCATGACGTTAAAAGACGCAATGAAGAAATTTTATTCTAATCAAAGTCTAAACGCCTATTACGAGATGAGTCAAGGGTTGCTAAGGTTCAACCATTCCTAAAAGAAATGATTCATTATAAATTCTATTGCAAGTACCGCGGTGGGCATGTATAAATTGGAAGCACACACAGAGCGCGAGGTTGAATGACAGAAGGTTCAAGTAAATACATGACTCCAGTTTTCAAAATTGCAACATGGGCGATAGAGAATATGACCCAATAAACATCATGCAACAATAATGGTTTAATTGTTGGCCCAACACCTTTAATGAAGTGAATGGTGTAGTGCCCCTCCATATTCACTTTGGTTGTGTCAGGTATGTTTGGCATTTATTCTAGCAATAAATGTATCTTAATTTTTTTTGCATGATGGAAACGACTCCTTAATAATATCTGAACCATTATGGTTAGAATAATGGATAGTCTTCTTTATTAATTGTAGCATATTCTTGTTTATTATAGAACAAATTCCCACATCGTGTTTCCTTTCCTTTAATTAGCATGCTTGGTTTAGTGTTTCCTAGGGTTACCTCTATGCTATTTAATGTCTATTTTATAAAACTAGAATCCACTTTTGGATGTGTTCATAGTTGTCTTCCGTTACGCATCAATGAATGTCCCTTCATTACCACTGGTAATTATGAACTCGTCGGCTATTCCTATCGGCCAAGCTCTTTTCCACAACCATTCTGTTTATTTTGAGAAAGCTGATGTTAATTTCTGTCACATGTTTGCAATAAATCAGAAAATATATTCCTAGCGTTGGGAATATCTAAGGGAATGCATTTACTGGTGTTAGGGAGAGTGCATTTTTTTAAAAAGATGCTCTGTATTAGCTTTAAATAGGAAAAGACATTGGAAAATGAGGGAGGGAAGAAGACAACATTTCATACCTTGCGGATTTGGGTGCCAGGAAGAACTCTCGATGGGAGGGGCTTAAGCTATGGCATTGTCTTGGATTTCTCCATCATTCCCCTTAGGTAAGTTTCTACATAATCTGATGTTCATTTTATTCTTTGGATTTGGGTAATATTTGGTGTAGGAATCCTTTATAGCCAATATTTGTAAGCATGCTCTATATTTAGTTGGGTATCTCCAATATAGATTAACGAGTTGAGCTTGAAGTAGATCAATATCATCAAAGTTTCTTATACCTGAGATGCCTCTGCATATGTGAATGAGTCTATATATGGTTCATGCAACACATTTCTACTTGACAAAAAGGGTGAAGAAACACCACTCAGCCGTTGTTTGCAATGAGGCCCTTGTTTTGGCATTCCTTGATCTTTACTCCTTGGCCGGGTTTAAGTAAGTAAATTGCTTAGGTATGAATGAGTCACGACTCATCCATCAAATGCATATGGCCTTTCTTTCTTTCTTTGTCTTCACAATAGTACAACTTAATTGGACTTCTGAAGCAAATATGTCACGAAGATATAAACTTTAGCTTGAAAGACACTGGTACCACTCTTTATTAGCATCTATTTATCTCAGACTTAATTTGAGTAGTATCTATTTGAGAACTTTAAACTGAGCTTATTTACCACATTTAGAGGAGGAATTCTTGTTCTGGGTTCTGGCCTCTTTGCATAAACATAGGATTTGTAGTAATGACAACAATCAAAGTTTCTTGAAATACATGGGTTGTCCACCATTTCGCCATCATTTGCCTGAATCTCCTACACGGTCCTTGAAAAAAATATACTTGAAATATTCTATCTCCTCCTGTAACCAGGGTAGGGGAAATCCCAATAAGTTTACCAAATCTTTTAATGGGCTTTGAAGTGTAGAGTTCTGTTCACCTGAATATGTTAAATATAGGAACTTCTATAGGAATAAGTAAGGTAGGCCCTTTGCTAGGAATGCCACTATTTGTAGAAGTATGTTTAAGAAAGATCTTTTAATCCCTAAGCTAACCAGGAATAATCATGTGAGAGGTTCAATCCCAGCTTCTTGACTTTAGTGTTGAGGGATGGTTTCAAATGCTAATATTTGCTTATCCCCTAGATCGTATACTATTGGTGGGGCATTGTCACAAGGAATAATTACATTAGTCTCTTCGCATCCTCTGGCGTGCTTTCTAGGTCATATTGCGAACTTAAAATCTGACAAAAGTTTCCTCTTCAATCCATTTGCATTTACGTTGACGTGGAAACTTCTAAGGCGCACAGTTCTTGCAATTTTTGAATGACACTAAATCTCTTTGAGGCATTAAATTTTAATGGTTCATTACATTTCCTGACTCTCACAATTAATAGCCACGACTGCTAGCCTGTATTAACTTTATTTACTGGTTATTTCTCTCCTTTTTCAGTTAGGAATCGATGGATGTCTGTTCATTCTCATAGTAATGTAATGATGTGTTTATTAACACCATCTTATTTCTCCATCGCAACTATATATATGGCATTATGTATTGATGAATTAAAAAATCTCCTACTCAATTTGAGTGCATGGTTTATGTTTCACATTTTGTATGCATGGCTGCCGGTGTTTTTTTCTAATGTCACTCCTGTATGAAAGTTTGAGAGGAGAATATTAGTTTGTGCAATGTTTTGAATTCAGATAGAATAACAACGTCATATTAAATGCTATTATCTCATGCGATCTACAGGCACCAAGAATACATCTCCATAGCCCAACTAGTTTTTTGATGCAAACATTTAGGTGCCATTTAGATGGCCCACGCAGGCAAGATGATCAACTAGGTGTACTAAATAAAACTATATCCTTCTATGAGCAATGTCATCCACAGTGTACCTATCATCACTCTTGCAGCAACTTTAGAAATAAGTTTCATAGGCATGTGAGAGAAGACCATTAGTGCGTAGCCATTCGGTTAGATTTGTTTCCTTTTTCATACGGGGCAATATATAAAACTGTGGAGATATTTCCAGAAGTCATTACTAGTGCAGTATGTCTTTATATTATTTTCTTGCATGAATTCTTTGGAACTATCACATCTTTGGCCAAGTAATTGGCTGATAACTTTGTGGCTACATAAGAGAACTATCTCCTTTATTTATTTATTTTCCTATACATCCATGGCCTTAAGAAAATATATTACTTCCAGAAAATTACATTCTTTGTGAATGATTCATTTGGCAGATTTTACCCTTCATTGTGCATTTTAGAGTTTCATGGATGCATATCTTCCTTCATTTAATATAAAAATTACTTAACTTTTAGTCTATCATAATATCTTTCTATCTCTGTATAACTGATATTTCCATTAAAGTTTGGGTTAAAATTTTAGAAGCCTCATGAGTAAGTGATGGGTATGTCCTATGATAAATAATTCCTTCTAAACCCTCTCTTAGTAAATATAAATATATTTATAATTATTTAAACATTTTGCTGTGTCAATGTAGTAAAATAAGTTAGAGGAATAGATTTATCCAGTTAATTATTTTTAACTTTGTGGCATAGTGGAGAATTATTCTAGTAAGAATATATAAGTTATCAATAAAATATTTTCCTTATCTTCAAAATATTTCTCTTATAATGCTAATTTGATTAGTAAATTAATGAAATAAGATTCTAACTTAGTAAGTTTATTTTGGTTACTAATGTTAGAAATATAGAAGATTTCTTAATTATTTTAGATTTATAGGAATACATTTTAGAATGGTATCACTTTAGATGCATTTTATTGTAAATGAAATGTTAAATGAAATTACATATTAATGATAAGTTCTTAAAGAAATTATTTAGCACATAAAATAAAATAAAATAAAAGTATTAATTATGGATTTAATTGAATTAAGAATTATATAGATGAAATATTTTATTTCTGTGGATAAATACTTAGAAGAAAGTTTCTTTTAAAAGTTACTTTTAAACAGAAGAGTTTAGTCTTATTCTACTTTAAGAATTTATTCTATTGACATATGAATTTTAAATTGTTATTAATTTATAAATTTTGTTGGTAAGTATTGCAAATGTTTAGATGAATACTTTGAGGGTGTAAATTGATATTTATGGGAAGTTCATTAAGATAATTTGGATAATACTTTAGAAATTGTCTAAATGTTTATTATTATTTTGTTATCTGGGGAAGAAGTTTCATGTTTGGATTATAGGTGTTATTGTTATAAACTTCTACTTGATCTTTTAACGGTACTTTTGCAATTATGTTTGAGGTTGTGGTATTTAAGTATTTTCCTGTGAACCTCCTTAATGGTGTGTAGAATCTTGCTGATAAATGAATGTGTCTTACGAAAGATGAAAGCCTATATGCAAGTGTATGAAGTATGGTTGCTTTGGATCTTAGGGTTTATTCTAATGATAGTCGATTAAGGAAATAGTGGTGTGCATTAGTATTTAATTGTTGACCATAATCATAGATATGTTGTGTGGAGAAGTTATAGATACTCTCTAGCTTACGGTTGAGAATTAGTATTTTATGAGTATATTGGTCAAGGCAATAGTTTTGTTATCTTGTCTGAACCTGTTGATTTCCTGTGTTACATATGGAATAAAAGAGATTGGTTTATCTTTTTAATCTTTTCTTGCTCAAAGCTTATGCTATAATTGACTTAAGTAGGGAAACTGTTGTTATCTAGCATTATTTGTAAAGTAAATAAGTATTTTGTTTAAAGCAAAACATTCTTGTTGTGAAACTATATGAGTATGTTGGGAGGTGGTCGATGTCTTATATGTATAATTTCTAGAAGTTTGAATGACATGATACCGCCATGAGTTTGTAAGTTCAAGTCCTCGAACTACGAAGTCTCTGTGCTACGCGTACGTAGGCAAGGCCATCATGAGCCCCTGAGACATTAGGTCGGACCCTTAGGGCCTTAGGCTTGTCATTGATATGGTTGATATTTGAATTATACAATTATTAAGGACTAACGCTTCATTAGATGTGTAGTTGAGATCTATAGTTATGCAGGATTCTGGAGCTAAGGAGGCACCTTTTCTCTTGGCGAATAGTTGGCTATCTGGCAGTATTGGTAAAGGTGTATAAGTGTACACAAACTTATTGAAATATGTGTATCTTACATTTCATGTCTGATGAACATTGATATGTTCCAATTATTGACTTGAGGTTTACTAAGATAAATTTGGAAATTGATATCTTATCATCCTGTAGTGTTCATTGGTGTTATTTTCTTAGTAGGTATTTTTAATTGTGCATGTGTGTATTCAGTACAACCCATGGCCGTTAATTGATCATGTTAGTAATTAGTAATTTGGGCATGTAGTTAAACATAATTTGAGTGTGTTATGTATGTTATTGAATATTGCTTGATTACAATAATGCATTCATGTTCTCCCTAGAGATGTTAGTTAGCTTATTGTATCTGACTAAGTTATATTTTGTTACCATTATTTCTATTTAAATTTTTTTTCCATTTTGTTTTTTTATTGCTTTAGTTGACTTATCTCTAGGGTTGCATGGCGGGGCATTACATTTGGTATCAAAGGCAGGTTTTAGCACTAGGATCTCTGGTTAATGTGGTCGCCCACGTTTAGTTATAGTAATTCTTTGTATGCATATGGTAGGAACTCTTGTGTTGGATGTCATGCTTTGATCTAAATGCCTAGCTTAATGTATTGGATACATGATTATGATATTGACACTCAGCATCGAGTGATATGTATAAAAGTAGAGTGGAAGAAAACTAGAAAAGGGAAGTGGATAGCAAGTAATGTTATGATTTTATAAAGGGAATCACATTGGTTATGTAAATAAATGTACTTATGGTAGTAATGAAGTGTCTATGTAAATCTTCCCCAGTAAATTTGAGAAACCAGTAACTGTGCATTGGTTGAGTGTTGTGAATACCCTGTACGTACTTTACGTGCCATAGGATGGTGATGCTAGGTACCCATCCATGGGGAATATGTGTATTCTAGGTGTGGAATTAACCATACCGTTATGTGTGTTTGTATGTTTGTTACCTGATTGAGGGCCAACCCTTGTTTGGTTGAAAATATATATATAAAAGAGTAGCCAAATGTTAGATTCATAGATTCTCTTCTTTTGGTTCTCTAGTCCCTCAGTCTGTGAAGGGGTAGTAGCAGCCACAAAGTTCCTTAGGTAGATTGTGTAGCATACGCTTATGACGGCACAGAGCAATCCCTCGCTCAACCAAACCTGAGGAAATGTACTCACTACTTCCCCTTATGATGGATCAGGGTACTTGATCCATATGTGTTAGCCTAATCCCCACAGTTTCTGAGCATCTGGATGGTAATTCTTGGAGGATCATTTACCTTGTCTTCATGAAAGGTATGATATGCCACATGAATTGTTAGTTGGGGGCCAGGGTCTAGGACCTACATGGACAACCCAACTGGAACTATGTGATGACATGAGTTGTCACTTGGGGGCCAAGGTCTAGGACCTACATGGATAACCCAAGTGAGACCATGTACCCCATGTATATTTTGAGGTCTAGCATGTGGAGGGAGATTTGTTACCCATGCTGAGACAAATCCCGTATCTACACATGTTCTGACATGATGCAATAGGTACGATGCCACACCCCACTGATGTTCCGACACAGTGTTGGTGATGATGTTGTTTTGCTAATGGTAGCAAGCTGGACTTGAGGATACAATGCCACATGCATAGACACATGAAGGTGCACTATGAGATTGTGTTATAGCCTACTTGTGTGATGAGCGTAATGGGGCCTCACAGACTTGTAGAGGGATACTCATGTTTGATTTCGACAGTGTTTGGGTCGGTTAGCATATGGGTATGTCCTAGCCATGTATACCTTTGGCTACGACGAGTACCTGCATATGCCTTTTCCACGAGGTGTTACTATGCGGGGTGTGTTTTGCGCGTGCCTACTTCCGCAGAGCCACAAACACATTGCCATGCGGTATACAGCTAGTACGTGCCTTCTACGGTTGGCGTATGACCATGCCACACTGAGATGCGATGCGAGATGTGGCCAAGGTGCACATTCCATGTGGGTAGCCAAGGAGTGCATGGGCCACTTGGCTAGTCCATGCTGCGTGATGACATGATGCAGGGTGTAGCCAAGGAGTACACTCTAAGCCATGTGGATGGCGTGCTTACTCTGTACGACATGAGGGCTACTGCTATAGCCTGACGTTGTTCCCTCCTTCCTTGTTTAGTGGCTAGTATCTAGTCACACAGTGTGGTACAATGCAATTTTGAAGATTGTGGACTTTCTTTATGGTTATTGATGGTTTTCTATTGATGGTGAAGGCCGACACTTTATTTCTATTTGATTGTGATGGTTTAGCCACATTTTGTGATCTTATTTGCAAGTAAACCTCATGGTTACATTTGATTTAGTGTTGAAATTACGCGCACTTCCCTCTTTATTATTGAAATTGAATATTTATTAAATCTTTCTTTATGACTGTGGTGGCTAAACTAGTTTATCCTTATCGTTTTCGATGTCGGCCATGTGTCGTATTGTGATTCCTCTCCAAGGACGTATGAGGCAGACTTGGTGAGTGTATACGAGGAAGCATACGCAAGGAACCTTGAGGATGGGGGTATGTGAAGTTGTTATACATCTAAGACCTGCTACCCACCTATGTGTGATGACTATCTCTTGGAGTCTAACCACCTTATACAACAAGAGAGGTCATTATGGCTTGTTTGGATGGTCTCACCCTATGAGTGTGGCCTAACACCATCAATTCACTGAGTGTGAGGTATGGATTATGTGAGATGGATAATGGCTCTTGGCTCATGGATTATGTATCATGGATTAGTATGTTGTTTCTGGTATCCAGATGGACCCTTGTGTAGCCTTGTGATGTGATTCCTGGTGATGTGAATTTGTGTGTATGTGAAGAATGCATGTTGAATCATGAATATAGTACTTATGAAATGATAAATTGTGTTTGGATTTAGTATGGTACAATAATTAAAATGAAATGTCTTGTTATAAATGATGGATATTTTATGGAAAATGTGTGTTTTATGTGTATAAATATATTGATATTTTGTAAAAATTTAGCATTCTGACCTATTGATTGCTTAACAACAAAGTGGAAGAGGAATTACAGTAATGGTATGTTTGAAATTTGAATACTTTATATGTTTATAATGTGAAGATTTCTACTAGTTAGGATTAAAAAGGTGCAAAGTTTTCTTTGTCCTGAAGAAACTGCTTGGGTGTCAATGCTAACTTGTAAGGATTTTGAGTGGTTTAGGTATTATGGAAGAATTTTTGAAATGCAAGTTGTGATTGTGTTTCTACAGAGACATTAAAAACTAGAAGGGTATATTATGTTTGAAAGAGAGTATATAAGTTCATATTTTAGTGAGATAAATCTTTCCCATAGGCAAATTAGTGCATATTATTTTTATGAAATGAATCAGTTTTGATATTGTTACTAATATGTAATGTTTCCACCTTAGTTGTGACTTCCAGGAGTAAGTCAAGTTTTAGGGGGGAGGATGTAGTGCCCCTCCGTATCCACTTTGGTTGTGTCAGGTACGTTTGGCATTTATTCTAGCAATAAATGTATCTTAATTTTTCTGCACGATGGAAACGACTCCTTAATAATATCTAAAGCGTTATGGCTAGAATAATGGATAGTCTTCTTTATTAATTGTAGCATATTCTTGTTTATTATAGAACAGATTTGCACATTGTGTTTCCTTTCCTTTAATTAGCATGCTTAGTTTAGTGTTTCCTAGGGTTACCTCTATGCTATTTAATGTCTATTTTATAAAACTAGAATCCACTTTTGGATGTGTTCATAGTTGTCTTCTGTTACATGTCGATGAATGTCCCTTCATTACCACTAGTAATTATGAACTCGTCAGTTGTTCCTATCGGCCAAGCTCTTTTCCACAACCATTCCATTTATTTTGAGAAAGCTGACGTTAATTTCTACAACACGTTTGCAATAAATCAGAAAATATATTCCTAGCGGTGGGAATATCTAAGGGAATGCATTTACTGGTATTAGGGAGAGTGTGTTTTTTAAAAAAGATGCTCTGTATTAGCTTTAAATAGGAAAAGACATTGGAAAATGAGGGAGGGAAGAAGACGACATTTCATACCTTGCGGATTTGGGTGCCAGGAAGAACTCTCGATGGGAGGGGCTTAAGCTATGGCATTGTCTTGGATTTCTCCATCATTCCCCTTAGGTAAGTTTCTACATAATCTGATGTTCATTTTATTCTTTGGATTTGGGTAATATTTGGTGTAGGAATCCTTTATAGCCAATATTTGTAGGCATGCTCTGTATTTAGTTGGGTATCTCCAATATAGATTAATGAGTTGAGCTTGAAGTAGATCAATATCATCTAAGTTTCTTATACCTGAGATGCCTCTGCATATGTGAATGAGTCTATATATGGTTCATGCAACACATTTCTACTTGACAAAAAGGGTGAAGAAACACCACGCAGCCGCTGTTTGCAATGAGGCCCTTGTTTTGGCATTCCTTGATCTTTACTCCTTGGCCGAGTTTAAGTATGTAAAATGCTTAGGTATGAATGAGTCACGACTCATTCATCAAATGCATATGGCCTTTCTTTCTTTCTTTCTTTGTCTTCACATTGATACAACTTAATTGGACTTCTGAAGCAAATATGTCACCAAGATATAAACTTTAGCTTGAAAGTCACTGGTACCACTCTTTATTAGCATCTATTTATCTCAGACTTAATTTGAGTAGTATCTATTTGAGAACTTTAAACTGAGCTTATTTACCACATTTGGAGGAGGAATTCTTGTTCTGGGTTCTGGCCTCTTTGCGTAAACATAGGATTTGTAGTAGTGACAGCAATCAAAGTTTCTTGAAATACATGGGTTGTCCACCATTTCACCATCATTGGCCTGAATCTCCTACACGGTCCTTGAAGAAAATATACTTGAAATATTCTATCTCCTCCTGTAACCAGGGTAGGGGAAATCCCAATAAGTTTAAAAAGCAAGAGCATGATATGAAAACAAAAGGTGGCAAAAATGCATGAAGGTAAGGAGATGCATGGAGACAAATTAAATTTAAAAGGTGGCAGAGGTATCATTGTTTTGTATTTGGAGTGATAAGGGTGTTGTCTTGCATAGTGGAGATATATGGAAGTAAGGCCATTTTTGCATTATAAATGGAGTTATAAGGCAGAGTTGGATATTTATTCTCCTTGTGTAAATTGGAGTCATAAGGGCTTGAGATGTTATGCCTAGGTATTTTCATGCAATTTGATGATGTATTTGTAAAGGCATATTGGCATGCAAGTAGATATATCTTCTCACAATGGGCTATAAGGGGATTTTATTTTCCTCTAAAGTCCTATTTTTTCTCAAATCATGCAAATTAGGCATGTGTAAATTGGAGAGATAAGGAGATTTTTTCTTTTCATGCATGATTTTATAAACAAATCAAATGTAAATAATAGTAAAGTAATATTCTTCAAATTACTTTATTATTTTTCACAAATTGTAAAATTAGAAGTAGTACAAGTTGTAACTAATAATATAGTAATTATTTTATTATTTACTCATAATCAATTTTGCAAATGCAAAATCATGCAAATTGATAAGTTGAGTTAACTAGGCCATCTAGGGGATTTTTGCATGATTTGAGGAGCATTTTTAGGGTTTTTGGTCAACTTCTCGATCAAGCACATGGAGAGGTCCAAATTGAAGCTATTTTTGCTCAATTTGTGGCAGTTTGAGCCCTTATTTTTAGGGATTTTTGAGTTTGCTCATGGATCACTTTGGAGGACTTATTTTTAAAGGCAGTTAACTACAGTTCATTTTTTGCATGCCTCTTAGTGAGGGCAAGCTATATATTGTAAAGCAAAAACTTGATTTTGCTAGTTCTTGCATTCTTTTCTCTTCTACACATTGAAAGACAGAAGGTTTTTTAACTCATTTTTCAAGTTCTTGCCTTTTTTCTCTTTTACACTTTGAGAGAGAAGAAGGTTTTGTAGCTCATTTTTGACAGTTTTATAGAGATTACAGTAGGTTACAAGTTCCATTTTTGTCTCTCTTGCAATATTTCCTTTATTTTTATGGAATCAAGTAGTTGCCTTTCCATTTAATACTAATTGTATGAGGTGATTTGATGAAGTTTTACTATGTTTAATTATCAATAAAACTATTATCTCATTCTTACTTACAGTATTAGACATAGTGATATTATAGGTCTTAGGTTGTGTTACAGAAAATATTTCTTTTATATCGTGAAAAGTCATTTTCCTTCATAAGGAGTTAATTTTCCAGCCTTCCTTAGAAATACTTTTTGTGATATTTATACCAAGATTGGATTGTGTGGGTCAGATTTATGAATTCTATTGTGAACCAGATTGCAAATTTTCCATCCTTACTAGGTGCATCACCAAATTTTATAGTTTTATTTCCTTATAGTTTCCTTCTTACCCTTTTCTAAAACAGAAAATCATAGTTTCAAAATAAAATATTTTAAGGGAACCAGCCCACAATCTGGAGGTTCAAACTCACTATAACTCACCTACAGCTTGAGTTTGTCCCCATGTTTCGAAGGATTGCAGAGTGTCACAACTTTGCATAAGCATTCAATCCTCATTGACAACAGGTATTTCATTTTTTTTGGCAAAGATTTTTAAGTGACCAAGCTGATGGAGATCGTACAACAACGCCCCAAAGCTGGGAAGAAGGTAACAATTTAAAAGATGAATGAGTTATTAGAAGGAAGAACCAATGGATCCATTCTAAGCTCAGGTAAAATTTTTGATGATAATAATTGTTTAAATTACAGAAGGATGATTTGCTCAAATAGCAAATGGGTTTTAAGTTAAAAATAGATACTATTATTTCATTTGATTTTACACATGGCAGAGACATCATTAAGATCAAAGGAATCATGACGTTGAAAGGAGCAATGAAGAAATTTTATTCTAATCAAAGTCTAAATGCCTATTACGAGATGAGTCAAGGGTCGCTAAGGTTCGACTATTCCTAAAAGAAATGATTCATTATAAATTCTGTTGCAAGTATCGTGGTGGGCATGTATAAATTGGAAGCACACACAGAGCGCGAGGTTGAATGACAGAAGGTTCAAGTAAATACATGACTCCAGTTTTCAAAATTGCAACATGGGTGATAGAGAATATGGCCCAATAAACATCATGCGACAATAATGGTTTAGTTGTTGGCCCAACGCCTTTAATGAAGCGAATGGTGTAGTGCCCCTCCATATTCACTTTGGTTGTGTCAGGTATGTTTGGCATTTATTCTAGCAATAAATGTATCTTAATTTTTTTTGCATGATGGAAACGACTCCTTAATAATAGCTGAACCGTTATGGTTAGAATAATGGATAGTCTTCTTTATTAATTAAAGCATATTCTTGTTTATTATAGAACAGATTCCCACATTGTGTTTCCTTTCCTTTAATTAGCATGCTTGGTTTAGTGTTTCCTAGGGTTACCTCTATGCTATTTAATGTCTATTTTATAAAATAAAATCCACTTTTGGATGTGTTCATAGTTGTGTTCTGTTATGCGTCGATGAATGTCCCTTCATTACCACTAGTAATTATGAACTCGTCGGTTGTTCCTATCGGCCAAGCTCTTTTCCACAACCATTCTGTTTATTTTGAGAAAGTTGACGTTAATTTCTGTCACACATTTGCAATAAATCAGAAAATATATTCCTAGCGTTGGGAATATCTAAGGGAATGCATTTACTAGTATTAGGGAGAGTACATTTTTTTAAAAAGATGCTCTGTATTAGCTTTAAATAGGAAGACATTGGAAAATGAGGGAGGGAAGAAGACGACATTTCATACCTTGTGGATTTGGGTGCCAGGAAGAACTCTTGATGGGAGGGGCTTAAGCTATGGCATTGTCTTGGATTTCTCCATCATTCCCCTTAGGTAAGTTTCTACATAATCTGATGTTCATTTTATTCTTTGCATTTGGTTAATATTTGGTGTAGGAATCCTTTATAGTCAATAATTGAAGGCATGCTCTATATTTAGGTGGGTATCTCCAATATAGATTAATGAGTTGAGCTTGAAGTAGATCAATATCATCACAGTTTCTTATACATGAGATGCCTCTGCATATGTGAATGAGTCTATATATGGTTCATGCAACACATTTCTACTTGACAAAAAGGGTGAAGAAACACCACGCAGCCGCTGTTTGCAATGAGGCCCTTGTTTTGGCGTTCCTTGATCTTTACTCCTTGGCCAGGTTTAAGTAAGTAAACTGCTTAGGTATGAATGAGTCATGACTCATCCATCAAATGTATATGGCCTTTCTTTCTTTCTTTGTCTTCACATCGGTACAACTTAATTGGACTTCTGAAGCAAATATGTCACCAAGATATAAACTTTAGCTTGAAAGTCACTGGTACCACTCTTTATTAGCATCTATTTATCTCAGACTTAATTTGAGTAGTATCTATTTGAGAACTTTAAACTGATCTTATTTACCACATTTGGAGGAGGAATTCTTGTCCTGGGTTCTGGCCTCTTTGCGTAAACATAGGATTTGTAGTAATGACAACAATCAAAGTTTCTTGAAATACATGGGTTGTCCACCATTTCGCCATCATTGGCCTGAATCTCCTACATGGTCCTTGAAAAAAATATACTTGAAATATTCTATCTCCTCCTGTAACCAGGGTAGGGGAAATCCCAATAAGTTTACCAAATCTTTTAATGGGCTTTGAAGTGTAGAGTTCTATTCACCCGAATATGTTAAATATGGGAACTTCTATAGGAATAAGTAAGGTAGGCCCTTTGCTAGCAATGCCACTATTTGTAGAAGTATGTTTAAGAAAGATCTTTTAATCCCTAAGCTAACCAGAAATAATCATGCGAGAGGTTCAATCCTAGCTTCTTGACTTTAGTGTTGAGGGATGGTTTCAAATGCTAATATTTGCTTATCCCCTAGATCATATACTATTGGTGGGGCATTGTCACAAGGAATAATTACATTAGTCTCTCCGCATCCTCTGGCATGCTTTCTAGGTCATATTGCGAACTTAAAATCTGACAAAAGTTTCCTCTTCAATCCATTTGCATTTACGTTGACATGGAAACTTCTAAGGCGCACAGTTCTTGCAATTTTTGAATGACACTAAATCTCTTTGAGGCATTAAATTTTAATGGTTCATTACATTTCCTGACTCTCACAATTGATAGCCACGACTGCTAGCGTATATTAACTTTATTTACTGGTTGATTCTCTCCTTTTTCAGTTAGGAATTGATGGATGTCCATTTGTTTCTCATAGTAATGTAATGATGTGTATATTAACACCATCTTATTTCTCCATCGCAACTATATATATGGCATTATGTATTGATGGATTGAAAAATCTCCTACTCAATTTGACTGTATCGTTTATGTTTCATATTTTGTATGCATGGATACCGGTGTTTTTTTCTAACGTCACTCCTATATGAAAGTTTGAGAGGAGAATATTAGTTTGTGCAATGTTTTGAATTCAAATAGAATAACAACATCGTATTAAATACTATTATCTCATGCGATCTACAGGCACCAAGAATACATCTCCACAGCCCAACTGGCTTTTTGATGCAAACGTTTAGGTGCCATTTAGATGGCCCACGCAGGCAAGATGATCAACCAGGCGTACTAAATAAAACTATATCCTTCTATGAGCAATGTCATCCACAGTGTACCTATCATCACTCTTGTAGCAACTTTAGAAATAAGTTTCATAGGCATGTGAGAGAAGACCATTAGTGCATAGCCATTCGGTTAGATTTGTTTCCTTTTTCATACCGGGCAATATATAAAACTATGGAGATATTTCCAGAAGTCATTACTAGTACAGTATGTCTTTATATTATTTTCTTGCATGAATTCTTTGGAACTATCACATCTTTGGCCAAGTAATTGGCTGATAACTTTGTGGCTACATAAGAGAACTATCTCCTTTATTTATTTATTTTCCTATACATTCATGGCCTTAAGAAAATATATTACTTCTAGAAAATTACATGCTTTGTGAATGATTCATTTGGCAGATTTTACCCTTCATTTTGCATTTTATACTTTCATGGCTGCATATCTTCCTTCATTTAATATAAAAATTACTTAACTTTTAGTCTATCATGATATCTTTCTATCTTTGTATAACTGACATTTCCATTAAAGTTTGGGTTAAAATTTTAGAAGCCTCATGAGTAAGTGATGGGTATGTCCTATGATAAATAATTCCTTCTAAACCCTCTCTTAGTAAATATAAATATATTTATAATTATTTAAACATTTTGCTGTGGCAATGTAGTAAAATAAGTTAGAGGAATAGATTTATCCAGTTAATTATGTTTAACTTTGTGGCATAGTGGAGAATTATTCTAGTAAGTATATATAGGTTATCAATAAAATATTTTCCTTATCTTCAAAATATTTCTCTTATAATGCTAATTTGATTAGTAAATTAATGAAATAAGATTCTAACTTAGTAAGTTTATTTTGGTTACTAATGTTAGAAATATAGAAGATTTCTTAATTATTTTAGATTTATAGGAATACATTTTAGAATGGTATCACTTTAGATGCATTTTATTGTAAATGAAATGTTAAATGAAATTACATATTAATGATAAGTTCTTAAAGAAATTATTTAGCACATAAAATAAAATAAAATAAAAGTATTAATTATGGATTTAGTTGAATTAAGAATTATAGATGAAAGATTTTATTTCTGTGGATAAATACTTAGAAGAAGGTTTCTTTTAAAAGTTACTTTTAAACATAAGAGTTTAGTCTTATTCTACTTTAAGAATTTATTCTATTGAAATATGAATTTTAAATTGTTATTAATTTATAAATTTTGTTGGTAAGTATTGCAAATGTTTAGATGAATACTTTGAGGGTGTAAATTGATATTTATGGGAAGTTCATTAAGATAATTTGGATAATACTTTAGAAATTGTCTAAATGTTTATTATTATTTTGTTATCTGGGGAAGAAGTTTCATGTTTGGACTATAGGTGTTATTGTTATAAACTTCTACTTGATCTTTTAAAGGTGCTTTTGCAATTATGTTTGAGGTTGTGGTATTTAAGTATTTTCCTATGAACCTCCTTAATGGTGTGTAGAATCTTGCTGATAAATGAATGTGTCTTACGAAAGATGAAAGCCTATATGCAAGTGTATGAAGTATGGTTGCTTTGGATCTTAGGGTTTATTCTAATGATAGTCGATTAAGGAAATAGTGGTGTGCATTAGTATTTAATTGTTGACCATAATCATAGATATGTTGTGTGGAGAAGTTATAGATACTCTCCAGCTTATGGTTGAGAATTAGTATTTTATGGGTATATTGGTCAAGGCAATAGTTTTGTTATCTTGTCTGAACCTATTGATTTCCTGTGTTACATATGGAATAAAAGAGATTGGTTTATCTTTTTAATCTTTTCTTGCTCAAAGCTTATGCTATAATTGACTTAAGTAGGGAATCTGTTGTTATCTAGCATTATTTGTCAACTAAATAAGTATTTTGTTTAAAGAAAAACATTCTTGTTGTGAAACTACATGAGTATGTTGGGAGGTGGTCAATGTCTTATATGTATAATTTCTAGAAGTTTGAATGACCTGATACCGCCATGAGGTTGTAAGTTCAAGTCCTTGAACTACGAAGTCTCTGCGCTACGCATACGTAGGCAAGGCCATCATGAGCCCCCAAGACATTAGGTCGGCCTTTTAGGGCCTTAGGCTTGTCATTGATATGGTTGATATTTGAATTATGCAATTATTAAGGACTAACACTTCATTAGATGTGCAATTGAGATCTATAGTTATGCAGGATTCTGGAGCTAAGGAGGCACCTTTTCTCTTGGCGAATAGTTGGCTATCTGGCAGTATTGGTAAAGGTGTATAAGTGTACACAAACTTATTGAAATATGTGTATCTTACATTTCATGTCTGATGAACATTGATATGTTCCAATTATTGACTTAAGGTTTACTAAGATAAATTTGGAAATTGATATCTTATCATCCTGTAGTGTTCATTAGTGTTATTTTCTTGGTAGGTATTTCTAATTGTGCATGTGTGTATTCAGTACAACCCATGGCCGTTAATTGATCATGTTAGTAATTAGTAATGTGGTCATGTAGTTAAACATAATTTGAGTGTGTTATGTATGTTATTGAATGTTGCTTAATTACAATAATGTAGTCATGTTCTCCCTAGAGATGTTAGTTAGTTTATTGTATCCAACTAAGTTATATTTTGTTACCATTATATCTATTTAAAAAAAAAATTCATTTTGTTTTTTTAATGCTTTAGTTGACTTATCTCTAGGGTTGCATGGCGGGGCATTACAAATGGCGTTTGATCACAGGCTTGCAAGAATACAAGAAAATGGATTTTGTGAGAAGCACACCCTTAGCTAACCAATTGCTTTAAATAGATTCCATCTCATGAAATGCAAGAATCGCCAGGTTTGCACAAATAGATTTGGTTGAAGGCACCCAAAAGAAATTTGATAGGAATAACAATATCCAAACAAGACTTGAGAAATTATTAAAATTTCTTGTTGAAGCAAAAGGAATGATTCGTTGTTTGAAATACCAGTCTCCATAATGAAATTGTTTGATATTACTATGTTTGCACATAGATGTAGTGTGATTGGATCGGTGCCTTATTAGAACAGATTCAGAAAATGAAATTTTTGCAAGGCATATGAAAAGAAAAGAATTTGTTGTTCAATTTTTATATTTGCTTAGCCAAGCCACGAGAATCACCTAAGAGAAAGCTTGACCAGATTGACTTCCAAACAAATGAAATCAAAAATTGAGATAGTGATTTTTTCTTTCAGAAGTTTGCAGCCCAAGAGAAAGTGGGAGAATGTTAAAACATGCCCAAGTGTTGGCTTATACAGGAAAAGTGTATCTATAACAGGTGAAATAGGGTAATAGTTTTGAGATATTTGCACATAAAAAGTAGAGGAAAGAACTCGAATATCATCACCCCAAGACAAGAACACAACATAGTAAAATTATTCATTTCTGCGAGGCAATGAAGTACATACCTGGTTAAAGTTATCTCACAATACGTCCTTTGCCTTGATTCTTTTTTTTTTCCAGAGTTTCCTTTCCCCAATTCCTCTTCTGCCTGGACTTTTTCCCCAAATCTTTATGTGTCCAACCCCCAAAATTTTCTCCCTTCAAATAATCTTCTCGACACAAAAATAGTTAATTCCTTAAATTCCCATTTCCTCCACTCTCTCCATTACAAACATCCAAGTTACCAACAATTAAATGCATTTCTTCCACCACTTTGGAATATTTTCAAATCTACATATTACTCCCGACACCCACTCAACCAATAAATTACTGACAAAATAATATCTTTCCAAATTAATCAACTACTATAGTATTAAATATTAATGATTTATACAGTTTTATCATTATGATTATTTTTTTTTGGTTCGTAATCATATATATATTAAAGACTGTCAAAAAGTTACAATTTTACAGCCCTTCCATGGTTGACTGTGAGGATTATTTCCTTCATCCCTTACTGACTACCCTATCTAAGATACAAATTCTGAGACCACGCAGGGCCTATACATATGCCCTTACTACAGAGTGTTTACTGACTATATCAGTAGCATCTATCTATCTATAGTATCCTCACTTCTTCTATACAAAACGAAGCAAGGAGAAAAAAGACCTACGAGAATAGCTCAGACAATTTCAAACTGAAGTGATTAACCCAGTCCATACCACCCACCGCCACCAAGCCGAGAGATTTTTTGATGAACTCCACCGCGATCATCGCCTGATCTTTCAACAGGACCAGGTCAAAGCCTCTGGTATCCAGAATAAAAGGAAAGATCTTAATGACTTCGTTGGGATCTGCAAGGAGACTCCAATCCCGGGGACGGGGGATGCCTACGCTTGGACTGGCCACCTGTAATGAGAAATCCAAATCCCCAAGGTGTTCAAGGTTAAAGATCCCTCTCATAATTGCCCCTGTCTCCGCTTTGTCTGTTCCCAGCTCGAGGAGCATTGCGAGTACCTGGGAAGATATGTCTGTATCTACCCTATACCTTTCATTATTAACCAGAAAGGCTTTCCCCAGGATCACTTTCACCACTCCCACCATCAGCTTGTCGGCTCGTCGCAGCATTCTTTGCAATCTTAGGTCAGTAATAGCCCCAATGAAGGCCATCTACCTTTTCTTATTGGTCAGCCTGACAGGTGTGTCCATTCCTCCACACCGAACAACCTCTGCAGATACTATGATAACAAAATGTGACGGCATCAATCAACATGAAAGGGAGAAAACAGAATGATGTCTCTGTCCTCCTCAGCTGATATCTTAATGCCCTCTGAAGCTTCTCGACACCCTGCTGAGGGAGCTTCCACTCCATGCCACCCAAACCACGCAGGGAAATGAAAGACTAGCATCACTTCCCCTCGTGCCGGTGAACCACCCTGCTGCCTAATCATTGCAGCTTATGCCAACTCGGCCTTGCCACCTATGAGGAGGTGGCAAGGCTCCCACCCAACCGCCCGCAGTTTTATCATTATTATTATTAACTATTAAAATCACTAATTTAATTTCAATAAAATCCAATTATTAAATCTTCTCAAATTTCTACATTAATTAAATATATTTAACTTATTATTATTATTTTGTTACTATAACAATTTATAAATATTCTACAAATACACAAATTATTTAGCCAAAATAATCAAACATCAACACAACTTTACACATAAGTCACTAAATTCTATAAAATGAACCATAATACTACAATAAACAACTCGAACCACATAGTCAACAAATAATGACAACCACATACCATAGGATGATGAACACTTGAAGACGAGCTCCAACTGAACAACAGTTAAACCCACGACGGAGAATACATGGATGTTGACAAACTAAGGGAATTAGCTGACAGAGGGAACCTCATGTTATCTCCCATCCACATTATCCATTGGTATAAAGATACACTCAGACTTGCTAATTCAAGTGGAGTCGATGCCTGGTACCTACAACCTACATCAAACCAAGGTGTTGTTTTCGAGCATGTATATATATAATCAAACACATTGTGATAGAGACTCGCAGCGTAGTAGGGTGCTCATAATGAGTAATACTACAATGTCCCTTCACCAAATGCATCACATATAACCATGTTAAACATGTACATCACTAACTAACAAACAGATAAAATGACATCGAATGATCATGTAAAGCATGATAACACTAATCTACATAATCATTTAACCATTAACTGATCATGTCAAAAACACATCATATATTATTCATAACATCAATAACATCATCATAATGATCATAACTAAATATCAACAACTACATCAGTAAATCCATAATCCATGATGAGCATAAATAAGTAATCCATCATCCACATGTCTCAAAAATGTCTAAATATAAATGAAACACTAACAACTATCAGAAAGCCAAAATGAGGGGCACTACAAATACTCTACAATGTGAGAATATTACAGATGGGTATGTTTCACAATGGGAAATAAAACAATTAGTTGGCCACGTCGGACCCTAATGACATTGTAGATGTCGATGATCCTTTGTATTCAGCTGATTATGAATGTGTATCAAATTTAGTTGTTACAAGTAAATTTTAAAGTTTTAAATTGAATTTTAACTTGTAACAATTGAATTATATTCTAGGTACTAAGTTGAGCATGTTTTACTACATGGTGTGTAGAGGAGATATTTTTATTGTTCTTGTAGATCCTGACAATACAGAAGGTGTAGATTACTATCTACTAAGATGTACGCAACAAAAATGCAAATTGTCAGAATCAATGATAGATGGTGATGGGCAAGAGTATCCTATTGGATCAATGGTTGTTGAAGGCACATACTATCAACAAACAAAGATAGATACAAATGGTATTATATTTATTGATTATATGCCAGGTCAAAAGGTTCTACATTATAGTCACTTAGTTATAGCAACAAGAATAAATCTTGAAGCTTTACCAAAAATAGGACATTGCAAAAAAAGGTGGAGGTTGTCTATTGAAGATCATGAAAAGATTTTAGAGATAATAAAAGATAGAGAGGATCTAGATTATATGTACCAAGAACTTTAAGTTATTTTTGTACATATATATTTTCTATGATAATATATATGTATGTATGTACATGGAACATTTGGACCTAAATTTGAAAATCTTTTTATTTTATATATGTTGTTTGAATTCAAATAATTTCATTCAATGTGACCATGATCTAGTAGCCCATGAAGCTTTCTTTTAAATTGTGAGATCTTATTTGCCTATAAAGCTTTCTTAAGGTGATCTTAAATTTACTTAGTAATTTTGTTTAATGAATAAGTCATGCTTAAATTATTTACAATGGTAGTAGATTTGTTTATCAAGGATCCCACCTCTATAAAATTCCACAACGATTAATAATATATAGTCCCATGTGTTTTAAAGATTTTTGTCCAAAATCCATCAAATTCTCCACAATTTATATGTTAACACATGTATTTTTTATTCTAATTCTAGATCATTTATGTGAATCATAGAATCAAGTCATCATTACAAATAACATTTATGAATAAAAATATTTAAGAAATTATAATCCTTCTTTCACAATTTATATATTTTTGCTTTAGAAAGTGGATAAATTCAAATATGATTGTTACTTGAAAACATAAATCCTAAAAAATATGAGACATTCTAGTTAATTGAGACAAATAAATGGCCTAGGTCCTTGGGATATCTTCTAGGAAGAATCAAAATAATAATAAAAATCAACCCTTAATATGAGTTCCTTACAAGTGAAATTTAATATAAAAACATTCTAGGTCCATATAATAAACTCATTAGTTCACTATATTTCAAATATTTAAGAATAATATATACCAATGTTCTTGAGGGAGAGCAAGGAATTTAGACATATTTTCTATTTTTCAAGAGGGAACTATACTCTTCTTGAAGAGGGCACATGGTTTTAGAGCATCAAGGTCAACTTTTCATTTGGAGCCTAATTAATTGCAAACTTTTCAAAATTTGATAATTTCACATCATCTAATTTTGAGCATATGTATGCCAAATTACTTGTTGAAGTTCAAAATTTTATAATTTCAAGAAAAAGTGGATGTTTTTGACACTCTTTTAGACCCTCATTCCATGAACATGCCCATATGTAAACATAATCATGTTTGTATGGTATGCAATCTAGACATGTTTATGCTAAGGGGGTTTATCTTAGGTGATATTATAAACCTAGTCATCATCATTTGTTGCATTTGTATTTTTTTGTTATCTACTTAATATGAGATCAAGTGGGTTTATTCATGACTACCATAGGGCATTGTTAGCTCAAGTCCTAAGATTTAATTTGTATTTATTTTTAATTATCCTATTGAGACCTTAGGGAAATACCCAATTGAGTTTAGAAAAGCCTAAAGAAGAGGAGGAGCCCTCTCTTATTACTTGGTCTTTAATGATCCATCTTCTATTTATAACCCTTACCTCTTTACCTACAATAGCCAATGAGCTAGGGGAGTGGAACCATGGTTTTAAACACCAATAGTCCTACTTGAGCCTAAATTATAATTCTTGATGAGGTGATGTTATCATATCCTCTTGTTGAGTTTGTCATGTAAGATTAAATTGACTACAATTTGATAGAACTTATTTCACATGTAGGAAGCCAGAGAATAAATTGATAACACAAGCTTTTAATTCAAGGATATTATTTGAATTGTATTTCTCTCATGAACACTAATATATACTAATTTTGACTACATGAGCTTGTTTAACAAATACAATGTTAGATTGTTTTACTAATAGATTTGTCAAAAATCTAATTTTTTTCCTCACTATGTGCAAGACTCTTACCACCCCTTGGGATAACTTGAAGGGTTATGTTGTTGACTATAATACTAGTACATCTAATGAGTAAATGAGACCTATTGAATCTCATTTATTGGTACATAATTTAAGATATTGTGATTCAATGAAATTAGAGGCTATCTTCTAGAGAGGACCAAGTTAGATTTATTTGTTTATTTTAATGCAATGATATCTATTCAAACTTGATTTGAATTAATGTGAAAATCAAACCAATTTAGCTCTTGTGATAGTTGAGAATTTAGTTGTATGTAATTGAAAATGATCTCCCATTGTTTTGAAGGTGTATGATTCAAGAAATATTTATTAGAGAAGGAGCCTTGATCTAATAATTTGCTAGCCTTCAAATCTATTTCCCTAATTTGCATTTATTGTAATTCTCTATGTTTGGTGGTTGATGAAGGAGACTTTATTACACTAGTAGTAAAACTAAATGTATCTATATAAAACAAACTGACTCATATCTTTATACTTGGGTTTCATTTATTATATGTAAATAGAGTAAACAAAATTTAGACATTAGAGAATATTATCTAGATTAGTATTAGCTATTAACTAGTCATGCATTTCCTTTCATCAACTAGCAATGCACTATATATGTGATATTGTTTTTGTATGTTTTTCCTAAATTTGATTATGAACATTAAATTAACTCAATTTTTTATATAGATTTAAAGTGAGCAAGAATATTATTTAGATGAACCCAACTCAAAACCCTAGTTAGCTTCAAGAATTTCTATATTTCTATATTAAGTTGTATCCAAAAATGAGACAAAAAATGTTATCTATTTTAATTCTAGAGAGATCATTAAAGAAATCATATTCAAACCATAATACATGACAAATCACAATTTAAGAACCATAATATGAAACCATAATGTAAAATGTATATATTGTAAAACATAATAAGACATGAACCATAATGTGAAACCATAATACAAAATGTATATAATGTGAAACCATAATGTAAAATGTATATACTGTAAAACATAAAAAGACATGAACCATAATGTGAAACCATAATGTAAAATGTATATAATGTGAAGATCATGATCTATAGAATTAGCTTCAAGAATTTCTATAATTCTATATTAAGTTGTATCCAAAAATGAGACCAAAAATGTTAGATTTTAATTCTAGAGAGATCATTATTAAAGAAATCATATTTAAACCATAATACATGACAAATCACAATTTAAGAACCATAATATGAAACCATAATGTAAAACATGTATATACTATAAAACATAATAAGACATGAACCATAATGTTCAAAACCATAATATAAAATGTATATAATGTGAAACCATAATGTAAAATGTATATACTGTAAAACATAATAATACATGAACCATAACGTGAAAGGTCATAACATGTGAAACCATAACAAGTCAGAGAGTAGGATTTCTAATATGACTACATATGTATAGATCTATCTCCTGATCCATGTGTGGATCCATGTCTCGATCTCTCTCTAGATCCCAATCCATGTATGGATCCATGTCTCAATCTCTCTTTGGATCCCAAACCCTATCTTGATGCACCTCCTTGCACAAGAAAGTACATAATTTAATTTAATGTACATGTGTATATATATGTAAAGTCATCTTAAAGTTTTGTACTTTCAACATGTCTGAATTTATCAAGTAATTTATATATTATAAATGTACCCCAAATGTATTGTGCACGAGATCCTCTGCATGCTCTAAATCTCCAAAGCATGACAAATTATCGCCATGTTGCTAGAAATTTTTAAATACAAGATTTCAATGAATAGTGAGAACTACTTTTAAGTCAAGTTTATTTAATATATACATGTGAATTTTTAGAACGCAAAATATAGAAATTATTCAAGTACATGTGCATCCTGGGGCACTCTACCAATCCCAATGATGTCACGAGAATGAATGGTCACATCACGGAGACCTATATCTAAAGGTAAAGGACCATTTTCAAAGAGAAGTGTGTTGTATGTGCCATGTACATGAGGTGCAGCCTGATGCTATGTGGGGGCTATAGGCTAGTCTAGAATATTTTGGTCCTCTGAAGCTACCTCACCCTGACCCGATTGTCTACCATTATGTCGTCTAATATGAGTTGGTACAACATCCAAAGGAATCCCATACTCATCACTGATATATTGGTATGCTGATAGTAAATCAGCAATGGAAGCTAAACACACATTACGTACAATGGCATCACTCATATGGGTCACATCTAACAGGGATGGCAGATCCACATGAATGTAGGGGTCATAATTCACAGATGTAGCCTCAGTGGGAGGAAGGCTAACCCACGGACATAATAATTATCTTCCTACATGATCAAATGACATCTAATCAACCTGAGTAGTAATCGTGGTCATATTGTTAAAAATCCTAGATCTAGTCAGTGCGACTGCTACATTTCCTACTGTTGCTAACTAGTTCCCAATGTTTTGGAAGAACCAAAAGGTTTGGACCAACTAATGCCCTCTTGTTTTCAAGCAGTGGCAAATTTGGATGTCTAAATTGAGGTTTATCAACAAATCTCCCCTTGCCCTATCCAGCATGTTCAAGCATAGATGTTTAATCCACATCTAATCCTAAATGGAACTCAACATATAATTGTTTGCAAAAATAAAGTGGCAACTCGTCATTATGAGGCCATCTATGATTGGCTGCCAACCATCTGGTATATATAAATGGACCAACAAGTGCATCTATACACCTGGTAACAGTATATCCTCTAACTTTATCTTGCCCAGTATAAAAAGGGAACATACTATGCACATTATGTACTGAAACTCTTCAAGAAATAGATTTGATATTCTCAGTGCCAGTAACAGTCCTAGAAAGGGACCTATAAAACTCCTCAGTGCTAACATCATCTTATGGATTGTATGATTTTATTGGCTCAATCATACATCTAATCTCACACTGGATATTGACTAATCTATCTCTATTAGTCAAATTTGGGGAGTTGTGTACAATTTGGTCCAAACATTTCAAGGCATTCTCTAATCTAGTAATGCTATCATTATAAAAATTAGTCCTAGCCTCAGCTTCGTTCTGAGACTGCGTGGAATGATGAGATCCCTCATCATCAACCATATCTATATAAATACAAAGGGATCAGCATTTAATTAAAACAAAAAAATAAAATATGTAAGCATTTTTCTTAAGTATACGAAAATATAAAAATGCAAGGTAGATCTCTAAATTCCAAATAACAAGATCATACAAGCGTGTTATAAGTATACGAAAGAGGCTTGCATAAATATCCAATCTTAATAGTTAATTTAGTTAAATACCCAAAATTTCAACTTGTACACAGGGTATCAAACACTCCAAGAAAAACAAGAAAGTTTTAAGGTTATAAGCTGCCTCCAGACACCAGATATTACTGATATTTTTGTGGGAGTCCAAATGTTTGGCCAAATTATATAACTTTTGATATAACAGTAAGTCACATGAGTGCAATTTGTCCAATATGCTTAGATACGCATGCCACATTTTGTGGATCATGACACTCTGAGGTTCTAGCATGTGTCATATATTTCTCTATCCACAACCAAACATATGTTTGCTTAAGTTCCATGCAATGCCTAATCTGAGTAAATGTTTCCAAATGGTTTTTGGATGGTGTAATTAGGTAAGAGAGACAATGACTATACACTGTGGTTTCTATAGCGACCATGGAGGTTTTGATATTCATTTTGAAGATAAAAGATTTATGAATAGTTGCAAGTTCTTAGCTATTGTGTCCACATGTACTTTTGGTGGAGGTGATGATCTATACCAACCTATTAGTGTGTCTTAGGCATCATTAAGAAAGGTTTGTGCTTATATGGATTATGGTTCAAAGTAAGACTGAACTAGAAATGATTTTGTTATTTTGACATCTATGATACTTGTAGGCCTCAACATGAAGGTTGCATTTATCTCTGTAACACTATAGAATGTGGTTAGTTCTGTCGAAGTGAGCGTAAGTGCACAAAGATGAGGAACCAAAAAGGGGTCTTAAGTTGCCACTTTTTTTTTTAAATCAGGAAAGACTAATGTTGTATGAGAAATTGAAGATAGTTACACTCAAAATTTGAAGATACAACAAAAACAAGAGTCGTAGTGCTCCAAATCTAGTTTCTAAACTACTAATGTTTTTTTAAAAATGGTTCATATTAAGGGGTTCAAAAAGGGGGAGCACACAAATTGGTCCTATTTTTCTCAAAAAACCTAACATAGCATCTAGTGTGCTCCCCTAAAAATGTTAACTTTTTTTAGTATTTTAGAAATTGCTTTAGTGGGAAATTAGCTAACACCATGTAGTTTATCCCTAATTTTTCTAATAATTTTTTCATGAATAATTAATTTTTTTACTAATTTTTAAAGTGGACACATCCTGGAAAATAGAAAATTGAGCATGCTCCCCCCTAAAATATTTGAAAACTAATCAAAAATTGAGATTTTTTTGTTGAATACGTGTAGAATGGAGTCTAGTTTCTAAAAATGTAATTTATTTGAAATTTTGATGAACGGTTAAAAAAAAGTCAAAAATACCAAACACTAGTTTTTGACAAAAATGGATACACTAACAAAAGAAATTAAAGATGAAATCCTTAACATACTCAAAACATGAAAAAAATTATATGGTTAGATAGCTAATAGAGAGCTTAAGATTATGGTGGTATTTTTTTTACTTTTCATTGAAAAAGTGCAATCCTAATGAGGAGCATGCTCCAAATTATGTGTATTTTGTTAGAATTTGGAAAAAAAACATCCTTGGATGACCTAAACATAGTCCAAGCCTTTGGGTTGGAAGCCCAAGGAAAATCCAAGCCAAAGGCTTGGAAATTACCAAGGCAAAGCATAACGCGAGTGCATTATAACGTGTTATAACATGCTCACGTTATGAGAATTCACATAATGCAAGTGCATTATAATACATTATAACTCTCTCTCTCTCTCTCTCGTTATGACTTGTATGGGACCAAAAAGTCATGTGGCGACTTTTTGGTCTCTCATCTTTGTGCATATACCTGTGAATTCCATAGATATAATTAGAATCGAAATGTATACATTGTGAGCAGAATAGGTAAATAGGACTGCATTATATTGAACGGAGTAATAGGATATGCAAGACTTACTTAGACCTTAGCAAAGGAATAATTTAGCAAGCCAAAATAAATCACTATAAGTACTTTCGGTTCTGCTTGCTTCTAGATGACATCAACTCCTAATCTATGGTCAGCACCTACCACAAGGGAGCTTGTAAGGAAACATCATAAATTTGTAATCAAATGACATGTATTTGATAAGCTAGGCAATGCCTATCTTAGTGGCTCTGAACAAATATGAGCATGAACTCCATTACTAATTTCTTCTTGACCTTGAACGTGTAGAGAGGGGCTACTTGACATCGCTTTGGGTTCTTAGGAATTGCATCTTAGACTTTCTTAGCTTATTGGTTTTTATTCATTCATTTTTAGTTGCTTCATGATTTTAATTTTGTTTTATTGAGTTATGCGTCATTTTATAGGAAACAACACCATACAGGTTTTACATTTGGCACCATACACACATGACATTCAAAAGTCTAACTAGGTCATGTAATCCACCACGCGGCCCCCTCTGTCAAATACTTGAGTGTCAACAATAGATCATTTCCAATTTTCTCAAAATTCAATGAGTTGATTGCACATGAATATAGCCTAAATTATTGTAGTATTTGGAACATATTGGTGAACAGAATCAAAACATTGCAACAGTACCAATATATTGCCCAAACTATCATAATAGCATCACCCTGGTACCTATGCACTAGTGATTGTTTCTGATAAAGAGAAACAATGGTCATCTAAATTATTAAAATCTAGATACAACCATTTAAAATAAAACAAGGGTTGTGCTACAGCTCAAGTCTTTTCCAGATGTTGATAAAATGGTTTGTAAAAAATAGCATTGCAGTACTAAATGAGGATGATCTATTTGTAAGCTAAAAGTCCAAAGTGAATGTTTGCATATCAAAACAAGTATTTACAAGATCAATAGAGCAATATCCAACCAGATCATTATTCTACATGGTAAGAAAATATCCCATTCAAGCTAATTACATCAAGCATCATAGGTTTCTGCAAATATGATATGAATCTCCATTCTACATATTGAAGCATTTTCAGGACTGATTTTACAAGTAAAATTATTCATGATAAAGCAAACAAGATTGAGCAAGTGGCAAGACAACACATAAGGTTAAGCACATGTTGGCTAATCTCATTAATGTGTTTGGACTGGACCGTTGAAGCATGCTAACCACATCTTAGCTATATCTGAAGTAAGATGCTCAATAGAACAAAGAGAAAACAAAATCAATTTACTGGTTGTTTCTACAAACTTAAAAAAGATACCACTTCAAGTGTGCTATAACATATTATAAGCCAAGAACTACAATTGGGGTCTTATTTTGAAATCTTCCCATGCATTCAACACAATATCAACACATCAATTTTGGTAGTCATTCCAAAGACTTGAAACATGCAACTCTATTCATCTCAATTTCATTTTGCTTCATATTAGATTCCAAGTTTTGTATGGTGGTTGCCATGGTGTTAATCAACATGAAAGTTTGATCATGGTTTGAATATGGTTTGAAAGTTGATTAAATATAGATGATGTGTAGACTTTAAAAGTAGATATCTAGACATTCAAACATATGGATATTGTTGCAAGTATGGGCCTAACCGGTGTTGTCATTGATGTCAACATACTCATGTTGCATTAATGAGAAGGATTAGATGAGCTGTGTGCTGAGGATATTGAGAAAATTAGTCTCAATCAGGAACAGTGAAGAACAATGATGACAAGAAGGTAAAAGTCCTCAATAGGTTGAGGATCAGAGGATGCGGTTTAAAGGGTTTGCAGATATAAGTCTTGAGATGCTCCAGTCAAGTTTTCAGAGGTCCGCATGAAGATCTGAAGAAGCTATGGTCGCTCAAGTAGAATCAGTTCCGACAGGTGTTCAGAGGTGACAGAGTGCCACAGATAGGTCCAGTGAGATCTAGAATTTCATTATCCCGTTCTGCAGATTTGAGGGAGTGTTGAGGATGTTCTTGTGAAGTATCAACTAGATTGGTTCGTGTTTTGAAGGTCCGGAAGAGCCAATTCATTTGTGACAGTGATGATAGACTGTGTTCTTGAAGCTCCAGATGAAGGAGAGAAGAATTCCAGTAGGATGATGAAGTGCGGATGTTCTTGGTGATTCAGGGAAGGTTATGATGATTGTTGGATCATGTCCAGTTCATGTTGGTGGTCCGCATTGAAGTTAGAGTTTGCATTTGAAGAATAACCACAGATATTAGTGTTCTTCTTGAGACTGGCCAACCAAATATATTACATGTCTTGCGGATGTTCTTGTAGGTGTTTGCCGACTTAGATGATTATTCCTAAGTCAATGCCTTGTATAAATAAGGGATTGTGAAGTCATTTTGGAAGAAGTTTTGTGAAGATGCGAGTGTGGTAGCGAAGAAGAAAGCGAAAGGCAGAGTAGAAGTTTTTGGACTTTAATGGAACTGATTCAAGCATGGTGAAGATGCTATTTCCAGTTCATGTATGTGATACTTATTTCTTTGTAGACAGTGTGTCTCTTGTAGGTAGTGAGCCTCTTGTGAGCAGTGTGCTCGGGCAGTGAGCCCTAATTGGCATGTGCCATTTGTTCTTTCTATTCTTCTAACAGAATATATTCTTGGGTTAATCACCCCGTGGTTTTTCCCTTGACCAGGTTTTCCACATCAAAATCTTGGTGTCTCATGTGTTGATGAGTTTCTGCTTTTGATTTGAATGCATTATGTTCATGAGTAATATTCAGTTAATCATTAAAGAAGATTCAAGTGTTTAAATTGAGTAAGTTTCGCACAACTGATTCACCCCCCCTCTCAGTTGTGTGCCCTAAGTCTAACAATTAGTATCAGAGCCAAGTTCCTATAAAAAGGAGCTTGACCGCTTGAGGAGATCCAGGATGTCGTCATACAAGAAGGATAGTCTGAAGTTTGATGGAACCAACTTTTCTCTTTGGAAAGGTCGCATGAAATGTCACTTACAATGTATGGGAATGGCGTACTGGTCCATGGTCACAAAAGCGTATGTACCTCCACAGGGTGGTTCGACAACCCTAAATGAAATCACAGATGTTGAAAACAATATGTGGACCAAAGAGGCTCTTCTAAGCACATTAACTGACTCAGAGCTCTCAAATGTTATTGACCTACCAACTACCTATGAGATCTAGATAAAACTAGAACTTCTGCATGAAGGAGATGAGTATGTTAAATGTGCAAGGTTACAAAGTCTAAAAGGGAAATTTGAAAAACTAAAGATGAGAGATGATGAAAATATTACCACTTTTATGCCAAGACTGAATGAGCTGGTTTTTGGAATTAGAAATTCTAGTGGAGTCTTGGATGAAAATGAGATTGTTGGTAAAATTCTCAAATCCCTTCCTGCCTCTTACAAAATCAAGGTTGCTGCCATTGATGAATTCAGAGCCCATACAACTGTCACAAGAGACCAATTGGCTAGCAAACTGGCTACTTTTGAAATGACCAAATTTGGAGATGATCCCCCCAAAACTGAATCTGCATTCAAAGTCAGTGCCTCTGTGAAAGGTAAACAAGGATTTGATCTGGGAGAGAACTCATCAAGGAAATTGTCATGGTATGAAAAAGCAAGAAAAGACCTGGAAGAAGAAGAAGTAGAAACTGCTCAACTTGAAGCCCTCATTGCAAAGAGACTGCCAAGAGGATCCGGTAAGTATGAAGGAAAATTGCCCTTTAAGTGTTTTAACTGCAATAAGATTGGTCATTTTGCCTCAAGATGTCCGGAAAGATTTTCAAAGCCAAATCCTAACAGATCAAGGTTCCAAAAGAATTGTTACTATGTTCATGAAGAAGATGATAATGAAGGAGTAACAGATGATGAATCAGAGACAGGAAACAAATCTAGAAGTGAATGGGTGTTTATTGCCATCAAGGAAGAAGAACTAATATCCTCTGTATCTATTAATCATAAAGTTGTAAAAAGAGATCTAGCTACCCAAGTTGAAGAAAAGAATGATTGGGTCATTGATAGTGGTTGCTCTCATCACATGACAGGTGACAAGAATAAGTTCATAGATTTGGAAAGGTATGAAGGAGGAGTAGTGAAGTTTGGTGATAATTCTACTGGTAGACTCAAAGGAAGAGGAACTATTTCTTTTAATGGAAGAAACAAAAGTGGTAATGTACTGTATGTTGAAGGTTTGAAGCACAATCTTCTCAGTGTTGGACAATTGGTGGACAAAGGCTATGATGTCCTATTCAAGGATGGAAAATGCAAAATCTTTGAAAGATCCAGAATAGTGATTGCATCCAGTACTCAAACTAAAGGTAATATCTTCCACTTGGTTGGTACTGGTAAAAGTTTCTTATTTGTTCAAGTTGATCAAAGTTGGTTATGGCATAAAAGGATGTGTCATGTGAATTTTGATAATATCATCAAGATAAGCAATACTCAGGCTGTAAGAGATCTTCTAAAATTGGTGAAACCTACTAACAGCTTGTGCAAGGAATGTCAGTTGGGTAAGCTGAGCAGAGTCACATTCAAAAGCAAGGAATTATCTTCTACCGGATTATTGGACTTAGTTCACACTGATCTTTGTGGTCTGACAAGAACCAGAAGTATTCAAGGTGATAGATACTTCATGCTGCTAATAGATGACTATTCCTGGATGATGTGGGTAACCTTTCTAAAGGAGAAATCAGAAGCTCTTGAGAAATTCAAAATATTCAAGGCTATGGTAGTGAATGAAATAGGAATAAAGTTGAAATGTCTGAGGTCTGATAGAGGTAGAGAATTCATATCCGTTGAGTTCATAGAATTCTGTGAGAAACATGGAATTAAGAGACAGTTGTCTACTCCGAGGACTCCATAGCAAAATGGAGTAGTGGAGAGAAAGAACCGGACCATCCAAGAAGCATCTAGGACTATGATGATGGAAGCAAATGTTCATCAAATCTATTGGAGAGAAGCTGCCAGCATTGCAGTCTATACTCTTAATCGAGTTTAAATCAGAAGCAATACTGGTAAGACCCCTTATGAACTCTGGTTTGGCATTACTCCTATTGTAAGATATTTCAGAGTCTTTGGTAGAAAATGTTACATCAAAAGAGATGAAGATTTAGGTAAGTTTGATGCTAGAAGTGATGAAGGAATATTCTTGGGTTACTCTACTCAAAGCAAAGCATATCAGTGTTATAACAAGAGACTCAAAAAGATGATAGAAAGTACAAATGTAAAGGTTGATGAGGGAATAGAGAAACCCTCAAGGTTTTATGAATATGATGAAGATGATCAGAATGATGTCCTAGTTCAAGGAGCTCAATCCTCTTCTGAAAGTCAGATTCAGACTGATCCGGTAAATCAGGAAGAAGAGATAGGTCTGAATGAGCCTGATCAAGAAGCAGAAGTGCAAGAAACTCCCAAAGTTCCAAGGTATGTAAGATTGAACCACTCTGAAGATCAAATCATAGGTGACAAAAGCAAAGGTGTGCAAACTAGAAGGAAAATTGCTCAAAATTTTAGATGAATATTGTCTGATTTCAAAGATTGAACCTAAGACAATAAATGAAGCCTGCAATGATGAAAACTGGACTAAAGCAATGGAGGAAGAGTTGATGCAAATTGAGAAAAATCACACTTGGGATCTTGTTCCCAAACCTAGAAACAAGAATGTGATTGGAACCAAATGGGTCTTCCAGAACAAACTAAATGAAGTTGGTGAAGTAATCAGAAATAAAGCTAGATTGGTCTGCAAAGGCTACTCTCAAATAGAAGGGGTTGATTTTGAAGAAACATTTGCTCTGGTGGCAAGAATTGAAGCAGTCAGATTATTTCTTGCATTTTTTACTTTCAAGGATTTCAAGGTGTATCAGATGGATGTCAAGTCTGCCTTCTTGAATGGTGACTTAGAAGAAGAAGTGTACATTGAACAACCGGATGGTTTTCAATTATCTGAGCATTGTGATATGGTCTGCAAATTGAAGAAGGCACTGTATGGACTAAAGCAAGCCCCAAGAGTCTGGTATGAAAGACTGGACAAACATCTTTTGAAGATTGGTTTTAACAAAGATGCAGATTGGGCAGGAGATGTGGATGACAGGAAGAGTACCAGTGGAGGAGCATTCTTTTTGGGAAAAAGATTGGTTTCTTGGCTAAGAAAGAAACAAGAGGCAATATCCCTATCTACAACTAAAGCAAAATACATTGCAGCAGCAGGTAGTTGCACTCAAGTTTTGTGGATGAAGCAGATGCTAAGAGATATTAAAGTAGAATATGAGGAGCCTATCACAATTTTCTGTGATAATTCAAGTGCAATAAATATTTCTAAGAATCTGGTGTTGCATTCTAAGACTAAGCATATATCTATCAAGTTTCACTTTCTGAGAGAGCAAGTGAACAAAGATGAAGTTAGATTGGAGTATGTGCCCTCCAAGGATCAGATTGCAAATATATTTACTAAACCTCTTCCCAAGGACTCTTTTGAGTATCTCAGGGAGAAGTTAGGGGTTATTGCCCCTCTGGTGATGAACTAGGATGCACTGATGTGCATCAATCCGGTGGATATCACAGTCATATCTTGTGATCCGAATTGATGATAAGGGAGCTGCTACTTAGGGGGAGCAGTTGGTATGTTATGAAGTAATGAAGTTGCAAGTATGAGCCCTTTACCATTGATGTCAAAGGGGGAGAGAAGATATGTGAAAAATAAGTGGTTGCTAATCAAAGGGGGAGCAATAAAGGAAGAGAAGACATGTGAATAGTTGTTGCTGTTAGGGGGAGTTGTGACAGCAAGGAGAAGTTCTTGTCTTGATAGTTTTTCACATCATATGTTGCCATCAATGACAAAGGGGGAGATTGTTGCAAGTATGGGCCTAACCGATGTTTTCATTGATGTCAACATACTCATGTTGCATTAATGAGAAGGATTAGATGAGCTGTGTGCTGAGGATATTGAGAAAATTAGTCTCAATCAGGAACAGTGAAGAACAGTGATGACAAGAAGGTAAAAGTCCTCAATAGGTTAAGGATTAGAGGATGCAGTTTAAAGGGTTTGTAGATATAAGTCTTGAGATGCTCCAGTCAAGTTTTCAGAGGTCCGCATGAAGATCTAAAGAAGTTATGGTCACTCAAGTAGAATCAGTTCTGATAGGTGTTTAGAGGTGACAGAGTGCCACAGATAGGTTCGGTGAGATCTAGAATTTCATTATCCCATTCTGCAGATTTGAGCAAGTGTTGAGGATGTTCCTGTGAAGTATCAACTAGATTGGTTCATGGGTTGAAGGTCCGGAAGAGCCTATTCATTTGTGACAGTGATGACAAACTGTGTTCTTGAAGCTCCGGATGAAGGAGAGAAGAATTCCAGAAGGATGATGAAGTACGGATGTTCTTGGTGATTCAGGGAAGGTTATGATGATCGTTGGATCATGTCCAGTTCATGTTGGTGGTCCGCATTGAAGTTAGAGTTTGCATTTGAAGAATAACCACAGATATTGGTGTTCTTCTTGAGACTGGCCGACCGGATGTATTACACGTCTTGCGGATGTTCTTGTAGGTGTTTGCTAACTTAGATGATTGTTCCTAAGTCGATGCCTTGTATAAATAAGGGATTGTGAAGTCATTTTGGAAGAAGTTTTGTGGAGATGCGAGTGTGGTAGCGAAGAAGAAAGTGAAAGGTAGAGCAAAAGTTTTTGGGCTTTAATGGAACTGATTCAAGCATGGTGAAGATTCTATTTTCCAGTTCATGTATGTGATACTTATTTCTTTGTAGATAGTGTGTCTCTTATAGGCAGTGAGCCTCTTGTGAGCAGTGAGCCCTAATTGGCATGTGCCATTTGTTCTTTCTATTCTTCTAACAGAGAATATATTCTTGGGTTAATCACCCGGTGGTTTTTCCCTTGACCAGGTTTTCCACGTCAAAATTTTGGTGTCTCATGTGTTGATGAGTTTCTGCTTTTGATTTGAATGCATTATGTTCATGAGTAATATTTAGCTAATCATTAAAGAAGATTCAAGTGTTTAAATTGAGTAAGTTTCACACAACTGATTCACCCCCCCTCTCAGTTGTGTGCCCTAAGTCTAACAGATATTAATGAGTTGAGACATGATAAATAGATCAAGAAGGGATAAGTATGGATTTGGTTTTGTACATGTGAGATGTAAAAGTAGATATTAGAGATGAGAGGCCATTTCTAATAGTTAAAAAAGAGAAAATATAACAATAATAATGGCGGCTAGGGTTTCTTAGTTTGATTTCTTTTGCCCTAATCATGGCGGCTAGGGTTTTAGTTCTGTTTCTTTTGCCCTAGCTAGGGTTTTTAAAAAATTAATAAAAATTTAACTATTTCACCCAACAGAATTTGAGCATTCAAGCATGATCCACAGTGCATCATACAAAAAACCTTATCAGTAACATGCAGAAACAAAGAACAAAAGCAAACAAACAACATAACAAAAACAAATCTTATCAAAATGATAAACTTGATGCAAAATAAAAGTAACAAGAATGGGTCCAATGAATTCTTACCCAGGTTGAATGAATTTGTAAGCTAGGTTGTTGGGTGAGCACTATCAAGATGCAAGAAATTCAGTTGAAAATGCAAAATACCGGCCCCCACTAATTTTTTTTGCTTTTATGTTAGATAGATTCAGCTGAAACAAACTCAGCTGATACCTGCTCGACTGAAATTTAGGGGCCACATAGGCACCACATTAGCACCAAAAAGGCACCACGTCAATTCAGCCGAATACTACTCGCCTGAAACAAACTCGCCCTAATTCCACTTGGCTGAAATTATTTGGTTAGCCCAAAGTGTGACACAAGTTTATACTTTTACCCACTTGTTATTTTTAAAATGGGTACCCATTTCAAAACGGGCACTTGTTTCTTATTTATCTATTATTTTTTTCATAAATTTGTAGTACGATAGATACTCTACAACATTCCTTTTTCCCAATACGGCCGACAGTGACGAATTCTGCGAATTTTTTATATACAAGGTGTCAATTCTAGCTCTCAATGGGAACATATTTTATGCAATTTTTACAAGGATTCAATCATAAGGAGCATTTTTAGATGGAATGAAGTAGAAAGTCTAATTTTTACAAGGATTCAATTTTTTAGAGAGATCAAACAAATATCATATTGAACAAAGGATCTACATCTGCTTGTATTTCATAAATTTGAAGAATTTGAAGAAGGGATCTATTTTATCAACACATTTTGGTAATCATGGGATCAAATAAATGTCAACAAAAAAGAAGAGGAAGGTTATAACACTTGAAGAAATTGAAGCACATCAAGAGAAAGAGGCAAAATGGCAAAGAGATAGGAGAGAGGACTAAAAAATGAAGAATGATGTAGCATCCAATTCGATGACTATTGAAGAGGAGAAGAGTGAAGAGACCAATATGGATGAAGTGAATGTAGAATATGCAAATGTGGAAGAGGTCAAGAATATGGAAAATGCAAATATAAGAACGAATTTGGGTATGTCTTCAAGTCCCTTGAATGATAATGAGATTAATGATTTAAAGTAAGTTGGATATAACATTGTTGAGATAAATTCTTCTACTACAAACAAGACAATAAAAAATGAAAATGAAAACCCTTGTATGCCTGAAAATGAAAATGTTTTTTTAACTAAAAGTAATGTTTTGAAGGATCTTCATGGTAAGATATCTTGGAGAAAAATTTAAACCCATGTAAATAGATTGTACAAACAAATTTTTTATAGAAAAACTCTTGGATTTCAAGGTGCACAATTATTGCTTGCACAGGCGATTCTAGCCCAGTTATGGGCTCATCTGGCTGCCCTTGCACCTACATGCATTTGCTAGACTCCCAAAATCCATTTATTGGCAGTCTCACAAGCTTGTTTGGCCCACATGACTAAACCTTTTTTTGGCATTTGTTTCGGTCTACACAGGATCGCGCTCAAAGACTTTGAGCTCCTACATTTCTGTTTGACCACACCGGCCTCAAATCAACCCACTTGACCACATTTTGGCCCTCCTTCTAGTGCATTTGGCCTAAGATCAATGTGTCCTATTCAAAAAATCTTGACCAGGACTCATTACACTAATCTATATGTTTGTAGCTTCGTTAGAATCTTCAAGTCACCTACCAAGTGTTCATCTATGCGTGGAAGGTGTGAGGACATTTTTTTTTTTTACTAAGTCACAGTTTCTTCTACATTATTTGAGGTCGCGCTCACCAATAGTCCTTTTTAGAATCTACATTCAACCTCAACACCAAAATCGGCCTTCTGCACACTTGGTCAAAGTTTACATTTGTTAGTGGTTCATGCAAACATTGGAGGTCACCATCAACCACACAACGTTCATAGTTTTCTCTCAAGGTTGCAGTTGAGTTTCATGGTTTCCAAAACAACATTTAATATCTAATGTTTCCTGTTTAGTTGATGAACTTCATGTATATTTTTTACTGTTGTATGTAACATTTTATTTCGGTGTTGCATTAAATAGTTATTGTAACTATATTTGTAACCACTACACCACATCTTTTTGTTAACCCAACATTTCAAGTTACAACACATGTAACCTTAACCAATGATTGTAACACCACCAACATTAAATGTAACCATGACAACATTGTAACCATACTAGTTAATGCAAACCACTAGCCATTCTAATAACCATCGAGAGTTGACAATTTATGCCAGGAGAGATCGATAGGTCTCTCAAAAGTGCCTAATATAGGCCTTTTTATTTTTGCGACAACTTTCACCCATGGAGGTGAATTTTCACAAAATTATAGTCAACAGAAAGGTGTTTCCATGTACTTCACTTCAGCGAAGTCAAACTACAAAAAATTTGCCTTTTTTGATGGATTTTTAATCCCTAAACCCCATTTTACTCGTACTTTTTGACAAGGCATAACTTTTTCCCACAATATCAAAAATTAGCATTTTTTTAAAATTGCTTGAAATTTTGCAAGGAATTCACTAGTGTAGGTAAATTTCAGTTTTAGATAGCCAATTTTAAAAAAATTATAAAAATCTATGTGTTATAAATGGATTATTTGGCTTCCAAACTTGCATAAATTGTAATTTTTCTCTTACATATCTTTTTGGGGGGGCTTCTAAACTAGTCATAATCCTTTTGGGGGGAAAGTTTCATTTCTACTTTGATAGTGCTTTAATTTGATCATGTATCTCACACACAATCCCTTCCATTTGAGTATTCTCAATAAACCACGTAACAAATGGAACATCAAATGTGGATATTGTGGGATTAAATGGCATACAATAGAATAATGTCATCATCACAAAATCGATGAACTACGACAACAAATTATTAATACATATCAACTTTCTATTGATCTTAATAAAACACTTGTAGAAAAATCTCATCTCACTAAGCCATCTCATGAGACACCATCAGTTGGGTCTATACATTGTAGTCAGATGATTTACATTGAGATCCCATCTACACCATCATCACCTGTTGCTACATTTGAATCCAAAGTTGATATCCCCATGTCTTCTAGCAATTTTATGCACCAAGATATGGTTATCATCTTTCCAGATCCACCACATTAGAATGCATATCTACCCAACATTTCATGTCTTTTCGTAGAGTTTCGCATTGCGGATTTGGGAGACACCATTGAGGACATTCGTCTTCTTTTCGATGTCAACTTTGATAAAGTTGGATCATCCTTGTCTTCTTCATATATGATTGTTCTTCCTTCACCTATATCATCTTCTATAGTGACAGATTCTACAGATATTTATGAGTCCACATATTTGACTCTATCATCATGTATTTTGACATCCTCTATAGTAGTATCAGATTCTTCTGGGTTTAGTTATCACCATACACTTATGGTCCCTACACCTGAATCTCAACATTTGTCCCAAGTCAAGATTAGCTTGGAGATCCTTGAACATTCTTCGAAGACATCATGGGCATCATCTGCGTCTTTGAATCATGTGCAGAATTCAAAGACCTTCATACTTCTTCATGTATGTTCCTATTTGGAATTGGAAGATCACTTGCACACTTCTGTGGTTAGATTTCTTCCTAAGGGAAGAAATGTTGTTCAGTGTTTGTGGATTGTCTTCAACATCCAATCTTGAGCATCTACCAACACTACAGGAGGTATTTTGAGGGGAGGTTGCATGGTTAGTCTTTTAATCTTAGTTTTGGGAGCATCCATCTCTTCTCATGGAGTTCATTATTTCACATTTTTTGGGGGGTCACATAGACCTTCTCATCTTTTCTCTCCTATGGGGAGAACATCATATTGTACATTCATGTTAGATTTAGTCCTTGGGGGTCATGTATAGTCCTCCTTTCTTCTTCACTTGTACAATGGATTCATGCATCATTTCTCTTTTAGAGAAATGTTTTTTCCCACAGGTTTTTCTTTTCTTCTCCCCTTTATGAGAAATTTATTTTTACATGGGTACCTAACATGGCCTAGTAGTTGGGACCCATCTTTGTTTGACTACTCCCTAAGTTGCACTTAAGAGGGGGTGTTAGTGTAAATAGTGTCATTATCTAACTAGTTTAGATATCACCTCTTTGAAGGTTGGACCTATTCACACATAGGCTTAAGTTTACTTAGTCTTTTAGGAGTTTGTCTGATTTCAACATGTGTACTCATAGATAAGAGACGCCTCTTTCATTTTGGCTTGCCACTTTCCCTCACACATGTCATGTGAGTTATACAAGTGGTGCATGCTTGTAGGGGTAGTCAGTATTTCAGTCCTACCTTCCTACCTCCTTTTCCTTACCTATTTATGCAAGGCTTCTCATTGTATTTTACACACTCTCATTATATATGATAGATATGCTCGTGTGCTCCATTTTTCACTTGTGGAAGGTTTCATTCTTTGTGCTTGTTGATCTTGGCTGCTCCAACAATTTCATGTATGTATTTCATTGATTGACCCTTATGCAATGTATACAAGTGGGAGAATGTTAGGAAAAGGTGTGTTGTACACCTTGGATAATATTGATATATTTTATTTATGTAAAATAAATATTTATTTGTGGTGCATCTTAATTGATGTGTTCAACCACATTAAATATTTATTTGGGGCCACTTGTAAAATTTGTATGTAACATTGGTCAAATATTTTATGTGTGGGAGACATAAGGCAAATATTTAATATTTGTAGCAATTTGTTGATAACTAGAAAACTTAGTATCATAAAGTGAAAACTTAGTTGCAAATATTAAATGAGGGGTTATAGTTTTGTGAACTCATGGTTTTGAGTCACATGGTTTTACCTAATACCACAAGTTGTATTTGTGTGAGCTTAAGTCTATCAAAGCAAGCACATAGTAAGTGGTTTGGGTTGGATGGTTAAGTAGGTTGTCATTGTATTGGGTTTCTCTTCTGAGTGCATATGTGAAGCATCACATTGGATGTGTGTTACGTACTTGGACACATGGAGGATGCATTGAAGGAGCTTGATGTTTCAAGAGTGTCCATGATACTTTGTAAGTTTATTGTAATGTTTCATTGTTGAATAATACATTAAATGTGGATGCTTTTGGAGGTTGGGTTTTTCCCTCTTAAGGGTTTTCCTAGGATGTATCTTGTGTTATCTTGTGTCTTGTCTATTTGATCTTTGCATTATGGAATTGTTGAAAGATTGTATGCATCATATTCTCTCATAGGGTTATGTAGGAATTGGTTTGACCAACCTAGTAAATTTCTAACACCATGGTAGTTGCAACTACAACATATGAAAAAATTCTCATATCCTTTATGCTTTGATAGATGTCCATAAGACTCCCCTTGCTCTATACCTACCTTTTCAAATTCACCTTCTTCTGGATGATCCTTGAAATGTCTATTCTTGCTATCAAGGTATGGATCATGCTCTCTATGCTATCAATCTTTCCTTCCATAACATATATTTTGGCCACATCTTCAAACATTTAGAATATATCTTCTCCATTATATTCTCTCACAATTTTCATTGTCCTTACCCACTTCCTTGATTCAATTTTGGGTTTAAAATGTGCTAGCTTCCTTTCCCACTCAATCTAGTAGATAACATAAACTTGTAACCCTTGCAACAAATAAATATCCAAATGATACAATTATTTTGATACCACTCAATCCATAAACTAGGTGATTAAATCTCACTTTGATATTAGCAAACATATGCTTTATTCAAAAAGCTCCAATAAACCCTTAAAGTGCACTATTAACCACTTAAGAGTGGATCTCATATAGGCCCATAGACATAAAGACATGCAAATCAAATAAATATAAAGATCTTCACACGCACACATGTAGAAATAATAATGGAAACATACAACAATCTAATCACATATAATTTTCCTCGGATAAAAGAAAATTTAGAGTGAAAAATCCATATCTAGAGAGAAAATACCCTTTATCCCACTATGAACAAGTTGCTTACAATTGTTTAGTCAAAAATGAATGGGACACTTGGGGTATGAAATGAGACCTCCCCTAGCATTCACCCACCCTAACATGTTGGCATAGTCAGTTCGACCCCGCAAGGTGGAGAATGAAAATATGGCTCCTGGCAAGGTTATGTTGAATGCCACTGATGCATTTTGCAATAATACATTTAATGTTGGTGTGACCAAATAGTTCAAAGTTGACAAAAAATGAGAGAGGTATTGTGAATAGACTCCACATGTAGATGTAGGTCCAAATAGAACATTCTCAAGTGCCATGGATTTCAAGAACTTCTCCATCAAATATTGACAGTTTTTTACTCTCAGGTATCTTAATAGACTTTCCTAGAAGCTTACAGTTTGGAATGAATGGGACACTTGAGGTATTAAACAAGACCACCCATATAATTCACCTTCCCACCTTGACATGTTGGCGTAGTCGATTCAGCTCCACGAGGTGGAGAACAAAAAATTATGGCTCCTGGCAAGGTTATGTTGAATGCCACTAATGCATTTTGCAAGAATACATTTAAAGTTAGAGTGATCAAACGATTTGTAGTTGAAAATTTTATAGAGATCATTGTGGATGGACCCACATGTAGTTATAGGTCCAAATAGAACATTCACAGGTGTGATGCATTCCAAGAACTCCTCTGTCAAAGATTGGCAGTTTTTGGCTCTCAGGTCTCTTAAAGGACTTTATCGAAAGCTTGTAGTCTGGAATGAATGGGAAACTTGGGGTACAAAATGAGACCACCCCTAAAATTCAAGAAGCCACCCTAACATGTTAGCATAGTTAGTTTGGCCACACAAGTTGGAGAATAAAAATATGGCTCCTAGCAAGGTTGTGTTGAATGCCACTAATGCATTTTGCAAGAATGCATTTAATGTTGGTGCAATCAAACGGTTTAGAGTTGACAAAAATTGAGAAATCTTATTGTGGATGGACCCCACATATAATTGTAGGTCTAAATGGATAATTCTTAGGTGCAATGGATTTTGAACTGCTTCATCAAAGATTGGCATTTATTTTCTCTTAGGGATCTTAAGAAACTTTTGTCAGAAGCTTGTAGTTCGAAACAATTGGGACACTTGGGGTATGAAACAAGGTCACCCCTAGAATTCACCCACCCACCCTGATGCATTGGCACAATCATTTTAGTCCCAAGAGGTTATTGTGGATGGACCCCATGTGTAGTTGTAGGTCCAAACAGAACATTCCTAGGTGCCAAAAATTATAAGAACTACTCAATCAAAGATTGACAATTTTTGGCTCTCAGGTCTCTTAAGAGACTTTGCTGGAAGCATGTAGTCCAGAATGACTGAGACACTTGGGGTATGAAACATGACCTCCCTAAGCATTCAACCACCCACCTTGATGTGTTTGAGTAGTCAATTCAACCCCATGAGGTAGAGATCAAAAAATATGGCTCCTGGCAAGGTTATGTTGAATTCCATTTATGCATTTTGCAAGAATGCATTTAATGTTGGCATAATCAAATGGTTTGTAGTTAAAAAATTGATAGATGTCATTGTGTATGGACCCCACATGTAGCTATAAGTCCAAACAGAACATTCACAAGTGCCATAGATTTCAAGAACTACTCTGTCAAAGATTGGCAGTTTTTGGCTCTCAGGTCTCTTAAGAGACTTTATCAAAAGCCTATATTCTGGAATGAATGGGAAACTTGGGCTAAAAAATAAGGCCACCCCTAGAATTCAACCACCTACCCCAACTTGTTGGCATAGTTAGTTTGGTCCCACAATTTGGAGAATGAAACATATGTCTCCTAGCAAGGTTATGTTGAATGCCACTGATCCATTTTGCAAGAACGCATTTAATGTTGGCATGATCAAATGTTTTGGAGTTGATAAAAATTGATATATATTATTTTGGATGGACCCCACATATAGTTGTGTGTCCAAACAAAACATGCCTAGGTGCCATGGATTCTGAGAACTACTTCGTCAAATATTGGTATTTGTTTGCTCTTAGGGCTCTTAAGAGACGTTGCCAGAAGCTTGTAGTTTAGGACAATTGGGACACTTGGGGTATAAAACAAGACCACACCTAGCATTAACCCACCCACCCTAATGTGTTGGCACAATCATTTCAATCCCAAGAGGTGCGGAATGCAAAATTTCACTCCTAGCACCTTTTCCACTAGATGAAACTGAAGCATTTTAGAACATTGTGTTCCTTTCCACTATAAGAAAACATAATTAATTTACAAAAATTGAGATAGTTATTTGTAGGTGGACCTAACATCCACCTATATATACAAACAAGACATTCCTAGGTGCCATGGTTTGAGAGAACAATCAATCCAAAGTTTGGCATCTTTTTTGTCTTAGGGCTCTTAAGAGTCTGTCTCTATTTGATGTAGCCCAGAATGAGCAAGAGGCTTGGACACCAAAAATACACCTTCCCTAACATTCACCCTCCTACCCCCAACATGTTGATGTAGTAGGTTCAGTCCCAGAAGGTGCAAAATGATAAATTTTATTCCTAACACCTTTCCACTAGATGAAACTAAAGCTTTTTAGAAAATTGTGTTTCTTGCCACCAAAGGCAAATGAAATTGATTTTAAAAAATGAGATAGGTATTTTTAGGTGGACCTGAAATCCACCTATACATGCAAACAAGACATTCCTAGGTGCCACAATTGGAGAGAATAACCAGTCCAAAGTTAGGCACATTTTTTAGGTCCATTGAAATACACAATGTGTATTAGCATTTCTAGGGTCTATGAAAGGAAGCAAGGTACACGAAAGACACTTCCTACACCAATCTAATGAGGAGAATAGTATGCAAATTCTTTTTAATCCTTACAATTGCAGCAATGTTAAACACATAACATAAAGATTACAGAAATAACACAACACATAAAGAGAGTGACACAAGATATATCGTGGGGAAAACCTTTTCAGGTAAAAAACCCCACACTCTAAAACCTGAACAATGTATTATCGAAACAATAACAGTTTACAATACACTTGCAATGCAAGTTCTTCCAAGAGTCTTCAAATGTCATTTCTAGAGTAATTTCAGAAGCATAATAGTACCTGTACAAACACTATGCAACTACTACTCCAAAACAATGGATTATATAGAGTTACAAGGCATAAACATGAAGCTTCTAGAGATGGGCATCCATCTTAGCAACACATCCATTTTCCCGCATCAAAGGACACTTGTCTAAGCTACAAATACCTCTCTTACATCTATCATACATGGCAGATTTGACTTCCCAAGGATGGAGTGCTCCAGGATAAAAATAGCTATGACAGACGCTCTTACACATCTTACAGCTGTCATAAAATCTACCCAACATAACAACCTTAAATGTTGTAAGAGAATCCATCATAAATGACTAAAAATAACATATTCCTCTTACAACATGTCATAGCCCAACTTGGGTGCCCAAAGATGCCTTTCTCTCATGCAAAGATACTCTCCGACACTTATCCCCACTTGTCATAGTAATCTCTATACTTGGCTCTTACACGTCATAGATTATGTCATACAAAATTACTCCTTCATCATATTCCAAGAAGCCAACACATGGAATATTATTGCCACCTCAAATGGGATGCCCAAATCCACATGTGTTTGACTTGACCATTCAAAGCATATTCCTAGTAGGATGACATGTCACAATGCCACCTCAAACTAAATGTGCAAGTAAATACAAAATTGAGCAAATAAATAAATAAATAATCAAATAAGCAATGCTAGGAATTGCAAGGTTGAGACACCTTTATTCCCAACATTCTCCCACTTGTTGAACACCTTGCAAGAGCCAATAGAATGACAAGGTTTAACTGCTAGGGGCCAAGAGGCCCATAGACTCCAAATACCATCTGAACTTATTTGTGCCCATAGGTTTAGTCAATGCATCTGCAACATTCTTCAAAGTGTCTACTTTCTCCAATATCACCTTCCCATCTTCTACCATATCATGAACAAAATGATACTGAACATTAATGTGCTTTGTTCTAGCATGGAAAGTAGGATTCTTTGCTAAGAAAATCACACTCTGACTATCACAACAGATAGTAATATGTCCTGCATCAAAACCAATATCTAAACACAACCTCTTAAGCCAAATGGCTTCCTTACAAGCATGAGTTGCTACCATGTACTCTACTTATGTCATGGACAAAGAAATCATAGGTTGTCACTTACTCATCCAACTAATAGCACCACCAAACATGGTAAACACATAAGCAATGGTGGATCTCCTATTGTCAATGTCACCTGCCCAATTAGAATCCACAAATCCACAAATACTCATAGAATGTTGAGGTCATGTAGGATAACCATGATAGCATAAGGAATACTTAGAAGTACCCCTCAAATATCTAAACACTCTCTTCACTATATCCCAATGTACCCATCTAAGATTAGCCATAAACTGACTAAGGACTCCCACTGCTTGGGCAATGTTTGGTCTTGTACAGACCATAACATATATCAAGTTGTCAAATGCACTAGGATAAGGTACTCTTCTCATATCCTCCATCTTAGAAGGAGACTTTGGACAATCATTAATAGATAACTTTGTCCCCAGTGAAATAGGAACACACAATGGTCTACAATCTACCATGCTGAATCTTTCCAACAAGGTCTTCACATACTTACTCTGGATGCTGAATCTTTCCAACATGGTCTTCACATACTCTAGGTTAAACAAAGTTTTCTATTTGCTCTATCTCTTCTGATCTCCATCCCAAGAATGTACATGGCTGCCCCTAAGTTTTCCATTTCAAACTATGCTAACAACTAGGACTTCAAATTAGAAATCATATTCTTACCATTCCCAATCATCAACATACAGTGCAGTAATGAGAATACGATCATTATCAAACTTGTAATACACACAATTATCTAATTTTGATCTCAGAAATCTAATGGACAACACAAAGGCATCAAACTTCAAGTACCACATCCTACGGGATTGCTTCAAACCATACAAAGACTTCTTTAACTTACAAACCAAATTTTCTTTACCTTTCACCACATAGTGCTCAAGTTGTGACATATAGATTTCTTCCTCCAAGTCACCATGAAGGAAAGTCATCTTCACATCCATTTGTTCCACTTCTAAGTCATAAGCTACTGCAAGAGATAACAGGAACCGAACAGATGTCAGCTTTACAACGGGAGGGAAAATTTCACCATAATCAATTCCCTCCACTTGTGAATACCCCTTCGCAACCAATTTGGCCTTGTACTTCTCAACACTGCCATCTGCTCCAAATTTCTTCAGATAACAGTGAAGACACCGCTTCATCCATCTTGAAGGTGGTTGTAGTGCTCCCAATGGCCATGACAAGGTGGTCCCACAAGTCTAGCAAAGAACAAAGCAAGGTCATGAAACGATCCTCCTCCTCCATCTTCACACCAACGGAATTCAATTGTGCAACTAACATGTTGAAGGCATTCAGGTGATATGCAATCGATCCTCCATCTTCCATCCTCAGATAATACAGCTTCTTTCCTAGGAATAACTTGTTTACCAGGGATTTGGCCTGATAAACATCACCAAGTTTCTTCCATAGTTCTTTTGCGGTCTTCTCTTCATGTACATTCAATAGGAAAGAATCAGCTAAATAGATTCTCACAAGACCCTTAGCTTTACAATCTTTGAGATACCAATCTGCCTATGCCATTGTCATTGGTTTTGTTCTGAAAATTGTTTTCCATAGATCTCTGTCAACAAGCATGTCTTCCATTTTATGTTTCCACAACTCAAAATTGTTGCCATTAAACTTTTCCAAATTTATTCTTCCAGATGTGCCTACCATCTTCTTCCTGCAACAAGATTATATAATACTCTACACAAACTCCCACTTAATCAAAGATTAGCTCAAAAAGCCCCTACCCAACAACTAGGATCAAAGGTGATCAAGCTTTGATGCCAACTGAAAAAGAAGCAAGGTACATAGAACACACTTCCTACACCAATCCAATGAGGGGAATAGTATGCAAATTCTTTTTAATCCTTACAATTGCAACAATGTTAAATACATAACATAAAGATTAAAGCAACAACACAAGACATAAAGAGAGTGACACGAGATATATCATGGGGAAAACCTTTTCAGGTAAAAAACCCACACTCTAAAACTTGCACAATGTATTATTGAAACAATAACAGTTTATAATACACTTGCAATGCAAGTTCTTCCAAGATTCTTCAAATGTTGTTTCTAGAGTAATTCTGGTAGCATAACAGTACTTGTACAAACGTATGCAACTACTACTCCAAAACAATGCATTATATAGGGTTACAAGGCATAAATAGGAAGCTTCTAGAGATGGGCATCCATCTTGGCCACATAGCCTTTTCCCACATCAAAGGACACTTGTTCAAGCTGCAAATACCTCTCTTACATCTATCATACATGGCAGATTTGACTTCCCAAGGATGGAGCGCTCCAGACTAAAAATAGCTATGACAGATGCTCTTACGCATCTTACATCTATCATAAATGACTAAAAATAGCATATTCCTCTTACAACATGTCATAGCCCAACTTGGGCACCCAAAGATGCCTTTCTCTCATGAAAATATACTCTCTAACACTTGTCCCCACTTGTCATAGGAATCTTTATACTTGGCTCTTACGCGTCATAGATTCTATCATACAAAATAACTCCTCCATCATATTCCAAGATGCCGACACATGTCATATTATTGCCACCTCAAATGGGATGCCCAAATCCACATGTGATTGACTTGACCATTCAAAGCATATTCCAAGTAGGATGACATGTCACAACACCACCTCAAACTAAATGCCAAAAATGAATGTGCAAGTAAATACAAAATTGAGAAAATAAATAAATAAATAATCAAATAAGCAATGCTAGGAATTGCAAGGTTGAGACACCTTAATTCCCAACAGTCTATGAGAGATCATCTTCAACGTTGGGTAAAGCATCTTCATAGTCTATGAAAGACCATTTTCATAGTTTGTATTAACATGTTTAAGGTCTATATAGGACCATTTCAAAAGTTGTGTATAAAGTATCTTCATGTTCTATGGAAGACCATCTTCATAGTATACTTAAGCATTTCTAGGGTTTTGTAGATAAGTGTTTGTCTACAAAGAAGAAGGCACCAAATGATAGTCACACTTTTCCTAATAATATTAAGTATATGAGCTTATATTATTGTCATGCTCAAGCTTCTTATAGAGGAGAAACAAGAATGATTCCTAAGGAAAAGGAAGGTAATATCGATTCAAATGGAAGCCCTATGGAAGAAGACACTGAGGAATGGAGTTCAAAAAGAAATTATTCCTGCAACTATAAGTCTTATCTATAGTTTACCTTTTTATGTTCTAGTGTCACATTGTTATTGTGAAGGAGAGGGTTTCTTTGATGATGAAGTGAAGGTGCCTTTGTTGAAAGGATATCTACATATTGATTCAACTTCTACTCTGACCAAGAATCAATGTGAATGTGATAGAAATTGGTTGAATTTTTATGATTTTTATACAATGATTTTGCAAATAGAAGATTATTTTGTTTCTATTGCCACTGTGAGGATATATAGATAAAGAGTTGCAAATATGCCACTTATTAATACTCGTATCAAATATTGGTATCAAGGAATGTGTCATCTTCTTGTTAAAGAACTTGAGAAACTGCTAGAATCTAAAAACTAAAAACACTGAGAACAAAACTAAAAAAAATCTAAATCTAAATAGAAACCCTAGAATATATAAACCCTAAGAGGCTTGTGAAACCCTAAAATATCTATATAAGCCATGAAAAGGTTTATGAAACTATTGATAGGTTTATTTAACCAATTAAAGGTTTGTTGGACCATTAGGAACTTTATGAAGGTTATTGTAAGTCTATCAAACGATAGAAAGGTTTATAAACCCTATAAACTATATTTGATCTTGTTACCTCTTCTTTGATCTTGTATTTTTCCATCATTTCTCACCTTTTTCATGATGAGAACCTAGTTAGATTGCTGAGAAGTGTTGTTTTAATAGTGTTTTAGGCGTACAACTAATAATACATTAGGGATGTATGTCAACATAATATATAGGGATGTGAAGAATTTAACATGTAATTATGCTAGGGCTAAAATGTATCATAAACCCTATATGTATCAACAAAGTTAGGACTAAGATAAATACTAGATATATATGTGGTATTGGCTCACAAATAACATATATATGGATTAGAAACATACCTTAAGAAGTGTACAATTATTATACATAACTAAAGGAAAGTAAAATTTATTGTACATAATATATCTTAAGAAGTGTACATAACAAAACTTTGTGTTATTCCACTACAAATGGACTCATGAAGTGTGAAGTACATAGTAAGAGAATATGTATGAAATTTGGTAAGACTGAGTTAGGAAATTGTAATGGGTGGTTAAGCACCATGATTTTGAAACCTATCAAGATTATAATTAGTTCATCTCCAAACTCCTAGTGGAACAACACCTTTTCATCAAAATGTTCCTCCACCCTCATGAGGTTTCAAATAATGGTAATCATCATGGGCCCACTACCCATCAAAATTCAAAATTTATGGATCTATCAAAATCCATTCCCTCCACACCAACATTCTAATGATCCATTTTTTCTAGATCGAAAAACCTACAAGTGTCTCAAACCTACAAGGGCTAATTTTTTCCATCCAATTGGGTATAAAGGGGCATACTAAAATTTTATGGTTAGTTGAGATAGTCTATAATGATGAAGTCTAAGAGACCCATACAACTCAATCAATCAAACACATGAACACACTATTTCTGGAATTCATATATCTAGAACATATTGGCTCCATGATCTCATAGGTGATCTCAAGAGCACATTCATTAACATTTCATTCATATAACTCTTAAAAAATATCTAGCTTATCAAGCATCCCTTTTGGATGTCATTTACTATTAACCCTCAAAAAGCTAAATTAAAAGATTTGAGATTCTTCAATCTCAAGAACATGCTTGCAAACAAAGAGTTAACTAGAAGTGGATCCTACCCTATACCTACAAGTTTGGATTTATAAATGTACCAAGTTAGGCCCAAAACATGACATGGATGATGCTCTTATCTATCCAGTGTAATAGGTTGGTGCCCCCATAAATGGGAAAAGTAGTGCTCAAGATAGTAACATGCTAGGATAAATGTGTATGATCATTGGAAAAGGAGCCATCTGAGGTAATGCTTCTCATAACATAATCAGAGTTTCCCCCATGAAAAAGTCGAAGGTAATGAACATGTGATAGAGCTAGCTAGTTTCTAAATAATAAGTACATAGTAGGAGATTACGTATGAAGTGTGATAAGAGTGAATAGAATAGATGAAGATAAAAAGGGACAAGCACAACACTCAGGGATCTATGCACAATGAGTTAAAAAAATGTAATGGGTGGTTAGGCACCATTATTATGAATAATATGTCATAATCTCTAGTAGTAATATATCAACAACAAAAGGAATAATGTAGGCAACATGATTATGAATAATATGTCATAATCTTGTGGAGGAGGATGTATAGAAGGGGAATTTGGTAAAGGTGGCTTGGAAAAGAGATCATGCATATATGAGGGGAAGGGTTAATATAGGAGTACAAAAAGAAGAATAAGGAGAAACTTCAACATCAATATCATAATGTAACTCATCTAATATAACATCTAGAAAGCATGCAACCTAATCATCATGTGTAATACATATTCCTAAAGACTAATTATGTCATCCTTATAATGAAGAGAGGTCTTATAAACAAAAACAAGAGGTACAACATGGTAGGAAGTAGGAGAGATGAGGCTTAAAGGGAGAGTAAATATTGTAAGGAACATGGAATGATCATGCTATCATGGCCTATAGGTGTAGGAATGCTCATAGAAGGAGGAGGAGAGGGTGGGGAAGGAATAGTGAGACAAATGTCATCATTTAAAGCAAGGAGTATAATAAGTGTAATAGAGGGAGGAGAAGGTAGAGGGGAGATAGTGGTAGAGAAAGTGGCATAAAAGAGCACGAGAGTCTCCAAATCATAGGGATATAAATGCCAAGGAAACAAATGAAAGTGGGATATAAGAAAAAATCTAGACAAGATATGATCAACTTAAAGCCAAGAAGAGTCTAAGTTTAAGAGGACTAAATTTTTATCAAGGACAAGGGGATGGGTAGAAAACTACTAATAGAAAAATTAAGAATCAAGAAAGGATGCAAGAAGAGAGGCAAGGGAAATAGAAGGAAAGGTGAAGGCAAAGAAAAATAACAATTAACTTAGAGTAGGTGTTGCGAAAGTTAGGGTAAGTGTTAGGAATTCTAAGGTATGTGTTGTGAAAATAAGAAAGAGAAGGAGTTGTGTAGGAAAGGTGGAAATAGGTTTTGGTTCTAGGAAAGCCAACATAATTCTCTCTCATCCTCTCTTCCTCACTCCCACTCTTTCCCTAACTAACACACACACACTCTCTCTCTCATGTCTAATCTCACTAAGTCTCTCTCTCCCTAAGTCTCTCTCTTATCCTCTCTTCCTCACTTCTACTCTTTCCCAAACACTCTCTCTCCCCCCAACTAAAAATATAATTTCAAACATATAGAAGGTGAAACTAAGGTAAGGAAGAATTTCAAACATATAGAATGTGAAATGTAAATCTCTCTCTCTCTCTCTCTCTCTCTCTCTCTCTCTCTATATATATATATATATATATATATATATATATATATATATATATATATATATATATATATATATATATATATATATATATATATATATATATATATATATATATATATATATATATATATATATATATATATATATATATATATATATATATATATATATATATATATAAGGTGAATTGAGGATATACTGGTTTTTTGTTCATTTTTAAAGCTTATCTTTGCCTCAAGAATATAAAATTATTTACTAATAGTACCAACCATGGAAGGTGGAATCTTGTTTGGCACTACTAATCTACATGACTAACACTACTAGAAATAAATAAATAAATAAAAGAAAAGGAAAATCTTATCTAATCATAAAACTTAAGAAGTGTACATATAACATATCTTTGTGTCATTCCACTAATTCAATCCAATGAATCATGTGGATCTGTAGACTCTACTCTTTATGGTTTCAAGTATTGCTTCATGGTCAGAGTCATGAATATTCCACAAGTTTTTTTTCAATAGTCTACCCCAATAGTTTATCAATTAAACATTTGATGCCACAACAAGGTTAGAATAATGAAAAAATTTCATGTGTCAAAGTCCTCGAACAACCACACATCTGAATTCTTCTTTGGATACCTTCTAAGCCTTGTTCTAGTAACAACCACCAATATTGTAGGATACTCAATGTTTGCTCCATCTATGACAAGGGTTTTCAATTTGTTTTTTGCCTCAACACAATTACATAAATAATAATTTGTTCTTCATCTGCAATAACTGGATAAACATGCCCTACATTAAATTGCACAAAAAAGATTAATTCAATAAATGATACAAAAATACTACATCATAATCTAAAGTATATTAATTTTCATTAATTAATGCATCTATAATACCTGGTTCAACTAGATCTAAAATCTGGTCAAAGTCAATTGATGATTCCATTTGTATGAGTTGTAGTGCTCCTGGAAGTTGATATATTTCAAGTGAGCTTAAAGTTCTAGCATGTCATTCATCAACCCGTTATTTTGACTTGCACTAATACCAAGAAAAATATGTACATGATGAACAAAAGCACACCATTTGCCTCAAATGAATAGTCCATGAAGCTGCATTTGAGCTTTTAAAAGAGTGGAACATACTCGATCTTGTCACTGTATAACAATCTTTATATTTGCAATGTTAGCTTCTTCTATCAACCAAAAAAATCTCCAAAGTGTGGAATTGCCTTCATTACCTGGACCTATTGTAGAGTTACACCATTGGATGATGAATGTTGCATCAGTGAACTTTGCACTATCTTTGTACTTCAACTCTTCTCATGCTAAGGTGAGATTTTAATACATGTTCTAGAACCATCATGTTCCCCTTTTCCATGCCCAACCTCAAAGAAATTCCATAAATGTTGAACACCACTTATTATATGCATCCTACTCAACCAATAGAACATCCATGAATTATTAAATTATGATGCACAATTATCTGACCATATGATATGCTAACCAAACATGATGTTCTAGCTACTCAAATTACCTTAGAACATCTAAAATCAACCTTGCAAAAACTCTATAGAATTTGTGCGATCATCACTAGTATAAAATCATACTCCCTCAAGATATTTCTATCTTCCTCTCTACTGTTGGATGCATGAATAAATGTCATATCCATAAATATAGCAACCTGAGTGGAGTTGTAGTATTGTGATTGAACCTCATTCTATGGATGTAGTGTATAATTCTCTACAAATTCTATAATTGACATGATCATATGAAGATGAAATGTGTCCTTGCATAACTTGTATTGCAAGTCCAACAATCAATCTCTATGTGTATGCCTTAAATACTCATAAACTATATTTTCTTGAAAAATGGACATAAACATAGATACTAGTATTTCTTCACTCACCAATTCACACCTTTTTTCCTCTTTACTATCTTTTAAAGTGTATGCCACTGACTTATATTTCCCAAAAGATACTAGTTCATTTCCAATTTTATGTGTACACAAGTTCTCAAACGTTGCAAACCACCACATCTATCACAGTTCCATCTAAACATGATTTCTTATAAAACAACTGTCCATCTACTCTTTCACAAAAAATGTGTGTTGGTTATTTTCCTAGACTGGATTCTTTTTCCCAGTAATCCCTACAAAATAGCCACTAGTGATCAACAAGATTCCTGGCCAGGGGCCAATAGTATAGGAGATAGACTCTATAAATATCTCCTCTTCTTCTTTAGGCTCTGCAGAACCAAGGGGGGTATTCCCTACTCAACATCTATAAAATGCATCCATGGATTAGCTAGGATGTTGATACAAAGTAGATAGATCCTCTCTTATGCAAACCAAAATTGTGGAATAAGTTCAAAGGGGCTAGCTTTGGGCCTATTCTCAGTTGTAGATAGAGGATTTCAGATCCTAAAACTACTTCTAAAGTCTTAAAGGTTTATATATGAAGTTTGAGTTTGTTTTTGTATTTGGATGCAAAACTAGGACTCTAGGTTGTGACCTCAATACAAGACTGGATCGGTGCCTATCCAGGGCTCGGAGTCAATAGACATACACATATGAATGTACACATAAACCCATATTAATGACTGAGTTTCAAGGGGATTGTTTAATATCTGCCTTACAGATATTTCCCAGATTTGGGTATTCAGTTACCTCTGCTTAGATGATCCTCACTGCAATATATTCTTCTTAACACTTTAACCAAAAACATTTAATCTACTCCTTAAGTAGAAGTAAAAGATCAAGCATTCAACATAGCAAATCTATATTCAAGAATCCTAGACACCCCTTAGCTGTTTAGATTCAAAAGAAGAATACATTCAATTTGGAGACAAGTAACAGAACACATGCAATGAAGCATTACTCATTTAAATCAACATGAAACCAATAAGTTTATGCATTAAACAGACAACATGAGATTCATAAACTCACAAAAACATCCAAAACAAGGCCACCAATGAAGTTGTATCTTATCACAGCACCAAAAATTTGTCTAGTTTTCAACAACCACAAATGAGTAACAAAGCATGGCTTTGTTACCATGATTGTGTACACAATGAAATTAATTACAAGGCAAAGTCAAAATTTTGCCAGATTCAACGCATGAGAAAATGGCGCTCAAAATAATAAATGCACCAACAGAGTACACAACAGGGAGAAGCAAAAGAAGGGCCAGGAGTAGTTGAGCTCGAGCCCTGTGCCGCCGCTGGAAGACTTTCCATCATGAACCTGGTACTTGGCTGTTCAACCATCAGCCCATGCCTGTTTGCAATCCTATCATAAATGGCTCAACCACCCTCAGCCACCTTTGAAATCTACAGCAGCACGTCACTAAAGTTTTCCCGCTCGAAACATGACTACAGACACAAGGAAAAACCCATCGTTGAAGGTTTAAAACCTGACCGTTGATCAAAAACCCATCGCCGAGATCAATGGTCCCAAAACATGCATGAAGAGCTACCAGCCAATGATATCGTGCCACATAGGCACCTCAATCTTCTATCGCTGGCATTTCGCTCTCTCCACTTTGCCTTTTCGCCCTTGTATATGCAAAAATGAATGCATATACAAACACTCCTTTTAAATCTTTGTATATGAGGGATGCATATACATGCAAAAGTTCCCAGGCACGTGGCATCTTGTGACTCGTTCTCTGTCACTGTGCATTTGATCTCCATCGACCATCAGAATAACCCAAGAAAGGCTGGCCGACACATATGGTCTTGGTGATAATCTCTTTACATATCAGCTATTGCACAAGCATACAATTGCTTTATACAACCCCCGGACCTCAAATTACTGTTCATTGTATTTGACTCTTCCTTCACATCCGGGTTGTATATCTTTGTTTTGTATATCGGGTTGCATGGTGCATATACAAACCCAATATTCATGCTGCGGACCCCAAACTTGTATGAAGCATCTTGGAGTTCTACTCAGGTCCGGAATGCATCTTTTCACTTGTATGTTTTGCATGTATGTCGGCATACATACAATTACCATTGTATATAATTGGTGGGCCCGACCTATTTTCTCTTTGTTGCATGTATCTTTGAGTATCCATGGCACTGTTCACTTTGCATGTCGCGGGCCCCTTTGTATATTTTTGAATGTACATTCTGCCTTGTATATCCACGGGCCCACCACATGCATCTCTGCCTCTGCACTGTAGCAAATGTATATTTGCGCCCTTGTATGTCAAATATGCAAACACAAATATACAAACCCCTAATATACAACTGCGGAATCTTCTACAAAATATTCTAGGAAGGTATCTTCCACTCGCCACTGTGGCAATTGCATACTAGCACCTCCTTGTATACTTTGCTTTGTATATAGCCCGATATACAAAGTGGGAATATTCCCAGGAATCTATGAAAGATTCCCCCTTTATACATGCATCTTTTAGAGCCCGATATACATATAAAATGCATATAATTCAGTTTTTATCAATTTTTTGGAGGCTGATGGTGTACATTTGCAATGGCACATACAAAACTTAACATTTCTCATGAGTGTGACAGGAAAAGGTGGTAAATCATTACATGGGGGCCGGTCAACCAACGAAAACTAAATCATGAGGATGAGATTTAATAACCAAGAACCCATCACAGAAGGCCACTAACAAAATAGACAGAACAATGCAAGACCCCATGACTCAGAAATTTTAGGGTTTGCAAAAGAAAACCTACAAACATTCAAGCTCAAAACCCTAAACATAAATGATTACCAACACAGGCTCCGATTGGGGATGTCCAGGTGCAAGACTGCAGCGAGGACCAGACTACTCTGGGGCAGACCAAACAAAACTCAAAACTCAAAACATGACTAACTCTACAAGGCATCTATAGAATATTTACATCTAATTTACAGTGTGCACAGAAGGTATTCATTTATGTGAAAAAGGCTTTAAGGAATTTACCGTGCACTGGCAATTCCATTAGTTCACCATTTAGGGCTTGGAGAAAGTAAGAATCATCTTCATAGAGATTGCTAATTTGATATGGGCCGGTCCATAGGGGTTCAAATTTACCATGCTTTCCCTTATCTTGGCCCCTTGCATTCCACATAAGCACTAAGTCACCTATCTGAAACCTTCTTGCTGTAGTCCTTTTATCAAACAGATATTTCACTTTTTGTTATTTCTTGATGTTTGTTCTCTGTGCTTCTCTTCTGATTTCATCAAGTGCGACCAGCTGATTTATTCTTTCAGTCATTGGGTCTCCAATCTCCTCATCGTTCCCTTGGATGAATTTATAAACTGGTAGGAGGTTATTCATAGGCAACCTAGCTATTGCACCATATACCAATTCAAAAGGAGATCTTCCAGTTGCTCTTTTCACTGTCACCCTGTCAACCCATAGGCTAACTTCAACTTTGAGTCCCAAGACTTCTTATTTCTATCCACCATCCTTTTGATGATTTTCATGAGACTCCTATTGCTTGACTCTGCTTGACCATTTCCTTGCGGATGGTATGGTGATGTATGAGATAAATCCATACCATATTTGTTGCAGAAATCAATAAATTCACCAGACCTGAAGCACATAGCATTGTCTGTGACCAATTTGGCTGGTACTCCAAATCTAATAATAATATTCTCTAAAATAAAGTCCACCACCACTTTGCTTGTAGCTTTTTTAGTTGGAATGGCCTCAATCCATTTGGTGAAGTAATCAGTGGCAATAAGAATCCAACTATGTCCTCCACTAGATTTCTTTGAGATTTCCCCCATAAAATCTATCCCCCATTGCTGAAATGGAGCCTCTACAGTTACAGTCTTAAGGGGTAATGCACCTCCATATTTTAGCTTTCTTGAGAACCTTTGGCAAGGATCACATTTCCTTATCACTCTATGTGCATCTGAGAAAAGAGTTGGCCACTAGTAGCCAGCTCTGAGGATTTTGTGGGCTGTTGTATAGGCAGCATAGTGTCCACCACACACTCCATTGTGCATGTCACTGAGAATGTGCTTGGCCTAATTCTCATCCACACATCTGAGTAATACACCATCATGATTTCTCCAATACAGCTCTCCTTGAACAATGATGTATTTAATAGCCTGCAGCTTCAAAGTTTTCTTCTGGATATCACTGAGGTGGGAAGAACAGTTTAAATTTTGCAAATAATATACTGTCCTTATAGCACTCAAATTCTAACATATTTATAACTTCATCATGCACTACATTCACTTGGCATGCCTCTAGATTTAACTGTGTCATTAGTTTTGCTAAACCCTATCCTTTTACCAATTTAGTGATCTGTATTTCAATGTTGAACTCCTGCAACTTATTTATCCATCTGCATCTTCTTCTAGTTACCTTCTGCTAAGTAAAAATATCTTTGACTGTTGCATGAGGCACATATGCAACTATCCGAGAGCCCACTAAATATGGTCTGAAGCTCTTGACTGCTCTAACCAGTGCATATGCCTGCTTCTCCATGATGTCATACTTTAATTCAGCAGCCTGCAATGACTTACTAAAGAAAGCAATAGGTTGTTCAAACCTTTCTTCATTTTTCTGCAATAAGCATGCAACAATAGTATGGAAAGAAGCAAATGAAAATAATTGAAATGGCTTTGAAAAATCAGGAGATTTCAATACAGGAGCCATCATTATAGCTTCTTTTATGCCTTGAAATGATCTAGTTGCTTCATCTTCCCATTTGATAGTTGCATTCTTCTTCAACATTTTAGAGATCTCCTTGGTGGTCTCTGCAAAGTTAGGCACAAATCTCCTAACAAAATTAATTTGTCCAAAGAAGGACTGAACACCTTTCACTATTTTTGGGATCTGAATTTTGTTAATTGCAGCCACCCTTTCAGGATCAATCCTGACCCCATCCTTGGAAACAATGTGTCCAAGCAGTTTTCCTTCTACAACCCCAAAAGCACATTTCCTTGGGTTGAGTGAGATGCCATACTCTAATGCTCTAATAAAAATTTGTTCTAGGTGCATACAGTGTTGCTCCTCCTTCTTTGAAAAGGCAGTTAAGTCATCTTGATACACAGCCAAGATTGAATCAATCAATCCTGCGAAAGCAACATCCATTGCCCTCTGAAATGTAGTACTTGCATTTGTCAGTCCAAATGGCATCCTAACATATACATAGGTTCCCCATGGAGTAGTGAAAGCAGTCTTGAATTGTTCTGATTCTTTCACTTTCACTTGATTGTACCCTAAAAAACCATCCATCATAGATAAAAGTTCACAGCCAGTCACCTTCTGCAACATGGCTTCCATATTAGGCAATGGATAATTGTCCTTCAAAGAAGACATATTTAGATTTCTAAAGTCCACACACAGCCTTATATCACCATTCTTTTTTCTGACTGGGACAAGGTTAGACACCCAAGTTGAGTGTCTGATAGGCATGATTATTCCAGCTTCCCTAAGTTTCACAAGTTCTTCTTGCATTTTAGGAGCTAAAGTAAGGTTTATAGGCCTTTGTTTTTGTCTAAATGGTTTAGCTCCAGGATTCAAAGGGATTTCATGCTGAAATAAATCCTCTCTATAAGCTTTCAGGTCCTCATATGACCAAGCAAAAATATGTTTATATTTCTTAAGTAATGCAATCAACATACTTCTGATATGTGGTTTGAGCTGTTTGCTAATGTACACCCTTTTGGGGGCATGAAATGTCCCCAAGTTTATCTCCTCCAAATCATTCTTGTTTGTTGGAGATGCTTTTGTAACAAATTGGTCCCTATTGTCAAAAGCTCTCTCTAGAGTGACCAGCCCTCTAGGGATTTTATTTGTCTTGAGTTGAATCACCTCCTTCCCTAAGAGAATTTCCTTTCCATCTACAATATCCACAAATTTCTAAAAATCAATTTCTTGGTTCTCGTATTCATCAATGCAATGTAGAAATCTTAGTAAATCTTTATAATCATCAAACACTTGCTAGCTGCATACATTATCTGGTACTGCGGGTCTCAATTTGACTTCAACATTTGTGACATCTGATAGAGTGATGTCATCTGGCCTTATGGCTATATTGGCTAGAAAATCTGCCCTGACATTTTTTGATCTCTCTATCCAGTTTATTGAAAATGCATCAAACAATTCCATTGTATCCCAAACAGCATGCTTATATTGTTTTAACCTATTATTTTTTGATGCATACTTATCTCTAACTTGGGAAACAACTAACTCTGAATCACCAAATACTTTGAGCATCTTAATTCCATGCTTCAAGGCAACATTCAATCCTACTAACAAAGCCTCATACTCTGCAATATTGTTTGTATAGGCAAACTTCAACAAAAAAGAGAATTTTAGACGTTTACCAGGTGGAGACAGAAATACCACTCCAGCACCAGAGTCTTCCTTCGAACAAGCTCCATCAAAATACATGGTCCATAGACCCTGTTGATCCAATTCTCGAATGCAAATATTTTTTCCTTTATCTCCTTTATCATCTGAGAGAACCCTAAAATTATCACAGACAGTGTTCACAAAACATATCTATTCCTCTTATTCTTGATCTTCCACTGTCTCTAATGACCTTTCTTCTCTGATCAGTTTGACATCCTTTCCGTTCATTGGGATCATAGCATATGACAAATCTAATTGCATACTCCCACCAATCAATGTTGCCCATCTTCTTGACAGCAACATGCCATATTGTGGCTTGATATCAACAACTGTTATGTTCATTTTGTAGGTCTTTTCAGGATATGCTACCAGTCTGAAATCAACATCTTTCATGATTCCAATGACAGGTACTTCCCTAGCATCCATTGCATAGCACTTCCCACATGCCTTATCTATTTTTAACCCGGTTTGTTGCATGATAGCCAAAGACATGATGTTTGTTGATGCTCCTGAGTCAAGCATACAGTTCTTAATTATTTTTCCATTTACGACAAGGGAGACATAAAATGGTTCCACTTGTGAAGGACATTTTGTCATGGTTACCCCCAGATATACCTCAGGAACTTCATCCTCATCAGTACACAGGGCCTGCTTCTTACCCTGAGGTTCATCACTCAACTCGGCTTGACAGGGTACTCCTAAAATTAAGGATACAACCTTATTTTTGAATTCTTCCACTTTCATCAACTCCATCAGTTATATCAAATGGAGCATAATTTTGAATAACAGTTGTAACTTGCTCCACCGTTTTACCCTTATCCTAGGATGATCTAGCCTTAGTTTTTGTGGCTCCCTGACTGTCATTCTTGTTCTAAAAATTTTTATTTTGATTCTCAACCTGGGGAACTATATTTTCTATTTTTTGAGAATCATAACCTATTTTTTGCTTAAAACCTTGTTTATTATTGTTCCATTGTTTCTTATATGTTTCAGTCCCCTTATAATTTTGCACTGGTCAGCTCTCAAAAGTGTTCTCTGGTTGGTGTGAATTGCTTACCTGAGCTTTACCTCTTAGGTTGTAATTGCTTTTGACTTCAGCCACTGCTACAGCTGTGAGGGCTCTAATTTCTTCATCAGAAGGTCTCCTCAAGTCATTCAAAAAATTATGTGAGTACTGAGCATAGGCATAGTTATCTTCCTCATCCTCATCATAGGGAAACTGCTGCCAGACCTAAACCTCATTATCTACACTTGCATCAGCATCATGAAAAGAGTATTCTCTGTTTGCAGACAGCATATTGGCATTGTCGTCCTCCACGCAATGTGGCTCATTGCATTCATCACAGGCCACAGTATTATTGTATAAAGACTGAGCAATCATACATTGTGACTGTGAATGAGGCATTTGGCATATTATACACCATGGGGTATCATTAACAATATTTATAGCCTTCTTCAAAGGATCAGGAGTTTCCTTAACGTTTTGAGTCCTCTGATTTGTGTTGTTGTGTGAAAGGATGGGTTTACCATTATGCCAATTGGTGTTATATGGCATATCATGTAATGATGGTCTTCTTTCTTGCCTTTGGTAAACTGGTCTGTCAGGACCTATTCCTTTTTCATTTTTAGCCATTCTATAACCTAGGTCCTTGACAATAGTTGTCAACTTATCTATTTTATCCTCAGAAGTAGATACACTGCTTTGACTATTCTGGGATTTAGTATTTGGATTTTGCAGAATTTTCACATCATCCCTTTTGCTTGTTTTACCAGATGCTTTTCTGTTATTTTCAATATTTGTTGCAATCTTGAAGGCATCTTTGAGGCTAGCAGGACCCTTGTCTCTCAATCCATAAGTTGTCTTGGCATCAAAAGCATTTATGTACAACACTATGTACATAGGTTCATTAGGCCTCAAGTCCTGTGGCAATTTGTTCAATACCTTCATGAATCTAGCATTGAAATCAGCAACCTGTTCATTTGATCCTTTGGTAATGCCAATAAATTCATTAATGAAGAAACTAGGATTAGTTTTGTCACCATATTGTTCTTTGAATATCCTCCTGAAATCCTCCCATGATGAAATGCTTTCGTCAGGTAGACCTTTATACCATTCCTTGGCTTCATCAACTAAGGATTGCATAAATGATTTCATGAAAATATCCTCATGCTCAACCTCAAAGTTGTCCATGATATTCTAAAAAGCTTTTAAATGGTCTTCACCTGATACAGTATTATTTCCTGAAAATTTAGGCACTTGCAGCCTCACATGTTTGTCAATGAGGTTTGGGTAACCAGGAATGCCATCAAAAACAAGTTGTCTGAATCTGTTCAGTTGCATCGGCTGTCTACCTAATTGATTAGCATTGGCATTTCTGTTTACATTCTAATTTCTTACATTATTTAATGGATCTCTAGCATTATTTGCATTCTATCTTTGCTCATTGTGTTGATCCTGCACTTCATTCCTGTGTTGATTTCTTTGCATATTTGCATTGCCAAGGGTAGGAACTGAATCATTCTAAGCAACTCTCAGAGCTTGCACTTTCTGTCTCATGTCATCTCTGATCTTTACTGCTTGCAGATATTCTAATTCTGCTCTAAAACTCTTAATTTCATCAGCTAGTTCCTCTTCTCTAGGCATAGAAGAGGATGGTTTTATCACACTCTAATCATCATTATCATCATCCCTCAGGGATTCGGCCTTTTCAAATCTGTCAAGGGAATCAATAAAAGGGCATTCTTGAAACACCTCTGACCTCATTTTCAATCCACCACTCTGCTATCTCTCATATACATTCTGGATTTCAGCCTCAGTGTTTGTAAAATAAGGCATTGTTTGCTCTGAGGATCCTAGATTTTCCTGAATAAATTCATTTTCCTAGGGCTAGGAGAACCATCTTGATTGGTTCGAACAATCCCTTTTTTCCTGTACATCATTTTTATGGGTAACTCTTCAAACAAAGGGTTACGTTGGGATCTTCTCCCTTCCATACAAATTTTTACTTTACCGGTTGGGAGATTGGTTCAGAGTCGCCACCTATTACTAGGAATTATTTGTTAGATCTAGGGCACACAACTGAGAGGGGGGGTGAATCAGTTGTACAAAAACTTGCTTTTACTTCAGACACTTGATTCTTCTTTGTTATTTAATAGCATATCAATTAACCATTCATGAAATCATAAAGCATAAACACCAGAGTAGATAAACATCAACACATTAGACACCAAGATTTTGATGTGGAAAACCTGGTTAAGGGAAAAACCACGGGGTGATTAACCCAACGATTATTCTCTATTAGAAGAATAAGAAAAATGGATGGCACATGCCAATTAGGGCTCACTGCCTGAGCACACTGCTCACAAGAAGGCACACTGCCTACAAGAGACACACTGTCTACAAGATAACAAGTATTACAAACTTGAACTGGAGATTGACATCTTTACCATGCCTGGATCAGTTCCATTTAAGCCCAAAAACTCCTGCTCTACCTTTCACACTTCTCTTCGCTATATCACTCTCATCACCGCAAGACACGCTTCAAAATGAATTCACAAACCCTTATTTATACAAGGCATCAACTTAGGAACAATCATCTAAGTTGGCAAACACATACAAAATCATTCGCAAGACGTGTAATACATCCGGTCGGCCAATCTTAAGAAGAACACCAAAATCTGTGGTTATTCTTTGAATGCAAACTCTAACTTCAATGTAGACTGCCAATAAGAATAGAACATGATCCAAAGATCACCAAAACCTTTCCTGAGTCATCAAGAATATTTGCACTTTATCAGCTTACTTGAATTCTTCTATTCTTCATCCGGAACTTCAAGAACATAGTCTGTCATCACTGTCATAATGAAAAAGGTTCTTCCAGACCTCCAAATCATTCACAAATCTAGTTGTCACTTCACACTGACTTCTTCAACACTCCTTCCAATCCGCAGAATGAGATAATGTAATTCCGTATCTCACCGGACCAATCTGTGACACTCTGTCTCCACTGAACACTTGCCAGAACCGGTTCTACACAAGCAGCCATAACTTCTTCAGATCTTTATGCGGACCTCTAAAATCTTAACTAGAACATCTCAAGACTCATATCTACAAACCCTTTAAACCGCATCCTCTGATCCTCAACCTATTGAGTACTTTTGCCTTCTTCTCATCACTGTTCTTCATTGTTCCTGATGGAGACTAGTTTCCTCAATAACCTCAGCACACAACTCATCCAAACCTTCTTATCAATGCAATATGAGTATGTTGACATCAATGATAACATTGGTTAACCTCATACTTGCAACAATCTCCCCCTTTGTCATTGATGGCAACATATGATGTGAAAAACCATCAAGACAAGAACTTCTCCTTTCTGTCACAACTCCCCCTATCAGCAACAACTCTTCACATGTCTTCTCTTCCTTTACTGCTCCCCCTTTGATCATCAACCACTTGTTTTTCACATGTCTTCTCTCCCCCTTTGACATCAATGGCAAAGGGCTCATACTTGCAATTCTAACACATCAGAATCATACCAGCTGCTCCCCCTTAGTAGCAGCTCCCCATCATCAATCCAGATCACAAGATATGACTGTGATATCCACTGAACTGATGCACATCAGTGCATCCTAGTTCATCACCGGAGGGGCCATGACCCCTAACTTCTCCCTGAGATACTCAAAAGAGTCCTTGGGAAGAGGTTTAGTAAAAATATCTGCAAGCCGATCCTTGGAGGGCACATACTCCAATCTGACTTCACCCTTGTTCACTTGTTCTCTCAAAAAGTGAAATTTGATAGATATATGCTTGGTCTTAGAATGCAATACTAGATTCTTAGAAATATTTATTGCACTTGAATTATCACAGAAAATTGTGATAGGCTTCTCATATTCTACTTGAATATCTCTTAGCATTTGCTTCATCCACAAAAGTTGAGTGCAACTACCTGTTGCTGCAATGTATTCTACTTCTGTTGTAGACAGGGATATTGCTTCTTGTTTCTTGCTTAGCCAAGAAACCAACCTTTTTCCCAAAAAGAATGCTCCTCCACTTGTACTCTTCCTATCATCCACATCTCCTTCCCAATCTGCATCTGTATATGCATGAAGAGAAAAGTCATGATCTCTGGGATACCATAGGCCATACTCAACTATTGCTTTCAAGTACCTAAAAATTCTTTTGATTGCCATGACATGAGATTCTCTGGGATCAGCCTGGAATCTCACCACAAGACCAACAGCCTGCATTATATCTAGTCTAGTCTGAGTTAGATACAGTAATCCTCCAATCATTGATTTGTACTTTGTTTGATCTGTCTTAGGAGAGTCATCATCTTTGCTCAACTTACATCCGGTAGCCATAGGAGTGTTCATTGGCTTTGAATCTTCCATTCCAAATTTCTTCAATAGTTCTTTCACATATTTGGTCTAAGAGATAAAGATTCCTTTCTTTGTCTGAGTAATTTGCAGACCCAAGAAGAAATACATTCCACCGAGCATTGACATTTCAAACTCACTTTTCATTTGGTTTGCAAAGTTTTTACACATACTGTCTCTTCCTCCAAAGATGATATCATCAACAAATACTTCAACAATCAAGATGTTTTCATGATCAATTTTGAAATATAGGTTACTATCAGCAGTACCTTTGTTGAAACCAATCTTCAAAAGATGTTTGTCTAGCCTCTCATACCATGCTCTTGGGGCTTGCTTTAGACCATACAGTGCCTTCTTTAATTTGCAGACCATATCACCATGCTCAGATAACTGAAATCCATCCGGTTGTTCAATGTACACCTCTTCTTCTAGGTCACCATTCAGGAAAACAAATTTGACATCCATCTGATACACTTTGAAATCTTTGAAGGTAGCAAATGCAAGAAATAGTCTGACTGCTTCAATTCTTGCCACCGGAGCAAAGGTTTCCTCAAAATCAATCCCTTCTATTTGAGAGTAGCCTTTACAGACTAATTTGGCCTTATTTCTGATTACTTCACCAACTTCATTTAGTTTGTTCCGGAAGACCCATTTGGTTCCAATCACATTCTTGTTTCTAGGTCTAGAAACAAGATCCCAAGTGTGATTTTTCTCAATTTGCATTAATTCTTCTTCCATTGCTTTTGTCCAATTTTCATCATTGCATGCTTCATTTATTGTCTTAGGTTCAATCTTTGAAATTAGACAACATTCATCTGAATTTTGAGCAACATTCCTTCTAGTTTGCACACCTTTGCTTTTGTCACCTATGATCTGATCTTCAGAGTGGTTCAGTCTTACATACCTTGGAACTTTGGGAGTTTCTTGCACTTCTACTTCTTGATCATGCTCATTCAAACCTGTCTCTTCTTCCTGATTTACTGGATCAGTCTGAATTCGACTTTCAGGAGAGGATGGAGCACCTTAAACCAGAACATCATTATGATCATCTTCAGCATACTCATAAAATCTTGAGGGCTTCTCAATACCTTCATCAACCTTCACATTTGTACTTTCTATCATCTTTCTCAGTCTCTTATTGTAACACCGGTATGCTTTTCTTTGAGTGGAGTAACCCAAGAAAATTCCTTCATCACTTCTAGCATCAAACATTCCTAGATCTTCATCTCTTTTAATGTAACACTTTCTACCAAATACTCTGAAATATCTCACAGTAGGAGTGATGCCAAACCAAAGTTCATAAGGAGTCTTACCAGTATTACTTCTGATTTGAACTTGATTAAGAGTGTAGACTACAGTGCTGACAGCTTCTTTCCAAAACATCTGGGGAACATTTGCTTCCATCATCATTGTCCTGGATGGTCCGGTTCTTTGTCTCAACTACTCCATTCTGCTGTGGAGTCCTAGGAGCAGATAACTGTCTCTTTATACCATGCTTCTCACAAAAATCTATGAATTCACCGGATGTGAATTCACCCCCTCTATCAGACCTCAGACATTTTAGTTTTAATCTGGTTTGATTCTCTACCATAGTCTTGAAGATTTTGAACTTCTCAAATGCTTCTGATTTCTCTTTCAGAAAGGTGACCCACATCATCCGGGAATGGTCATCAATCAGTAACATGAAGTATCTATCACCTTGCATACTCTTGATTCTTGTCAGACCACATAGATCAGTATGAACTAACTCCAATAATCCGGTAGAGGACTGATCCTTGCTTTTGAATGAGACTCTGCTCTGTTTACCTAGCTGACATTCTTTGCACAAACTATTTGTAGGTTTTACCAACTTTGGAAGATCTCTTACAGCCTGAGTATTGCTTATCTTGATGATGTTATCAAAATTTACATGACACATCCTTCTATGCCATAACCAACTCTGATCAACTTGAACAAATAGACAACTTTTATTAGTACCAACTAGATGGAAGATATTACCTTTTGTTTGAGTATCGAATGCAATCTCAGTTCCAGAGCTTTCAAAGATCCTGCATCTTCCATTCTTGAACCAGAGATCATAGCCTTTGTCCACCGACTGACCAACACTGAGAAGATTGTGCTTCAATCCTTCAACATATAGTACATTACCGGTTTTGTTCTTTCCATCAAAAGAGATAGTTCCCCTATCTCTGATTCTACTAGCAGAATTGTCACCAAACTTTACCATTCCTCCTTCATACCTTTCCAAATCTAAGAACTTGTTCTTGTCACCTATCATATGGTGAGAGCATCCACTGTCAATAACCCAATCATCCTTTTCTTCAACTTGGGCAGCCAAAGCTCTTTCTATAACCATATTGGATCTTCCTCCTTGATGGCAATGAACACCCATTCATTTTTGGATTTGTCTCCTATCTTTGATTCATCATCTGTTACTCCTTCATTATCAGCTTCATGAACATAATAACAATTCTTTTGGAACCTTTGTCTGTTAGAATTTGATCTTGTGGATCTTTCCAGACATCTTGAGGCAAAGTGACCAATCTTATTGCAGTTGAAGCACTTAAAGGGTAATTTTCCTTCATACTTACCGGATCCCCTTGGCAATCTTTTTGCAATGAGGGCTTCAAGTTGAGCTGTTTCTGCTTCTTCCTCTTCCATGTCTTTTCTTTATTGATCATACCATGACAGCTTCCTTGAAGAGTTTTCTCCCGGATCAAATCTTTGTTTGCCTTTCACATAGGCACTGGCTTTGAATGCAGATTCAGTCTTGGGGGGATCATCTCCAAACTCGGTCATTTCAAATACAGCCAGTTTGCCAGCCAATTGGTCTCTTGTGACAGTTGTATGGGCTCTGAATTCATCAATGGTAGCAACCTTGATTTTGTAGGCAGCAGGAAGGGATCTGAGAATTTTGCAAACAATCTCATTTTCATCCAAAACTCCACCAGCATTCCTAATTCCACACATCAGCTCATTTACTCTTGGCATAAAGGTAGTGATATTTTCATCATCTCTCATCTTCAATCTTTCAAATTTCCCTTTGAGACTCTGCAACCTTGCACTCTTAACATACTCATCTCTTTCATGCAGAAGTTCCAGTTTAATCCACATCTCATAGGAAGTTGGTAGGTCAATAACATTTGAGAGCTCTGAGTCAGTTAATGCACTTAGAAGAGCCTCTTTAGTCCGCAGATTGTTTTTAGCATCTGTGATTTCATTTAGAGTTGTCGGACCACCCTGTGGAGGTGTATATGCTTTTGTGACCATGGACAAGTATGCCTTTCCCATACACTCCAAGTGACATTTCATGTGGGCTTTCCAAAGAGTGAAGTTGGTTTCATCAAACTTCAGACTGTCCTTCTTGTATGACAACATCCTGGATCTCCTCAAGCAGTTAAGCTCCTTTTAGAGGAACCTAGCTTTGATACCAATTGTTAGATCTAGGGCACACAACTAAGAGGGGGGGTGAATCAGTTGTACAAAAACTTGCTTTTACTTCAGACACTTGATTCTTCTTTGTTATTTAATAGCATATCAATTAACCATTCATGAAAGCATAAAGCATAAACACCAGAGCAAATAAACATCAACACATTAGACACCAAGATTTTGACGTGGAAAACCTAGTTAATGGAAAAACCACGGGGTGATTAACCCAAGGATTATTCTCTGTTAGAAGAATAAGAAAATGGATGGCACATGCCAATTAGGGCTCACTGCCTGAGCACACTGCTCACAAGGAGGCACACTGCCTACAAGAGACACACTATCTACAAGATAACAAGTATTACAAACTTGAACTGAAGATTGACATCTTTACCATGCCTGGATCAGTTCCATTTAAGCCCAAAAACTCCTGCTTTGCCTTTCGCACTTCTCTTCGCTATATCACTCTCATCACTGCAAGACACGCTTCAAAATGAATTCACAAACCCTTATTTATACAAGGCATCGACTTAGGAACAATCATCTAAGTTGGCAAACACCTACAAGATCATTCGCAAGACGTGTAATACATCCGGTCGACCAGTCTTAAGAACACCAAAATCTGTGGTTATTCTTCGAATGCAAACTCTAACTTCAATGCAGACCACCAATAAGAATAGAACATGATCCAAAGATCACCAAAACCTTTCCTGAGTCATCAAGAATATCCACACTTTATCAGCTTACTCGAATTCTTCTGTTTTTCATCCAAAACTTCAAGAACACAGTCTGTCATCACTGTCATAATGAAAAAGGTTCTTCCAGACCTCCAAATCATTCACAAATCTAGTTGTCACTTCACACTGACTTCTTCAACACTCCTTCCAATCCGCAGAATGAGATAATGTAATTCCAGATCTCATCGAACCAATCTGTGACACTCTGTCTCCACTGAACACCTACCAGAACTGGTTCTACACAAGTAGCCATAACTTCTTCAGATATTTATGAAGACCTCTGAAATCTTAATTAGAACATCTCAAGACTCATATCTACAAACCCTTTAAACCACATCCTCTGATCCTCAACCTATTGAGTACTTTTGCCTTCTTCTCATCACTATTTTTCACTGTTCCTAATGGAGACTAGTTTCCTCAATAACCTCAGCACACAGCTCATCCAAACCTTCTTATCAATGCAATATGAGTATGTGAGATCAATGACAACACTGGTTAACCTCATATTTGCAACATTGTTTTCTTTTAAAATATGGGTTCTCTCACAAAGCATTCCCCAGCGAAGTCACCAATTTCTGTTGCAACTCAGATGGGCAATAATTTACTAGGGATGAAAAGATAACACTTTCACTTCACCTCCCCAACAGAGTCACCAATTTCTGTTTGTTATTTTCCCAGACTGGATGCTTTTTCCCAGTAATCCCTACAAAATAGCCACTAGTGATCAACAGGATTCCCGGGCCAAGGGCCAACAGTATAGGAGATAGACTCTATAAATATCTCCTCTTCTTCTTTAGGCTCTGCAGAACCAAGGGGGGTATTCCCTACTCAACATCTATAAAATGCATCCATGGATTAGCTGGGATGTTGATACAAAGCAGATAGATCCTCTCTTATGCAGACCAAAACTGTGGAATAAGTGCAAAGGGGCTAGCTTTGGGCCTATGCTCAGTTGTAGATAGAGGATTTCGGATCCTAAAACTACTTCTAAAGTCCTAAAGGTTTATATATGAAGTTTGAGTTTGTTTTTGTATTTGGATGCAAAACTAGGACTCTGGGTTGTGACCTCAATACAAGAATGGATCGGTACCTACCCAAGGCTTAGAGTCAATAGACATACACATATGAATGTACACATAAACCCATATTAATGACTGAGTTTCAATGGGATTGTTTAATATCTGCTTTACAGATATTTCCCAGATTTGGGTATTCAGTTACCTCTACTTAGATGATCCTCACTCTAATATAATCTTCTTAACACTTTAACCAAAAACATTTAATCTACTCCTTGAGTGGAAGTAAAAGATCAAGCATTCAACATAGCAAATCTATATTCAAGAATCCTAAACACCCCTTAGCTGTTTAGTTTCAAAAGAAGAATACATTCAATTTGGAGACAAGTAACAGAACACATGCAATGAAGCATTACTCATTTAAATCAACATGAAACCAGTAAGTTTATGCATTAAACAAACAACATGAGATTCATAAACTCACAAAAATATCCAAAATAGGGCCACCAATGAAGTTGTATCTTATCACAACACCAAAAATTTGTCCAGTTTTCAACAACAACAAATGAGTAACAAAGCATGGCTTTGTTACCATGACTATGTACTTAGTGAAATTAATTACAAGGCAAAGTCAAAATTTTGCTAGATACAACGCATGAGAAAATGGTGCTCAAAATAATAAATGCAGCAACAGAGTACACAACAAGGAGAAGCAAAAGAAGGGCGAGGAGTAGTTGAGCTCAAGCCCTGTGCCGCTGCTGGAAGACTTTCTGTCATGAACCTGGTACTTGGCCGTTCAACCATCGGCCCATGCCTGTTTGCAATCCTGCCATAAATGGCTCAGCCACCTTCGAAATCTGCAGCAGCGCGTCACTGAAGTTTTCCCGCTCGAAACATGACTGCAGACACAAGTAAAAACCCATCGCTAAAGGTTTAAAACCTGACCATTGATCAAAAACCCATCGCCGAGATCAACGGTCCCAAAACATGCATGAAGAGCTACCAGCCAATGATATCGTGCCACGTAGGCACCTCAATCTTCTATTGTTGGCATTTCGCTCTCTCCACTTTGCCTTTTCGCCCTTGTATATGCAAAAATGAATGCATATACAAACACTCCTTTTAAATCTTTGTATATGCGGGATGCATATACATGCAAAAGTTCCCAGGCACGTGGTAGCTTGTGACTCGTCCTCCATAATTGTGCATTTGATCTCCATCGGCCATCGGAATAACCCAAGAAAGGCTGGCCGACACATATGGTCTTGGTGATAATCTCTTTGCATATCGGCTATTGCACAAGCATACAATCACTTTATACAACCCCTGGACCTCAAATTACTATTCGTTTTATTTGACTCTTCCTTCACATCTAGGTTGTATATCTTTGTTTTGTATATCGGGTTGCATGTTGTATATACAAACCCAATATACATGCTGCGGACCCCAAACTTGTATGAAGCATCTTGGAGTTCTACTCAGGTCTGGAATGCATCTTTTCACTAGTATTTTTTGCATGTATGTCGGCATACATACAATTACCATTGTATATAACTGGTGGGCCCGACCTATTTTCTCTTTGTTGCATGTATCTTTGAGTATCCATGGCACTGTTCACTTTACATGTCAAGGGCCCCTTTGTATATTTTTGAATGTACATTCTGCCTTGTATATCCACGGGCCCCACCACATGCATCTCTGCCTCTGCACTATAGCAAATGTATATTTGTGCCCTTGTATGTCAAATATGCAAACACAAATATACAAACCCCTAATATACAACTGCGAAATCTTCTACAAAATATTCCAGGAAGGTATCTTCCACTCGCCACTGTGGCAATTGTATACTAGCACCTCCTTGTATACTTTGCTTTGTATATAGCCCGATATACAAAGCGAGAATATTCCTGGGAATCTACAAAAGATTCCCCCTTTGTACATGCACCTTTTAGACCCTGATATACATATAAAATGCATATAATTCAGTTTTTATCAATTTTTTGGAGGCTGATGGTGTACATTTGCAATGGCACATACAAAAACTTAACATTTCTCATGAGTGTGATAGGAAAAGGCGGTAAATCATTACATGGGGGGTGGTCAACCAACGAAAACTAAATCATGAGGATGAGATTTAATAACCAGGAACCCATCACAGAAGGCCACTAACAAAATAGACAGAACAATGCAAGACCCCATGACTAAGAAATTTCAAGGTTTGCAAAAGAAAACCTACAAACATTCAAGCTCAAAACCCTAAACATAAATGATTACCAACAATGTGAAAGGAAGCAAGGTATGTGGAAACGATTCCTACACTGACCTAATGAGGAGAGTTTTCAATTTTTATTTTTTTAACTAGTTACATTAATGGAGATACGCAATCTAGAAAAGATAAAACAACATCAAATGCAAGTACAAATGCTCACAACATAAGATATACTGGGAAAACCCTTACAAGTGAAAAACCCCAAACTCCAAAGTACAACCTGATGTATTATTTAGTAAATAATGAAGGTTACAATACACTTCTAGAGTCAAGCTCTTACATGAGTTCACAACTGTTAATATTATGGATTAATTCTGGCAGCACAACAGTACTTGTAAATGAACACACACAAACTACTTCACAAGCATCCAATATATAGGAAATTACAAACATGAGAGAATATTCTAGAGGTAGGCACAAGAGATGGGTGTCCAAATCCATATGGTACAAATCCCAATGCCTCTTTGCAAGTCCAAAAGACACTTGTATAAGATTCTCCTACACCTCTTACAGTTGTCATAACTTTGATTTCAACTCTCCAAACTTGGGTACTCCAAATATGCTTGAAATAGGTTATGATAGATGCTCTTACACATCTTATAACTATCATAGAATCTATCACAACTGACATCACTTATATCTATAAGAGAATCTGTCATAACTAACTATTAATATATGATTCCTCTTATAGCTTGTCATAACCCATCTTGGGCACCCAATTTGTCTTCATTCCCAAGTCAACGATGCTTTATGATCATTTTCATACCTATCATAACATTCCTTTCTATTCTTGGCTCTTACATGTGTCATAGAATTTGTCATTTGTCATAACTTGTCATAACCTCTTACCACACTGCACAAGATGCTTACACATGGAAAATTAATGCCACCTCAAAATGGGATGTCTAATTCCTCATGTGAGGACTAAATACATCCATGTCACCTTCCTCATAGGATGACAAGTCACCATGCCAACTCCCATAAGATGAAAAATTAGTATGTGCAATAAAATTACATCATAGGAAAATAATTAAATAATGCAATAAATATCAATGCTAAGAATTTGAAAAGTTTGAGACACCTTAATTCCCAACATTCTCCCACTTTTTGAACATCTTGTAAGAGCTAATAGAAAACATGAATTTAACTGCTAGGGGCCAAGAGGCCCATAGACTATGAACACCATATGAACTTTGTTGTGCCTACAAGCTTCATCAATGAATCTACAACATTCGTCAAAGTAGCAACCTTTTCCAATTTCACCCTTCCATCTTACAACATGTCACAAACAAAATGGAACTGAACATCACTATGCTTTGTTCTAGGATGAAAGGTTAGGTTCTCCAAAAAAATGACACTTTGACCATCACAACAAATAGTAATCATCCTGCATCAAGCCCAACATTGAAACACAATCTCTTAAGCCAAATGGATTTCTTGCAAGCATGAGTAGCTACCATGTACTCTGCTTCTGTAGTGGACAAACCAACAAAAAATTTCTGCTTACTCATCCAACTAATGGCACCACCAAACATAGAGAAAACAATGATCTAATTTTAATCTTAAAAATCCCAAACTCAACACAAAGGCATCAAACTTCTGGTACCACATCCTAGGAAACTATTTCAAGCATATAAAGACTTTTTAACTTGTAAACCAAATTCTTTGTATGTTTTTCAATGTAATACTGTGGATGTGACATGTAAATCTCTTCCTCCAAATCACCATGAAGGAAAGTTGTCTTCATAGATCCATTTGCTCAACTTCTAAATTGTATGCAGCAACAACTGATAACAAAAATATAACAGATGTCAGCATTGCAACAAGAGATAATATCTCACCATATCAATTCCCTCCACCTACAAATAACCCTTCATGACCAACCTTGCCTTATAGTTCTCAACACTGCCATCAGAACCACATTTCTTCTTGAACACCCATTTACAACCAACAAGTTTACATCCATCATGCAAAGGTATCAGATCCCAAGTATTTTTTTTCTTCAATGCATCCATCTCTTCATCCATGGCTTCTTTACAAGAACTGCATCATCCATACCCATAGCCTCTTTCACAGTCCTAGGCTCATCAATGTTAGCAATCAAGGTAAGAATACAATTATAATCAATAAGTGAATACACAAACCTTTCAAGTTGTTGCCTTGTATAACTGTACCTCCTCACAAGTTGAGGTTGAGGTTCTTTCTCTTCTTCAGAACTTTTAGAGCTACTTGATCTCTCCTCAATCATTGGGCCCAATCTGAGAATTCAGTTTAACTTTCTCTAGTGCAGAGGCAAGTTGAATCGTGCATCTTCTTTCTTTTCCTTTTCCTATGTCTACAAAACAATAGAAGGATTGAGTTCTCTGAAGATCACACTTCTACTATACAGAACCCTTTCAGTCACATGATCCCAAAGATTGTACCCTTTCACACTAATGCCATAACCAATAAAGATACATTTCACTACCTTGTTCTCCAACTTAGACCTCTTCTCCCTAGGCACACGTGCATATCCCTTACAACCAAAAAATTGAAGATGTCTTAATGAGGGATTTTTTCCTAACCACACCTCCATAGGTTTCTTCTCAACAAGAGATGATGTAGGAGATCTATTAACAATATAGCAAGCAGTGGCTACAACTTCGACCCAAAAATGTTGCTCAAGGCCAACACCACTAAGCATACTCCTAGCCCTCTCCATCAACGTCCTACTCATTCTTTTTGCAACTCAATTTTGTTGAGGGGTATACGGAGATGTTCAATCCCATGCTCTTTATAGAAGATATCAAAATCTTCTAAACAAAACTCATCATCATTGTCAGTCCTCAAACACTTAATATTTTTATTCATCTGATTTTCTACAAGAGCCTTAAACTCTTTGAATCTACTAAATACTTTAGATTTTCTTCTAAGGAAATAAACCCATGTCCTTCTACTATAATCATTTGTCATGTCCTATTTTTAATTAATTTATGATGGAGGAGATATTATTCCATTCCAAATATTTTCCTTGGGCTAAGGTTTGGGAAGTGGGAAATATTTTATTTAGAAAATAAATATTAAAATTGGATTTAATGCACAAGCAGGGCATGGATATTGATGAGGGGTCATTTGTAACAACCATTTAATTTCTTTCCCAAGAAGATTTTTTGATTTTGGGCACCTAATTTATTTTTGACAATTATAAATATCCTTTCTTGGACTACAACATCATCTTTTGGCCATTTTTCACTATGCATTTCATTGTATGAACTATGTTCTACAATTCCTCTTCTTTGGAAAAAAAACCCATTGAATATTAAAGTCAGTAGATGAAAACCCATTGAATTCTAGGGAAATCTTATATAGATCTTGCATCAAATCTTTAGAGTTGTCATTTTAGCTTGTGTTTAGTGGTGTGTTTTGCAAGATTATAGGTGAAGTTTGTGTGTTAATTTGCAATCATTTTGGTTTTGTGTGCTATATACGTTGTGTTTCTATTGTAGAACAGCTTACTTCTGTTCATTTTGTCATTTCATACCAACTCCAGGAGTTTGTAAAATTATAGATCAGATTGGAGAAAAATATTGAAGATTTGGTGTGTTATTTTCAGTTTTTGAGTGAGGGTTTTGTAAGTGTATTTCCAGATTTTTTGCTATTGCATATGTTATATCTTTTGCTATTGTTAAAACATATTTGGTGTTATTATATCAGTTTAATCAATATATGAAGTTACAGTTATTTTTTGTGCAAAGTTGTGTCAAATCAGGTGCCTGAACTATGTAAAAAATGATATACTTTGGTGGGTATTCTTCAATTCTATTTTTTATGTTGCTGTAGGATTTGTGACTATTGCATCACTCTTTTGAATGTAAAAATTAGATGTCTATTAATAAAATTAGTTGTGGGAATTTCTGGAACAAGCGTTACAACTTTGGTGTTGTCTAGATGAAATTTGTGTGAAGAATTTTGTGAAGCTTTATGGGTAATTTGTTTAAGCAATTTTCAGATCTGAAATTTATATGAAAAATTTTAGTAGGGTTATTATAGTGGTATTAGAGTTGTGATCTTGCTAGCTTGTTGGAGAAAATAACCATTGTTTTAGTTTATGCATGTTGCATGTCAAGTTTGGGGGTTGCATGCTAGTGTTATTGATTGAATGTTAATTTAGCAATGGTAAGTTATGATGATTGATGCTTCCTAGTGTAGTGGAAATTAGATAATGGTAGAAGAGGTAGACCCAAGAAAACAATTAAAAGAAAATATAAATGAAATGGTTCAATCACAAAAACACATTGTAGACATATGTGGCTATATGTTTCAATGGATGCAGAATACTTCAAACAATAACAATAACAATAACAATAGCGGAGCTACTGGAGGGCAGAGTCAAATAGTAAATGAAATCAAAGCTAATCATGACAAGTATAGGAATATTGATCCTAACATTCAACAACTTATCTCTTTCACAGATTTATGCCACTTTGGGATGGATATGCCAAAAGAAGAATCAAAAACAAATCTTGAAAAGAAGGTAGAACAAGAAGAAGATCATAACTAAAGCCTCCCTAAGGGAGATGATTTAGAATTATCTGCAAGGGAACAAGGGTACATGATTGTTCCTAAAAGTGATGAGATAGAAGAAGATGAGTGCATGAACTTCTCTAATGACGAGGAGAATTTCTAATGCATGAAGATTGATGTAAACAAGAAAATAGAAATAACTTTCAATATTTTTTAGATAACCCACTTTTTGAGTTGGATGCAAAGATATCTTATGATAACCCGCTTTTTGAGGTGGAGTTCCAAGATGACCTTGAGTGGCATGCACATGATAAAAGTGCCTCATTGGATACCAATGATGGTTTTGAGCTTGGTGAAATTTGTATATCAGCAAAAGGAGGTAAACACCTTGATTACTTGTATGATTATAACCCAAGAAATAAAGAGGATGATAGTGGAAGCAAGGATTTATTGAATCATTTTGATATGATGTCTTTGCAATGTTGTCAAAATAAGAAGTATCCTAATAATGGTGAAAAGATGAAGAGCACAAAGTGGGAAGTGGATCCTTTCTCTCAACTTCAAAATTGTTCATACATGATGATGTGGGATCTTGGTTCTTTACCAAAAGAACTACAAAGGGAATACATTGAGGAACACATAAAGGCTGAAAATTTTGATGGGTTGAATCTCATAGCTACAGAAGTTCTTTCTAGTTCAAGTTCCTCAACTTCCAGTCATATCAAAGTAGACCAATGGAAGCATGGTGGTGAATGCATTTTCTATTTGAGGCAACCACTAGGGAAATCAAAAATTGCAATACCAAAACATGAGGTATATAATGCATTATATTCTTTGAGAACTAAGATAGCTATGGGTATACAATGATTGTATTCCATTGGAAAGTTTCTACTTATCTAGAAAAATAAAGAACTGATGTGCACAATTAAAGAAAATATTTTAACTCACAAGGATAGAAGTGTTGAGGGTATCTCCACATTTATTATTTCACCAAAAGAAGATGGACACCATGTGGGTATTCTAAGGCATGAAAAATATTATCATATTTTTTATTTATTATTTCCTCCTCTGTCACTATAAAATTCTTGTCATCATGGAAAGTATGCTAGAAAGGGTGATAGAGTAAGGGATATTAATTGCAACATAAAGCATATAGTTTCTTTGATTCAAGTTCAAGATTATTTTTGCATATGGGATCCAAGTGATCTTTTGAGGGTCAAAATGAATAAAGACATTGATACCACTATTAAGATTTCCATCTATTGTATTTGAGTCAAAAGGAATTTTGTGAGGAGTCATACGAGGCTTTTTGTACATTCTAACCACAATGTGAAGGATCAATGCTCACGATTCATAGATCACTCCTTGGAGCTAAGCCCCATAGTTGAAGACAAGATTTTAGGTGATGGACAAATGGAGATAGGCACAATGAGATGCTTATTATGGGAATGTGGTAAGCATTTCAATCATTCTTATGAGTACAATTCAAAATATGAAAGAGATGGTAAAAGCATAGATTTACTTTACACTATATACTTTGAATATTTTGGTTGTCATGGGAAGTATTATAAGCATGCCATCGTCACTCGTTATTTTTCAGAGATTGATTTGAAAAAAACTACCATTAGATTAGTGTTTGCAAGGAACATGTGCATAAGACATTTTTCAATGGTGTCTTAGTTTACATTGAGTTTTTGGTCATGGCATTCAATGCTCTAAATACTCTCAAATTTAAGGTGAAATAGGTAGATCAGAAGAGGATTCATATTTTCCTAGTTTGGGCATTCGTAACCACACTAACTTTGCTAAGAAGGCTCTTTATTTTATGAAGCCATGATAGAAGGATTGTTAAGGGATTTCCACATATGGAGGCACCCTTAACCAAAAGGACAAAGAAAGAAGATAGTACATGGATGGATAGAACTCAAGAATATTTTGATAATCCTATGAAGATAATCAACTCAGGTCTTGTATTTTTTATTTTAGATTTCTCACATCCATCCATGGTAGAATATGGTGTTTCAGGGGAAGATATTGAGCCATATTAATGCAAAAGTGGGACTCCATTAAAATTGAGAGCAAGAAGTTGAAAGATTCAAGAAATGATTTTCTATGAATGATGAGAAAATTCTTGCCATCATGCATTTGGTGAGAAAGTTCAAAAAACATTTGATTTGTGGTAGATTTTTGGTTGAGATAGACTACAATGGATTCAAATTCTTCTTGGGTCAAATTTACTGGCATGATCAACATCAAAAGAGGGTAATAAAAAATCAAGCTTGCATATGCAAAAGAATTGGGATATGGGTCATATTTTGAAACATCTAATACTAAAGTTTGAGGTGGAGCTTGTAGTAGGTCCTTCCTTGATACCTTGTGTCGATCATGAAATATGCAAGGCAACTCTCAAGAATCTGGAAAATGATGAATTGAAGGAGGTAGTTGATAACCTATTATGGAGAAGATTGCTTGATTAATTTATGAAGGTTACAAGATTATCAACTTCTAGTTGTATCATCAAAGCCTCCAGCACCATTAGAAGATCTCTAGATAAAGCTCACATAAATACCAGAGCAATGCAACATAAGCATGGTGGAGCTATGATGTAGGAGCATCCACGGTCAAAGGCAATCTTGCATCACCAAAAATATTTTAATTTCTGTTTGTTTGTTTTCAATAAGGTTTGTGGGCTTTGGAAAATAATATCTAAATTTGCAACAAATGTATTTTCTTGGGGTATATTAATAAATGTAATTTTGAAGAAAAATACCCTGATAATTTGTAAATTCCTCCATTAGTGGGGAGAAACTTTCCTAGGAACCCACTTGGGAATATGCATTAATTTCTGTTTGGTGGGGCTAGCTTGGTGGGAATCTGAAGATTCCATCATAAGTGGGTCAACAACTCCTATTTTTATTTCCAAAATTGTAACCTCCAAGAAGGGTGTGGATTTCCAAGAGGTGGTTCCAGTTGATGTTTTTAGTGAAACCATGGAAAATTTTAATGAAACCATGTGGGCCACAAGCTTTGCATGTTGTTGCATGTCTGGGTCGTAATTATGAAACCCAATCTATGTAAAATGGGCATAAATTTCTCATTTCTAATTTAAATAGAGAAATTCAAAATATTCTAGAAATCAGAGAAAAAGATGCACAAAACCTAGAAATCGTTTTATCAAATTAGGAAAAATTAGGGAGCAATGATAAGAAGAAGTGACGGGTTTTCTTGGTGATTTAGTGGAGGTTGTTTTGAGAAAACAATAGTGGTTTCTTCTCACACAATTTCTATGTATTGATGCTTGCTCATTTGGTGAAGGGGGAGCTTTTGGAGAAGTTGTGGTTGCATACCCAAATGCTACCGAATTGATTCCAAGATGTTGTAAAAGAATTTTGTTGTAGATTCTTCATGTATGAATCAAGGAAGCTCATAAGCTTTAGGAGATTGTAATGCATTTTCAGATTTAATAAAATCCCTATTGCAAATTTCTCTTCATTTTTTGTTGTTCTATTTTATTTTTCAGCCCTCTTGCATAGGCTTGTATGATTTTTTGCGTTGCAGATTTAATAGGGAGAGTATCCTTTTTCATCAGTGGTATTACTCTTCATTTTTTGTTGTTCTATTTTATTTTTCAGCCCTCTTGCATAGGCTTGTGTGATTTTTTGCGTTGCAGATTTAATAGGGAGAGTATCCTTTTTCATCAGTGGTATTAGAGCAGGAGTTCTTGAGCGTGCAAGCATAAGTGCTGATGTGAGGCAGTTTGCACCAGGACCTGTGGTGGTGTGTGTGTGATTTGTGTGTAGACAGATCACCAAGGGTGAGGCAGTCTATACCTAAGAGATTGAAAATTGAGAGTGTGTAGCAAGTGTTTGACAAAATGGCAAAGAAGAAAGGCAAAAAGTTTGTCATAGTTGTGTATACATGTGAACAGGAAGGAGAAAATATTGCAGAGCAATTACAATACATACTTTATTTTATTACAGAGCAATTACACAAATACAACTTGACTTATTACAAAACTTCATGTGTATCACCACATTGTCGGCCACACATATCTAGGAATTTAATCTTCTTTGAGGAACACACCGTGCTTCACAGAACATCTTCAAGATCATCCGTAAGATGTGTAAAACATCTGGTCAGCCAAGATTAGGAAGAACACCATCACTCAAGAGTAAATCTTCAATTACAAGCTCAATCTTTGATGCGGACCGCCAACACAAACTAGACACAATCTAGAGACCCCCACAAGCTTGCTTGTATCACCAATAACATCCATACCACTTTTGCTTATTGAAATCATTTGCATCTTCATCCGAAACCTCAAGAACACAATCTATCATCACTGTCACATTAGAATAAATGCTTACAGACCTCTAGACCATGAACCATTTGAGTTATCAATTCACATTGGCTTCCTAAACATTCCACCAAATCCGCAGAACAAGATATTGCATTTCTAGATCTCACCAGACCTATTTGAGTCACTTTGTCACCTCTGAACAACTACCGGAATGGTTTTACTCATATGGCCATAACTTCTCTAAATCTTCATGCAGACCTCCCAAATCTTGACTGGATCATGTTTAGACACATATCTACAAACCCTTTGATGTGCATTCTCTGATCTTCATCTAGGTGGGATTTTCACTTCATAGAGCTTCATTGTCTTCATTGTTCTTCTCTGTTTCTGATAGGACTAATTTTCTCAATATCCTCACCACATAGCTCATCCAATCCTTGACATCAATGACAACACCGGTTAGGCCCATACTTGCAACAATCTCCCCCTTTGTCATTGATGGCAACATATGATGTGAAAATTATTTTAACCATCAAGATAAAAAATTCTCCTTACTAACTGACATAGCTCCCCCTATCAACAACAACCATTCAAATGTCTTCTCTTCATTTACTGCTCCCCCTTTGATCAGCAACTACTTTTTGTTTTTCACATGTCTTCTCTCCCCCTTTGACATCAATGGCAAAGGGCACATACTTGCATCAATCTTTTGAATCATACAGACTGCTCCCCCTAAGTAGCAGCTTCCTATCATCAATCCGGACCACAAAATATGACTGTGAGATCCATCGGACCGATGCACATCAGTGCATCTTAATTCAAAACTGGAGGGGTAATAACCCCTAACTTCTCCCTGAGGAACTCAAAAGAGTCCTTAGGTAGAGGTTTAGTAAAAATATCTTTAATCTGATCCTTTGAGGGCAAACTCCAATCTGACTTCATTTGTGTTCACCTGCTCTCTCAAAAAGTGAAACTTGATAGATATATGTTTTGTCTTTGAATGCAACACCAGATTTTTTGATATATTTATTGCACTTGAGTTATCACAGAAGATTGTGATAGGTTCCTCATATTTCACTCTGATGTCTCTTAACATTTGCTTCATCCACAATACTTGAGTGCAACTACCTGCTACTGCAATATATTCTGCTTCTGCAGTGGATAGAGATATTGCCTCTTGTTTCTTGCTCAGCCAAGAAACCAATCTTTTCCCCAAAAATAATGCATCACCACTGGTACTCTTCCAGTCATCCACATCTCCTGCCCAATCCACATCTGTATATGCATGAAGAGAGAAATCATGATCCCTAGGATACCATAAACCATACTCAATTGTTCCCTTTAGATATCTAAGAATTCTTTTGATTACCATGACATGAGATTCTCTAGGATCATCTTAGAATCTGGCAACAAGACCAACACCATTCATAATGTTAGGTCTAGTTTGAGTAAGATACAGTAGTCCTCCAATCATTGACCTATACTTTTTCTGATCAGCCTTAGGAGATTTATCATCTTTTCTTAGTTTACATCCAGTTTCCATGGGAGTATTCATTGGTTTTGAATCTTCCATCCCAAATTTCTTCAACAATTATTTCACATATTTGGTTTGTAATATGAAGATTCCTTTCTTTGTTTGAGTGATTTGTAGACCCAAGAAGAAATTCATTTCCCCAAACATAGACATCTCAAATTCACTTTTCATTTGATTTGCAAAAGTCTTGCACATACTATCTCTTCCTCCAAAAATGATATCATCAACAAATACTTCAACAATCAAGATATTTTCATGATCAATCTTGAAGTACAAGTTACTGTCAATGGTACCTTTGTTAAAACCAATCTTCAAAAGATATTTATCCAGTCATTCATACTAGGCCCTTGGGGCTTGTTTGAGTCCATACAGTGCTTTCTTCAACTTGCAGACTATATCACCATGATCAGACAATTGAAATCCATCTAGTTGCTTAATGTATACTTCTTCCAAGTCACCATTCAGGAAGGCAAACTTGACATCCATCTGATATACTTTAAAATCCTTGAAGGTAGCAAAAGCAAGAAAGAAACTGACTACTTCAATTCTTGCCACCGAAGCAAAAGTTTCTTCAAAATCAACTCCTACTTGAGAATAACCCTTGCAGACCAATCTGGCTTTGTTTCTGGCTACTTCACCATCTTCATTCAGTTTATTCTGGAAGACCCATTTGGTTCCAATCACATTTTTGTTTCTAGGTCTGGGAACAAGATCCCAAGTGTGATTTTTCTCAATCTGCATCAACTCTTCCTCCATTGCTTTGGCCCATCTTTCATCATTGCATGCTTCACTTACAATTTTGTGTTCAATCTTTGAAATTAGACAATACTTCTCTGAATCTTGAGCAATCTTTCTTCTTGTTTGAACACCTTTGCTTCTATCACCTATGATCTAGTCTTCAAAATGATTCAGTCTTACATACTTGGGAGTTTTGGGAATTTCTTGCACTTCTATTTCTTGGACAGGTTCATTCAAGCTTATCTCTTCTTCCTGTATTTTAGGATTCTCTGGATCAGTCTGGATCTGAATTTCAGAAGGGGCTTGAACTTCTTGGACCAAAACATCATTCTGATCATCTTCTTCATATTCATAAAACCTTGAGGGTTTTTGAATGCCTTCATCAACCTTCACATTTGTACTTTCTATAATCTTTCTCAATCTCTTGTTATAACACTGGTATGCTTTGCTTTGAGTAGAATAACCCAAGAATATTCCTTCATCACTTCTAGCATCAAATTTTTCAAGGTCTTCATCTCTTTTAATGTAACATTTGCTACCAAAGACTCTGAAATACTTCATAGTAGGAGTGATTCCAAACCAGAGTTCATAAGGGGTCTTACCAGTATTGCTTCTGACTTGTACTTAATTAAGAGTATAGACAGCAATGCTTACAGCTTCTCTCCAGTAGATCTGAGGGACATTTGCTTCCATCATCATGGTTCTAGATGCTTCTTGGATGGTCCAGTTCTTTCTCTCCACTACTCCATTCTACTGTGGGGTCCTTGGAGCAGATAACTGTCTTTTTATCCCATGTTTCTCATAGAATTCTATGAACTCTCTAGATGTGAATTGTCCACCTCTATCAGACCTAAGACATTTTATGTTTATCCCGGTTTCATTCTCTACCATAGCCTTGAATATTTTGAATTTCTCAAGAGCCTCAGATTTCTCTTTCAGGAAAGTCACCCACATCATCCAAGAATGGTCATCAATTAGTAACATGAAATATCTATCACCTTGCAAACTCATGATTCTTGTCAGTCCACATAGATCAGTATGTACTAAGTCCAACAATCCAGAAGAAGATTGTTCCTTACTTTTGAATGTGACTCTACTCTACTTACCCAACTGACATTCTTTGCACAAACTGTTAGTAGGTTTCACTAGTCTTGGAAGATCTCTTATAGCTTGAGTGTTGCTTATCTTGATGATATTATCAAAATTTACATGACACATTCTCCTATGCCACAACCAACTCTAATCAATTTGAACAAATAAACAACTTTTGCCAGTACCAACCAAGTGGAAGATGTTACCTTTTGTTTGAGTACCAGATGCAACCTCTATTCCAGAACTTTCAAAGATCTTACATTTTCCATTTTTGAATCAGAGATCATAGCCTTTGTCCGCCAACTCCCCAACACTAAGAAGATTGTGCTTCAGACCTTTAACATATAGTACATCACTAGTTTTGTTCTTTGCATCAAAAGAAATAGTTCCTCTACCTCTAATTCTGCCAGCAGAATTATCACAAAATTTTACAACTCCTCCTTCATATCTTTCCAAATCTATGAACTTGTTTTTGTCACCAGTCATATGGTGGGAGCATCCACTATCAATGACCCATTCATCCTTTTCTTCAACTTGGGCAGCCAGAGCTTTTTCTACTATTTTATGATTGACAGATTCAGTGGGCATTGGATCTTCTTCCTTGATGGTAATAAACACCCAGTCACTTCTGGATTTGTTTCCTGTCTCTGATTCATCATCTGTTACTCCATCATCTTCATCTTCATGAACATAGTAACATTTCTTTTGGAATCTTGATCTATTTGGATTTGTCCTTAAAAATCTTTCCAGACACTTTGAGGCAAAGTGACCAATCTTGTTGTAGTTGAAACATTTGAAGGGTAGTTTTCCTTCATACTTACCAGATCCTCTTGGTAGTCTTTTTGCAATAAGAGCTTCAAGTTGAGTAGCTTCTGCCTCATCTTCTTCCAGATCTTTTCTTTTTTTTTTCATACCATGATAGTTTCTTTGAGGAGTTCTCTCCTGGATCATACCTTTGTTTTCCTTTTACAGAGGCACTAGCTTTGAATGCAGATTCAGTCTTGGGGGGTGCATCTCCAAACTCAACCAATTCAAATGCTGCTAATTTTCCAACTAATTGGTCTCTTGTGATATTTGATAAATATCTAAATTCTTCAATAGTAGCAACCTTGTGTTTGTAAGGAGGTAGGGATCTGAGAACTTTGGCAACAATCTCATCTTCATCCAAGGTTCCACCAGCACACCTAATACCACAAACAATCTCATTTACTTTTGGCATAAATGTAGTCATATTCTCATCTTCATTCATCTTCAAATTTTTGAATTTTCCTTTCAGACTCTGTAGCTTGGAACATTTAATATATTTGTCCCCTTCATGTAGAAGTTCCATCTTTGACCAAGTCTCATATGCAGTTTTTAAATCCATAACATTTGTTAGTTCTGAATCAGATAAGGCACTTAGTAAGGCTTCTTTAGCTTGAAGATTATCTTCAACATCTCTGATTTCATCTACAGTTGTCAGACCATTCTTTGGAGGAACATACTTATTTGAAGTTATCGTCCAATATTGCATTCCCATACATTGCAAGTGACATTCCATGCAGCTTTTCCAAATAGTATAATTAGTTCCATCAAACCTCGGACTATCCTTCTTGTAGGAAGACATCCTAGATCTCCTCAAGTGATTAAGCTCTTTTAGAGAAACTTATCTCTGATACCAATTGTTGGTTTTAGGACAGACAACTAAGAGGGGGGGTGAATTAGTTGTCACAAAAACTTTTTTTTCTTTAAACACTTAAATCCTTCTTATATTTCAACAACATAATAATGATTCAATCATGGAAGCACAATGCAATAACTTAAGAGTAGAAACACATTAACACATATGACACCAAGATTTTAACGTGGAAAACCCGGCTAAGGGAAAAACCATAGGGTGACTAACCCAAGATTGTATTCTCTGTTAAAAGAATAAGAACAAAATGGCACATGCCAATTAGGGCTCACTGCCTGAGTACACTACTCACAAGAGGCCTACTACCTACAGGAGACACACTGTTTACAGAATAATATAAATATTACATACTTGAACTAAAGTTTAGCATCTTCACCATGCTTGAAACAGTTCCATTTAAGCTCTCAACACTTCTACTCTGCTTTTTGCTTTTCTCCTCTCTACCACTCTCTCATCCTCATCTCCATGCTTTGAAATGACTTCACAAATCTTATTTATATAAGACATTGACTTCGGGATAATCATCCAAGTCGGCACAATACATACTTTATTTTATTACAGAGCAATTACACAAATACAACTTGACTTATTACAAAACTTCATGTGTATCACCACACTATCGGCCACACATATCTGGGATTTCAATCTTCTTTGAGGAACATGCCATGCTTCGCATAACATCTTCAAGATCATCTGCAAGATGTGTAAAACATCTGGTCGGCCAAGATTAGGAAGAACACCATCACCCGAGAGTAAATCTTCAATTACCAGCTCAATCTTTGATGTGGACCACCAACACGAACTGGACACAATCTAGAGACCCCCACAAGCTTGCCTAAATGACCAATAACATCCATACCACTTTTGCTTACTAAAATCATTTGCATCTTCATCTGGAACCTCAAGAACACAGTCTGTCATCACTGTCAAATTAGAATAAATGCTTGTGGACCTCTAGACCATGAACCATTTGAGTTGTCAATTCACATTGGCTTCCTAAACATTCCACCAAATCTGTAGAACAAGATATTGCATTTCTAGATCTCACCAGACCTATTTGAGTCACTCTATCACCTCTGAACAACAACCAGAACGGTTTTACTCATATGGCCATAACTTCTTCAAATCTTCATGCGGACCTCTCAAATCTTGACTGGATCATCTTTAGCTACATATCTACAAACCCTTTGATGTGTATTCTCTGATCTTCATCTAGGTGGGATTTTCACTTCATAGAGCTTCACTGTCTTCATTGTTCTTCTCTATTTCTGATAGGACTAATTTTCTCAATATCCTCACCACACTGCTCATCTAATCCATGACATCAACGCAACTGGAGTATGTTGACATCAATGACAACACCGGTTAGGCCCATACTTGCAACAACCCATTCTCTGTAAAATGGGCATAACTTTCTCATTTCTGGTCGAAATAGAGAAATTCAAAATGCTCTAGAAAGCAGGGAAAAAGGTGCACAAAACCTAGAAACTATTTTAGAAAATTTAGAAAAATGAGGGAGCAGTGATAAGAAGAAGTGACAAGTTTTCTTGGTGGTTTAGTGGAGGTTGTTTTGAGAAACCAATAGTGTTTTCTTCTCACACAATTTCTATATATTGATGCTTGCTCATTTGGTGAAGGGGGAGCTTTTGGAGAAGTTGTGGTTGCATACCCAGATGCTACCAGAGAGTCCAAGATGTTGTAAAAGAATTTTGTTGTAGATTCTTCATGTATGAATCAAGGAAGCTCGTAAGCTTCAAGAGATTGTAATGCATTTTCAGATTTAATAAAATCCCTATTGCATATTTCTCTTCATTTTCTGTTGTTCTATTTTATTTTTCAACCTTCTTGCATAGGCTTGTGTGATTTTTTGTGTTGCAAATTTAACAGGGAGAGTATCCTTTTTCATCAAGCTACTTCATTTTTGAGTGTGCATGCAAGAGATCACCAACAAAGTATGTTCAAAAATTGGTGATGACAGAAGGAACATACCATGGAGGATTAAAGCTCAAGATTTTAGATTTGGATATGTTGCCAACATTCAAATCAGCCACCACATGATTTCATTTGCCTACATACAAGTGGGTTGGAAAATATTTTCAGTTAAGGGATGGAATAGTTTTTAGTTGGTGATGGTCGGGAAGGTATTTTTAGCCTTTACAGAAGTATTTTCAGTCATTACAATGCTCACATTTCTTGTTCTTTCAAGGAGGTTTAAATTTTGTAGTTGTTCCATTTTCAAGTTATTGATTTTGATAAAATCATATTATAAGTTGTTATTTTGAATAGTTGCAAGATTGATCATTTTGAGGTCACTAAATATTTATAACATGGTGATTCATAGTAAAATCCCAAAAATGGTTTCCTTCCATACAAGGACAAGGATATGTAAGATAGAACAATAGAAATTCTTTCTTTCTATATTGGTATCAATTCAATTACTAGTATTGCTAATTTACCACTCAATATTGGCATGATATCTTTCGTATGTAATGAGATAATTTTTGTGGAAATGGTTTCACCTCAAGGAGGAGATTGCTTAATAGAATAAAGGAGAAAGAGAGAACTATGATCAAAATTAAATTAGATATAACCTTGAAGGAACATGATGCACATGGTATGAATGCTAAAAACATTATGAAAGTTTGGTGTCAATAGTTCATAGAGAAACATCATATAGTTAAGGACATAGTAATGATGCGAGAAAGTTTAATTACAAGGACTTCATATAAGAAAATAATTGGGGCCACTACGAACCATATTTCCATCATTTATGTTATCACCATTTTCAGCCACCATATTACTTTATTTGCACTCATGCAAGCAGATTTGTAGATGCTTTTAGTCATGGGTAATAAAGTTGAGAGATGTTGTCCCTGTTGCCTAAGCTGCTTCACTTGATAGGTATGAAATCTAGACTCTACAAGTAAATGGGATCTTCCAAACATTGGACACATGGCATCCCTTATAATCACATAAAAGAGGAGAATACAATGAGTTGGTTTTCCTTCATTGGTTGAATATCCAAGCCAAACATGGAAAGGTTTAATCATACATTGCATTGTGGTTTTCCTAAAAGATTGCACTTATGATGATGAGAGTTATGCACATTCCTTTGATATTTTTTCTCGTGAGATCAAGTTGTTCTTCAAAGAGGCGATAAAATTACATGATTTGTACAAGAATATTATGGATGATAGAGAGAGTAGATTTTGTAGTGCTCTTTGGCAGGAATTATCACTCTTGACAGGTATAGTGTTCAAATTACAAGGAAATTATTGTCTAATTTTTGCTATTGGCATGGAGACACTTGATTATGTGGGTATGCAAAGTATTCCTTGGCAGAAGATTCATCATCTATCAAGTATTGGATCTAGACTCTATGGGAAGTATAGCATGAATCATCATATTGTGACACTAATTCATAAGTACCTGATTTTTCTATTGCTTGTGAAAAAGCAATTTTGGGAAGGGAGAACTTGTCATGTCCCTTTTTTAATTAATTTGTGCTAGAGTAAATATTATTCCATTCCAAATATTTTCTGTGGGCTAAGGTTTGGGAAGTAGGAAATATTTTATTTAGCTATTAAATATTAAAATTAGAATTTAATGCACAAATGGGGCATGGATATTGATGAGGAGTAATTTGTAATAGCCATTTAATTTCCTATCCAAGAAGGTGTTTTGATTTTTGGCATCCACTTTGTCTTTGACAATTATAAATATCCTTACTTTCCCTGCAGCGTCATCTTTTGGCCATTTGTCACCACACATTTCATTGTATGAACTTTGTTCTACAACTCCTCTTCTTTGGATGAAAACCCATCGATTTCTAGGGCAATCCTATACAAAGGTTGCATCAAATCTTCATAGTTGTAGTTTCAACTTGTGTTTAGTTGTCTGTTTTGTAGGATTGTAGGTGAAGTTTGTGTGTGAAGTTACAGTTGTTTTGGTGTTGTGTGCTATAGGTTGTGTTTTTGTTGTGTAGTATCTCACTACTATTCATTTTTCATTCTAGATCAGCTCCAAGAGTTTTTGAAATAATATATCAGATTGGACCAAAATATTGAAGATTTGGTGTGTTATTTGTAGTTTTTGAGTGAGGGTTTTGTAAGTGTATTTCCATATTTTACTATTGTTTTTGATGTATATTTTTTTGTTTTTATAGCATATTTGATGTGATTATATTAGTTTAATCAATAGAGGAAGTTATATTTATTTTTTCTGTGCAAAGTTGCGTAAAATCAGTTGCCCGAACTATGCAAAAATTTATGTACTTTGGTGGTATTCTTCAGTTATGTTTTTGTTGTTGCTATAGGGTTTGTGACTATTGCATCAATCCTTTTGAATTTAAAAATCATATTTCTCTCAATAAAATCAGTTGTGGGAATTTCTAGAACAAGCGTTGCAATTTTGGTGTTGTCTAGATGAATTTTGATTGAAGAATTTTGTGAAGCTTTATGGGTAATTCATTTAAGTAATTTTCAGATATGAAATTTATTTGAAAAAGTTTAGTAGGGTTATTACATCATCAATGAAAGATACAAAGTAAATATAGTTTGAAATCGAAGGAACATTCACAGGACCAAAAACATCAAAATGTATCAAGTCCAACACCCTGGAAGGTTTATGAGAATTGGAATAAAATTGAACATGGTTTTGTTTTTCATATATGCAATGTTCACAAAAATCAAACTCAAGATTACAATCATTCATCCCCTCAATGAGGTTTTTATTTTTTAAGGTTCTAAGACCCTTTTCACCAATGTGACCAAGACTTTGGTGCCATAACATGGTTTTCTCAACAAGAAGTTTCATCTCCATAGAATGAGCACCCTCAGGTACCTAGCAAGCATGACCTTTGAAAGTAGCTGCAATAGTCCTCTTTTCTACTAGTTCCAATGGTGAGGATGAAGAATCTAAAGTTCTCTTCTTTGAAATTGAAGAACTAGTACACTGAATTGTGCATACATCAAGCTTGAATAGAGTGCCAACTCGAACACTCTTAGCTAGCACCATACCTCCTCTAATCATCTTGTATCCTCCATTCAAGAAAACAACCTGCACACTCACATCATTCAACTTACTTACAAATAACAGGTTCCGTGTGAAACCAGGGATATGCAAAACACTATTTATCCCCTTCACCTGTCTATCATAGAATTGAATCAAGACTCTTCCATGGCTAACAATCTTCAAGTGATAATCATCAGCCAAGTACACATTCCCATCAACATATTCTTCAGACTTAGTGAACCAACCTTAATGTGAGGTCACATGAAAATATGCACTAGAGTCAATAAATCACACATCTTCAAATGCATGAATTGCCAAGGCAACAACAAACACTTCGCCATCTATTAGGAATTGCATGTAGAAGATATCAATTAAATGTAAAAAAAGATTAAACAGAGGAATGAAAATACATAGAAATAATAATAGCGAGAGACAATTTTTAACGTGGTTCACCCAAACTCAGGCTACATCCACCAATAGAGAGTCCAATATTATTATCCAGTAAATCAAACCGATTACAAACCGCAATCCTTGCAACTCAATACCGCTACAAAATGCTACAATACAATATCAAAGGAAACCATAACTCTTAGCCTTTTTTTATCTAGACTTATGTCAGTTACAAAATAGGGTTTTTTATATCAGCCAATAGAAAAAATAACTCTCGATGCCTTTATAAATTAATAAAAGTCCTTTAGGGTTTCAGAGGCACTTCCCCCGAACCCCCGCGGGGGCACTCCCCTCGACCCCGCCTTGTATCACAATAGGGAGCGCACTAGGGGCGCTTCCCCTGAACCCCATAAGGGGCACTGCCCCCAAACCCCCATTAAATAATTTGGGGTAAACTACACTAATAAAAGTGGGGAAAATTTAATCTCTAAGTCTGATTAGGCTCCATATAACAACAATCTCCCACTTGGAGACTAATCAGACTCCACACCATATCATCTCCCACTTGGAGACTGGTCATAACACTGCTGACCCTGTAGCTCCCACTGGAAATAAACACCCTGGACCCTATTGTTCTGATTTTATCATTTTCAGTCTTGAAGACCAACCAAAGCTGAAGAGGAGCTCAGCTTCTCCCTTGTCACTGCCTTTGTAAACATATGCATAGGATTTTCATCTATATTTATCTTTTCCATCCATAACTGTCCATCATCCAACACTGACCGGATGAAGTGATACCTTAGATGTATGTGTTTGGTCTTTGAATGTAAGGTAGAATTCTCTGCAAGATGTATGGCACTCTAACTGTCTGTAAACAAATAACTATTAGTCTATTGTTTGCCCAATTCTTCCATGAAAGATTCTAGCCATATCATCTCCTTGCTTGCCTCTATTGTAGCTACATACTCTACCTCCGTGGTGGATAAATCAACCACCTTTTACAACCTAGAGATCCAACTCACCATTGTCCCACCTACAGTAAAGACATAACCTATAGTACTCCTCCTGGTATCAATATCACCTGCCAAATCTGAGTCCACATAGCCTGCTAAATCAGTATTAGATCCCCCAAAACATAAATGTTTATTGGATGTACCTCTCAAATATCTGAGAATCCATTTTACCGCATTCTAATGCTCTAATCTGGGATTACTCATATACCTGCTTACAACTCCTACAACATGTGCAATATCCAGTCTCGTGCATACCATGGTGTACATTAAACTTCCTACAACTGAAACATATGGTTCCTTGGACATTTTTTATTCCTCCTCTTGTGTCATAGGACACATCTCCATAGTCAATTTCAAATGACTAAGCAAAGGTGTGCTGACAACTTTTGCATTCTCCATATGGAATCTTTGCAACACTTTTTCAACATAATCAGCCTGAGGTAGAGTCAATTTTCTATTCTTCCTATCTCTACAAATATTCATACCAAGGATTTGTTTTGCTGCCCCCAAACCCTTCATAGCAAATGATTGTGCTAACTGATATTTTAACTCTCTTATGTGATCCATGTTAGACCCCGCTACAAGCATGTCATCAACATATAAACATATAATAATGTAGTTGTCATTATCCAACCTCTTAAATATACACAATGTTCAGAATTGCACCAGCTGTAGCCTTGCTTAGCCATAAAACTATCAAATTTCAAATACCATTGCCGATGTGTTTGTTTCAAGCCATATAAACTCTTCTTCAATCTGCACACCAATGTCTCCTTACCTTTGACCTCAAATCCCTATGGTTGTTCCATATATATCTCCTCCAAATCACCATGGAGAAAAGTAGTTTTCACATCTAGTTGTTCCAAATGCAAATCTTCAGCAGCCGCAATACTCAAAATAGTACCAATAGAAGTCATCTTAACAACCAGAGAAAAAATCTCATCAAAATCAACACCTTTTTTCTGTACAAATCCTTTTACAGCTAACCTGGCTTTAAATCTTTTCTTACCTCCATCTTCCTCTTTCAACCTATAAACCCATTTGTTTGGTAAAGCCTTTTTACCTACAGGCAACTTACATAATTCCCAAGCCTGATTTTTCAGCAAGGAATCCATTTCTTCTTTCATTGCAAGCTCCCACTGATCCTTTGTATCCACCTGCATAGCTTCATCATACCTTCTACTTTACCAGCATCTGTTAACAAAATCAAATACAAAGAGGGAGAAAACCTTTCAGGAGGTATACTTAGCCTCGTTGACCGTCTAACATTCACTGGATTTTGTGGTATTTCTTGTTGTTGCGGAGTATGAGGAACCACTGACACATCATTATCTGGAGTATCATCTAGCACCACATAATCCTTTTCTTTCTTCTCATGTTACTGCAACTGATCATTGTATAACACCTTCTCATTGAATACAACATCCCTGCTTCTCACAATTTTTAGATTTTCAACATCCCAAAGCCTATAACCAAATTCATCAATGCCATATCCAATGAAGATACACTTTTTTGATTTTGCATCTAGCTTGGTTCTATTTTCAGAATCTACATGTGCAAATGCTTCACATCCGAAGGTTTTGAGAAAAGAATAACTCACCTTCTTACCTTTCCATGCTTCCTCTAGAATACCATAGCCCAAAGGAACTGAAGGACCTCTATTAATTAAATATATAGTGGTATTGACAGCCTCTGCCCACATGTTTAAATGCAGCCCAACATGCAATCTCATGTTCGTTGCATGCTCCATTATTGTCCTATTCATGCGCTTAGCCACTCCATTCTCCTGTGGAGTCCCTGGAATTGTTTTCTGCCTACGAATTCCATTAAAGGAACAATAATTCTTAAATTATTTTCTGCAATACTCACCACCATTATCAGATCTGAGACGTTTTAATCTTTTACCCATCTCAGTCTCAACCAAGCTTCTCCATTTCTTAAATGTTTCAAATACATCAGATTTCTACCTAAGGAAATAAATCCAAACCTTCATATTTGCATCATCTATGAATGTAACATAATACCAAGAGCCACTGAGAGAAGATACCTGAGCCAATCCCCATACATCTGTATGCACAAGCTCTAACTTTTCATCTTTCTTTTGATTCCCATCCTTGAGAAAACTCTCTTTTGTTTGTCATACACACAACTTTCATAGAAATCCATATTAATACATTTCAGACCTGGTAAAACTTTCTTAGAATGAAGTACCTTCATACCTTTTTCACTCATATGCCCAAGTCTATTATGCCATAGTGTTGTCTCAGAACTTGCAGCAACTGTTTCAGTCTCTTCCTGCAAACCTGCAGCAACTATTCCTAAACTAGGTGTTTGTTTTTTCTCTGTAACAACTAAAGTAGAAGGAACAGTATGACCTGTACAAAGATATAAGGTGCCTACTTTCACACTTTTTGCTACTATTAAGGCACCTTTTGAAACCTTCCAATTTTCATCATTAAAAGTAACTGTGCAACCTTCATCACCTAGCTTCCCTACTGAAATTAAATTCCTACTTAGCCTTTGAATGTGGCTTACCTCTTGTAGTAGCCAATGATTCCCATTCTACAACTTAATCTTAATTCTTCTCTTTCCAACAATCTAACAAGGTTCGTTATCTCCCAAATAAACCAGCCCAAAATCCCCTTGGACATAATCAAGAAAATAACTTCTATGGGGCATAGCATGAAATGAGGCCCCTGAATCTAAAACCCATGAATCATCAGCATTATCTAGGGATAGAATCAAAGCATCATCTTCAGATTTATTACTTACCACATTTTCCTCCTTATTGCCTTCTTGTTTGTCTGCTTCTTTATTCTTCCGAGACCAGCAATCTTTCTTCAGATGACCTAGTTTCCCACAATTCCAGCAATCCTTCTATCCTCTAGATTGGGACCTCTTGTTCTTTGATTTTTCTTGTGACTTTCCTTGACCTCCAGAACCTTTTCCTCTCTCCTTTGATCTGCCCCTGCTTTCTGCATTCAAAACACTACCTAATGTGGACCCTCTTGAGCTTTTCCGTCGTATTTCCTTGCTAAGGATAACACCAACAACATCATCAAATTTCAAAGTATTTGAACCAGGGACAGAGTTACTTACAGCCATTACCAAGCTATTCCAGCTTTCTAGCAAAGAACATAAAAGTAAGAGAGCCCTCACCTCTTCATCAAATTTTACTTTTACAGAAGTTAACTGACTGGTAATCGTATTAAACTCATTTAAATGATCTGTCATAGATCCACCTTCAATTATTTCCAGATTAAATAAATACTTCACGAGAAATACTTTATTTGAGGCTGAGGGTTTTTCATACAATTTAGTCAAATCTTTCATCAGTTCATTTGTTGTCTTCACTTCTATTATATTGAATGTCACAGATGGTGCCAGGCACAACCAAATGGTTCCCAATGCCTTTCTATCCAAAAGTTCCTAATCCTCATCAATCATTGCTGCCAGTTTCTTGGCTATTCCTTCCAACGGCCTCCATAAATCCTTCTGATATAGATAATCCTCCATCTGCATCTTCCATAATTGACAGTTCTGCTCATTGAATTTATCTACCTTCAATTTACCCTCATCCGCCATTGCTTCCACTTAACCATGAGACTCCTACTCAACTGTGAGACCTTCTTGTAGATGATAATCGAACATAACCCACTCCGATACCACTTGTTAGGAATTTCATGCAAAAGATGTCAATTAAATGCAAATAAAGATTAAACAGAGGAATGAAAATACATAGAAATAATAACAGCGAGAGATAATTTTTAATGTGGTTCACCCAAACTCAGGCTACATCCACCAACAGAGAGTCCAATATTATTATCCAGTAAATCAAACCAATTACAAACAACAATCCTTGCAACTCAATACTACTACAAAATGCTACAATACAATATTAACAGAAACCGTAACCCTTATCCTTTTTTTATCTAGACTTATGTCAGTTACAAAATAGGGTTTTTTATGTCGGCCAATAGAAAAAATAACTTATGATGCCTTTATAAAATAATAAAAGTCGTTTGAGGTTTCGGGGGCACTGCCCCTTGACCCCACCCTGTATCATGACAGGGAGCATGCCAGGGGTGCTTCCCCTAGACCCTACAAGGGGCGCTGCCCCTTGGCCCCATCTTGGGGGCATTACCCCCAAGCCCCCGTTAAATAATTTGGGTGGAAACCGTGCCGATAAAAGTGGGGAAAATTTAACCTCTGAGTTTGATTAGGCTCCATATAACAACACCATCATCCTAAGAGGATTTGTTAGAATCTAAATCATAGTTCTTTTTCTTCTTCTTCTTCTTCTCCTTGCAATCCTTGCAGAAATGACCAGGTTTTCCGTAGTTCCAAAAAAATCCTTAGACTTTCTAGGAGACTTAGATCTCTCGTGGGATTTGGATCTTGACTTATCTTGCTTCCTGTCCTTCTTCTTGCCTTTGTCTCTTGATCAACCATGAACTGCAAGATCCTCATTATCCATTTCAAAATATTTTATTTGCATCTCTTCAAACAGTAATGATGAAAATACTTCATCCATCTTGAAGGTGGTAGTGGTACTCCCAATGGCCATGACAAGGTGGTCCCACAAATCTAGAAAAAAACATAGCAAAGTCATACGCCGATACTCCTCCATTTTTACACCAATGGAGCTCAACTAGGAAACAAGTATGTTAAAAGTATTTAGGTGATCTGTGACTGATCCTCCATCCTCTATCCGTAGAGAGTACAACTTCTTCCTCATGAACAACTTATTTATCAAGGATTTGTAAGAGTCAATGTGACTCAACAACCCAAGATCCCTGCAATCAAGGCAACCTTCCACACAAAGAGAAAAAGAGAATATGCAAAAATAATGGAGCAATATTCTATACACAAAACTGTTTGATATACAATGAGAGAGCCTTTCTTATAAATGAAAGGATGACAATAAAGGAGTTGTAGTCATGTGACAAGTGTCACATTCCTATCACATGTGACAACTAGAGGATAGAATGCCAACTAGAGCACATGTGTAGGATAAGACAACTCACTACAACTATCAACAACTAGAAACAAATAGAAACATCTAGAAGACTCACTAAGTCAACTTAACATGTGAATTATGTGTGACGTGTGAATATTATTTAACTAATAAATAGTTAAATAATATGAATTATCCACACAAGGGAAAATTAACTAAACTAGTTAGGAAAAAACCCTTTATTCACACCAACACCCCCCCTTAAGTGCAACTTAGGGAGTAGTTGACTAAACCAAAGATGCAATGATGGGTCCTGGCTACTAGGCCATGTTAGGTAACCATGTACAACAAATCTCAAGTGGAGAAAAGGATAAAATGTCATGAGACAAAACTCCTCTCTAAAAGTGAGAATGCATAAAACAAATGGAATGAAAGATGTGATGGAAGGAGGACTCAAGACCCCCCCAAAACTACACCCAACACATATGTACAATCAATTACCCCCCATAGGAGAGCAAGTGTGAGACTATAGGTCCCCCCACAATGAAGTAGCTCCTATGCCAATGGTGAAAACTTGAAGAAGAATGCTGAAGAGAATCCAAAGCCAGTAAACAACATTCTTCCCCTTAGGAAGAAAGAGGTCCAAAGGCTGGTGTAGAAGAAACTCCATCTCAAGGTATGAGGGAAAAAGCCTCATGATGTATGTGTTGAGAAAGTGTGTCTCAAACTCACTGTAAAACCCTAGCTCTATTGCCTTTTTCCTGAAGTGTTACATTCAGCCTTTACCGCAATCCCGCAGGGTGTAGACAAGAGAGGTGTGAGCTAGCGATGTTTATCACCATCCTGTGGGAGTCCTTGACAATGGCTTGCAATGTTTACCAGCACCCCACAATAGCCTGTGAATTGGCTTGTGATCGGTGTATATCCCATCGTCTCGTAGTGGTCCGTGGAATGATTGGCAGTAGTGTACTGTTACCGCCACCCCACAGCTGTTCAAAAATGGAATTGCGGTAGTGTGGGGGAGTCCTATCCTACCATCTTGCAACATTGGTTGACTCCTGCCTATAGTAGTGCGGTATACATACTGAGGTCCTACGATGATCAGAGGGTTTGACCTACGGTGTTGTGGTATAGAGCCCGCCACATGGCAATGGTCTTTTGGAAGGCTTGTAGTGGTGTGGTAGGTTGTGGTATAGTGGTAAAGACTACAAATAGTGGGTAAATATGAGACTGTGAAAAGAGGTCAATGGTGATTGACTGATGAGTAAGGTGTCGACACATGGCACTAGGTTACTCATTGATTTCACATCATTGTTGTGAATCAATGCAGCCTCTGGTAGTAGTCTATTCAATTGTCGATGGAAGTTGTGACTAGATGTCAAGTCAGTTTGTAACCGTTTGTCTGGTATGGAATTTGAAGAGATAATGCTTGTGTGAAGTCTGTATTAATGCAGCAGTGCATTGTAACCTAAGAGAGAGGGTGATCAGGGAATTGAAATGCTGTCAGCTTTTCTCCACAAATGGAACAAGATGTAAATCTCCAGTAAAGGCTATGGGCCTGATATTGTATTGTAACTTGTACGCTTGTTGCTGAATAATACAATGGCTCTATGTTTTGGAGTGTGGGGTTTTTTACCCAGAAGGGTTTTCCCCACGTAAGTCTTTGTGTTCTTGTCTTCTACTTTATCTTTCATATTTAGTGATTCTGTTTATTGAATCTATTTAATGTGTGTTGTTGAAACTAGTTTAAATTGCAATCACTTCCCTCTAAGGGTTAATGTGGGAAATGAACTATGTCTGATTCTGCTTTATGGCATAGTAGTATGTGTTTTGATGTAGTCAGAGAAAATGATTGTTACTGTAGACACTTGCTGATCTTAGATGCTCATTCTAGGATGAACCTTATTTTTCCCTTCAATTGGTATCAGAGCCATGGTATTTGGTTCTAGGTATTCCTTCTGTGAGGATTTCTTAGTCTGGCAAGCTTGACAAAATCTGAAGGAATCGACTGAAGATTGATCCTTTGTTGAGTGAAATTTGTTTTCTCTTTTTGTGTTAGTTTTAGGATACAACACGTATCTTGAAGGATGGTGAAGAAGGAGAAAATGGAGTTGGTCACATTGAAATGATGTTGAACTGGAGCTCCTGATAGGTAGTGGAATAATCCTGATACATGGGGTGGGATTTTTTCTTTGTGGTTGTGTTGCAGCAAAGCTTTCATATTGGGTGTCTGTGTGAGAGGCTCCCTAGTGATATGGAGAAGCTTGTGTTGTTTCTTAGCTATGGAGTAATGTGCTTATGCTGGGTGTTTATTCTTGGTATTGGAAGGCATTGTTTTGTGTTACCCTGATTGCATATAGGCTATGGAGTTGATCATTGGATGATTTGGAAGCTTTTGTAATAGCCTGTCTCCCTCGGATGCATGTGCATGTTGGTGATTGTGGATTTGGCCTACAAGTGGGCCTAGAGTTCCTGGACCTCTACTTCCTTTCGTTTGGTTGTACTTGCTCGGATTCACATTTCTTGGATATGAGGGTTTTATAGATTTTTGTTTAAAATATATGGTTATGCTTATATATGTTATTCCATTGTTCTGGTATAGTTGTTATGGTAATTTTTCAGAATTGTGGGTCTTCCAGATGATAAGTGGATATGGATTTGCATGTACATCAGTGACATAGTGGTTTTGCAAGTTTTACATGGTTAATCAAAACTTGTGGAGTTATAGATCTATGGATAAACTATTTTTCATAGTATGATTCCTTGGGGGTGTTCTAGATGTAAGATAGTTGCAAGTTTGCATGTATGCTTCGTGCATGGTGTGAGGAGCTTTGTATCTTTCTCAATGTGGAGATGTTGGTATGTGATTAGTCACTCATGATTTATACAATATTTGCTTAATGGGTTCCTTGACTATGGTTGCTTTATTTGATGTTTGAGTCTTGTGGTCTACATGTTATCTTCTTGTTATCTCAGTTTATAGGTTACTAATGTGATGATGGGTTTGCATGTTTCATGTTTGGATCTACGATTTATGCAGTTTTGTGGGTTGATCACCTATTTGATTGCAGTGGGATGAATCAGATGTGGACTATCTATATCCACAACATTGATTCAGTGTTTATGCATACTTGTTAGCCAGCCTTGTCTATGGTCATTTGTGCATTGGTATGTTGACTTGGAATGAGAGGATGGATGATTAGAGTGCCTGGATAGTTGGTTATTGGGACTTGTAGCATATTTATCACGATGTCATGAATAGCTTGGTTACAAAGTTTAGTGTGAGCTTTTGATAGTGATGGTTTTATTTTCTTGACTTGGAGATCTTTGTTTTACTTTATTCTTTTGTACCATTGATATTGCAGGTGAAGTATTTGATTGTGTTAGAACCATTTATTATCTTCATTGAGAGGATAGTTATCATGATTCCTTGATAAGCTCAGTATCATAGTTTCAGTGGGATCTTTGGCAGTGATGTGAATTCATCACTTGGTGATGGATGATCTTCTTTAGTGTTGCAAATGTTACTAGGAGGAGCTCTTAAATCTTGTTGCTACAGAAGGGTTCTTTCGCATTTGCATGGACACTATTTGGAGATGGGTCATCATCATGATATTGAAAATGTGTAACATCTTGGAGCCATGGAGGACTTATGGAGTCTTTGGTTGAGGTGTTAGTGATGCTTGACAGGTGATGTTGGTTTAGAGTTTGTTTGTTTTATGTCATAGTATACTCTTGTTTATGCAATAGAGTTTCAGCATGATACATTGCTTTTGAGATCATGCTATGTTCACTTGGAGCATGGAATCTCTTAAGGGAGATGGTAAGATCATGATGTCATGACAAGTTCTTGATTCAAATGATTAGAGCTTTGACAGTGGTCTAGTGATTCTCTATGTTTTGGGTGCATTGGTCATATGCTTGAGAACTTCATGATGGTGTTGTGATGCATTTGGATTTTAGCATGAGATGATTGTTTGTAGGGGCTCATGGATACATGGAGAATGAGGTGAGGTTGTATTTCTCTTAAGATGAGTGAAGTGTTGTTGAGATGGTTACTCTTGATGAGATTTCAACAGAAAGTCTGAAGAGCCTATACCTCGGTTGGTCGTGAGTTCAATAAATACCTATGAGGAGATTGCTTTTGGAGGAGTCATGATGGCTTGTTGTATCCTAGAGGAGCATTCTCATTCCCCACTCTTGGTCTACTCAGTGCTTTATCATCTATGAGGTATTGCCCATCCTTTTAGATATATTTTTCTTTACGTTTTATCTTTCATAGATATGGATCTTGAGCTATGTAGTTAGTTCTGGAGGATTCATTTGATGGATGTTAGCATGGTTATCTCCTTGTTCATATGGTTTGATTTATGATGTTCATTATGAGGACTATTAGGAGATGGTTTATGGGCTGATTTCCTGAAATGGGAAATGGAGTAGTTTGATCTCTTGAGATTGGATGATTTTGGGTGTTGTTATGTTGTTCTCTTTAGGGTTTTATGGAGGAGATCATACTTGACATAGTTGTCACTTAGAGGTGTATGTAGGAGGATTTTCAATAGGTATATGATGTGCAGAGTTTCTCTCTTTGTCTCAGTTATCTTCCTAGATAGTTGGTTTCACATTACATTGGTTTGAGGTTTGGTTGGAGCAATTGTGATCACTAGCTTGTGGTCATGTGTTTTCACTTATGTTCATGGGTGATGACATGGAATTTCCTTTATCTCTTTCCTTTGCTGGGTATGGAGAACTTGGGAGAGCTATGGAGACTTGTGGTGAGAGTTGTTCTTACAGGTTATTGATTTACAAGTTTTGCATATCATTGTGGATGGTTCCTTGGTACTACATGTTGTTTACACTTTCTATATGATGCTATTGGTAGACTTGGTATGCATTGATCTTTTTTAGATTTTCATTACCCATGCAGTGGGAGCTCTTGGATGGGTATGTCATTCTTTGAAAGGTTTGCACATGGAGTTTATGATTGCATTTTATGGTTGTATATATATTTATGGCATGAGTTTACTATGTTTTGTATACCTTGGAGGTATGGGTGATTCGATGGATTAGCAGCTGTGTGTGCTATTTTCAGTCACATGGGTTAATCAATAGGATGAGAGCAATCAGTTTCCTGGTTGTTGTTCTAGCTAATGTTCTATCTTATTTTCTAGAGGATTTCTTCACGGTTGTGTTCAGGTTGAAGCTTTGAAGTTGATATTGTTGATGCTTTTGTATAGCTTGTGAGCTCAGTGGAATAATGGTAGTATTCTGTTGCCTTTGCTATCAGTTGGATATGATGCTTGTGTTCTTTAGACTGGTGCATATACACCTTGGCTCGTTCCTTTTCCTTTGGTGGATGGCTGGAACTATTGCCTGAGATGGTGGACATCTTGGATGTTGTTACAGGTGTCTTGGTTGGAGCATGGAAGCATTGTTTAATATTCTTGAGATTGCATGTATGACCGTGATGATGTGATTCAGTGACTTCAAACATTGGAAGGGGTTTAGTGAGTTCTTTGTTAAGTGGGAGAATGTTGAGAAAGTGTGTCTCAAACTCACTGTAAAACCCTAGTTCCATTGCCTTTTTCCTAAAGTGTTGCATTTGGCATTTACCACAGTCCCAGAGGGTGTAGACAAGAGAGGTGCAAGCTGGCGGTGTTTATCACCATCCCACAGGAGTCCTTGACAGTGGCTTGTGGTAGTGTGGTGTTTACCGCCACCCCGCGATAGCCTGTGAATAGGCTTGTGGTGGTGAGATGTATATCCCACCATCCCGCAACAGTCTATGGAATGACTAGCGGTAGTGCGGTGTTACTACCACCCCATAGCTATTTAGAAATGGTCTTACGGTAGTGCGGGGGAGTCCTATCCCGCCACCTCGTAACGTTGGTTGACTCCTATATGCGGTAGTGCGATATACATACCACGGTCCTGCAATGATCAGAGGGTTGGGCCTATGGTGTTGTAGTATAGACCCCGTCACACTGTGATGGTCTTTTGGAAGGTTTGCAGTGGTGCGGTAGGTTGTGGCATAGCAGTAAAGATTGGAAATGGTGGGTAAAGACGAGACCGTGAAAAGAGGTCAATGGCGATTAACTGACGAGCAAGGTGTCGACACATGGCACTAGGTTACTCGTTGATTTGGCATCGTTGTTGTGAATCAACATGGCCTCTGGTGGTTGGATGTTTGATTGCCAATGGAAGTTGTGACTAAATGTCAAGTCAGTTTGTAACCGTTCATCTAGTATAGAAGTTGAAGAGACAACGTTTGTGTGAAATATGTATTAATGTAGTAGTGCATTGTAACCTGAGAGAGAGGGTGATCAGGGAATCGAAATGTTATCAGATTTTCTCCATAGATGGACCAAGATGCAAATCTCCAGTAAAGTCTATGATCCTAATATTGTATTGTAACTTGTACGCTTGTTGTTGAATAATACAATGGCTCTATATTTTGGAGTGTGGGGTTTTTTACCCGAAGGGTTTTTCCCCACGTAAGTCTTTGTGTTCTTGTCTCTTCTCTATCTTTCATGTTTAGTGATTCTGATTATTGAATCTATTTAATGTATGTTGTTGAAACTAGTTTAAATTGCAATCACTTTCCTATAAGGGTTAATGTGGGAAATGAACTATGTCTGATTCCTCTTTATGGCATAGTAGTATGTGTTTTGAGGTAGTTAGAGAAAATGATTGTTATTGCAGACACTTATTGATCTCAGATGCTCATTCTAGGATGAACCTTATTTTTCCCTTCAATATGATGTCTCTAAAAACTACTAAAGTGTTCACATATCACAACCAAAATATGTCACATAATTAGGGATTGCATGCCTAATCAAAGAATGTGACAATCTAAGACAAGATGAAAACTCAAGATCATAAATCTCCAAAGACAAGGAATCCTCTGAATGATGCTCAAGATACTCCAAATAAATGCCAAACTATGACAAGTGAAGAGGAGAAGATGGTGCCTACATATTTGAAGTAGAAGAATCAACTCCTTAAAAGAGGAGATGATTGTCATTAATTATGTCCTCCAAGTCATCAAGATAGGACTCACAAAACAAGTCTGAAATACTTGTCAAGTACTCATCCCATAAACCTGAATCTGGAAGACAGAATATCCTACTCAAATGAAGTGGATGAAGCTATGTCAATGTCAATCTCTAAAGAAGCAGGAGAAGGAGGAAGCTTAAAACTAGTCTTAGGAACTGAAGTAGATGCAAGAACACTAAGGTTCAAGTGACCAAACTTCTCCTTACAAACATGATTCACACTTGATGCATGAGTGTGAATAGCAATCAATGGATCTACATAATCATCAGAAACAAAATGGGAGAATGTATACAAGTGAGATGATTGATCAGCCATCCCAACAACAATGATATCTCTACTCCCCAAGTCTCGTATGATCATAGAATCAGGAGTGAACTCAACTATCTTTCCTCCACCACAATGAGTAATCTGGTAGATGGAAAGGAGATTGGTTGTCAACGAAGGTACACACATCACATTTTTGAAAGTACTCTCACCCATATCAATAGTTCCTTTTCCAGTTTCATTCATGTATGTATTGTTACCCATCAAAAAATGTGGTGAAGTACATGACTAAAATGAAGAGAACATCCCTTGTGAAGATGCCATATGATGAGAAGCTCTTGAATCAAGAAGCCATCTATTTGACTGTAGACTTGTTGAAGCAAAGAGTGCCTATCCTTTTCCTTTGTCTGACCCATTTGCAAATCTTGTTGTCTTTAGCAGTGTAGATGATGATTGTGTTGAAGAAAAAGAATTGGGTAAAACTAATGTTGATGAAGGATACTCAATGTTATGTTTTTGAAGAATTTGTGACATCTCATCAAATAAAAATTCATAACATTTAGTCTCATCATGACCCAATTTCTTACAATAAGAACACTTTGGATTCTTCTTCTTATTGGACTCCTCTTTGGAAGAAGAGTTGGGGGTTTTATTTGATTCTTTCTCTTGCTCATTAGACTTTGAATCCTTTTGTTTCTTTCCCTTATTAGTTGAAGCCTTGGGATCTTTTGTGCATTATGTTTCAACTAGAGCCTGTGATCTAGGAGACTTTAATGTGCCCATGTGTACTAGTTTGTCTTGTTCTCTAGTGAGTTGTCCAACAAACTCCTCAAGTGAAGTCATAATAAACTTACTACCAAAAACATCCATTGTAGTATAAAAGGTAGAAACATAAATTGAATATGCAGGACCCAATTTTTCAAGAATAGATAGAAACAATTGTTCATCTTCTTTCTCAAGACCACATTGTTTGAGTTGCAACCTGAGAGACTTAAACTTGGTGAAGAAATCTTTAATTTGATCAAAATCTTGAGGATTAAGTGCAATTAGGTCATTCTCCAATTTGAACCTTCTCATTTTATCTTGCTTGCCAAAGAGATTGTCTAATGTTGTCCATATCTCATTTGGTGTTTTACAAGACTCAACATGAAATCTAAGATCTAGAGAAATAGAAAGAAAAAGTGTGTCATAAGCCTTATCTCTTCTATCTAACCATTTTCTTCTCTTAGTAGCACCTATGGGTTTAGAATCTATGCCTAAAGTTATTCTATGTAAATTTTGTTTATACAATAGAAACTCCATGTTTTTCTTCCATTCATAATAATTATATGGAGTTAAAAGTGAAATTTTAGGCACATCCATGATGAAAAAGAAAAACAACAATACAACAATACCCCTTTACTATGAAAGAGAGCCCCCCCAATTTGTTGTGGCACTTTATACTTAGTGTGATTTACAATTGTCCTCAAGGGACCAAAATTAGGAAAATAATTAAAATCTCTTAAAAAAAGAGATTCGAGTGAGATTACAATTACTCACACTAATTTATTACAGCAAACAAATCCCTTCAAAACAAGTTTCACCTCCTCAAGTCTCAAAATGCCTAAGTTATCACTTAAAAGCCAAAAAAACTAACAAATTGAATTAAATGAACCTAGAGCTAAATCTAAGAAAATTGCATGGATGGATTCGAAGAGCTCCTAAATACCTTTCTGATGCTACAAGAATCGTGAAAATCAGAGATCATGGCTAAAAGTTGTGAGCTCAGAATCCAAAAAGAGAGATTTGTCTTCAACCTGCAATAAATGCTATCAAACAACAAAAGCTAGGAAAAATTTTGGCACTACTGCAAAGTAGACTCTGTCATCTTTCCGTCAATATTTTGTTTTCCTGATTTCGATACCATGGGTAAAATTTATGCCAAAAAAAAAAAAAATTTAGGACTTTGAGGGGCAAAACAAGCCCCCCTGGCTAATGGAATATTCCCTCAATGGATGAAATATGCTCTACAATCGCTGGAAAACTACCGTAAAAAAAAAAGTCTGAGATGCAAAACTGCCAATGGTTTTCAGAAATCCTCCCGTGTAAAAAAAATCTTGTTGCAATGAAATCACCTATACTACACAAAACCGCTTTCTGCCAAAAACCACCAAACCACCAAGGTGAAAAACCATTGTTTGAGGGTCTAAAACCACTGGCTGTGAGCAAAAAATTATTGTACATGGTTGATGGTACCAACAAAATATATTTTAAATGTTGTTGGGCTTTTTTTTAACTACAAAGTAAAAGAATAAAGGTTTAAGCCTTATTATCCCGCAGTTGTGGACCCTTAGGGTCCCACGTGAGTGGATAGACCCCTCCACATGGCCCAAAGAGGTCGTGGGGGACCTATTGGTCTGCGATACCCATATGTACTAGCATAATCAGTGGTACCGGGGGGTGATAGAGCCTTAAAGCATGTCAGTACCCTTTGGTACCACTTTTGATTTTTTTTAATTTTCTTTATTTTTCAAAAAAATGGTCTGCGGAAAAATTAATAACCAGTGGAAAATAATTTTCTAGCCAGCGAAAAAACATTACCCGATGGATAATAAAATGCACCCAATGGGTGACGTAGATCTGATGACGATGCTAATGCAGAGGATGGTACACTAGCACAACGACCATATGAATTTCATAGAAGCCCTAACCAAGGGAAAAAAATAATCAAAATTTTTTTGATGATGAAATTCAGCATTTGAACAGGTGATCTTTAGGTTTTGACACCTCCTGATCGCAACAGTGATGTCTGATTCAACCTAGGACACACCTAAAACATAGCTACCAACAAAAACTCTCCAATGAGGGAAGAGAATTATAGATTTGGCTCTAATACCATGTAAGAGTCAATGTGACTCAACAAGTCAAGATCCCTACAATTAAGACAACCTTCCACATAAAGAGAAAAAGAGAATATTCTAAAACAATGGAGCAATATTTGATACACAAAACTATTTGAAATACAATGAGAGAGCTTTGCTTATAAAGGCAAGGATGACAATCAAGGAGTTGTAGTCATGTGACAAGTGTCACATTCCTATCACATGTGACAACTAGAGGATAGGATGCCAACTAGAGCACGTGTAGAATAAGACAACTCACTACAACTATCAACAACTAGAAACAACTAGAAGCATCTAGAAGACCAACTAAGTCAACTTAACATGTGAATTATGTGTGATGTGTGAATATTATTTAACTAATAAATAGTTAAATAATATGAATTGTCCACATAAGGAGAAATTAACTAAACTAGTTAGGAAAAAACCCCTATTCACACCAACAGGATTTAGCCTGATAAATTTGACCAAGTTTATTCCATAGATTTTCCATTGTAGGTAGCCTCTTCATGGACATTCAGTAACATGGATTCATCCAAAGAGTCTCACAAGACCCTTATCCTTCCAATCCATCAGATCCCAATCTTCTTGTTTCATACCCGGTGGCATATTTCCAAATATAGCAATCCATAGGTCTTTGTCAACCAACATGTCTTCCATATTGAGTTTCCACAACTCAAACTTGCCTCCATTAAACTTTTCCATCTCTATCCTTTCATATGTGTTATCCATCTCCTTCCTGCAACAAAGATTTCAAAATCCTCTACACAAGATCCCACTCAAGCAAAGATCAGTTCAAAAAACCCTCTACCCACAACTAGAACCAAAGTTGATCAGGCTTTGATACCAACTAAAAGGAAGAAATGTATGTGGAAAAGCTTCCTACAACCACCTAATGAGGAGATTTGTACAATTTTAATCTTTCTAACTAGATACATTAATGGAGATACACAATCCATGAAAGATAACAACATCAAATTCAAGTACAAATGCTCACAACACAAGATATACATTGGGAAAACACTCCAAAGCACAACCCAGTGTATGATTCAGTAAACAATGAAGGTTATGCTTTGGAGTGTTTTCCCAATTGATATTCTAGAGTAATTCTACTAACACAATGATACCTATAAATGAACACACACAAAATACTCCATAAGCATCCAATATATAAGAAATTACAAATATGAGAGAAGCTTCTAGAGGTAGGCACAAGAGTTGGGCATCCAAATCAACATGGTACAAATCCCAATGCCTCTTTTCCCCCAAAAGGCACTTGTACAAGATGTGCTTATACCTCTTATAGTTGTCATAACTTTAAATTCAACTCTCCAAACTTGGGCACTCTAAATATGCTTGAAATAGGTTATAATAGATGCTCTTACACATCTTATAGCTATCATAGAATCTGTGCGGCTGAATGCTTCCCAAGTATCTGTAGCTAAAACAAGAGAAAATGTTGGGGTTATTTGAGGGTTCACCTTCAGGTCAAACCCCTACTTTGGTCTTTCGACCTCTACAAAAGCCAATAGATAGATAGATATAAAGGTGTGTGAATGCTCCTATCCCAATTGTGTATGGGAAAGGTAAGAGTTGTGATTGTGCAAATAGTGAAAACTATAATGAAGGAAATAGAAGGGATGTGAGGTTCCCAAGGTACTCAAGGGCACATCAAAATAAATGCTTGCAATAAAATAATAACAATATCATATGTAAAGGCTTGAAGAATCCCAAAAGACAAGGGAGTTGGAAAAGAAAGTTGTAAAGAGCTATAAAGAGCTATAGAGCCAGGAAGAGAGCTAAGAGATCCAAGAGAAAAAATGCCCAAGTGAAAAGATAGATTCAAAAATAGAGAAGAAGAGAAGAGGAAGGGGTTGATGGGCCGTTCAAATAATCCCTAGTCATTACCTCTGACCCACAATAATGACAAGTAGCCAAATGCTCAAAAATGACCACCAAACATAAAATTGTTGTGGATTGCTAGTGCATCGTATGGATGTTTGCGTGAAGCACTAGAGTCTAGACAGTTTGGGCTCAAAAGTTATGAGGCACTAGAACATCACAAGGATAACACAAAAGTGACAACAAAACTTGACAAAAATATAACACTGAAAACAAAGCCTAAGCACCATGGGAGGGAAAAAGGCTAATGCAACGGTTAAAATGAGCCTACAAATAGACTAAGGGAATGGACACCATAGCAAGGCCAAAGTATAGATTGAAATTGCAAGGGTATGCAATTTATGACGTTACAAATGCACTCGTGTTATAACGTGAGTGTGTTTTTATTACTTTATAAAATTCCAAATCTAAGGGTTGGACCTACCATTTGGATGCCAAAGACATGTTTTCAACAAAACTTAGAAAATCAACTAAATCTCGAGTGTGCTCTCCATTAGGTTTACATGATTTTCAATTTGAAAATGAAACAATACCATGTAATTTTTATTATCTTTCTAACCATGTATTTTTTTCTAAAATTTGATAACATTAAGGTTTCTATCTTCAATTTTTTTTGCTAATATGTTCTTTTTTTACAGAAAACCTATGTCCAGTATTTTTGGTGTAATTTTTTACTTGTTCATCCAAATTTGAAAAAAATAAATTTTTAGATTCCAGACTCAATTCTATACACATTGATTTTTTAATTATTTTTTTCAAAAAAATAGGGGGGAACACACTCAAATTTTTCATTTTTCAGGATGTGTCCACTTTAAAAATTCTAAAATATCATATATTCATTAAAAAATTAACAGAAAAATTATGCATAAACTACATAATGTTAGATAATTTTCCACCAAAGCAATTTGTGAGATACTTTAAAAATTCAACATTTTAGGGGGAGCACACCAGATGCTATGTTATATTTTTCTGACAAAAACATGAGCACTTTATGTGCTCCCCTTATTTGAACCTCTTAATATCCACCATTTTTAGAAAAAAAATAGTAGTTTAGAAACTAGATTTCAAGCACTAAAAATCTTGTTCTTATCACATCTTCTAATTTTGAGTGTGGTTATCTTCAATTTCTCATCCAAGATCAATTTTTACTGATTTCAGGAAAAAAAAGATGTAGCCACTTTTGACCCCCTTTTGGTCCCCCATTTCCATGCACATAACCCCAAGAGAGATTAAACTAATCCATGCATGGGTAAATAACCTTAATGTAGATCTTGGATCACTAATTGATTAGCAAGGAATTGGAGCATCTCCAATGAATGAGTATGTCATTGAATGGTTACTTGATATGGATTTTCCAACACTATTTCTAGATAGACGATGTGATTGGTTAGAATCATGAATAAGGAGATTCCATCCACATGAATTTGTTAAACATTTCTTTCAATATAGAGATCATCATTTTGGATGACACCCATAATTTAGACATTACATGACAAATATGATTATGAGACATCCTGCATAAAATTCATCTATTGTATTTGTCAAAAAAACTTTCAAGACATGCCAATCACAATCAATGAGTTACAAGAGCATATGGAAAACATCCCTCATGCACATCTAGTTGACCTTTTGATGCATTTTTTACACTAAGGGGTATAAGGTCTTATTAAGCAAAATGTTGAGTTGAATTAACTGACCTCTTGCATCAAATTAGAACGCCAACAATTTTCTTTACTTTGAGTGCAACATATATGTATTGGCCAAATTTGCATGCACTAATGTCAAGAACACAACCGACTAATCCACAAGAAGCACACAAATGGCGATGACAAAATAGTATTGACTACTCACATATTGTGTCATATTACATGCACCTACGATATACAAAGTTTTGAAATGAAATACTACAAAAGGGAATGAAAGTAAAAGATTATTGGTCTAGATATGAATGGCAGCATAGAGGTTCACCACATGTGCATGGATACATATGGTTAGAGCGAGCACTGAGCATAGACAACTTTGATTGGGGAAATGATCATGAAAGACAAAATGCTCAGAAATACTTTAATTCTATTGTTCATGCATGGAATCCATGGGAATATCCACATCAATGAAACATACAGGTATGATAGTAATTCTTGATTCTATATTTATTTCAAAATACATTATACTTAATTTTTTTAATTTTAATTGATAAATTATGTTATATTATCAATGATAGGTCCTACAAAATACACAACAACTAAGTTAGATGGACTTGGAACATGACTAGAAAGAGTTACTCAATTGTGTTGAACATCATACAATGTGTAAAGCGCGCACTTACCTACATAAAAAGGGGAAGGATGGTTTGTAGGTAAGGTGTTCATAAATTCAATTTTTTTAAAAAAAATTATATAAACTAACAAGTTGCCTTTTGTTTGTAGGTACTATGCACCATGGCCATTGCATTTAGATGGATCAAGATTATTTGAAGACCCAGCCACAGGAGATAAAATATAAGAACTTGCAAAAAATAATGATCAAGTAAATACACATAATTGCAACATACTTCAATTATGGAGAACAAATTTAGATTGGCAATCTATTCTTTCAACACATGTTGTAATGAATTATATTGCAAAGTATGCAACAAAATCTTAAAAGGGTTTAGAAACATATCATCAAATGTTAATGTGACTTGCAAACATTGAAAACCCAAATGAAGCAACATCAAGAGCATACATGAGAATTCTAATAGAAACCCTCATTGAAAGATGCATTGGAGTGCACAAGAAACACGTCATGTGTTATTGAATTTACCATTGGTAGAAAGTAGTAGAGTATTTGTCACATTAAATTTTTCAGAAAGGGTGTTCAAGTTAGTAACAAAAAATGAAGAAAATGATGATGAAACTCACCTAAAACATTTCATTGAAGGATATTTGGATAGACTATATGTAATGGAAAGTGTTTCACTTATAGATGCAGCTACATCTTGGACACATAATCCCAAGCAGAGAAAAGATAACAAATAAGATGCAAGGACTATGGGAGCTATTGTGAGAGTGTTTCCAAGATTTACCACCATACATGCAAATCAATCATAAAAATGGGTTGACTTTGTTTGGTCAGAGTTGTTGTTGTACAAGTCATTTCGCAATATACAAAGAGATATTAGACTTGATGATACTAGAATTACATCAAATTGGGAATCACTCAATTATAATCTATGGAATTTGGAATGGAGGATTATTTTAGATGAAACTAAAAATCATAATGATTATGAAGATGAGAATGTTTTACCTAATGATCATAATACAATTGAACATGAGTGGGAGATCATCTCAAGACTACATAGTGAGCAAATTATGGATGTAACAAAAATAGATATGTTGGGTAGAAGAGATCTTGATAGACAAAATCTATAGAGTAATGAATATCAAGGATAAGATTACACAAAGAAAGCAATAAATTTAATCAACACCATGAAAGAGAATGGATTACTAATATTTGATGATATAATATCAAATATATCGTATGAAACCTTAGGTGCTAAGAAAAAAGAGGCACTTGATATTATCATGTCACATTATTATTAAGATCAAAATGTCATGCCACTATGCATGATAATTCAAGAAATGGTTGGAACATGTAAATTATATCTATTTCATGCAATTCGTCAAGCTCTTCAAGATGCATTAACACCACAACACTGTCCTCTATTATTACTGGCACCAAATGGAGTTGCAACTTTTAACATTGGTGCATCGACAATCCATTCAACACTAAGAATTCCACTTACATATTTTGTTGGATTAGAAGGGAAAAGACTCACAATTTTCCAAGAAGAAATCCAACATATAAAATACATATTGATTGATGAAATGATCTTTATTGGACAAAATTTGCTACAAAATATTGATTCAAGACTACGCCAAGATTTTCTTGAAAAAGCAAACTTGAGTTTTGGAAGAAGATCAATCATTTTGGTAGGAGATTTGTGACAACTACTTTCTATTAGTGACAAACCATCATATGATAGTATTGTACATGCAAAATTACTATGGGAAGAATTTAAGATAGTTGTTACATTGGATAAGGTATTCAGATAGGAAGGTGACAGTGAGGACCAACAAAGGTTTTGCCAACTACTCACAAATATTAGAGATGCACATCCAATAATTGATGACTAGAAATTATTGATGAAAAGAATAGATGTTGCAATACATCTATTAGTTGGGGAAGAGTTTGATAATAATATTCATCTATTTGCAACAAATGATAATGTACAGAACCATAACAAAAGAAATGTGTATTCATTGAGAAGACCGATAGCCCATAGCATTGCAACCAAAGAAGGGACTACTAATCTAGCAAGGGGTAAAAATGATGAATTGGTTGTTGAATTATTAATTGCTAAGGATGCAAGGGTCATGTTAACCTGTAATATGTTGACAGAAGTAGGTATTGTAAATAGAGCTTTAGGATGCATTTAGAATATCCCATACAAACTTGGAAGTGCCCCACCAAATCCACAATATATGTTATGGTTGAATTTGACAATTACTCTAGAATTCCATGTAAACTTGGAACTACTACATGTACAAGACCCATTGTAGGAGAAAAATGTATATTGAGAAGTTGATCATATCTACAAAGTGCAAAAAATGGTTTTGATTTGAATTGTGATGCACACCCATTTGACCTTACAAAATATTTTTAAATTTAATACTCCTCTTAGAGAGATCTCCAAAAATTTATAAAAGTAATGTTGCACAAAATGTGTCATGCTCTTTATTATCACTAATATAAAAGTGGTATTATTTCTTAATGAATCATTGTAAATAGGTACTCTCAACACTATCCAACTCCAATTGTACATGTTGATAACACACATGCACCATAATAATCACCTGCTTTGAATAATAATATTGTTAGAATTTCCTTTTAATGGGTAAAAAAAGTATTTCTCTGCAAAGTCGACCATTGATAAGATTGTTCTAGGAGAGAAAGTATCTCTCAATAATTTAAACTCTTTTTCTTGCCACGTAGTAAAAACGGCATGTCATATGCATGGTTCTATCAAGTTACAAAATTTTTCCATAAATGTTCCAATAGGTAGTTCCTCTTCTACATAATCTAACCTTGTGGCTTCTTTCTTGTATTTAATTTGATACTTTAATGTACTCGTAACTTTTCAATTTACTATTTTCATCATATCAATGTCTTCATTTCTCAAAGGCAATTTGATCAAATTTCCACATGTTTCACAAAGGATTTTTATGCATTTCATCATACCATTTGCATTATCATCAAATTATCACATATGATGGATGCTATGTACTCGCTTACCCCATAAAGGAGGTGCATTTTCAACACCATCACTTTCTTGTCTGATCTTTTGAAACACCTAATAGTAAAGATCAAATTCAATATGGTGACAACAAGTTTCAAAGAATTTGTTTAACTTCATGTACCCTGACCATAACATTTCAAACATTGTTTGCCCAATTTTAATATGAGGATTGACATTGCAAAATGTAGCATACATCTCATGTTATGTTATGTCCAACCAATGTTTTGTATGTTGTTCATAATCATTTGGTCTGATCTTGTGTTTGAGAACATCTCTACTATTTGATGAAAGATGAGCATGTTCATTCTAGAACTAAGGAGCCTTACAAATTAATGTCGAATTGCCTTCTATAGTACCATCATCCAAAACTTTTCTCATTTTCACATCTTAATGTCACCTTTCTCCTTAATCCAATTTCATTTGAAAGTAAAAATTTTACACATTTTAGACATTTATGGACTTACAATAGAAGTCAACATCACTCTCCTTGAAATGCTTTTATCAATTGAGAAAGTTTTAATGCCAATGAAACTCAAATCTTTTGCCACATTTTGAATAACATCTTTTTATCGATGTATTTTCCTCTTTTGTATGAAATCTATACCTAACAATTGTAATGGCTCCTTCATCTCATTGGGATTAAGTACACTTTCTAATAGTTGGGCTTTACTAATTCTATCACGATGTTTAAAGTTCTTGTCAAATATTTCCTTGAAAGTTTTATTCAATGACCTCTTAGTAACTTGACCTTGAGGTTGTCCAACATAAAATTTTAAATTGTCTATATCAATTCCAACTAAATGCTCTATATTATTCTTATACAGTTTTCCCTTAACCTCTTTAATTAAATTCATATATGCATCTACAAATGGAAGTGATTGAAACCCCTCTTGAATACCAAATGATATATTAGATTGGTCATCATCAAGAAAATGAGGTTGGGCCTTCTCTTTGAAATCAATATGTGGTTGGGTCTCCTATGCTCCAATATCAAAATTAAGTTGGACTTCCACTTCAGTTTCTATATGTTGACCACCTTCACATATATAAACATGAGATCATAAGATTCAAGTGTTATAGTTTCTAATAGAGTTAGTATCATAACCTCGAACAAATAGGAAGAGTTTAGAAGAAATATAACTATGACAATTAGGCATTCACATTTAGAAGAAAGATAACTTAGACCTATTGAGACATGAGACACTAAAGAGGTGTTGTAGAAAATTGAAAGGTGCTAGTATGATGATCACAGGGTTGATGAAACTGTAAGAAGAACTTGAGAGTGTTGATAAATTTTAACACTTGGTATTTTGAAATTTAAATTTAGTAGGAATTTATGAAAGGGTTAGGCGCAAGAAGAGGCACAAATGATGAAGTAGTGAAGTGAGTGTTGCAACAAATTGAAGCCCATTTTAAAAGGTCGCCTAGGAACTTGGAGATAATTTATAAACACTTTTGAGATTTAAAAGAAAGTTGAATGACAAATTGTGAAAAATTAGGAAAGTGTTTTAGGTCTGGAATAAGTCCAACTTGAAAAAGATAACTCAAGTGCATAGTATTAAAAAATTAGGTGTTTAATCTAAGAAATATATTTATTTTTTGGGACCAGGTAAATAGGTGTCTAGTAAAAAAATGAAAGGTACTCTTCACTCAGGTATTATAAGAGACGGGGTTGATGCAAGTTATAAGAGGAGATAACTCATGTTCTAGGAAATGATTAAGAGGATACACTTGTGAAAGTTATAGTTTAGTCCACTAAGTAAGGCTACGGTCCCAAGAAGACATGACAAAGGGATGAAGTAGCACAAAGTGCCACCTTATAAGAAAAGAGTAGCGTTTGATGACAAATGTAGTACTTGGACAAAGATTTTAGAAATGATTAAATGGATACAATTGTGAACATTATCATTTAGTACACTAGGTAAGACTAGGTGTTGCAAGTATGGGCCTAACTAGTGTTGTCATTGATGTCAACATACTCATGTTGCATTAATGAGAAGGATTAGATGAGCTGTGTGCTGAGGATATTGAGAAAATTAGTCTCAATCAGGAACAGTGAAGAACAGTGATGACAAGAAGGTAAAAGTCCTCAATAGGTTGAGAATCAGAGGATGTGGTTTAAAGGGTTTGTAGATATAAGTCTTGAGATGCTCCAATCAAGTTTTCAGAGGTCCGCATGAAGATCTGAAGAAGTTATGGTTGCTCAAGTAGAACCAATTCTGGCAAGTGTTCAGAGGTGATAGAGTGTCACAGATAGGTTCGGTGAGATCTAGAATTTCATTATCCCGTTCTGCGGATTTGAGGGAGTGTTGAGGACGTCCCTGTGAAGTATCAACTAGATTGGTTTGTGGTTTGAAGGTCCGGAAGAGCCTATTCCTTTGTGACAGTGATGACAGACTGTGTTCTTGAAGCTCTGGATGAAGGAGAGAAGAATTCCAATAGGCTGATGAAGTGCGGATGTTCTTGGTAATTTAGGGAAGGTTATTATGATCGTTGGATCATGTCCAGTTCATGTTGGTGGTCCGCATTGAAGTTAGAGTTTGCATTTGAAGAATAACCACCAGATATTGGTGTTCTTCTTGAGACTGGCCGATTGGATGTATTACATGTCTTGTGGATGTTCTTGTAGGTGTTTTCTGACTTAGATGATTGTTCCTAAGTCGATGCCTTGTATAAATAAGAGATTGTGAAGTCATTTTGAAGCGTGTCTTGTGGAGATGAGTGAGTGGTAGCGAAGAGGAGAGTGAAAGGCAGAGCAGAAGTATTGAGCTTAATGGAATTGATTCAAGCATGGTGAAGATGCTATTCTCCAATTCATGTATGTGATACTTATTTCTTTGTAGACAGTGTGTCTCTTGTAGGCAGTGAGCCTCTTATGAGCAGTGTGCTCGGGCAGTGAGCCCTAATTGGCATGTGCCATTTTGTTCTTTCTATTCTTCTAACAGAGAATACATTCTTGGGTTAATCACCCCGTGGTTTTTCCCTTAACCAGATTTTCCACATCAAAATCTTGGTGTCTCATGTGTTGATGAGTTTCTGCTTTTGATTTGAATGCATTATGTCTCATGCTTAATATGCTACTAATCACTAAAAGGATTTAAGTGTAGAAAGTTTTGCACAACTGATTCACCCCCCCTCTCAGTTGTGTGCCCTAAGTCTAACACTAGGGTCCTAAGAAGACATGGCAAAGGGATGAAGTAGCACAAAGTGCCACCTAAGAAAGGGGTAGAGTTTGATGACAAATGTAGTACTTGGACAAAGATTGTAATTTAGAATTTAAGCACTAGAGGTTGACCTAAAATATGATAGCAAACAAAAACTTGGTTTGCTAGAAAGAAACATAACTCAAAAAAAATACACTAATATACAAACAAAAGATTCAAAGAACACACAAATGAAAAAAAGAGGGAAGACTTCCGCAAGGTGTGTTTGGTCTATGAGCTCGCATATATATTAATCTTGTTTGTAAATAGTGTAACTATGGAGGATAGATCATTCCCATAACCCACTATCTTGTCTATGAGGTACAATATTTGTAACTTCTTGGGGCTAACAACACATTAGAATTATAGAGGCCAAAGATTGCCTAGGGCTAAAGATTTCAAAAACAATTCCATGGGTTCTTCTAATATACTCAAAGTTATGGGGAAGCTCAAGATCATTTACTGAGGTTGTCAGAGGCCTAGGTATTGGATTTTAAGTCCTCATTACTTCACTAGACCCTTTATGAGGAATCTATCTTAGCGAAAAATGACAGTCTGAATATTTTAAAACCATTGGCATAGGGTTTCTAGCCTATTTTTTCAAAACTATTTGCAAGGGAAAAATAATCAAGCAAATCTTGAGCAAAATATATAGATGTACTAAACAAATACATAGATTCAAAACATTTAAACCATGTAGAAGGATTTTGAGAAAATAAAAACTTAAAATTTATATCCTAATTAATCTCTTTGATTTTTAGATTAAAGATTTCAAAAATAAACCCTCTCTCTTTGAAATATTTTTGCACCATTTCTTCTTTTAGCTTCTTGTCTTTTTCTATCGAATATGAATGCATTGTCTTATTTTTCTTATTTCTTTTATTTTCTATATTTTTCTTTACGAAAATGTATCACAATAATTTTCTCATTTGAAAAATCAATTAAAACCAATTCTCTTTTGAAAAAATAGACTAAAAAATATTCTCCTTTCAAGAAATGTAAACAAAGGAAAATTATTTTCTCCCAAAAAATGTGACCAAATGTTTTTAGTTATTTATTTAGAATAATGCACTTGTTTGTTTATATATGTGAATATTTTAATACATTCAAATGAAAATTGATAATCACTTTTCCTTCCATTTTGCATTATGTTGGACACGAAGGAAAAGTGATAAATATTGAAAGAGTCCACTAAAATCCTATATTTGATGCTATTCACTTCACACTTGACACATTTTTAAAGACACCAAATGACATACCTTATGAGCAACATGATATCATACACTATTTTTACAAGATACTAGTTAAGTGAGTGTATGATACTATTTATACTTAATGCAATTGATCCTAGAACATAAGAACTCTTGGAGCTTCTTAAAGCCCTTCTACCATCAAAATCTCTAGTTTTCTCTTTGAAAGGAGGGGAAGACAACTAGCTAACATCTGCATGGATCGAAGAGTTGGGAGCATGAGATTCCCTTCTAAGCTTACTAGCTCTAGGGGATGATATTCCCTTCTAAGCTTACAAGCTATAGGGAACAACATCTACAATTTTATTTTCTCTTTATTTGGTGATTGAATCAAGAAAGAAAATGAGTCAACCTTGCCAAGGGAATCTTGAATGCTAATATTGAATTTCTCAGTAGTTCACTAGAGTCATCCCTAATCTTTGTAGGACAATCTACCCAAGGACTAAGGTAGATTGGAATCCTTCCTTCTCCAAACCTTTTGCATCCTCTTTTTTCCCTCACAAGAAACTAAGGAGTGACCCGTTTTGTGCCATAATCGATAGACAACAAATGAGTATTCAAAAATAATTTGTTTCATCCAAACCCCAAATTTCAAATGCAAAACAACCAAATTTAGAATAGGTTTATCTACCATGCCAACATACATGCAAAATTTAGTATCCAACCATCATGATCTAGCCTTGGTAATCTCATTACTAGTAATGAGCTGACTAAAAGGTCTAGAAATACCATCCAAAGCCTTAACCTCCCAATACCCCAAAGATAAACTTGGAATCCTAACCCAAATGGGGACCCTGTAGTGCCCCTCACCTTGCCTTCTGTGATAGTTATCCTAGTAGGACTAGACATTATGACATTATGTTTGATGATCGATTCTTTGTTATTATGCTACTTGTTTATGGACATGTTGTTATGATGACATCTGTGGAAGTTTTAACTATTGGTATTTTATGTTTTCACAGTTGTATGGACATACTAGATGTGGTGGATTAATTTAATTTAGAGCTTTATGTTTTATGTGATCTTTGTAATGATGTTACTATTGATGACTGCTTGTATAAGATCGTATGTAACTGATTGTCCCATCTTAATTATTCAATAGATAGTTGTTATGCATAACGTAGTGACTTGTCGATGTGTTTATGTGAATGGAACAGTGTCACATTACTCGTGCTCGAGTACCCTGCCACACTGCGACTTCCATTCACTGTATGATGATACATATATTTTCATGTTTGACTATGAGGTTTGCTGCAAGATGCAAGTACCAGGCATCGACTCCACCTGAACTAGCAAGTTTGAGCGTACCCTAGCCAATGGAATCGTTGATCAGAGTTAGCATAAGGTTCCCTACTTAGTCAACATCCTCAAAGAGGATGAGTATTTTGTATCTTGTCCAGTCGTCACTGTCAGTTGGACTATTTGTTTCTCTTGTTATCATCTTGTCTTGTGGCTTTGCTGGGTGGTCAGGTATCATTCTATAGGTTGGATTATTCAATTAGAAATGTTTGATTATAGCTTGGGTTAGTGTTTCATTAAAACAAAGATAATCTCAAGCTAGAGTAAATAAAAACTTTCAAAAGGAAATAATGTGTCATTTACTAATTATAAACAATGTAATTGTTTATAATTAGTAAAATTAATATGAAATTAACAAATAAATAAATATAAACAATTTTAAATTGTGTTAAAAGAAATATATAGTTAATATTAAATTAATAAAATAATAATATTATTAAGAATATTGGAAGAGAAGTTAGGGTTGTCGCTTTGGATCATGTGTCCGGTTCCTAAAAAGGTGGAGGAAGAAGGTTCTAGAGAATTTAGGGATCTCTTTTTAAAGAGGAAGGGGGAGAATGGAGGGGAGTCAGTTTTGGGAGGAGGCAGTTTTGGAAGAGCCGAGGGAGTGATTCTAGCACCAAATCTTTAGGGCAGCCAAGCATTCGATCCAGGTGCCATTGTTTCCTGAATTTCTATCTCTGTTTTCTTTGATATTAATGATTGGAATTTGATTGGTTTTTTTGCCTGATTGTATTTGTCTGAGAGTTTTTGAATCATACCCAATTTGTGCATCATGGCACCCTACCGGTAATAACTCTATGAATGTTTCTGTGAATCGCTCCATTCTGCACCTCGATATTCTCTCTATAATATTATTGCGATTTCTTGAAAGTTTTTATAGTTCTTCTTTTTAACAAATTCATTTTGTTCATATCCTGCAATCATTGTATTTCATGAATTGACATCTCTTTGAGACGTTGGTCAAGAAGTTCATATTCCATGTCTGTGCCTCTGGGTTTAGCATACATGTCCGCCAAAACATTTCCAACCATTATATCTGTCAATACATTTCCAACCATTATTTCTTCTAAACTTCATGCTTAAATGGTTGTCTTAACCCACTTCAGATCTCCCATTTTGGCACAAGAAAGACGTTGGCAGCCCAGCAGATCTTACTCCTGCCAAACGAAGTTGCCTGAAAGTTTTAGGGTCTTCTAATAAATCATTCATTTAACCAACCTGTTGTTATAGTTGTCAGAGTTGTTCGCACCCATAGCTTCTTATCTGATATTTGTTTCTATCTGCTATCACATTTGAGGCCTCGATGTTTATAGCTATAGTGGAAATGCATATAATTGAATTATTAAAAGTTGTTCTAGCAATTTTATTTGAGAACTTATCAAATTTCTTTCCGTATAATTTGTTGTTTGATGGACAATGACATCCAGTGAAGGAGCATCAGCAGAATAGATATTTGTCTTCATATTAAGGAAACTCAGAAATAAGTGTTTGTGTATGTAATTGAATTTGGATTGCAATTTTTGTTTAATTTATTTTTCTTTTAAAGTATCTTGCATTTAATAGTTTGACAAGAGTTTTAGTACTCCACGATATTGGCATAGGCTTTCAGTGATGTAGTTTAATCTACTTGTATTACATTTTAGCACTCCATGAGCACAGGTATTAGGTTTAAATTCTCCAAGATATTTTCCTCATTTTGGAAGGAGTTTTAGTAACTCATGAACATTGTATTGGGCTATTTCTCACTTTCAAATTAATTGCTTCATATAATCTGTTCAAAAAATTAGATTTGCCAGTTAATAAAATTATTAAAATCTTGCTATAGGAAGTTATTATTTTTGATACAAAATGCATGTAGTATCAGTAAATTATTAGTGGATGAAAAATAATTATTATTCATTGATTTGTGGTACAATATATTATTATTATTATTACTATTAATATGATTGAGTAAATAGATGCATTAATCATTTAGAAATTTAAAATAATGTTACCCGTAAAATTGTTGGGTAAGTTAAATTATTAGGGTATGGAATTATAAAATATGAAATTAGTTGGTAATTATGTAGATCATTTGAATTATCTATATTTTGAAAAAGAATTACTAGTAAATAAAGAAATACATATAAGTAATGTTTCTAGGATTAAGATTTAAATTTAATTTTCTATTGTTTTAATTAAGAATTTTATGACTCATAGTAAGGATGCCTTTGTGTTGATTAGTTTGTGTTAAAAGAATGGTAATATTATTATAACTTGAGGGTAAATGTAGTGTGGGGAATAATGAATTACAAGCATTAGGTTAAGATGGAAATTAGGTTTTTTTTAGAGTAAATATTAGTACTTTTGTTGTGAATAAGATGTAAATTGTTATTGGTTGTTTGACCATAGAAGAAATGATGGTTATGTAGAGTAATTTAAAGTTGTTTCTTTTTACTTTTAAGTTAAATATGTTATTAGGAGATTTAGGGTTTTTATATGTTTATAAAATAAATAGGAACCCTCAAGTTTATCCTCAAGAGTTGAATTTGAATTGCATTGTAATTACTTAATTAACTTGTTTTATTAAAAAAAAGACTAATAGTGGTTTACATTTATATTTATATCTTTAGAATTTAATTAAATAGTTGTTTTAATAAATATTTACATGTAGTTATTTTAATGTTAATACACTAGTTTTCTTTACAGATTGAATATAGAATGATATTAATTTTAGGGTTGGGATTTAAAATTGCAAAGTAAATATTTACCCTATTTATATTATTTTCTAGTGTTTGTTTCCTCATATTTTATTTAAATCTAAAATAATATTAAGGAGGCCTCAAACTGATAACCAAAGTCTATGCGTTGGAAATTAATTATTCTTTTATAATAAAAAGAAGTATATTTATTTTGGGTTATAACTTTTAGAATCTAATTACATGTAGATTTAGTAAATAATCTTATTTAGATATTTAAAAGTAATTTGTTGATTTATTCTAAATTAAAAAATAAATTGTAAGTTATGTTTAAATCTGATATAGTCAATTAGTGTGTAAAATAAACATAAATATAATAAGGTTACGAGACTTGATTTGCAAAAGTGAATTAAATATGTCATCATGGTCCCTATGTTATTGCATTTGCCTAAGTGGTTAGTTCCAAAGGCACAGGATGGTTATGTATTTACATCAGGCATTGGGTTGATAAGTGTAATTGATATTAAGAAAATGTAAATTGTTCGTAATAGGTTCAGTAAATTCAATTCGTGGGTCATGAACTAGTTCATATAGTCTTTTTGATTTTGTATCTACCCGTGTGGCTAGTTTTCCAGAGGCTTAGAATGGGATGTCTTGATTTCATGTATTGTGTTGATAGATGTCTTGAGATCATGATGTTTTAAGAAGCATGTTGTCTCTAGTTATGTATGGATTAAAAGACAATGTGAATGATAAATGTATTTCTCTATGGATGCATTGTTGTACATTTAGTTGTATTGTCTTGTATCAAGTTTTGTGGTGAGTTGTGGAATGGGGAGACATGGAAATCATAAAGATGTAATGAATATGTGTTGTTATGGGCAATGGTTTAGGAGTTCTTTCCTTATGATTATGTTTTAGTATGCAAGAGGGTCAATGCCTTGCATTGTTATATATATACATGTTGATATAAGGATAATTGTTATGCAAGATGGTTAATGCCTTGCATGGTTCATGTATCCTCGTTGTCATGATGATGTTTGCTATGCTTGATGGATAGGGTTTTCTAGTTGTAGGTAGGGGAGTGGCTTTCAATGCGGGGTCGGCGCCCAAAGTGGTTGTCAAGATAACCCATTAAAGGTTGTTAACTAAGTGAAAACCTAAAAATAAACTAAGGGAAAAGGGTAGATTACACATTAACAAGATAATTGGATTTCCTCTCCCATGCCTGTAGTGCTCATTTAGACTAAGGATGGGTAGAGAAGGCCTGGTTGGCAAGATCAACTTCCTTGTCCTCATGAAAGGAAGGTTGATTCCGCATGAGTCACCCTATGGGGTCGACGCCTAGTGAGAGGCTGTCAGGATAACCCATGTTAGGTCTATGTGATGACACTCTTTCTACTACAGCCTAGCATTCCCTAGTTGTACTCTCCCCATTTGTTATGTGTTTGCCTCTAGAAGTGATGTTGAGATGTTTGTGATATTGACTTGTGTTGTTGGAGTCATGTGTTGTCTTTGTTCTTATAGTTTACTATCTACCTGACTGTATGTTGTAGTGGGGACCTTATGTTAACTCCTAGCTCGGGGGGTGAACCTTAGGGTTCCACATGGTCGGGTGGAAGAGCTTTTATCCATTGGTTTTTCCCTTGCTATTGTTCGTGTGTGAGGAGGATGTATCTTGAGTATCAGACGTTAGATCTTGTACCAGTTTATGTATCAATTGATTCATAACGTATGTATTCAGATGAATTCAGAAGGTGATAATGTAACAATGTAATATTGTACTCATATGTGAGGAGAAATTGTAACAATGTACTAGATCATGATGATTACTTATCTGATGTTATGGAGATGTAAATATTTATTGATTTAATGCAATAGGTTTAGAATGATCTACCGATGTTAATTCATGATGTATGTTAAATTATGTTAATTGATTTGTCAAGTAATGCAACCATGGAACCTTAGAGGACAAGTTGTTAGTTTAATGATGTGTATTGATTTGTTAAACATTACTTTGTTATCTTATACAAAAAAAAAAAAAAAAATCTGCATGGCATAGCATAGATGTGTTGTTCTCTAAGGTGTTCATTGCGGAGTGATACAGACCCTCGAAATGGGATCCACCTCTCGGTTAAAACCTGGTTTCAATTTACTAAGGGAGAGCTCCATTTTACCCAAGAATTAAGGAACCCTAAAAAGGGTCTAGGTGCAATCTTCTTGAGGAAAAATGAAAAAAATAAGAAGCCATTCTCCATAATTGAGATCATGACATGGCCACTTAGATTCCATTTCCTCAGCACCCATCTCCTAACCATGTCAATGTTTAATCTAGAACTCGAAAATATCCCAAAAAGAGACTTATCAAGCCTAAGGGATGATCTTTCAGCAATAGAATTAGGAACCCTAATATACTAGCCTTCTTCATCAACAATTGGTTCCAAAGATGGAGACAAAGTAAGATTTGAATTAGACTTGCCTTTGAGTACATCAGACTAGGACTTCTAACCAACCATATGGTAGGATGACTACACACTAATGGCATCATCAACACACCTAAGATGAGATTCCCTATAAACTGCATAATTGTCAACATTCCCAACCACATCACCAGCATAGTGACTACTTGCCTGAACAGGGGATAGAGGGGATGCACCTCTTTCAACAACCACCGAACTAGGAAAAATGTCATTTGAAAAGGCATTAGGAGAACCAATGAGCCCATCATACCCATTACCAACAATGGAAGTAGCAATAATGAGAGGAAGGAAAAATCCAAAACCAATGAAGAAGAAGGAAATAGGGTTGGTGTTGACATAAGAATTCACCTTAGGAATGACAACCTCCAGACTAAGGCCCTATGAAACCTCCACCATAAAACTCTCCAACTCAACACTCTCAAGCCACACCAAATCCAACCACTTCATAGAAGATATACTTGTGCTTTGATGGGATGCAACATCCAACCAAATATCCATAAGTTTTTCTTCTTCATCATCCCAAGAGTCTACCCATTTGTTAGCCTCCTCACTATCTTCTTCATCCTGACTAGATTGAAGTAGAAAACCAAACCTTGCTACTTTCCCACTCTCCATAGTTTTCAAAAACCTATTAGTGAGCATATATGTTTTTTCACATATGTTATTGTGCCTATGCTTATGACATTTACACATAGACCACATTCTTATGTGCTTTCTTTGGTCCTATATTGTCATATCACACTCTTAGAGTTACATTTACATTGGGGGTATCATATCTTCCCCATAACATTCATGCTTTCATTGGCATACCCTTACATTAGGGACATCATATCTTCCCTACCATATTTGATATTCCATTTCCACATCTTTACATCAAGAGCATCACACCTTCCGAATTCCCCATTGCGTTTTCATTGCTACATCTTTACATTGGGAGAACCATGCATTCCCCCATATCATTTATGCTTACATTCTCTTATTACATTTTTAGAGCTACCTCTTTAGATTGAGGGACAACTTGCCTTCCCACTCTTTCCTACATTATCATTGATTACCATCTTACATTGGGGGCATTGTGCCTTCTCCCATCTTACCTTTAGATTATTCCTATATTTATGGAACCACTAGGGACCTATTGTCTCACCTTGACCATTGTGTGCTCATGCTATTCGATGCCACATTAGTGGTATGGCCATTTTAGTGTCCTATATACCTACACGAGTGTTTTTGGACACTAAGGGCCACATCACCATTTTCATTCACAAATTTTGGAGGAAACCTTATACCTTGAGATCCATCTCCAACCCATATGATTTCCTTTCCTTATTATTCTAGATATGTTTCTTATTACATGATGCATTTACTAATGTTAGCACTTTACATGAGATACATTCTTAGCTTAGATTTACATTTCATGTATTATTTTTCCCTCTTATCAAATTCCTTGCATCTTATGGATGCAACCAATTATAGTAGGGACATATATTGTCACTAACATTCTTATGAGGTCTCAAGTGGTGACAAATGCTACACAAAAACTCATCATCACCATGTTTAGATGGAGCTTTACCACAGTGTCACTTTGTCTAATATGCCACATTGTAGCAAGTGGTATCACTTCCTATATAGTTTCCCATAGAGCTTACATGCCAAAGAATGAACACACAGATATATATCTAGTAGGGTCCATTACTTTATATGGAATTGGTATCTTTTTTCTATCTAAAAATTACTTTACATGCATGTTTGTGAGTGCTTACATGCTTTGAGATACATGGTCATTTTAGGATTCATATTGATCTTAAAGTGGGGGTAAAATGTAATGGTGAAATTTGCATACCCATGCTAATTCTCATTTCCCATTTTGAGAATCTTAGACACAACAGGATACTGAGAGAGGGGTGAATCAGTATGGAAACAAGAAAGATCTTCATGAAACTCTTTCAGATGAGTCTATGAGACTCATAAAGCATCTTCAAACACCCCTTTACCTCTGCACATAAAAGAATTGTGCCACACATCTTCAATCAGGAACTCTGGGAATACCCTGTCATCCAGAACACACTGCAATATATTGTCATTGAAAAAATAAGCTTGTAGACCACCAAGACACTTGAAACTGCAAGGAAGCATTGAATTCACATCCATAAAAATGTCCACAAAACTACAAAGGCAACCATTCACTTCCATAAGAATGCGGAGCATTCCAATAGGCCTTCAACACTACCTCACTCTGCTAGAACACATGTCGATACTCTATCACGTATAACTTTCACAGCAGAGTGACAAATTATCTGAAACTTTGGAATTATCACCTTCACTGTACTCAGAACATAGTTCTAGAACTGCATAGCCATAGACACTAATGTGAAGGAATGCAGAGCAATTTATTTCCATATAGTAGTTGTCTTCAACACTACCTTCAAATTGCAAAACACTCTTCCAGTGATCTAATCATCATGAAACTTGGAACATACATGCATCAAGCCATCAGTAACATCTTCTCAACACTAGAAACTCATCTTAGTGCTTCTAATTCCCATATTAATATGTCTTCATACTTAACTCTGCACTGATCAAGGCATGACATCCAACCATGAACTTCAGTAATCCACATTATATTCAACATGACATCCAACCATGAACTATATCTTCTCTATTGGATGGGGCATGACATCCAACCATGAACTATGTCTTCTTTGTACATGGCATCCAACCATGAACACCATCACACCTACATGATAGTGTTGACATCAATGACAACCTAGTGAAAATGTTGACATTAATGAAAACCCTAGGAACCATATGTGTAACAATCTCCCACTTTGGCATTGATGGCAACACATACATGCACATTTCTCCCCCTTTGACTTCAAGGACAAAGGGAAACCACTACTTGATCCTCAGTGACCACACACATGCACATTCTTTATTAGGGCATAACTTATTTTTGCAGCAAATAAACTCCCCCTATCATTAGCAACCACTACCTGCTCCCCCTAAGAGGTAGCCACCATCAGTCCAAGAATAAGATATAACATGAACTCCCCCTGGACAGATGCATCACTATGCATCTAGCAGGAAGAAGGAGGGGCAATTACCCCTAACCTCTATCGAAGATCCTCAAAAGTATCCTTTGCAAGAGCCTTTGTGAAAATATCTACCATCTGATCCTTGGTTGGAACATATTCCAACTTCACTTCCTTATTTGCAACCTTCTCTCTCAAAAAGTGATACCTAATTGCTATATGCTTGGTTCTAGAATGCATCACTGAATTCTTGGAAATGTTGATACTTGTATTGTCACATAAAATAGGAATAGGCTCATCATATAATACTTTGATATCCTTTAGGGTTTGATTCATCCATAACACTTGTGTACAGTAGGATGCTATTGCAATGTACTCTACATATGTAGTTGATAAGGACACTGAATCTTACTTCTTGCTCTGCCATGAAACTAATCTGCTTCCTAAAAAGAAAGCACCGCCACTTGTACTTCTTATATCATCAACAGAACTAGCCCAACCAGCATTAGTGTAAGCACTCAAGTCAAAATCATTACCTCTTAGATACCATAGGCCATAATCTGGAGTTCCTTTCAAGTATCTAAATATCCTTTTCACTGCCTTCTCATGTGTTTGCTTGGGATTAGCTTGATATTTGGAAACCACACATATTGCATGCATAATATCAAGTCTAGAAGCAATTAGGTACAACAATCCTCCAATCATAGATCTATAGATAGTCTGATCCACCTCCAGAGACTCACCATCTTTTCTCAAGTGACATCTAGTGACCAAGGAAGTACTCACTAGTTTTGAATCCACCATACCAAACTTCTTCAACAACTCTTTGACATACTTAGCTTGAGAAATAAAGATACCACCATCTAGCCAAGTAATTTGAAGTCCATGGAAGAAAGAGATCTCACCAATCATAGACATCTCAAACTCTTTCTGCATCTCTTCTACAAATCTCTTACACATATTATCATCTCCATCAAAGATGATGTCGTCAACATATACTGCAACTATTAATATCAGATCTCCTTCCTTGACATAAATATTGCTATCTGTAGTACCTTTCTTAAAGCCCTACTGAAGTAAGTACTTGTCTAACCTAGCATACCAAGCTCTAGGTGCTTGTTTGAGACCATACGGAGCCTTCTTGAGTCTGCACACCATGTCTGGATCTTCTAATACATGGAAACCATCTGGTTGTTCAATATAATCCTCTTCCTCTAGGTCACCATTTAGAAATGTTGACTTAACATCCATCTGATATACCTTAAATTTCTTATGAGTAGCAAGAGAAAGGAACATTTGGATTGCCTCCATCCTGGCTACTGGAGAAAAAGTCTCCTCAAAATCAATACCTTCAACTTGTGTGTATCCTTTGCATACCAATCTTGCTTTGTTCTTTACAACTTCACCTTCTTCATTCAGTTTGTTCCGAAACACCCACTTTTTTTCCTATAACATTCTTATTTGTTATCTATGAACTAATTTCAATGTCTGATTCTTCTCAATTTGATCCAATTCTTCTTTCATGGCCTTTATCCATCCATCATCTTTACTAGCATCAACAAAGTTTTTGGGTTCTAGTTTTGATAACAAACACAAGTTTACTTGCTCATGTGTCTCAGTAAGCCTTCTCCTTATTTGTACACCTTCATCCTTATCTCTAATGATATGATATGCTGAGTGGTTCTTCTGAACATACTTTGCTGGAGTCTTAGGCATCTGCTCTAATTTTTGTTCCTTTTCTTCTTTCACTTCTTCTTCTTCATCTTTAATGCATGGAAAGATATCAAATTCAAAGTCCTTTGATTCATGTGAGATCTCATACAGGTCTCCATCTACCTTGACATTTGTGCTTTCAATTATCTTTCCCAACCTCTTGTTGTAGCATCTATAAGCCTTGCTTTTGGTTGAGTAACCAAGAAATATTCCTTCATCACTTCTTAAAAATCAAAGTTTCCTAGGTCCTCTTCATCTCTTCTGATGTAGAATTTGCTACCAAAGATCCTGAAGTATTTGATAGTGGGAGGTCTTCCATACCATAGCTCATAAGGGGTTTTAGTGTTGACCCTCAATTGCACTCTATTAATTAGATAGATAACAGTGTGAACTACGTCCTTCTAGTACACATCCAACATATCTCCATCTTTCATCATTACCCTAGACATCTCTTGCATGGTCCTATTCTTCTTTTCCACTACCCCATTTTGTTGAGGGGTCCTTGGAGCTAATAGATGTCTCCTAATACCATGATCTTCACAAAATGTTTCAAACTTATTTGAAGTAAACTAACCTCCTCTATCAGACCTCAAACATTTGATCTTAGCATCTACTTCATTCTCAACCATAGCTTTGAACACCTTAAATTTATCAAGGGCATCTAATTTTTCTCTTAAGAAAGTAATCAAAGTCATTCTAGAATAATCATCAATGAGAAACATAAAATACCTCTCACCTTGTTTACTCTTTACTCTTGTAGGGCCACATAGATTAGGGTGAATCGGCTCCAATGGCTTTGAAGAAGAATACTCCTTTTTTTTTGGTGCAAGAGCACAAGGAGAACCAAAAGACTCATATCTTGTTTTGATGTTCATTTTGCTTTGTTGATTCAATAAGGTCCTAGAAGACCATTCATGATTGTAATAAAGAATAAGGACTGTGTCCAAATATCTATCCTCATATTGTTGAGGCAGTCACATGTGTAAAGCCTTCTTAAGGCATATAGAGAGATAGTCTTCATGTTTGTAAGCCTTGTTAAGGCATAGAAAGGAGTCTAAGGTGGTGTAAGGTCTAGTTAAGGCCTAATTACATTGTAATCTTGTTGAAGGCAGTTTCAAACTCCTAAAACCAATGTAACTCTGCTAACAAAACATGTAAGTAGTTGTAGTTTTTAAACTACCAAAGGAAGTTCTATGGGAAGAAGTGGTTGCAAACCTTCCCATTGAACCAAACTATTTTCAAGGAGGTTGGCAAGGTTAAGAACACCTTGAACATGATGATTGGAGAGTGTGAAAGAAGTTCTATGCAATACAAATCAATTCTCTGCTGTCTTTTTGTTGTTTTCTATATTTTTCCATAGCAACAGTTTGTACCATTCCATTGTACGACATTGTCATGAAACCTAGGTTGTTTGGAAATGAAGTATGGTGAAGTGAATTTCACTTAGAACCAGTTGGGGCTATGACATTGAAGATAAAGCAATCTACAAGCAATTGATTTAGGACTGCTCTTTGATAGAATTTTGTTTTTCTGAAAAATTTGCTTCTACAGACCGTACTACAGGAAGGTTCAGAATTGTTGACATTCTCCCATGTTTTTATTGGATAATGCATTGAGTTACCTTTAATATAAAAGTAGTTTGATGTCTTGAAGTTACATTAGAGAGGAGGTATAAGTTTTCTTGTAAAAACAGTCCCATTAAAACCTAGACTAGGGTTTTGATAGAGAATATGCATTTTCTTGCCATTCCACTGACTTAATTCACCTTGGATCAGTGGAATGGATTACAATAGGTCTGTATCAGTATGCTTTGATAATATTTTGGCAAAGAACTTGCAGAGGAGGAGTTTTCATTGAAAGACCTAACAAAACCATGTGTTAGGTGATGTTTAAAAGCACATTGAAGGAACCATAGTTGCATTTTTGGGAACAACAAAGAGTAAAAGTCTAAAACCCACAAAATCCTTTGTTTTGGAATGTATTCTAACTGTTCAAACCCTTGGTTGAGTTCTGGGCTTGCATTCTATAGTAGTCTCTTTGTAATTTTGGCCTAATTGGGGCTCTAGGTCATTGGCAGGGGTTATTGGTTGAGGTATTCTGTCCAAAACAACCCATAACCAATTTGGGATATGTGATAGAGGGACATAATAGGTATCTACTGATTGTCTAAGATTTGTATTTGGAGGTCTAAGTCAAAATTTATTAGGATTGTTGTCATTTTGAAGGGCTACAAGCCATTTTGGGGGTTTGTGAAGGAAGTACCATTTCAGAGTCTGACCTGCCTTTGTCAATGGACGGTATGGGTCCCTATACATGCCTAGACACCATTTACATGCATAAATCAAGGTCTCTAACTGTTGTTCCCACTTTTGTGAAAAGACCTTTGTTTTTGGGCTTTTGAGTGAAAGAGAAACTTGTCTTTCTTGTCTATCTTCTCCTATCCAATTTGCCTCTACATCACTTTTGAAACTTCTCTTTGTCTGCTTTCCCATTTGACATTCCCTTCATACTGTATTTGTAGGCTTGATCATCTTAGGCATGTCTCTCACTGCATGAGTAGAACTAATCTTTACCATATTAACAAAATTGTTGTGTCCCATCCTCTTGTGCCATAGCCAACACTCACTGGATTGAGTGAACAAACATGTTCTTCCATTTACCTCCTTCAGATGATAGATATCACCATATGTCTTGATACCTTCTGCAACTAGTTTTCTGAACCCTACCTTCTTGATTTCATAGCCTTTGGCATAAAAGGTGAGATTATAACCCTTGCTACACATATGACTGACACTGAGAAGATTGTGTTTTATCCCTTTAACATAGAGGACATCTGTGGTCCTATTCTTCCCATCAATAGTTATAGCACCTTTTCCATAGATTTGTGTTGACTCATCACCACCAAAATTGACAGCATCACCATCCCACTTCTCAAGGTTGATAAACTTCTCCTTGTCACCAATCATATGATTTGAGAATCCACTATCAATTACCCAAGCCTTGGCTTCTTCTCTTACATGAAAGTCAATCCATACAACCATTAATCTTTCATTGTTTTGGTCTGTTTGCAAAGCATCAGTCTTCTCACACTTTCCAACATCATCTTTTTTGTCACCAATACTCAAGGCCATGAAAAGTGTTTCATTATTTGAATCATCATGATCCTCATCTTCTAAAAAGTAACTGCACTCTATGGAATACAGACTTCTTTTGAACTTGTCTCTTCTATTACTACCCCTTGATTCTTTAAAAGGACATTTAGAAGCAAAGTGACCAACCTTTCCACAATCGAAACATTTGAATGGTAACTTACCTTTGTATTTTCCAATGCCTTTCTTTAGTCTTCTCACAAAATTTGCTTCAACTTCATCAGAGCTCTCATCTTCATCAGCAACTTCTTCCTTTGTCTTCATACTAACTTTGAAAGCAGCTTCTTTCTTTGGAGCATCAATGTTAAACTCTCTAATTTCAAAGGCAGTAAGGGAACCAAATAGTTTGTCTATAGTGTATGTATCCAAATCTGTATTATCCTCAATAGAAGATACCTTATGACTATAAGATTTGGGAAGAGATCTCAGAACCTTCTTCACAATTTCATCCTCTTCCACTTTGCCACCAAGACCTATGATGTCATTGACCACTTCATTAACCCAGAGCACATATCCAATAATGTCTACATCCTCTGACATTTTTAGGGTCTCAAATTTGCTCTTGAAGATTTGCATCTTTGCTTGCTTTACTTTCTTATCTCCTTCATAAATGGTTTCAAGTTTAACCCAAACATCTTTAGCAGAACTGCAACTCATTACCTTTGAAAGTTCTGAATCAGCTAACCCACTCATGATAGCAAACTTTGTCTTGGCATTGTTATCATATTTCTTAACTTTATCTATATCTATAGGAATAGCAACAAGAACTTTGTAACCAGTCTTAACAGATTGCCAAACACTACATCCTAGAGAATTGATATAGCCTTCCATCCTTACCTTCCAAAAAGCATAATTTGTTCCATCGAACCTAGGTATCTTGTTGGATCCATTAAGTACCATCCCAGACCTTCCTCAAGCGGTTAAGCTTCCTTCAAAGGAACTTGGCGTTGATACCAATTGTTGGACACATCAGGATATTGAGGGGAGGGTGAATCAATATCTAAACAACTTTAGCTTTTTAGAGCAGATTAAAACTTAAGCGTCACAGTATTAACATAAGCATGAAAGATTAACACAATGCACATCAACACATAACACCAGATATACGTGGAAAACTCAAGAAGGGAAAAACCATAGTGACGATTAACTCACAATATATATGAAGATCAAATAATAACTTTGTTTTAGGGCTACAACCCAAGGAAGCTACTACTACCTGAAAACTTTGATTTAGAGTCACTCCCAAGGAAGCTACAACTCCCTGAATACTTTGTTTTAGGGTCACACTGAAGGAAGCTACAACTCCCTAAATACTTTGTTTTAGGGTCACTCCCAAGGAAGCTACTACTCCATGAATTGAAAACACACTTACAAAAGATTACAGTATGACATGTTAGAAATGAAAGAAACACTACTTCAATGGAAATCTAATTCAAGATAAATTTCAGCAATCTTTAAGTGTGCATTAACAATGGAGATTGTAACAAAACATAAAACCCACTACAAAGAAAATGCCAAACATGAAGAACTCAACACAAGACACAATGACACAATGTTTAACTTGGAGAAAATCCTTTCAGGTAAAAAACTTCACACAAGAAAGAGGCCCAATGTTTGTATTAATCTGCAAAAGATTGTACAATACAACACCACCAATCTCTCCTTCAGTCTTCAATCCGACAGCGTTCCGGCAGCACCTGAGTACCTAAAATCTATATTGCAGCAACAAATACATGGAAAATACTTATAGAAATGTTTTCCACTCCATTCTAGGCATTCACCTTCTCTCTCCTAAGACTCTCCAACCTGTAAACATTAATTACCATCTTACAAGCATCTTACACTTGTCCAAAAATAGCCATGCAAAGATTGGGTGCCCAAGACTAAATCTAGCCTCTTACAACATCTTATGATGCGTCATAACCATCATAGATTCCACAAAAGAGTATCTTTCCAAGATAGGAACCTTGGGCCAAATATAATAAATATACAACTAACATATCCGTCATATGCGTCATAGAATCACAGAATCTTATGACAACTTGCAACTGTCATAGATTTACTTACCAAACATAATGATAGTTGTCATACATGCTAAATATAGTAGATTCCTCAAGGGAAAATTCCTACTCTCATTTACTTTGATTTTTTACATTTGCCAACAGTAAAATTCACTCTGTAATTACCTCTGGTTACTTTGAAATTACCCTTGCTAGTGAAACTAATACATCTCATGGATAATTACAAATTACATATAATAAATGGAATAAGTACAATATTGGGATTTACAAGGTTAATGGCACCTTATCCCAACATTCTCCCACTTGACATTATACATTTTAAATCAACCCATAGGAAATCAAATGAAAATAATCAGGTACTAGAAACAAGGCCCATGGCCTCTCTGTACCATATGAACTTCTCTATGCTCACAGGTTTGGTCAATGAATCTGTAACATTCTCTTGAGTGTCTATCTTCTTCATCTTAATCTCTCCATTTAGAACCAATTCTTGAACAAAGTGATACTAAACATCAACATGCTTAGTATGAGCATGATACATGGGATTCTTAGCCAAACAAATAGCACTCTAGCTATCACAACCAATTTGAATGATCCCGCAATCAAAACCAATACGTGTACACAGTCTTCTCAACCAAACTGCCTCCTTAGAGACATGAGTTGCAGCCATATACTCTTCTTCTGTGGTGGACAAAGAAACTGTGGGATGTCTCTTACTCATCCAACTCATTGCACCTCCAAATAGAGTAAACACATAGCCACTAGTGGACCTTCAACTATCCAAGTCACCTGCCTAATCTGCATCAACAAAACCCTGTATGTCCAAAGATTTATCAGCACTATCAGTACCAGAATAAACCAAACAATGATAAGGAGTACCTGTAAGATATTTAAACACCCTCTTCGCATAGTTCCAATGTTGTCTACCAGGGTTAGACATAAATCTGCTCAAAACTCCCACTGCTTGGGCAATATCTGGTCTAGTGCAAACCATTGCATACATCAAACTCCTTATAGCACTAGCATATGGCACATTAGACATATCCTCAAGATCATCCTCAGTCTTTGGACACATATCTAATGAAAGCTTAATACCAATAGGTAAAGGAACTCTAACTAGGTTACAGTTCTGTAAACTAAACCTCTGCAAAATAGTATTCACATACTTTGTGACAACCAAAGCTTTCTGTTAACTCTGTCCCTCCTGATCTCCATTCCCAAAATATACCTTGTAGCACCAAGATCCTTCATCTCAAATGCACCTGAAAGTTGGGCTTTAAGCTCACTGATCATACCCTTAGTATTGCTGAAAAATATGTCATCAACATACAAAGCAATAACTAGTATAGAATCATCAACATAATAAATATAAACACAGTGATCCTCCTCACTTCTAACAAAACCCAATTTCAAAACAAATGAGTCAAACTTTTGATACCACATTCTAGGGGACTATTTCAGACCATAAAGAGACCTCTTTAACCTGCAAACCCAATGTTCTTTTCCTTTTACCTCAAAACCTGTAGGTTGTTGCATATAAATTTCTTCTTCAAGATCTCCATGCAAGAATGCAGTCTTAACATCCATTTGCTCAATCTCCCAATCATAATCTGTAGCAATGGATAAGAGAAATCTAATAGAAGTCAATTTAGCAACAGAAGATAATATCTCACCAAAATCAACTCCCTCTCTCTGGGAGTAGCCCTTGGCTACCAGTCTAGCCTTGTACTTTTCCAATGACTCGTCTGCTCCAAACTTCTTCTTGAAGACCCACTTACAACCTATGGCCTTTCTTCCTTTGGGAAAATGAACAAGATCTCAGGCATTACAAGAGTGTAAAGCCATTATCTCTTCCTGCATGGCTAACTACCAAGACTCACTATCATCTGCAGAAATAGTTTCCCTGTAGGATCTAGGTTCATCGTTAGTACTCAATAAAGCATATACACAACGGAAATCTAGTGGGATATACATGTCAACTAGATTCTGTTGTCTTGTGGATCTCCTCAAGTGTGGAGTTAGAGACTCTACTCATTCTTCTGCATGATCATCTACAACAACTTCTATAACTATAGACTCGTCTTCATCAGAACTACTCAAATCTTCTTCTTCTTCACCCCTTAATCCATCATTTTGTCCTTCCTGATGTGCATCTTTCTACTCTAAATCAAAGTACACCTTCTTTACCTTTTCTTCTTTCTCTTTTGGTTGCTCAGGTTCAGAAATAGCTCTAAGTTCCCTAAAAATAACATCTTTAGAAAAGATAATCTTGTAAGTTAGTGGATTCCAAAGCTTATAACCTTTGACATTATCACCATATCCAATGAATGTACACTTTTCAGCCTTTGGATCCAACTTAGATCGCTTGTCCTTAGGCACATGAACAAAAGCCTCATAGCCAAAAATCCTTAAATGTGAAATAGAAGGTTTCTTACCTGTCCACACTTCATAAGGTGTCGAATCAAGAGCCTTACAAGGAGATATGTTTATCAAGTAGCAAGTAGTACACACAGCCTCTACCGAAAAGCATTTACCATTCTGTTGTAGTGTATATGGAGTTGTGTTTTGTCTTATTATACCTGCATGCTTGCAAAACTCATCAAATTCCTTAGATCAATATTCACCTCCATTGTCAGATCTTAGTACTTTTATCTTTAAACCTGATTGATTCTCTACTAAGACTTTGAATTCCTTAAACTTAGTGAAAACTTCATATTTATGCTTCATAAAATAAATCCATGTAAATCTGGATACATCATCAATGAAGGTTACAAAATAACAATATTTTCTGATAGATTCATTATCCATGGGTCCAAACACATCTGTATGAATAATTTCTAACTTCTCTTTTGCTCTATTGCTTCCTGAAGGAAATAATTTTTTGTTTTGTTTACCAAACACACAATCCTCACAGAAATCAAAGTGCTCATCAGAATAGGAGAAACCATCCAACAAATTTTTATTCTTAATAGTTTTAATACATTATTGCTTGTGTGGTCCAATCTACAATGCCACAATATACATGTATTTTCAGTAGTGGCCTCAGATACATAGGAGGCGTTACAAACTGTAGTGGCTTCAAACTTAAACAAGTTTCTGAATCTCTTCCCTTTCGCTACCACCAAGTCCCCTCTCACCAATCTGCAACTATGCTTGTCAAATGTCACATGCATTCCCAAATCATTCAACTTCAAAACTGAAATTAGATTTCTAGCTAATCTAGGAACATGCAAAACACTAGGGAGGGTTTTAATCCTCCCATCACTGAAACACAACAATACCTTTCCTTTCCCGATAATTGGATATGAAGAGTTGTCACCAAGGTAGATATTACCTCCATCATATTCTTCATATGTGGAGAACCATTCCTTATGCGGGGTTATATGAAATGAGCATCCTGAGTCAACCAACCAGTGATCATTAGAAACAAGATTACACGTAGAAAGTAAAACTTCTTCACCTACATTCGAGGACTTATCTGAAGCACTCTCCCACTGTTCCATGTGATTTCTGCACTCCTTCACATGTCCCCTTTTACCATAGTTCCAACACTTAACTTTGTTGTTTTTACCAGGAATCTTAGACTAGCCCTTGGACTTGTCCTTAGCCCCTTTCTAATCTCCTTTAGGTCCCTTTCCTTAGAGATTCCCCTGATACTGAGAGCATCACCTGAACTATCTGAACTCTTCTTACTCAATTCATGTGCCAGTAAAACTGCAACAAGAGCATCCAACTTCAGATCTGTGAGGTTAGCAGTGATAGCCAAAATGACATTTTCCCATGATTTAGGTAAAGAACAAAGAAGCAAGATACATTTATCTTCCTCATCAACTTCAACATCTGCTGAAGCAAGCTGACTCATCAACAAATTAAAAGAATTTAAATGCTCTACAGTTGACTCACCCTCTTTCATTTTCAAAGAAAACAATTTCATTTTTAATTAAAGTTTATTTAGCATACACTTGGATTGGTAGATCTCACCCAACCGATTCTATAATTTGTATGTGGTCTCTTCCTTTGTGACATTTAGCAACACAGAATCTGAAAGACACAAACGGATGGTTCCCCATGCCTTCTTATCCAGTTTATCCCACTCATCCGAAGAGACATCACCGGGTTTCTTCTCTTTTTGAATAGCCAACCATTGGTTTCTTTCTTCCAATAAATCTTCCATTTTCAGCTTCCACAACTCATACCTCGTTCCTTTGAACTTCTCAATGTCCATTCGGGAGGTTGATGCAACGGTGGATGTAGCCATAATAACAACACAAGATCTGCAAAACAAACACAACCAAATCTCCCACTGCATCTATAACTTCCACACTACCACACAAGAGTCAAAGTTGGCCAGGCTCTGATACCAAATGTTAGAAATGAAAGCAACACTACTTCAATAGAAATCTGATTTAGGATAAATTTCACCAATCTCTAAGTGTGCATTACCAATGGATATTGTAACAAAACATAAAACCCACTACAAAGAAAATGCCAAACATGAACAACTCAACACAAGACACAATGACACAGTGTTTAACATGGAGAAAACCCTTTCAGGTAAAAAACTCCATAGAGGAAAGAGGCCCAATGTTTGTATTAATCTGCAACAAATTGTACAATACAACAACACCACCAATCTCTCCTTCAGTCTTCAATCTGACAGCATTTTGGCAGCACCTGAGTACCTAAAATTTGTATTGCAGAAACAAATACATGGCAAATACTTATAGAAATGTTTTCCACTCCATTCTAGGCATTCACCTTCTCTCTCCTAAGATTCTCCAACCTGTAAACATTAATTACCATCTTACAAAGCATCTTACACTTGTCCAAAAATAGTCATGCACAGGTTGGGCACCCAAGACTAAATCTGGCCTCTTACAGCATCTTATGACACGTCATAACTGTCATAGATTCCACAAAAGTGTATCTTTCCAAGATAGGAACCTTGGGCTAAATATAGAGAATATACAACTAACGTATCTGTCATATGCATCATAGAATCATAGAATCTTATGACAACTTGCAGATGTCATAGATTCACTTACCAAACATTATGACAGATATCATACATGCTAAATATAGTAGATTCCTTGAAGGAAAATACCTACTCTCATTTACTTTGAGTTTTTACATTTGCCAACAGTAAAAGTCACTCCGTAATTACCTCCAGTTTCTCTGAAATTACCCCTGCCAGTTGTTGCCCCAAATTTTAAACTTGAAAAAATTTCAAATTTTAGTGCATAAGAATTGGTGCACAATCCTCTTAAAGATATAACCATCGCCTTGCCCAATCCAGTAATTTTCCATCCCAAAAGTTTTAAAGTCTTAGGGGCATTTTTATGAGTCTTTGTCATCAGGCATTTTTCAAGTTCCTGAATCCTTTGTTTCCCTGACTTATGTTCTTAAGTTCAAAAAATGGCCGACTTCCTGACTTCTCCTTTATGTTGGGGAAGTTCAAAAGTTTTTGAATATCGCTCAAAGAGCTCCGACGCCCTGACCTCACTCATTGTCGGGAGTTTTCAAATTTTGTGAACTCTTCCCCAAGGTTCAAAGTTCTGAATCTGCCCCGACTTCTGAGTAATCAGCATCTTCATAGTGTCCGAGACTTCTGATTTGATAGTTGTGTTTCCCAGTTTTCAAGATATCACCAGTTCATCAGATTACTCGTGTGGTATGCAATGAGAATGTCTTTTCAGGAGTTATAAAATGCGAGCTCATCAATGATGCATTAATTACCTCTTAAATGACAAGTGTAACAGAGCTCACTAAGGTGGTAGCATGGCATTAACAAGTTAAAAACCATCACTACTTGCTGGCGTAATTAAATAAACCCGACTATGGAGAAAGGTGACGGTGTTCTCTGAGTTCAGTCTTTCTTATCAACCAAGTCATCTTTCAGAATCAGACTTCCTGCAAATAATAAAATTTGGGATGATGAGCCTATGCCTATCCTGCAACCTAATTTGCAATGGCCCGAGGAAAAGCAGATTGACATCATCTCTCAGTTGCGCACAGTTGCTTGGAAGGAGAAAACTAGTTATGTTGAATACCGCAGGGCAATTTTTGTCCTAGAAGAGGAAGAGGAACGTGTTGAATTGTGCCAACTTTTTATGGAAATACGCCTGGAATTAGGGGCAGTCTAATGCCATTTGTTTTGCATGCATGAAGTTCTTTTGTAATTAGAAATGGTAACCACAATTTTGATATAATGTAACCATTTATGTTTTAAGGTCACTTTCTTGATAGCGGTTACTTAAAAAAAAGACTGTTTCGAATAGTTATAATTTTTGGGAGGTTTTGAAGAACTATAAAAATGAAGGACTTTCGAGGGAGGGGTATCTTTTTCTGGCTGTTTGTGAATAGGGGAAGGGGAGCAAGTTTATCTTGTTTTGTCTTTCTAGTTATCTTTTTCTTAGCTCAACTTATGTAACAAGGCATTACAAAAACTTTGAGTTTTGTTATATTGAAGAAACGAAGAATTACTTACAGAACTTTGTGTCTCTAAATATCTTCTATAATTGCAATTGTTCTTGTGTCAATTCGTAATCTGTCTTCAATATTGCTTATGTTATGTTGGTATGTGTTAAAGAGAAATATAACTATATCTTTTTATCAATCTATCATTGTTTATGGGTGTCAAGTAAATGGACTTTGTGTCATTTATTTACATTCATTTATTTTAGAATTAATCCTTCGCATTCACTTTCATGGTTATGGGTGGGTGTTAGTTTACCTTTCCTACTTTCCGGTCAAAAGCATACCCTGTTTTTCATTCCTTGAAAATCACTCGAATGTAGCTACGCCTTGTAAAATAAGCAGAGAGGACTCGCATATACCATTGCAAGTGACTCAACTGTTAGTACTGTTTGTTGTTTTTTCTGGGCATCTTGAGTCATTTTCTACATTTATTTTTGAAGGACAAATCTGTTCACTAACAGATTTTTGGCGACCCTACTAGGGATTTCAAAATTGAAGATCAGTGCTATTGTTTTCCTAGAAATTTAAAGGTGCCTCCCCAAGGATGGAGGTTGGTGGCTCTGTTTGATGAAATGTACTCAGAAACAATTTTGTTCTGGTGAAGACTCCTACTAATTTATTTCTCAGATTTGTAGTATGACGTTGGTTTCTTCCCAGCCATGGGGAAATCATTTTGGTCCTCTTTCTTTGCATGTATATTCACCATTGCCTAAAGGATCAAGAAATCATCTCCCAAAGTTCAACGGAGAAGACTCTCAAGATGCTGAAAATCACATTCTTGCATTCACGGTTGCATGCAGAATTTTGGGGGTAAGTAAAGAACATAATTTTATTCAGTTGTTTATCGAATCTTTTATTGGGCCCGCAGCAGGATGGTTTCATCATTTAGAAGAAAAATGTATAACTAATTGGGATTCATTGAAGACTAAGTTCTTAGAGAGATTTAAAAGTCCTATTGATGAGGCCGCTCTGATGTGTCAATTCTTGATGAAGGGGGTAAATCACAAAACACACAATAACAGATATTGAACACAGCAAATAGAACTTTCTTTTATTGAACTGGGCAACTCATTACATTACAAAAGCTCAATTACAATCAGAGGATAAATCCTTTACTGGCTGCAACACATTACAGCTTTCCCAACCTTAAGACTCTAGAATCTTCAGCCTTCTGTAACCCCAAATTAGCTAGGGTTTCTGTTTTCCCACCTATTCTTTACTCCACACTGGCCCCCTTGACTCTACTACCACCCAGGGTTCCCAAAATAGTCATAATTAGCACTTTTTGGTGGCCTCCAGCTAAATTTCAAATTTTGCAAATCCCTCCAAAAGTAGGTCAACTTCTGGGAAGCATAACTTTTGATCTGGGTGTCTGATTGACGAACCGTTTTAAGCACCGGAAAGCTCGCGATGTAAACTATCATGCAAGAAATCTGTAAATAGATTTATGTCAACTTTTTGAGACATTACGAGAAGTTTTAGTGTCTCATATCTCGTTCCGTAAATTTTCAGGGGCTTTTCAAAAAACAAAAACTTTAATATTTTTTAGCTCACAAATGATCTTTACCTGATTCCTTCGCCAAAGGTCTTATATTTCCATTATGTAACTTTTTGGAAGTTTTTGCTTCATTACGTGCCCAAATGCAAACTTTCTAAAAATAGCAGGTACACTTTTCTAAACAGGCAAGTCACTATTTTTAGCAATTTTGGAAAAATTGAAAGTCCTACATTATTATTCAGGATATTATGGAACCAAAAACACTAATTATGGGAAGAAATGAGAACAAATACAATGGTTTTGAATTAACTTCTTTTTGGGTGATGCAAGATTGCCCTTACACCTCTGGATGCTCCTGCATCAGACACCCAGGGTAATTTGAGAAGTGACCCTCTCACGTCTCAGGTGTTTGTGTGAGGAAAACCTAAATGGTCAACCTCTGCCTTAGACAACCAAGAAGAATCTTCAATAGACCTTCCTTTCCATTTCACTAGATATTCTTCGTATTGCTTGTTCCGAGTGCTCCTTCCCACATGGCTATCCAAAATCTCTTCTATCTCCTCTGTTGAAGTAGATGCCGGAATACTCCATTGCAGTTATGTTGGTCCATCCTCTGTTCTACCTTCATGATATTCTAATAAATCAACAATGTTGAAAATAGGAGAAATATTGATCCCACTCGGCAGCTCTACCTCATATGCATTTCCTAAATCATGCTTCTTCATGATTCTGCATGGTCCAAATTTCTTCATTTTTAATTTATTGTATGTTCCAATTGGGAACCTTTCTTTTCTCAAGTGAACCATGACTTCATCTCCCACCTGGAACTCCTTATACCTCCTCTTCTGATCTGCCTTAGCCTTGTACTGAATATTCATCTTATTAATGTGCTTTCTCACTTCTTCATGCAATTTCTTCAAATGTTCTGCAAAGTCTTCAGCTTCAGCACTTGTCTTTTCTCCATTGTCCAGCTTCCTTAACTCAAAAGCATTTCTTGGGCTATTACCATATACAATTTGGAATGGTGATTTACCAGTACTCCTATTGACAGAATTGTTGTAGGCAAATTCTGCCTGTGGTAAAATCAAATCCCATCCCTTGGGCTTATCTCCTACTAAGCATCGTAGCAGGTTACCCAAACTCCTATTCACCACTTCTGTCTGTCCATCAGTCTGTGGATAGTGTGCAGAACTGAACTTCAAGTCTGTCTTCAACTTCTTCCACAATGTCCTCCAAAAATAACCAACAAACTTGGTATCTCGGTCTGGAACTATGTTTTTTGGTAGACCATGTAGTCTCACCACTTCCCTAAAAAATAGCTCTGCAATATGAATAGCATCATTAGTCTTCTTACAAGGAATAAAATGTGTCATTTTTGAGAATCTATCCACCACCACAAAAATAGAATCATGTCCTCTCTGTGTCCTTGGTAAACCAAGAACAAAATCCATGCTAATATCATCCCATGGCTTCTCCGGTACAGGTAATGGTTGATACAACCCTGTATTCTAACTTGTTCCTTTTGCCATCTGACACACTCTACAACTCTGCACAAATTTCCTCACATCTTGTTGCAACTACGGCCAATAATAATTTTCACCGACAATGGCAATGGTCTTATCTTGACCAAAGTGTCCAGCTAACCCCCCACTATGCTTCTCCTTAATTAGGTTCTCTCTCATGGAACTCCTTGGAATGCACAATTGGCTTCCTCTAAACAACATGCCATCTTGGATTATGAAATCCAACCATTTTGTCCTGTCCAAAGTAATAGGTTCCAAACAAGCTTTCCAAGCCTCTGCAAAATCTGGATCTTCAGGATACAAACTTTTGAGTTCATCAAACCCAACAACCTCTATCTTCATTACTGTCAACAAATTTTGCCTTCTGCTCAAGGCATCTACAACCCTGTTGGACTTCCCACTCCTATGCTTCAAAACAAAAGTATAATTCTGCAAAAACTCAACCCATTTTAAGTGCCTTTGATTTAACTTTCCTTGACTATTAAGATACTGCAAAGCCTAATGATCAATAAATAAAACAAACTCTTTTGGAAACAAATAATGTCTCCATTTCTTCAAAGCCTGGACTATTGCATAAAACTCTTGATCATAAACATAATACTTTTTCTTGGCATCATTAAGCTTCTCACTAAAATAGGAAATGGGCTTACCTTCTTGGCTCAAAACAGCTCCTATACCACTACCACTAGCATCACAATCTACCTGAAATACCTTATTAAAATCTGGAAGTGCCAAAACAGGTTGTTCTACAACTTTATGCTTCAATGTGTCAAAGCTCTTATTTGCTCCTTTAGTCCATCTAAACTCTTTTCTATCCCCTCTCATTATCTCAGTTAGGGGTGCACAAATGCTACTAAAATTCCTGATAAACTTTCTGTAAAAACTTGCCAAACCATGAAAAGATCTTACCTCCATTGCACTCCTTGGTAGAGGCCATTCAATGATAGCCCTTGCCTTTTATGGGTCCATCTTAAGACCTTCCTCTGAGACAACAAATCCCAGGTATACCAACTCCTTCTTTGCAAAACTACATTTCTTCAGATTAATCAGCAACTTCTCTTCCCTCAACTTCTCTAGAACTCTTCAGATATGCATCAGATGCTCATCCCAAGTCTTACTGAAAATTAAAATATCATCCAAATAAACAATAACAAAACTTCCCATAAATTCTTTCAGTACCTCATTCATGAGCCGCATGAATGTGCTTGGTGCATTGGTTAGCCCAAATGGCATGACTAACCACTCATACAAACCTTCCTTTGTCTTGAAGGCTGTCTTCCATTCATCTCCTTCTCTGATATGGATCTGGTGATACCCACTCTTCAGGTCAATCTTCGTGAAGTACTTGGCTCCACTCAAACAATCCATGATGTCATCCATTCTCGGCAATGGAAATCTATACTTGATCGTTATCTTATTGATGGCTCGAGAGTCTGTACACATCCTCCATTCTCCATCCTTCTTTGGTGCTAGTACTGCAGGTACCGTACATGGACTTAGGCTCTCCCTTATTAGTCCCTTCCTCAACAACTCCTGAACTTGTCTGTTCAGCTCTTCATTCTCTGCAGGGGTCATTCTATGGGCTGCCTTGTTTGGCAAACTGGCTACTAGTATCAAATCCATTTGATGACTTATCTTCCTTACTGGTGGTAAACCTTCTGGTACATTATCAGAGATAATGTCCTGGAATTCTTCCAACATATCTGAAACTTCTACAGGTACATCTTCACATTTCTCTTGACTAATCTTAGGAATCAATGCAAAGCAATGACGCTCATGCTTCATACCCTCCAAAAATTTCCTACCATCTACCAAGCAAATTCTAGCAGTACTACATACCTTTTCTTCCACCTCCTTCAAGGGCTTCAACTTATGACGAACTCCATCCTTTGTTAGGGAATATGTGTTTGCACAGCCATCATGGATAGCACTCCTATCATACTGCCATGGCCTCCCTAACAGCATATGACATTCATCCATCGGTATGATATCACACAACACCTCATCATGGTAGTCACCAATCTTGAACTTCACTAAACACTGTTCATTGACCAAAGCTCTATGGTCCTTCTGCAACCATGCAATCCGATATGGATGTGGATGATTTCTTCTTGTCAACTTTAACTTGTCAACCATCTCCTCTGAAACAAGATTATCAGTGCTTCCACTGTCAATAATAATATCACAACACTTACCTTCACATTTGCACCTTGTGCGGAATAAACTCTTCCTCTGATTGGGTTCTCTCTCCTCATTCAACAAAGTTCTTCTGACAACTAGGGTTTCTCCCCTTTCAACATCTTCAGAATGCTCAGACTGTGCATCTTCATCTACATGTGCAACTCGTGCATTACCTTCAGGTCTTCTATTCGTCCTTCCTTGATGTTGCGGACATTCATATGCTCGATGCCCTTCTTCTCCACATTGGAAACAAGTTCCTCTCAAACCTCCTCTTCCAGGTCCTTGCCCAGGTCTGCCTCTTCCTCTTCCTCTTTGCTCACCATTGTTCTGGTCACGAAGGTGATAGGTATTGTCACTTCTCTAATTTCGACTCGTGCCAGCTTCTTCACTTTTCTTTGCATCTTCATTTCAGCCCCCATAGGGTCTTCCACTAGTCATTCTACCTTGACCTCTTCCCCTTTGCTTGCTGTCAAATCTTTTATTCAGCTTATCTTCCACCTTCAGGGAAAACTGGTACGCATCTTCTATGGTGGTCATTCTAACCAGGCTCAACTCCTCTTGAATACTCAGCCTCAACCCATTAATGTAACAGGCTACCTTCTCCTTGTTGGGCTCTGCATGGCCTATCCTGATAGTAATTTTATAAAACTCTTCTGTATACTCTTTAATAGAGTTGTTACCTTGCTTCAGTCCTTGCAGCTTCTTCAGCAACTCCATCTCATAGTCCACAGGAATGAACTACTACTTTAGTTTCTCCACCATCCGATCCCATCTGGAGATCTTTCCTTTTCCTCTTCTGTTCCTCTCTAATTGGACCTCCTTCCACCAAATATTGGCGTGGCCCTTCAACTTTGTTTTTGCAAACTTTACCCGATCTGGGTCCTCCACATCTTCATACTCAAAATACTCCTCCATGTCATTGATCCAATCAATAAGTTGTTCTGGATTCAAATCTCCAGAATATGTAAAAACTTCGATCCTGGGCCTCTTTCTGATCTTTGAAATGGCCCTCAACAACCTAACTTCTGCAAGATCTCTGACAGCTTCTTGTTCTTCCTCAGATAGCTCTTCTTCATCTTCACCTTCACTTTCTTCTCTCGTCCTTGGCTCAAACCCTCTTTGTAGCTCCTCTTGCAATGCATCGATTTACCTTTGTAGGGCTCTAAAACCCTCTTCTGTCAAAGCATTCCTCCCAACACAATTTCTTCGTGGAGGCATCTTGGTCTCCACAGCAAACCCACAACCTCAGGTCCTGGTGCAAACTGCCCCACGGTCGGTGATCTGTTTACACACTTAGGAACCCTCGCTCTGATACCACTTGATGAAGGTGGAAAATCACAAAACACATAATAACAGATATTGAACACAGCAAATAGAACTTTCTTTTATTGAACTGGGCAACTCATTACATTACAGAAGCTCAATTACAATCAGAGGATAAATCCTTTACTGGCTGCAACACATTACAGCTTTCCCAACCTTAAGACTCTAGAATCTTCAGCCTTCTGTAACCCCAAATCAGCTAGGGTTTCTGTTTTCCCACCTATTATTTACTCCACACTGGCCCCCTTGACTCTACTACCACCCAGGGTTCCCAAAATAGTCATAAATAGTACTTTTTGGCGGCCTCCAGCTAAATTTTGAATTTTGCAACTCCCTCCAAAAGTAGGTCAACTTCTGGGAAGCATAACTTTTGATCCGGGTGTCCGATTGACGAACTGTTTTAAGTGCCAGAAAGCTCGCGATGTACACTATCACACCGGAAATTTATAAATAGATTTCTATCAACTTTTTGAGACATTATGAGAAGTTTTAATGCCTCATATCTCATTCTGTAAATTTTCAGGGGCTTTTCAGAAAACAAAAACTTTAATATTTTTCAGCTCACAAATGATCTTTGCCTGATTCCTTTGCCAAAGGTCTTATATTTCCATTATGTAACTTTCTGGAAGTTTTTGCTTCATTACGTGCCCAAATGCAAACTTTCTAAAAATAACAGGTACACTTTCCTAAACAGGCAGGTCGCTATTTTTAGCAGTTTTAGAAAAATTGAAAGTCCTACATTATTATTCAGGATATTATGGAACCAAAAACACTAATTATGGGAAGAAATGAGAACAAATACAATAGTTTTGAATTAACTTATTTTTGGGTGATGCAAGATTGCCCTTACACCTCTAGATGCTCCTGCATCAATTCTTCAACGCTCAAAAGCAACGAGACAAACCCATCAGAGATTTTGTGGATAAATTCAACCAGCTTCTCAAAAAGATTCCTGCCTCCATTCAACCAAGTGAGCAACTTCATCTTTGCACTTTTATTTCTTCTTTGCATCCTGATGTTCAATTTGAGTTGAAAAGGAGTAAAGTAAAAGACATTAAGATTGCACAACAAGAGGCTGTGAAGATAGAAGATGATTTAATATTAAGCAGGTTATGGGAAGCACACTAGGTTGTAAATTATCTCGGTAGAAAACCTGTGAAAAAGTCTATTATGCACTCTGTGGGTTTCCTAAATGCACAATCTCCTTCTATTGAATGCTCTAATCTCTCTATTTTTGATTCCAAGCATTTTGGTAGAAATGAAGTAAGTGTTGCAGGAGTTAAACCTCATGTGGATAGAAGAATTGAGGCATATTATCTGCATAGTGAGGGAAATAATGATGTATCTATAAGTCCCCCATGTAAAGTAGAAAATGAACAACCCTCCCGTGGTGTAAATGGTAGAGAAGGTTACGCAAATTACACTGTTTTGGCTCCTTTGTCTACTGCAGAGATAGAATCATTCACTTTTTTAAACAATAAGGAGCAACCTGGGGTTGCACAACATGAAGATAAAGTGTTGAATGCCTTTTCTCCAGTGTGCATGTGAGTTGAACATGAAGGCTTCACATCTCCTGAATCAAATAATACAAAGGTATGGATGCAAGAAGAGGTCATAAATGCTGAAATTTTTAAGTAAGATTTGAAAGGTGGGGTTAAAAATGGTCATGCTCTAGCAGATAAATGTAATGAGTCTCATAAGAACCTTAACGCATGCAATGATGATTTTTTATGCAGAGAAGCATTTGATAAAGTGGACAAAGAAGAGCCTAACAAAAGAATGGATGAATTGCATTCCCAATCTACTTGTTCTCTCAGCGATGATTTTTCTTGTCCAAGAGGAGAAGTTCTTTTTACCACACTTGATCCCATGCTTGTAGAACGTGATATTCCAGAATTGCAATCAACAGCCACACTTCCACAAAGTGATTCATCATGCAATTTACAGAAAGAATGCTTCATTCCTGATATTTTCTCTCCAAGTTCCAGTGTTGATAACAAAGTTATGATCAATACACAACCAAAGTATGTGACTTTCAAGTTTCATGAAGAGGACAATAAAGGAGAAGTATTGCATTCAAAGGGTTATTTTCAAGTATGGGATATCAATTTGTCTGTTGCTAAGAAGGGTGATTATATAGGACATAATGGGGCATATGTTGCAAGTCAGATTTCAAAATCTCCATTTCATGATTTGTGTGTGGGTTGTCCAATCCGAAGGCTAGTTTCTCTTTGCTTATAGAATCAAGTGCATTCTGACATTATACATGAAGTCATTCAGACAGATGTTGGTAATTATGTACTGGGTAATGCTGATATGAGTCGTTCATTTGAAGAAGTACAAAATAAAGAATGGCTTTTTGAAGTCACATTTAGGAAGTCTTTATGTGATGCCATTCGTATCAGTTTAATCACAGTGGTCACAAGTTGGCAGTTGTTGGTGTGCGAGCTTCTCGTTCATCAACCATTATTTCACAGAGGCTGTTATTTCTCCCAGCCTATCAATGGATTCGCACGATCACTTTGGAGTCTCCGGAGATAGGATCTTCCTGGGTCATCCCACAATAATAGGTTACACTTTTTGGCCAAACTTGACATTGAAATCAACATTTTGAACTAAATATTCACTTTCCGACACCTATAGCCGCTAAACCGTTAGGAATTTGAAGATGATGCGAACTAGTGATTTGTGAGATTTGTTTGTAGATTCTAAATATATTTTTAAAAAAAATTTGGAGTTAAATTGTAATTTTTTTGCATCTCCTTTGATAACTAGTTTTTAATAGTAAACAACATTTTTTAAAGTGATGTGTATTCCGTAGCACATAACTTGTTTTCTACAAACGATAAAATTTTGATTCTTTTGAATTTAGATTGGTAACACTGATATAATGGGTATGCATTTGGTTTTATAATATTTTGTTGAATATTTTTTTAAATTAATTTTTGAAGTCAAACTAATTATAATTTAGATATAGGTGTATTCCGTAAAACATAACTTTTTATGTATGTATCAAAATTCAATTTTTTCTTTTTTGTTTAAACAAGGACATCAATACCTAGGGCATAGATATTTTTTAGAATTTTTTTTCACTAATTTACTAATTTTCCATGTGTGTAGAACAAAGAACTTGATGTTCGGTGAAAAACCTACATTCACAAGAAATAAAAAATAAATATAATAATCAAATTAAATATATTTAAAATTATATTTTTTGGGAAGCTTGTAATAAGGACTACATACTTACAAAACATAAATTTTAAATGAATTCATTTGATCCCCCAAAAGGTAAATCAAAAGTGCTTTTTTATCAGCATTTTGATAGGTGTAGAGGAGACTCCATTATAGGTATGGTTTAAAACTAGCGGGGTTCTATCCAAGGGGATTTGAATCTAAGGGGGTTTGATCAAACCCTATTCAATTAAAATACTTTAAATGGAACCTTTCAAGGCTTAAATCATTATATTTTCTAAAAATATGTGATTTTAGCAAAAATCAGGATGTCCCAGAAAGTGTAATCTATTATTGTGGCAACACCCTCCTATCATGTACATATTAGGAAGTTTTGTCGTGCTGGTAGTGTAGTTGTTTCCTTTCTTGTTGGCCTTGTTTTTGGCTTGTTTTAGGTCCTTTGTCCCCTGTGCTCTTTGACTCTATTGCCCAATGGATAATGCACTGATCCACGCTTGAGGTTTTGGGTTCCTTGCTTCGTCCTTTGCAGTCCTCATCCCCAACTAGACCCTGTTGTTGCCCCAAATTTTAAACCTAAAAATTTTTAAATTTTAGTGCATAAGAACTGATGCAAAATCCTCTTAAAGATATAACCATCGCCTTGCCCAATCTGGTAATTTTCCATCCCAAAATTTTTCAAGTCTTAGGGGCATTTTTATGAGTCTTTGTCATCGGGCATTTTTCAAGTTCATGAATCCTTTGTTTCCCTGACTTATGTTCTTAAGTTCAAAAAAGGCTGACTTCTCGACTTCTCCTTTGTGTCGGGGAAGTTCAAAAGTTTTTGAACATCACTCTAAGAGCTCTGACGCCCCAACCTCACTCATTGTTGGGAGTTTTCAAATTTTGTGAACTCTTGCCTAAGGTTCAAAGTTCTGAATCTGCCTCGACTTCCAACTAATCAACATCTTTGTAGTGTCTGATACTTCTGATTTGATAGTTGTGTTTCCCAATTTTCAAGATATCATCAGGTCATCAGATTACTCATGTGGTATACAATGAGAATGTCTTTTTCAAGAGTTATGAAATGCGAGCTCATCAATGATGCATTAATTACCTCTTAATGACAAGTGTAACGGAGCTCACTAAGGTGGTAGCATGACATTAACAAGTTAAAAACCATCATTACTTGCTAGCATAATTAAATAAACCTGACTATGGAGAAAGGTGACACTGTTCTCTGAGTTTAGTCTTTCTTATCAACCAAGTCATCTTTCAAAATAGGACTTCCTGCGAATAATGAAATTTGGGATGATGAGCCTATGCCTGTCCTGTAACTTGATTTGCAGTGGCCCGAGGGAGAGCAGATTGACATCATCTCTCAGTTGCACACAGTTGCTTGGAAGGAGAAAACCAGTTATGCTGAATACCGCAAGGCAATTTTCGTCCTAGAAGAGGAAGATGAATGTGCTGAATTGTGCCAACTTTTTATGGAAATACGCCTAGAATTAGGGGCAGTCTAATGCCACTTGTCTTGCATGCATGAAGCTCTTTTGTAATTAGCAATGGTAACCACAATTTTGATATAATGTAAGTGTTTCTATTTTAAAGTCACTTTCTTGATAGCGGTTACTTAAAAAAAGACCATTTCGAACAGCTATAATTTTTGGGAGGTTTTGAAGAACTATAAAAAGTAAGGACTTTCAAGGGAGGGGCATCTTTTTCTGGATGTCTGTGAACAAGGGAAGGGGAGCAAGTTTATCTTGTTTTGTCTTTCTAGTTATCTTTTCTTAGCTCAACTTATGTAACAAGGCATTACAAAAACTTTGAGTTTTGTTATATTGAAGAAATGAAGAATTACTTACAGAACTTTGTGTCTCTAAATATCTTCTATAATTGCAATTGTTCTTGTGTCAATTTGTAATCTGTCTTCAATATCACTTTTGTTATGTTGGTATGTGTTAAAGACAAATATAACTATATCTTTTTGTCAATCTATCATTGTTCATGGGTGTCGAGTAAATGGACTTTGTGTCATTTATTTACATTCATTTCTTTTAGAATTAATCCTTCACATTCACTTTCACAGTTATGGGTGGGTGTTAGTTTACCTTTCCTGCTTTCCGGTCAAAAGCATACCCTATTTTTCATTTCTTAGAAATCACTCGAAGGTAGCTGCACCTTGTAAAATAAGCAGAGAGCACTTGCATATACCATTGCAAGTGACTCAACTATTAGTACTGTTTGTTCTCTTTCCTGGGCGTTTTGAGTCATTTTCTGCATTTATTTTTGAAGGACAAATCTATTCACTAACACCAGTGAAACTAGTACATCTCCTCATGGATAATTACAAATTACATATAATAAATGGAATAAGTACAATATTGGGATTTACAAGGTTAATGGCACCTTATCCCAACATGACAGACCTTCTACTATCTGAAAATTGACATTGAACCTCACACCTTTAATGATTGCAATACTTCCTCTTCACACTTCCTTCTAATGATCAGATCAGTTAAGCACACTCTGCACTTGATCATTGTCACAAATATGTCTTCAAGATGAATCAGGATAGCATCTACAACTTCTATTCTTTCTCCTTCAGTCGCACATCATAATGCATTCATTCTGCTCCTTATCTTGCTTGCAAACCTTATCAATCAACTTGCAATCACACCTCACCTCACTTAATTTGATTTGTAAATTATACAAGATATTACATTGATTACATTGCTTTTCAGCCAAATACAACATGAAAAATACATTTATAAGTTGGTCAGACAACACACAACATGAAACATGTAGAGAACAAGTTCTAAACAGGACTACACGCTACACCAATAGAAGACCCATGCCTTGCAGACATCAACACTTGCTTAACCAGGTCCAAAACATCCTTCACAGCAACAAACACCAAGGAAATACATCCACACACTCTGCTCATTTTAAAATAGGACAACCCTAAGCAAAAGCATATGAAACTTGAAGCATAACAGCCATAACAACTTGAAAACCTTGTGTGGTACTATAAATAAGAAAGATCTTTATGAAACTCTTCCAGATGAGTCTACAGGAATCATAAAGCATCTCCAAACAATCATTTACCTCTGCACATCAAATATTTGTGTCGTACATCTTCAATCATGAACTCTAGAAACACCATGTCGTCCAAAACACACTGCAATATACTGTCATTGAAAAATTGAGCTTGCAGACCACCAAGACACTTGAAACTGCAAGGAAGCATGTAATGTACATCCATAAACATGTCCACAAAACCGCAAAGGCAACCATTCACTCCCATAGGAATGTCGAGCATTCTAACAGGCCTTCAACACTGCCTCACTATACTAGAACACATGCTGGTACTCTATCATCTATAACTTTTACAGTGGAGTGACAAATGATCTGAAACTTTGGAATTATCACCTTCACTGTACTTAGAACATAGTTCCAGAACCACATAGCCATAGACACTAATGTGGAGGAATGTGAAGTAATTTATTGTCGTATAGTAGTGTTGATGCGGTTGTTAGTCATATAAACATAAATAAAAGTTCACAACAAACCTTTATTTATCTTGAAAGATATGATGAGTTATGAAAGAATTCATAATCCCAACTCTTCATTAGCCACGTCTTGACTGTCTAAATGTCACTCAAGGTTGTTGTGTCCTTTTGTTTTCCATGTCTAGGGCCTTACGTGCTTTGTTCATCGTTCTTTCAAAGTCTATCAATATTCTTCAAATATCATGTTATTTATGCCTACTCTGCATATATTCTCAACAATTATGTCAAATCTTATAATATTTAGTTAGGATTTATGCAAATGGATATAGATATGATCCTAACTTTGAGCAATCCACTCTAATCTATCCCTGACTTGGACTAAATATGAAGATATTTCTAACTTTGATTAGTTTTCTATAATTATCTATATCTGAACTAATCTTTGCTTTTGCACCTTAAATTTGCCTAAAGGATGTGCCTATAAGCATGTATTTAACTAACGTTTGCCATTATTTGCATAACATTCACTATGATTTGCAATTTTCACTGTAATATACTTTGAATATATTGTTACTTGTTCCAGTTCAGCATATGCTTACTGTATTTTCTTATGATTCATCACTATTTGCAATCATTTACAATTTTATGAAATGAAATGTCAAAAGATAGGGTTTAGAGAATGTAAATCCTAAAATTACTGAGCTTCAATCAATGATCCACATACATACTCTGATACATTCATGAAAAGGAGATGAAACCAAACCACACTTCACCAGGAATTTCCATAATTACGCATGGTCAGTACGAATCTTCAAAGGAAAGATGATGACAATATGCAATTAAAGTGAACAAACTTCAATAGAATGTAGCAATCCACCATTACACATCTGAAATCAACCAAAGATTACACAGGATATACGATTAGGAAGTAATCTATAGCTCCATTTTCATTCAATATGCAAAGAATATGTACATATAAATGTGATCCTAAGAAAGAATCTTGAGAAGTCACAAAGTTGCAAAATTACAAACTTACCGCTCAAAAGTTTAACAATCCAGTCTCCCTTTACAAACAGGGATCAATATCCTTATATAGAATAAGAACAAGATCCATTACAATGCTTCAACGGTCTAGATCTCTTTGAAATAGTCAACTATCAATAAGAGTAGCACGTGTTACAAGCTGGCAACTGATAATGGGGCACAACTAGCAGGGAATATCCTTTAGCATATTTGCTATAGCATCTTTTAGGAATATCAGGTATTCTAATTCTTCTAAGCCTTTAGTGATAACTACCCCTGTATCTAGTTTCTTGTAGAAGTCATATGCTAGTACAACTGTATTTATCTGTGACTTATCCCCTACTTAGGCTTTCGCCTTAGCATATTCTTGCACCTACAACTGCTCACTAAGGGATGTCACCTTAGCTGATCTATTATCTAGCTTCTTATTATAAGCCTTCATTTTAGCATTTAACTCCATCACCTCATCTATGGTGGCCTCTGAAAAATGATGTACAAGATCATCTACCATTGGACTAAACCTGGCCTTGAAAACCTGTATAGACTCTTGTTCATCATAAGTCTCTATTTCAACCACTAAATTACCAAGCATATCTCCTAACATTTCCATTTCACCAGATAGTAGGTCATGGGCTTTCATACTTATATCCCTTGCTTTGGCCATACATGTTTTCAAAACATCTACTTCAAACTGTAGATCTTGGATCCATGTGCCTACCTTAGGCAATGTTTGGTTAGTCAAAATATTATGTTTCAGAGATCTTGATCATCCATTTTATTTATCTCCTTCAGTTTATCCATGGCATAATCACTTTGGTTGAGCCTGGGTTTGGATGTTCTCCTTAGTGACTCTGCTCTTTCTTTCAAACTAACCAATGTATTCCAATTGGATAGGGATGTCATTATTGTCTTCTCACCTGCATCCATGAACTGTGTACACCACTTCCTCATGACTTGGGCTTGATGTTTCTGTGCATTCAGACCTGCTATTTCCTCTTGACTTGCCAATGCTAAGGCAATAGGTTTCTCAAGTGTTTGCAATGTGGGCTTGACCAATCCCTTGATGAATGCCTAGAGTTGAACATTTTTCCCCTTCAACTTCTTATTCGTAGCCTTTAACTTCCTTATCCTAGTTGCCACAATCTCTGTGCTTTCCTTAAGCTCCTCTATGTCCTGATCTGCTATTGAATGTCCCATGTCAATGGTAGTGACTTGGAACTCTCCTGCACTTATTTCTCCTTTATTTTTATCTACAAGGGGAATAGCCACTTGAGTTGTTATTTTCCCCATTGCATAATCTCTCTTTATAGCTAACATCGCCCTAGCCTTACACTTGGACATGTGACATTGTCTAATGTGAACAATGACTTAAAATCAAAAGGAGTTGAATCATATACAAGAACTTCTATCTTTGATGCTAGCCATGATGTCATACTGGATCCTGGCTTTGTTTGGCCTAGCTACTCAATGTGAGCATCATGTATTTCTGTTTCTTTTCCTTTATCCTGACTTGGTGGGATCTCTTTTGGATTTTCCTATTGTTGGACCATTTCTTGATCACCATCATCATCCTTTTGGATCTCCTCTTGTGCAAGTGGCTATTGATCTCCATATGATGCTTCATATTGTGCATCTAGTGCCTCTTCACTCCTAGGATCACCCTTTTTCTGCCATTCTAATGGGTCCCGATCCTGGATATCCTGATGAGGAAACTCTATGTTATGACTTTGGCTTGCTACCTCCACCGCTACCTTCTCCATTTGAGCTTGTTGCTCTGACGTGGACCTTTGTTGTTCATACCCTTCTTCACAGGCATGTTCCTTTTCACTCATCTGGACATCTTATTGTGCTTCACTTGTCTGGATATCCAAACCTATTTGTGCATCTCTTCCATGCCTTGGATCATCCCAAACAGTTTCTTTCTTCTTGTCACTTGCCCTAGGTTGATATGACAAGTCTATGACCTTTGGGCTTGTGATTGTGTCTATCAAGACATCTAGGTGCCATGTTTGGACATCCACCTTAAGAGACTTTGGCTCTTATGTGTCTAGGCTACCATGCCTTTCCTATGCTACGTCTTCAATTGTTGTTGCAGTATGCCTCCGCAATTCTTCTACAGGATGTGTTGTCATGTCCCTAGTGACCTCATCATTAGTTCAATCAACTATCTGGCTTAGGGACAAAGGTTGATCAGCTTCCTTTCTCAATGATTATAGTCTTGCTTCGTCTATCAACTCATTCTTTAACTTAATTATTTCTGGATCTGGCACATTATGTTGTAATTCCTTGGCAACACATAATGTTAGATCTGGATGTTATTTTACTTACTCTCCCATGTGCTCTTCAATCTGAATGATGGCCAATCTGGAGGTAGAACCTCTCATCATCGAGCCTTGATATCTTTTCTGTTTGGAAATGTTTACACCTCCCAGCACATCATCATGCTCTTTCTCTCCTGCTACATCTAGATGTTCATCCCTCCCTATTCCTATTGTGGATATGGGAATGGCTTGCATAGGCACATCCCTAGGGGGTGAGGGCAGAGTGGCAATAGTGATATTTTCTATAGAAAACTCTTCTTCAGCTCCAGAGGGCCCTGACTAAGCCAGTCTAGTCTCCATGACATGCCTCTTATGTATGAGGAAGTCATTAAAATCTATCTCATCTCTCCTTCATTTTCCTCTTTTTGTCAAAGGTAATGGTTGTCCCTTTGACTTTCAATTCATTTATCCTCTCATTCACCCAGTTCTTGGTGATAGACATCACCTTGGCAGATATAACATCAATGGATGTTTCATCTTCTTATTTCCACTCTGGGAGAGATAAAGGTTCATTATATATCTTCCTCTCTTCATATTCAGGATCTAGGATACTCCCATCATCTTTCCTGATCTGAGGTGGCACCTCTAGATATCTAATAGTTCTCATTTGATTCAATGTTAATCTCTGATATCCCCTTTTCCTCACCTCTTGTTCATCTGTACAATCTGCCCAAATATCCTCATGGTGGGTGACATGTTTGAACTTTTTGTTGATGAATGTTTCCAACCTGTAGTAAGGATCATAGTACCTAACCAAGGGGAATAGTTGCAAATGCAACATGAGCAAGTCAGCCTCTGCAAGTTTTGCATTCCCTCTCTTCTCTTTCCTCTTGTATGCCTCAAAGGCTGGGATGATCTGCCTCACTACCTCCATCAGCACAACCTTATTAGTTGGATATCTAGGCAACATAAATGGTCTCCCATTCAAACCATCCATTCTAATGTAAGAGTATGTGGGGAACTGGATGAACCAAGCTCCATGAGGATGTATCCTCTCTTGGGCTCCAATTGACAGTCTTTTAGCCATGTCTCCCTCCATCAATCTGACAAGATGCATTAGGAAGCAATCATTCACCACTTTATAATGTTGAATGGATTGTCTTCTTTCCAATTGGGGATAATGTTCCCATGATGTCTGCTCATGAGGCAACTGACCCAGTTTACCTATGGTTTGCAATCTATTAAAATATGATTCGCATGCACATGCATACACCACATATGAGGTCATGAAGAACACTCTATCTTTCTTCCTCCATTGGAGCATCTTCTCGTACAATGTGTCACTCATGATTTTGGCCCATTGTACCATTTGTTTCTTATCTATCACCATGTGGATCAAACCATACATCCATGGTTCAAATTTTCCTAAGTTTACCTTTCTAGTCATCTGACTAAGTAGCACTATCGTGTACTAGATTTCAGGGAAGAAATCATACTTGTATAAGTGTTGCGGCATTTTGGCTACAGCCTTGAACTTACTCTCTAGATCTCTCTATGATGAGAAGATGACTTTCTTGTAATTTGCTTAGTTCCCCTCAAATTCTGTGGCAAGTGCCTTCAAATCAGGTTTGTACATGTCCCGATGTGAGGTTGAAGGCCTTTGTAATTCCATTGATTGAAAGGTCGGCATATACCCTGCCTTGGTGTTCAACCCTTCGGCTGACCACATTGTAGTGTTGTGCACACTCAATTATCAGCTCCAATGCCTCTGCAGCATACAAAAATCTTGTTGCATAAAACATCCTTGTAGCTATAGCATTCTTTAGGATGGCATTATCTTCTCTGCCCTAGATCCTTGCCCTGAAGGCATCCATATCCATCTGGACGCAGTGTGTATCCTTAGCAAAACCATATTTAATGCACACACTTTTGGCCCTAGGGAACATGTCATTTTTGAACTTTGCATCACGCTTATCAATGTGTGGTTGCATCTTGACCTGCAAATTAGGAATATTCGTGTCTTAACCTAGGGTTTAGGGCATTTAGTTATGTTAATTTCCTCTAATCCCTACTTGTAGTTTAAGCAAACCATCCTCAAGATAACATATGCGTCAAAATAAATCACCTAGGATTCATCTTATTTTCAGAATTTACTCTTTACATGTGTAAAAATTATAGTATTCACTACGAAAACGACAGTAAAAAGGTTTTGTCGTATTCTTACCTGTTTACAAGAAGCTTAACCTGAATAATGTGGAAGTAGATATGAAAATGTTGTTAGCAGGGGCTCTTCGTTCCATTATGTTCAATCTTTGCCAATTCACCGTAATTCACCTTCAGCTCCTTGAGCTCTATAGATTTTAGCTTCAAATGTGATAATGTAGAAAAATGAAAGAGAAAATTACCCTTTTAACCTTAGAAATCTTTTGATTATGGTGCCTATTAATTACTTCCCTGAGGTCAGGTAAGCTTTTTAGTGCATACGCAGAAGATTGCTATAGATGTCCATGAGCACACTTTTCAAATTTGAAAAGCTAATGGCTCCCATAAGTAGCATTTAATGCAAAAAAGTGCATCCGAATATGGATATGGATATGTTAATATCCGGTCAATATGTCCATATGGAAATGTCCATATGATGTCAGCAGGTGGGACGAATCACACATCGTTGACCAAAAGAACAGTCATCGGGCTCCAATTTGCCTTAAAACCTAGGATATGAGAAATATCCATATGATAAATATCTTAACAATAATATCATGTTAAAAAGTCACATGAGGGACATGTGTCACAAGATCATTGGTTGGAATGCAAATGTGGATATTTGGACAGATATGGATATTCGAAAATGAGAAATGTCCATGTCCTCAATATCCATACAGATGACGTCAGTAGATTAAAAGTATTACCTTGGGTGGGATTGGACGACATTATCTGGATATGGATATTTTGGCATGGATATTTGAAATCCAAATATCCATACAAAAATATCCGGTACCAACTGTCTAGACCTGTGAGTGTCTATGTTGAGTTGAATTTGACGGGCCGTCACCTAGAGGTATACATCAGACAAGGATATGGATATTTGAAAGGTGTGAAACGTCCATGTGGATGACGGACTTGTAGTTTGCCATCATAAATTTGACAGCTTTGAATGAAAAAATGGTCATCACTTAAGCTTTTCGAAGGCTTTTCTCTTTCATCACTTTCCACATTAGACAAAAAGAAATGACATCATCGGGATATGGACATTGACAACGATCAGGATATTACCTTGGTAATATCCATATCCCCTTTGACCAAAACTTTGACCGTGCACAACTTTCTTGTTTCTTCGAATTTGAACATGGTTCAGAAGGCAAAGTTACTTATAAATTCATTATCTATTCATTGATAACCTTTGCAAGAAGAACTTTGGACTTTGAAATTTGACCTATATCAAGACTTTTACCATACCACCCAAAGCAAGAGAAATGCAAGCAAAAGCAAACAAGTTGGGTCCCTGTTTTGCTAAGGCAAAATGGGGTGTGTTGTGAGACCACACAACAAGTAGATGTCTTCAACACTACCTTCAAACTGCAAAACACTCTTTCGATGATCCAATCATCATGAAACTTGGAACATAAATGCATCAAGCTATCAGTAACATCTTCTCAACATTAGCAACTCATCTTAGTGTTTCTAATTCCCATATTAATATGTCTTTATACTTAACTCTGCACTGATCAAGGCATGACATCCAACTATGAACTTCAGTAATCCACATTATATCCAACATGACATCTAACAATGAACCATATCTTCTCTGCTGGATGGGGCATGACATCCAACCATGAACTATGTCTTCTTTGCACATGACATCCAACCATGAACACCATCACACCTCCATGATATTGTTGACATTAATGACAACCTAGTGACAATGTTGACATCAATGAAACCCTAGGAACCATATGTGTAACAGAGAGAATGTCTTAATACAATTACATATCAACAAATTATGCAATCTTGTGTGAAACTAGGCTCATTGATGCAGAGCTCCAAGAGATTAATACAAACTCCCAGAACTCCACAGTCACGAGACTTCCTTCTATCGACAAAACATTATACTATCGGTTCACTCAAAAATTCTCCCGCGGATGCACCAATCACTCAGATGACTTATCATACCGATAAACTCTCCATCGGTGACACTTTCAGTTGTCACCCCGATCGGCAAGAACACATATTGTCGGCTCAACAATATTTCATTCACCCGATGCTCTTCTTACACCGATGTCTTCGTCCACTTTGAACATACATTACTTGACCTTCTAAGTCGGTTATGTCTACCCTTTCCACCGATCCACACCTGTATCGCAAAATAATGTATGTTTCAACATACAATTGTAACATGCAATTAGGACATACAACTGACAACTTCCTATTGCTGATTTTGCTCACTGATCTTCAACTGCTTTGACCACTACAGCCGGTCACCACTTGCATCTTACGAAATGCATAAAAACAATGTACATCCCATTATAGAGTCTTCGATATGCAAATGCAGGATATACACAAAATGCTTTCACACACAACTGTGATATACACACACAATGTCTGTGACATACAATTGACGTATACACAGGAAATGTATCTTCATACATACACGATATACACAGAAATTGTATATCCGATATGTTTTAGCACTGTATATTTGTTACATGCATTTTCAACATGCATTCACACCCGATATGCTTTGCGATATATACACCGACTGTATAACTGACATGTGCTTTTAGGATACACACAGAATGTACTCAGGTATATTAACGATATACACACTGCTTGTATATATTTAGCGAACAACATGAACTTAACCCAGAAGGACTTTTATACATACCTTTCTTCACAGGATATACACAAAATGCTACTTGCATACAAATGCGATATACTCACAAACTGTTCCAGCATGCAATTGACGTATATACATAGAATGTATAATTGAATCTCATGCCAATAACCCCCTCTGTAACAAATTTCGCAGTTTCTATTCTACCATGACCACGAACAAAAAGAAACAAAATAGAAAACTATTTTACAAAGCCCATTCCACTGATTTCACAGAAATCCACCAGTGGAATGGTTCTAATCGTGCATCTCGACAACAGAAAAACTAACTTCAATATAAAACAATTCTATACAGATAATATACACAGGACAATTCGATACACAGGAAATTTACATAGAAATCAGAATTTGTAAAACACAACTGACAAAATTTCTATTTCTTCATTCTTACAGAGATTCATACATTTGATAATTTCAGAAGGCAAAAAGCCAACAATGACCTTCTCTGACACCTTTGCCTGATTTTGTATATCCAACTCTCTCTTTTGATTTTGCTTAACCAAGATTATAAGCAAAAACTCTAACTAATCTCACGACACCTGTTTGGCTTAAGACAGCAAAACTCCTAATAATACGACACATTGACTTAATCATCCACATACCCCAAATGTCTAATGATGTCCAAATTGGCTTATTGGAATGCCCAATTTGTGACCTCGATTCATATGGTGGATGGTGGGGTCGGTTCTTACAAACATGAAATGTTAACACAAATACTACATGACACATAAAATGCATAAAACATATTACACCTTAGTCTTCTCCCTCAGATGTATATTTAGCTTGTTGAAGGGGTGCTCTTGCACCACTCATTCTTGGATTCTTCACATATCCCACCTTTGCTCATTCCCATCCATTTGACCTTATCTCCTCTATTTCTACACACACTACCATACACTTGGCATTTACTGCATCATCCATGTTTGAATATTCATTCCTTGCCTAGATATCACCCCTCCCATATCTTGGGGCAATCCTATGGGTGCGGGATCAATCCCACACTTGCGGATCAAACCCTTGAATCCAAAAGTTCAAAATCAAAATTTGGTCAACTTTTGCCTATTTTATTCCTGTCCTTAGCCAACTTGGTACTTGTTTCACATGATTATTGCTATGTACTTGTATTTCAAGGCATTTAATTGCATTCATTTATCATCCACGAGCATTATCAATTATCATTTGCATACAAGGAGCATTTATTACAACACTTCAATTGGTGCATTAAAAGGAACGCCATTTACTTCAAATTATCATCTAGAACATTTGCATGCTTTCTTGTTACCTGCCAAACTCAATACAACCGTAAATATCAAATCCGCAACCCACAGAATAAATCCATATCTACGAAAATGACCCAAATTTAAATTGCTCATTTCTAGATTTGTCCATCACCATCATTCCTAAAACTAAATATTATTATTTATTGCATTTAATTCCCTATCTTAAAATTTTATTCTAAAGTATCTACTCCTAAATTAATTTATATTAAATTATATGCATACATTTCATTTTATTAGCTAATTTAATATTAGGAAAGTTTATTTTCCTTAACAGCTATAAACAGATCTTTTATAAATATCTTTTTTGTCTGGGCACGTAAACTTTTTAATGCTCTAGAATAATCTTAGACATCACCCAATTCTTATCCCACAGAGTCATTAATGCATTAAAAGTCTAAAGCTCTTAGCTGTCCATGGTAGGTAGTAGCGTGTGAGATTGCACCGTCTAAAGTGATGAAAAGAATATTCTTCAACATTTCATGGACGACAGCTCACTATAAATCATGAAACAAGTTTCATCCCATCACTAGGTTTATATGTCACTTCTGTCTGGACCAGAGAAAAGAGAAAGTTAGCATTACCTACTAAACATTCAGTTAGTAAAAATTTCTGTCTAGACCAAATGTTTACTAAATATTTAGTTAATATATTTAGATTTTAGTTGTTAAGAACAGAGATATTTATTCAATCAAATTTTAGAAGCCAAAACACCTTTGCCCACTTACCTTCAAATACAAATTTTAAGTTAAAACCATCAAATAATTGCAATTGTAAGAGCTAGCAAAGATAAAGAATAGAAAAAATGAAGTGGGTAGTAAGAAGCCGCTTTTGTTCAAGCAAAGGAAAGCCTAATAATCTCAATGAAAATAATGAACAAAAATGTTCAGAGCCTCAGCTTGCAGAGGATCATATGGAAGTGCTTGGAAGGCATGAAGTGCTTGTTAGAATTCCCAGGGCAGCAGCCCATTTGGTGGATGGAGAAGAAACTGTTGAGTTGGGTAGTGGTGAATTTAGTGTAATCAGGCTCCTTCAGGGTAATACAGGATTAGCCATCTTTGCCAAAGTTGGAGATGATCTAAGTTGGCCAATAACTAAGGACCAGCCTACCCTTAAAATGGACTCCTGTCACTACTTGTTCTCAGTACCTCAGCCAATTGTGGAGGAGGAAGGCTCTGAAATATTGAACTATGGTGTCAGTTTTGAAGGCCAAGAAGAGCTGGACTTGCTTGACAGGTGCCTTGAGCAGCATGCTTGTTTTTCCTTCCCTAAAAATGGAGGCTTTGCTAAAGAGGGTGGAAAGCCAGCTAGTGACAGAAAAAGTTCAGAGGCAACATACTGGGCTGATTTGGCTCCTAAAATAGAGGATTATAATTCTATTTTGGCTAAGGCTATAGCTTTTGGGTCAGGGCAGATTATTAAGGGGTTAATTCTTTATAGTAATGGTTATTGTTCACAGGTGCAGAAAGGTGGAAAGTTTGTGAGAAGTAAGACCAAGGCCAAGGGAAAGCCTTGTGAAGCTATGGCTAAAAGGAATTCAGGGATTAGTCCTCGCACTATGAGAAACATCAGAAGGTAGGAAACTTTGATCAGACTTTTATTTATTTATTTATTTTTAAAAATAATTGTTAAATTAAAATGGGATTAAATGGTTATTTTTTTGTTTATTAGTTAAGGCAAATTTTTTTAAAAATGTTTAATAACTAATTTGATGTTTGATATCATAATATAAATTTATAGATATGTATTTTGATATTATAAATATTTTAAATTTTAAGAGGCTATATATCTTTAAAAAACCGTTTGAAAAGATCAATAATTTATTAAAAAAATTGAGATTATATATCTATAATTAAAAAAAAAATGTTTTTATGCTTTTTGAAAAGTTCAATAGGAAAACTTTCTGATATGAGTATTAGATTGAACATAAGTCCTTACATAAATAATTCTTTATACTAATTAGTTAAAAATTATTTTAGACGGGAATCCACCATGTAGTTTTTGAATGATGGATCAGTCATCTTTATTTGTGAGTTGGGATCCATTCAAATTTTAATGTTTTCTTTCAATTTTTGTTTATAATTTTTTTAATGATTTTTATTTATGTCAATTTTTTATAATCATGAAGATAATCTTAATAGAGGGAAGTAATAATGAAAACCTTTTATTTTTAAGATTATTTTTGGATTGGAAAATAAGTTAAGAATTTTAATGAATTGAGTAATTATAATTAATGGTATTTTTATTTATATAAATATTCTTTTGTAATTTGTACTCATCTTAATCATATAAAATTTTATTTCCAAAAAAAAATTGAATGCAATACTTTTAAGTACAATAAATACCTTTAAGTATAGTAACTTGCACTCTTTCTTAATTATTTAAGAAAAGAGTATGATCTTATACAAATTGTTATTTTAAAAACATCATCTCTACAATAAAATACACAAACCTTTACCTTTCACAACATCAAATTTAAAGAATGTCTCATTTTAAAAAGAGTAAATGGAAAACGGTTTAGCCCGAAGGAAGCTAATTAATTTATTTATAGTTAGACAAACCCTATATTATAAATGGAATGGATTAGAGTGTTAAGGTGATATTATCTTAGTGGTTAGTTGTAATAACCCTCTTGGTTACTACTATTTTTTTCACATCTTAATCAACCAAACAACTTCTATCCAATTTAGAAGTGTCAACTTCAAAGCCTTACCAACCATAGTCATGGCAACAACCTTGTGACACAACTCATATAATCGCACTAAATATGATAAGCTCCCAAAGTCTGGGTCAACCCTAGATCCAGACCTGAACCTCAGGGTTCATTTGTAATGGCCTTGCCTACATATCCATTCTTGGGAATTAGAGGCTCTGTAGTTTGTACACCAATAATAAAGAGGCTTTATTTGATATGATATCTTTGATCTCACTTTTAAATCATAGCCTTTAAGTGAATCTTATGATTCCAATTCAATTCATACATAATAGTATGATATTAAATGCATTCTAGTCAAATGTTAGTTCAATGCCAACATCATTGTATGAACACACACAAAACCATATAGTGACTAGCTCATATAAACAAATCACTTGTTCACACAATGATTGGCTCAAGCATACATCACATATACAATATGTGACTAACTCATGCATGCATCATACATACATAGTATGACTAGTTCATGCACACAACACATATACACAATGTGAATAACTCATGCATACATCACATGTGCATAGAGTGATTAGCTCATGCATACAACACATATACACAATGTCATTAGTTCACATATACATCACATATACCAATGTGGTTAGCTTGTGCAAGCATCACATATACACAATGTGACGAACTCACACATCTGTCACATATACAGAGTGTAACTAGCTCATACACATATCATATGTACACAATATCCAACTAGCAAAAAAGAATGGTTGCAACCTTATTGCAAGTATTTCCCCAAAATCATGAAGATGATACAAGGAAGTATCTTAACTAAGGAATATCAGCATGTGGCATATCAGCTTGAACCTTGCCTTCAAACTATAAATACTAAGGTTATAATAGTTGTTAGATAGTTGAACTTATTATTACGTAACAAGTGTTTCTTGGTTGATTATATTGTATACTTATTGTAGAAATGGCCATCCGAATGTCTAATAGGTGGAAGGACAGCACCTGACGTGGAGGTGATTGTGAAGTCTTTTACCTTTCCTGACGTGGAGGTGATTGTGAAGTCTTTTACCTTTCCTGGTTTCACTATGGTTGACTCGTTCATACGGGAGAGGACTCCCTATGGTTGTTCTTTTACCTTTTTGCAGAGGCATTGTTCCAATGAAGCGGCGATGGTGTGATTTGTTATAAATTCCGCTTCCGATGTCATCTATCTAAATTTCCATAGGGGTATTAAAGCCTCATACGATGGTGAAAGAAGGAAAATGGGTATAGATAGGGGTTTTCACTCAATCTTCCCTTGTGGGAAGGGATGACAAGTTCAAACTACGGACATCCTCCTTTCTTCAAAATGGGATGTTAGAAGTTGATTGTGTAGACATGGGAATGTTAGTGACTATCTTAACGAAGGAAGATCACGAAGATGATACAAGACTCACTATATATGATTTTACCCAAATGAACTAGTTCAATGTGTTAAGATGGAACATCACTAAGAACAAGGTTCTTGAACTACCTCTACCTACAGTGATCCCACTTATCAACCATTGTATACTTAGCTAGGCACTAAAATATCGCCCATCTTAAATGATACACCTTAGATGATAGTGGCATATAAGAACAAGTTTTTAGAATTCAATCCATACCCCATAATTAGGCATAACAACTTACTCAATACAAAATGAATCCACTCATAATAGAGCATAGGGAAGTAGCAATTGGAATGCCATCACCACATGCAACAATTATGCAAAGGCGGGCTATATGGCTCCACTCACCTACACATGTGAGTAGATTATATCTATACAATGGGATAGAAGCACAACTCACCTAAAACCTTGAGTTTTTTCGAGAAGACTATCCCCTACCATTAATCACTACACTCTCCCCATACATAACTGAACATGATTATGATTTTTGAGGTACATGTATTATTACTAGAGGCATATGGGGTTAGATATGGGCCCCATAAGCCACATCTAGCACCACTACTCGCAGCCAATTTGCTAAGTACCTAATTCCATAATGAACCAGTTGAGATAAGGCAACATGACTAACATCTTTTAATAAAGATTCGTACCAAAAATAACAACCATCATTGCACTCTTTTCAACATTAGACGATCACACGTTTATAGAGGATTTCCTTGACACAAAAGACACCAAAATATTAGTTCTAGTATAGATTAAACTTGTAGGCCAACAAGGAATCAATACAATATTTAGGCCCTTAATGGATTTATACAACCTTTTGAAAAGGTCACAAACAGACATATCTACAACAATTGACATGTCAGAAATGGTCATGTAGCCATAGTTACCCAACAACTACTTTTCTTTACTCCTCTTGAGAGGTGAGGTTTTAATAACATCAGTAATAGTATTTTCACTATGAATGTAACGTTTCTATTGCTTGGCATGGGGCAAAGTATAACTTTTACTGCCACATAACATCAATATTTTGGATGTATAGCTCAAAATAGGCAATGATAATAGAACAAAGCTTTCCTTTTATAAACACAATTTTAACTTTCATAATGCTAGGTACAAAGTGACCTCAATATTGACCAAGCACCATTTTAATGATCTATGAATGAACTAAACTTCAATGATACGTATACATATACAACTCACAGAAAGTTATGCAGGTTAAGCATGCATTGCTAACATACACTTCAATCAACACACTATCTTTAAACAATAATACTACATTCCCTATCCATATGCATGATTACATAAATGCATCCCTATCTTAAGGTATAGTAGTATTGATCTTACATAGAACATTGGTAACCAATCTCTAAGAGGACAAGGATAAGTTTTTCCATAGAAACTCATTATACTCTACTTCGGTCATCAAGGCTCCCATAAGTGTTAGATTTTATTATGAAAGCATTTTAGGCTTAAATATTTCTAGTATAATGAATTGTTCTAGTCTCTAAAATTAATACAAGCATTTGTTGTTAAAACATACATTTAAATGGTTATCACTATTACTCAAGATAATGACAATCAACAAGTAGGTCTAAATGCTTCATTCCATGTTAAGATATTAGACAATTTGTATTGCAAAAGTCATGGAATTCCGCTAATACCAAACATGTCATACACAATTGATAACCACCTTCTCAAACCATGCTAGCAACAACTTTTAATGCTACTACTGCATTTCCTAAGTCAAAACCCCACATCTTAACTCGATTTAAAAGGAGAAAAAGGGTCATTGCCCTATCCTTGATTCTTTTCTGCTTTAGATCTCATAGAAAAACTGAGAAGCTATCCCAATACAACCAACATTTGACAATATTTAGATTAACTATGCTAAAGCATACTGAGAGCATAAGAACTATTTGACAAAATGCCTCATGGAAGTGTGATCATATCACATAAACTAGCTAAAAGGAAATTTAAGTCATACCTATAGCAAGCAAACATCTTGTAGGTAATTCTGGTTATCCCAAAATCCCCAACTTGAACTACAAGACTTTGCGAAGTAATGTGTTGTTGAGCCTGGGCTAAAACTCACTCTCGCGATAGTTTTGGTTGACCACTGTTGGTCGTTTCATGGTGAACAACCAAGTTTTATTCCCCAATTAAGCTCGTTAAGGATTGCACATGCCATGTCTGTCATGGTTAGATCCTGTTGGACACAAAACCCATACTTTCTACATTTTCCATTCCTATCTCTTAAGGCAACGCTGTCATTCATGTTTATGCCACATCTCCACGTACTCCCCCCAACTCACTCTTGAGCCGCCAATCTTATTGGAATTAAGACCACAACTCGATATGGAGAAGCCCCATCTCATAGAGATTCAAGAGGATAGTCAAGTGGATCATGTGTCCTCCCCCTTTGAGTGCCCAATACTATCATTGAATTGAGAATTTTCATGAGGTAGATAATTTGGGAAGGTTGCAACCAGCCAATTGTGAGCTCTCATAAAGAAAATGACCAAGAAAAATCATGACCATGGTCCAATCCTCCAGTTGGTGGTAGACACCCTAAGGTGGTGAATCTTCTGTAAGCAACCCCCATGGTTGCACACAGGAACGAGAGGATTGAGGTTGATTCAGGTAAGCTTCACACCCTTCCCTATCATTTCATGGTGCCTGCACAAAATTGAAGCCCCCTCCAAACTGCAAATTGACCACACCAATAAGGTAGTGAAGACAATGGAGAGGATGGGCATACTAATCTACCTGTTCTCCCAGACAAAACTCCTCTATCCTTTTTGGCTTTGATGGACGTCCACCCCTCTTTTTCCACCAAACTTCAGCCAAATAAATTTATGCGTTGATGATCCTCTCCTGCAGGCCTGGTGAATGAGGAGAGAGGACGCCATTCCTCCATAATGACGCAGCAACAAACCCTCCCCTCTCTCCCCTACCTTCTTTTCTCCAGGCGCCCAAGCTAACCATGCCCTCGAATTAAATGTGTCCCCTCTGTCCTTTTTCCTCGAAGACTTCTCTAATTATTTTTTTATTCTTTGTCATATGCCTCTCTTAGTAATGTGGCATCAGTTGATAACTATAGGCCTATATGAGTGAGTGTTTTGGAGAGGAAGCCATAAAATAATAAGGGCTACAATGACAATCTCCTTGATTTCCATCTCTTCTTAGTTTGACCATTGTTGAATTACTGTTGACTTTACAGTTTTAGTGCTTCTCTTCCCAATTTTCATACACATCGTGTTTCCTTTATTTTATAAAGTGTTGGATTTCATTTACAAAATTCTTGTCACTACAATTTATTTTTTACAAAATTATTTATGCATATGATTCCTTGAAGCCATAAACTTTAGATCTCTTGATAAAATCAAGTATATTTGATTCAATAATTCATTTCTTCACATGTTTCTGGTCTGGCTTCCAGATCAGATCTTTTAAAATATTTAAAAGATAAACCCATGATATTAGAAGGAAAAAAAAATCAGGCATATCCAAATACATGAGTTGAAATGTTGGCCTGTGGAGATGTAAAAGCATTAATTTTAGATCTCTATTAATTTATTTTTCCAAATTTGTAACTCATCTACTTGAAACAGTCATTCAGCTAGTTCATTCGTTGGAACTATAGACTTTATTCTTATAGTCTGAGCCATAGTTGAAAAACTCGCCAAATTGAAAAACTCACCAAGCCCAAAAACACGACTCAGCAAAAACTCGGAAAAAACTAAGCAACTTAAAAATTGCTTAAATTTCATTAAAACACTTTTTTTTTGCAAAATTCAATGATAAGATGCATCCAATGAGTCAATAAATGAGTACATAACAGAGAGTCTAGTTGTATTTGATTGATTTGAAAGCAAATTGGATACAAAATGGCATCCTCATGTGGAATGCGCTGATACTGATAGTCTGAAACAAAATGAAAATAGCAAATTGTTTTTGTAAAATTGAAAGTAAATACTACATTAATATATTTTACAAATTTACATCTTCCTCTTCCTCTGCCAAAACTCAGTGAGTTTTTCTCCCTTGACTCAGCAAGTAATTCCGGAGAGTTCTTGTAGGAAAAACTCGCCAAATGCTCGGAGAGTTTTGCAACTATGGTCTGAGCTACACATTTTGATATATTTTGGCTATGTATATGTGGCTTTGTTTAAACAATAACGGGTTCAAGATTTTTGACTGAAATTCCACCAATCATCTCATTTGACTGAAATTCCACCAATCATCTCATTTGACTGAAATTCCACCTGTATATACTATCCATGAATGATTTCTGTGTAGAGGTCCCTTCATAAACCCTTTGACTATATTCTAACATTTTTAAGGTGCGAGTCCTTTTTTAAAATGGGCTCATTCATTCATACAATAGATTCATTTATATAAAGTATCAGCTTAATTCTCACACACTGCAAGGTACAGTTGCTGGGCCTTAGCTTTTAAGATTAGTGATGTAATTTTCAAATTTTGCTTTTGTTCAGGGTAAGGAAGTTGTCAAAGATGACTCAGAAAATGAGCGAGAATGTGTTGAAAGGAGTGAGAATAACAAGCGGAGCTGTTACAGGTCCTGTAGTCATGTCCAAGGCAGGCGGAAGGTTCTTTGCCATGCTACCAGGAGAAGTCCTCCTTGCTTCATTTGATGCTATCGGTATGTTTATAGCCCTATCACTGTACAGTTAAGGTGTAGCAGCTAGTAAATATATCTTGTTCTGACAAGAACTAATATCATTTTGTGAATGGCAGACAAGGTTATGGAAGCTGTTGAAGTAGCAGGGAAGGATGCCTTGTCAACCATTTCTGAGGTGACCACTGAAATTATTGCACACAGGTGAGAACAGCAAAATATCAACAGCCCTTCTTAAAAAGAATAGCAATGCTTCTAATATATGTTAAGGTAGTCCAATATGTTGTGGTGTAATGGTATTTTTTTAAATTAATCAAAGCTGGGAAGGCTACAAAAGGGAACCTCATCTTCATTTTAAAAAATATTTAAACATAACATTTCAGGTGCTTGAAGTAAGGCAACTACTGCTACTAATTGGCATAAATGATCAAATAAACTAATAGCATCATCTATTGAATGGCTGATGGGCACAAATATGTATAGCCTATTGGCCAAGCACTAAACATATTTTGTTTTTTTTTTGGCCACGAGCCATTCCTTAAGATTTAAGGATAAGTGAGGAATACTAAAAAAGAACCTGGAGCAGCTGGAACTTAACTCAAAAAGGTTAAGAAAATCAAATATATTGGGTGTTATGAGCGGTATTTCGATACATTAAAATCTGAGTTGGCCATCAGAATCGGCTTATACACCTGAGAACTACCTATCTTTCAATAGTAAATTAGCCTGAGAACTCCCAACTTTATTTTTCTATAGTAAATTAGATGAGAGCAGTAAAAACTGATTATCTCTTGCTCAATAAAAAATCATCAGGTATTATTTTCCAATAATTTGGGTATTAAAATATAGGATTGAAAATTGTGCATCCAAACAATATTGAATTGCTGTCAAAATTGTTGGTAGCTGAAAAACATAGATTATGTCTTGCTCGATGAAAATATGAGGTATTATTTTCCAGTAATTTTGGTTTTCAAATATAAAATTGAAAATTGTGCATCCAAATCATGGTAGCTAGAGTAAGATATCAGATTTCATTCAATTATAACTTTTTAGTTTTTATTTGTACCTGCTACAGATTCTCCCTTCAAAATTCTGCAAAGGGCTGGCAGCTGTGCAAGGTTTGAAATTCTGGCTACTTAAAGAAAATGAAAAAGTGGTTGGTTATATTTCTAAACATTCTTGTGTTCTTTCTTAGGGCAGATTGGATGCTGCATTTTACTCAAATTATCAACACCTTACCAAGTTTTTAACGTTTTATTATGTCTTATGGAAGCTCCACAATACTTGTACTAATTGAGTTCATGTCATTTGCCTTTACAATTCATCATCCAATTTTACTGCTACATTGACTTTCAAAGGAGCACAAACTTTTATTGTTCTTAGTTTTGGAAGATCCTTTGCTGGAAAGTAGTTATAAAGTGACATTATTCCTATTGACAACTCTAGAGTGAAGTTCTATGACTTCTTGATGCATTGTTACCTTCAGTCTAATGTATCTAGACAAATAATAAGTAACAAAAATAATTCAATATTATTAGTAAAATGGATAGTAACATAAAAATAGACTTTTCCCATAACGGAATATATCTGACGTATTATCCTACCTAATGAGTTGACCACACAAGTGGTATCAGGGTAAAGGATCTTACCTATAAAAGTACTTTTTGCCTCATTTACATTGTTTGACTCTATTTTCGTTGTCTCCAGTCCAGTATCACAGTTCGTTATGCCTCACTCATATGCCTTGTCTCTCTGTATCTCCACTATCAGTTTCTCCTTAGTCGTATGTTTGTGTGACATCTTCCATAATCCTTTTTCATTGTCTTCCAGATACCAATGATATTTTGTATGTCATCCATCTCTTTCCTATCACCTAATATATTACCCACCATTTGTACATCCACCATTGCTTGACCTGTTCCCTTTCCATGCATTGTGAAATTAAGTCCACTCACGTAAAGATTTGATGACCAGCATTACAAGTTCAAGATGTAAATTATATTAGTTTTTATTTGGTTCAGTGGTTAACTGTTGGAAGCCTGAATTATGTGAAAAGAAGAAAATAAATGACAGGCCATCATACCTTCTGCATCAGCAATGATTCCATCAGCGATACCGAGGCTCTTGAGCATAAACCTCTCCACCGTTATATAAGATCTTAACACACAAAGAACTAATATAAATAAAAAATAATATAATTTATCATAAATCATCTCTTGCTCAATAAAGTCAATTTATAACTACTTTCCACAAAGGATCTTCCTAAATTAAAGAACAGGCTTTAAATGCTTTCGATATTGAAAAGAAATTTATGTGGCGGCCCTTCTTTTTGGCATGAAAACCTTAACGGAGTTGCAGACAATTCACATGCCAGCATTCTTATTAAATAAAGCTTCACTAATTAAAAAAAACTAAAGCTTTATTAAAAATAAAAATAAAAATAAATTAAATGAAATGAAAAATTAAAGAAAGCCAATTGAGCCCTTGGTCTACTGGTGAAGTTGAATGGTTCTGGTTCTGAATGAGCCCGCCAAGGATCAAGTCTTGCTGAGTACAAGGTTTTGACTTCATAAGAGATGAGGCCAGGTCATGCCCGGGCGACTTTGGTGGAATGGATACCCCTCAGTCCTTGACCCTTGACCCTTAGCCCAAGAGGTTGAACCCTAAGGCTCATGCTCCTATATGGGATAGCCAAATGATTGTGTGGGTTTGATATAAAACCCTCCAAAAAAAATTAAAGAGAACACAGGTTTTCTATTGGAATGACTGAAGAAATCAAATTTTGGACAATAGTATGACAGAATAGAATCCCATTATTTGGGATGACAGGGTTCACACGGGCTATTTACCATTCAATGGTTGCAGCAGAGTGAATTGTAAAATTAACAGCAAAATCAATGCGTGTAGTGTATAAAAAAGAAGTTAACTATAAAATAAACAAGAACATGAGTAAAGATCTGTAAAACCATCATCATTCAAAAAGGGTTTGAGTAATAATAATTGCTAACCACTTCTTAAGAAGAGATTAAGTGATAATAAGTAGGAGAGATTTTAGGATCATATGTAATGACAAATACTCTCCCTCCAACAGTAATATGTACAAATTAATATTTTTAAATAAAAAACAAACCTTTTAACAGTTATGAAGAAAGTGCAGTATATAGTGGCCTATTGGCCAAAATAGGGTCTAATAGGGCATGTCTATTTAGGTAGAGAGACCGTTTTACCAGGTATTTAAAGATAGAGCAAATTTAATTTTTAGTATATAGTGGCCTATTGGCCAAACTAGGGTCTAATAGGGCATGTCTATTTAGGTAGAGAAACCGTTTTACCAGGTATTTAAAGATAGAGCAAATTTAACTTTTACAATTAACAGTTAGGAAAAATATTTGAGTGTTGGACCTGGTTCTCCTTATTAATGTGAGCTCAGGGAGCTACCCTCATTGCTGGAATTCAATCCTGAATAAATGTAATGGGTGGGTACAGGCTTTTGGAAAAAAACAGCCAGACACCTTTTATTATAAGGTGGCCTATAACTCTTAACAAACATATATTAAGGTTGGGATTGAAAAAACACTAAGCAAGTTAAGACTGTTGTTCAAACTTGTTCTACACCACACGTCTTGAAGACAACTTATGATCTCGCCAAAGTCCTCTCAACTCCACTCTACTTCACTTCATACCATACCACAGGTCTGAAGGCAACCCAGAAAACCACCCAAAATTCATAGAAGAAAATAATTTATTATGAAAAGAAAATTTTCTCTCGGTTACTTCTAAATCTTGTTATGTTGTTGCAAAATGTAATGCAGGTTTGGAGAAGATGCAGAGGAGGTGACCCAAGAAGCCTTTGTAGTTGCAGGGCATGCCCTTGGGACAGCAGTGAACGTAGTCAAGGTTAGGAAGGCCATTAATCCTGTCACAAATGGCACTGTATCAGCCTCTGTTATAAAGAATTCATACAAAGGAATAAAAAAGGCACTCAAATGAAAAAGATTGAAATGGCTCTGAGAATTCAAATTTCCAAAAAACAATGAAAGATTATTCGTAGTGCTAAACATTGAATTTTTTCATAGACTTTATCTCATATTCAATCACATTTGAGAGGCGCTTAGCCTTTTAACATTAAGCTTGATCTAATGTTAGATTATTTTATGATTAGTTCTTTTGTTCTATGTGAGTATATGAAGATACATTTTTCAGCTACATGCTTTTTACATGGCATTTCTCTTCAAACATCATTAGCAGATAGGCTTTATTTGTAGGAGAACTAAAGCAGAAAATTTGTCAATTGCCCGGAATCTCGTAAGATTTATCGGGCAGACTTTCTCTCGCAGCTAACCCAACATCTTTGAAAGCAGATATCTGATAAATTGATGTGGTAAATTTTTTTGCAGCTACAAAAAAAAAATTTAATATCTTCTGCAATCTATTTTATTGGCTTCTACTGGATTTGTTGCACAGAATAAAATAAAAAGTGACTGAATTTTTAGTGACTGCTTCTTCTATACTTCTTTTTGGTAGCAGCTCTAACCAGTTGAATACATAGTAAGTAAACATCATGTGATGGCACATCAGACCATGAACCTCCTCGCTGGCCACATATTCATTATTAGAAATGGGAAATGCATCTGTAAGCTTGGAGGCCAATAAATAATTTTTCTAACAGGGAGCTGTTAAACCCTGGCTTGGTCTGCTGAGTGCCTGGTAAATGTTGATGATGGCTGTGCTCCGCGTACTAAATTTGTGTTTTAAAAGGTAAATAAATGGAAAAACCAAAAAGTTAAGAATAGATTAAAGAAATATGCATTGTTTTCTCCTATTTGTGAAGCATCTTAGACGGGTGAAAAAAATATAGAGAGCTCCGGCAAGTTCAGGAGATCAGGTTTATATATAAATAAATACTAGGAGAATCATATATTTTAGAAGGAGAATCAAATAAAGAAAACAATTTGTCGGCCATGAATAGTTTGTGAACTATTTTCCTTTCAATATTTTATCCAAACAAAAAAAAACATTAACATGTTAAAAAGGTACTGGCAACTAAAGAGGTGTTTAAACCGGCCCTGACATACCATAACCAGCACAATGCCTCACCAAAAAAATGATGATGTGCTGCCCAAACACTTATTGATCAAACCAAAGAAACGAATTGTATCTAAAACGGAATGGATAACAAATCCATATAAAATCATATTTTGAAACAATCACAGGCCTCTTCCCTGCTGTCACCACCTCTTCCTGATGCTGATGCAACTGGCAGAGACGATTACAGCTCTCCACATTGTTTGAGGCAAATTGCTGCCATAGAAATTGTTCGTAGCAAAAATTTAACTAGTCAATTATGAGCAGGCAATAAATATTAAACAAGCCATCAAAACACAAAAACTGATACAAAATCTGCATCCCCCCCACAAAACAAAACAAACAAATGACAAAATGAATGTAGTAATATATCAAACTATTAAAATAAAGAGCACAATTTCCATACAGAATTACCTGCCAATTTACGCTTCTTTGTCTGTGAGGAAGTGAAGAATTATTATTAAAGACGAGAAATCCAGCCCCCTGTTAATTGCTTAGGTTGTTTTGTATTTAACAAAAGTCCGGACTACATAGAGTTTAGCAGCCAAAGCGAATGGAAAACAATATAAGTCAATTCATAACGTGGGAGATTGCATGAGCTGCCGCCACTGCTAGTGGTGCCGGAAGTGAGGACATTTTATATTCAACACTTGCCAATTTCACATACCATCTTACTTTTCACTTGTGCTACATTTCATAGCCTTCCTTGTCTCATGTATTTTGTTTGTCTGCCTAACGCTGTGGCTTTCTCACACATGAAAAAGAATAGAAGTGCCAAAATAGTTAATAAAGGTAAATGAAGGAACACATTGATTCCCACATGACAAGGACTGAAGAATGCTATACTTGTTGAACAAGATAATATTAAAGGACTGAAGGTTGCTATATTTACTGATTCACCCCATTTAAAGGGAAGATAGCAAGTAAATGATCTATTAGTAACTGTTAAATTAGCCTTTGTTGTAATCTGGGTTTGCAGTATTTATGGAGATATTGTAAAGTTTTGTATTTGGCACCTAGAAGCTCCTTTAATCTCTCGCTCTGACCATCTACAATCAATTATGTGAACTAAACAAAAATTAATAGAAATTGTGGAAAAGCTATTAAATTTGTTGTCATTTACGTTGATGTGCAATCTTACAGAAATATTTGTGATTTTCTAAACAATAATATGGCAATCACTGGGCATTGCTATTTTAACGGGGTATGTCAAAAGTCTGAATACAAATCTGCCCATTCTCACTCAGACGAAATTTGCATTTATTATATGCAGAATTCTTCATAATAAGCTTATCAACATGTATGCAAAGTGCAGAAATTTGGTGGATGGTCTTTAAAGTTTTGGCATCTCTTGGAATGCTATCATTGTGATTTACCAAAGGCATAGTATTTTCATAAGGGATTGAGACTGTTTCACCTAACTCAATAAATAGATGTCCAACTTGATCAGATAACCATTGGTAACATATTACTAACTTGGATTGAGGGGGCCGAAGATGACTGTTTGGATGAATGGACAACTGTTACAAACAGTAAAGATAAATTTTGAAAGAAGTTAGATGGAAATGATTGTAGACTGACTGTCAGCTAGATCTATGTTGACTGTTTCTTGGTTCTATGTGACCTGGTTTGGTTTGCAGGCCTGTTTGTTGTTAATCTAGTAATGATTGTTTTTTATTATGGTAAATAGGGTTTTTGAAAGGGCCTAGACCCTTGTACAAAGAGAGAGATGAGACAATGAAGCCAAACAAGGCACCAAAGAGCTACCACAAGAAACAAGCAGCACTACAACTGCACTACAACAAAAAACACCCTAAAAAAAGTGGAACACAAACTTAGACAATCAACCAGCCCAATTATGGTGGTTTGAATCCAAACTGCTCCAAAGTGTTTTGAGTTACCTCAATCATTTTTTCCTTGGTGGTGAAATCCTTTCGAGTAGATCTCCCTTTTTTTTTGGTGAGCTAGAAGAAATCAAAGGATCACATGAAGCCAATTCCCTTTTATCCCTTCTCAATGCAATTGAAATCTCAGGGTTTTTCCCCCTTCTAACCTCCTTCAGCACATCCTCAAAGGGGAAGGGGTCTTGTAGTCATCTATACCCAACAAGGGTTTTGCCGCCTCCCTAATCAGTGCGGCAGACAAAGCTTGTTCTTTTTTCCTCCAGAAAGGATATTTTCTCTTAATGCTAGGAAATTCCACTTCCGTATGACCCACTTTGTGGCAACAGTGGCAAACAACCATAGAATTCTCAAATACCAGCTGCTGCACCCAAGTTCCCAATTTGGAGTATAAAGAAATCTAAGAGGGGAGCACCTTTTCAGTGTCCACATAGACGCAAAATCTTGCAAACAACAACCATCTCTTGAGTTTGGTAACAGTATCCGCCCAATGAACTTCCCAAATGAGTTTGCTATGCCCATGAAAATCTCCTCATCCCGATATTCGAAAGGCAACCCAAGCAGCCTAACCTAGACGGGGAATTTGTTGATGCATTCTTTCTCCAGGTTGAATCTCAAAGGCCACTTTTTGAGATATAAATTGTTATTACCAATAAGCCGAGGACCTTCTAAAAGGATCCTTGTGCAATCTTCAGGGTTTGTGAATGATATCAGGAAGAAACCATTTAATAGGGCCACAATCTCCACCTGTCCCATGAACTTCCATCTACGAAGAGCCCATTTTTGGAACACATCAATATTGGGATGATTTCCGCAAAATCACCCAACAAGCGAATCCTTTATCCTAGTAGTAGATCTATCTATGAAAAGATCAGGAATAGGGATTGTAAGATTCTGCCCCTCTTCCACGGCTTGAGAAGGAGCAATAGTGGCTCCAATAACCCCATATTGACCTCCAATAGGAGCCACCTCAACAAGAGGGGTCTGGAACTCCACTAAATCTTGAATGCTAGGTGCTTCTCCTAGGTGTGGGACAATAGAGTTTTCCACCCCAACCCTCTTACCTTCCACCAAGCCGCACACATGGGCTCCAAAATCTCCAGCAGAATTGACAACACCTTCTACTGCCAACATGATGCATTCAGAGATCACGGCGGGCCCATGAGAGGCGCACTCCAAGGGGGCAGCACCAGTAGAAGCGCCAAGCGCATCTTCGCTAGTACCCGAGTCTTTCAAAGCACAAGCCTTGACCTCTGAATTGAGTAGAGCATACTCCCTACCGATGTCATTCTCTCCCCTAGTGTGAAAGAGCCACGATTTATCCTGTAATAAAAACCCTTTGCACAGGCCCTGGCATGGAGGGAGTACAGCCTTCAAAACAGTAGGGACATGCGTTCTGAGAGAGACCTCCCTATGGGCATTTGCAATCCGTTGAGCTTCCAACTAGAGCCCAAGAAGACACTCATCATCCTCACCTTCCCAACTGCTGCAAGACTAGTCCTCCGCTCCACCATAGTCTTCATCCTTGTCTTCATCTCCATCAGCATTGTCGCCTTCCCCTTCAGCTACCTATTCCTTTTCGCTTGCCCCCAATTTGAAATCCTTGTTTCCACTTGCTACCATCGTTGCCTTCCCCTTCAGCATTTGAATAATGGCGTTTAGTCTAGTAGTGTTTGTTGGTTCAGTTTGCAGGCCTGTTTGTTTGTCTGCTGACTGTTTTTCTGGTTTTGTGTGGCCTGGTTCAAATTGCAGGCCTGTTTGTGGTTAGTCTCTTTTCAATGTTGTCATGTTATCTCTACCTTTTTATATAAGGTTTTGGGCCACTCTTATCCAAAAAAGCATACTACCAACCTCTATCAAAACAAGAGCTTTGTAACAATGAATGGACATCCAGCAAAAGGATAATGAAAATGGGATTTTTGCATTGTTTCTATGACAAGGGGACATGTTTTTAGGAAGAAAAATTATTTTATAAGTCTAGGGACAACAATTAAAAATAATATCTAGGGGAAGAATGAGCGAGTGACATTTTGTGAGCGGCAAACAATGGACGGGAGCAAGCAGAGAACAGATGAAGGAGGTGTGCGGCAAACAGCAATCTTTGGAGGAGAATGGTGAAAGAGCTTTTGATCTGCTTTGCGATGGAACCCCACGGGAAACTACTAATCAAGAGAAGGCCAGAGGAAATTTTAAAAAAGGGTTTTTACTTCCTCCCCTAGCCATGGCGGCAAGTAAGGTGACTTTGAAAAGCCAGGTGCCAACGGATCCAATACGTAAGGTTTTCAACGCTTGCAAAAACTCATCTAATCCTTTCCACAACTGCAACAACTAATGCAAAAATCAAATCTTAAAGGGGTGCCCTAATGCTGATCTTGGGTTTAAAGATAATTTTGAGCTTAGTGTAATCCGACATTTGTAATGAGAGGGCTGAATATTTCTTTAATTCCTAAGCCTCCTCCCTGTCCCTCTACTCTTGCATCATCTATTGCACTCACTCTGGGGGATACATAGGTCACATTGGCAACATATCCTATTGATTTTCACATTTCATATGATTGTAGCAACGAACTATCAAAGAGATTGGGCTCCAAGTCCCTTGTTCTTAGAAATGTGGGGAAACGTCCCCATGTGGAAGATTTTTTGTCTTGGTACAGAGAGAAATGGAGCAACCTGGAGACTCCTTCGGTGGAACTCTTAGTGTTAGTTTTTTAGGATCAGAAATGTAAGCAATCAGAAAATGCAACACATAAGATAATAAACACAGCAGGTACCCTAAAAAAACCCTCCTACTTGAGGGAGAAAAAACCAGCAAATATATCTCTTATATATTGAAGGAATAAGAGCAAAAATCTGCTTACAACTCAAGCCCAAACACAAGGCTGAATTTGATATAATGAATAATAGCACCTCTTTTAGATGCAAAGATACAAATGAATATGTTTCTCCTTGAAGATCAGTCTACTGCTAATGGAAATGAAGATCTGCTATTGGTGAGATAAATGAAGTGATTGAATTGATGTACATATACAAATCAAAGTGACTCTTCATATGTGTCGGCGTCTCTTCATATGCTTTGGTGTCTCTTCATATGTTTTGGTGTCTCTTCATATGTGACTTTCCATTGAGTCGGCCTGGGTAAATCTCCCGCCGCTACAATAACATCAACACTCCCTCTTATCTAGGGAGATATCTTTCTAGATATCCATGTCATGGAGTCTCTCAACATGACACCCACAATGGCTACAACCATTAGTGAGAAGAATTTATCACGGAGTCTCTCAACGTGATATCATCATGGAGTCACTCAACATGATGTCCACCATGGCTACTCCCATGAGTGAAAAGAAACATGTGCACAAGTGCCCATCACGGAGTCACGCAACGTGATGTCGTCATGGAGTCTCTCAACATGACGTCCACCATGGCTACTCCCAAAGGGTGGATAAACACAAGTACAAGAGAATCATCATGGAGTCTCTCAACGTGATGTCCACAATGGCTACTCCCATTAGTAGGAAAAATACATCGTCATGGAGTCACTCAACATGACATCCACCATGGCTACTCCCAGAGGGTGGAAAGAACCACATCTCAGAGATGGACAAGGGCTCGCACCTCATATTTCTTCGTCACAGAGAAATATACACTACAAGGGCTTTCACCTCATACTTCTCCGTCACAAAGAAATATACACTACAAGGGCTTTCACCTCATATTTATCCGTCACAGAGAAATATACACTACAAGGGCTTTCACCTCATATTTCTCCGTCACAGAGAAATATACATTGCAACAGATCTTCATGATGATGTGACTCCCTCTGAAGCTCCAAGTACTTGCATCAACCTTCTGACCTCCTCGTCCAAGATTGCCTGCAATGCTTGCCTTAGAGGAACGGTTTTCAACGCACGCCTCCGGTGCTACTAACTTGCGAGAGTTCAAGACTATCCTCCTCAATCTCATCCCAGATCACCCTATTCTGAATAGGTTTGCGGAGCTACCAATGTCAAATTTGAATTGATAGTCTTGTTCAATTCTGTTCTCAACAACTGAAGAGGTCTTCCAAGCACTGCAACCTTCACTTCTACTCAACGAGTCACATAACTCCCTCTTGATCCCTGCCTTAGAGATTGCAAGGAAATCCTCTGGAAGTGAACTCCCCTTCATTGACTGATCTCAGAGCCTTAGTCCTTTTCCTAGACATGCTCTCAACTCGTGCCTTGAATTCTCGGAATTTAACTCCTTCTGAATGTCATTTCCTCCTCTTCGAAGTAGCTGATCACAATGACAATCTGAAAGGGTTCTTCGTTGTTTAGTGTTTTCATCTTTCTCAATCTTCTTTGCTGATGCAAATTCCTCATCCAAGGCTGACCCAACCTTGTGCCCTCGAGAGATGTCTCCAGTGAAGTTATGTGCCACCAACTCAGTCCCATGACTGCAAGCTATGACTCCATGATTGTTCATTTCTCCAGCCGGCATGCCTTCCTCACAGGATGCCTCAAGCTCTTCCTCCCTTTGAATTCCTTATGTAGTCTCTCATCATCCTTTTGCTCCTCGATCCGTTTTGGAAGCATTTTAGAGAGATTACTAATAGTTCATAGAATCAAACTATCCCAAAGAGAAATAACCAGACCAATGCTAGAAGCATACATGATTCACTATTCCCAATGTTCGTGCATGAATTAGCTACATCATTATTCAAAGGTACACACATAAAATACTTATCTCTTTATTGCGATCCGTTGTAGAACAAAAAACTCAATAGCCTCAACCTCCATTTGCCCCTTTATGTATCCCGTGAGTTCCCGCTACCAGGATATGCAATTGAGCAATGCTTTATCACCTTAAAAAAATGACTTCAACATAAGTGAATGTGACTGGCTATCATAAGGCGACTTCTTATCCCTTCGGAGCAGTTATGTACCCACAGCAACATCATTATATTATACAGAAGTTTGGTGAGGGTATCCGATATAATGGCTTTTGTCCTTTGCTTGACCCTCAAGTATTGTTAGGGTTTTGTAGAGACAATGAAACACTAGCGCGGATAGTAATCTAAGTTGAATTTCTAACCGATACGGCCTACAATTTGACCCGCAGCAAAGTGACTCCCAATTTGCACTCCACTCTAGGATGTAGCCATGATATAAAGCACCTGAAACGCAAGTTTCACTAGCGGACTCGACAGTATCTTTAGCTAGGTGGTGTTAATGTTATTCTCAGGTGCATCTATCCACTGTTAAATAATTTGGTTGTAGGATTAGTCCCTAGTTGAGGTAGATGTGGCACCCAATCTGGTATGCACAACAATTAAATCTCTTCGACTAGTAAGGCTGTCGCACAAACTGCATCTACCGGCCACTTGTTCCAATTGGAGGCTATTGCTAGCGATAATGGATTTGCTATGCAAATTGTATAATTGTTTCTTCACTGGTTTCAGTGATGAATTTGCCCTGGTTAATCCACCATAATTCCTAGTATAATAGAGACTTGATGGCTTCCCTATTCTTGATTCCTTCAAGATTGGATTACTTCAAGGGAGGCGCATTTCCAATAGCATTGAACTCTTCAAGCAAGGATCTGGGAAATAAACCTAAATAATGATGATTCCTTACACATGTGCCATGCGCCCAGACCCTGGTAATCAACCTGCAGAACTCAATACTTTGCCTTCAAGATCTGCCCTAGATGAAAAGTTGATTTGATTGCTTAAACAAATCTAATCAGATCTTTTCTTAGACCCGCTCTGATACCATGTGAGGTTTTTAGGATCAGAAATGTAAGCAATCAGAAAATGCAACACATAAAACAATAAACACAGTAGGTACCCTGGGAAAACCCTCCTCGAGGGAGAAAAACCCAACAAATATATCTCTTATATATTGAAAGAATAAGAGCAAAAATCTGCTTACAACTCAGGCCCAAACACAAGGCTGAATTTGATACCATGAATAATAGCACCTCTTCTAGATGCAAAGATACAAATGAATATGTTTCTCCTTGAAGATTAGTCTGCTGCTAATGGAAATGAAGATCTGCTACTGGAGAGATAAATGAAGTGATTGAATTGATGTATATATACAAATCAAGGTGACTCTTCATATGTGTCGGCGTCTCGTCATATGCTTTGGTGTCTCTTCATATGTTTTGGTGTTTCTTCATATGTGACTTTCCATTGAGTCAGCCTGGGTAAATCTCCCGCCGCTACAATAACATCAACACTTAGATCATGGGTTCTTTTTGGTCATTTTCCATTCTACTAAAGATTGTAGGTAAGTTCTGGATCACGGTCCTTGGTTTTTCAGAAAATTAGGGTTGTTTATGACCCCACGGACACCTTTCTTTGATCCTGCTAATGTGAGCATTGAAAGAAAATATACAATGCAGAAATAACAGATATACGCAATGAAAAGCAATGACCAATATAGAATTTATGTGGAAAACCGGTTATGTACTAGGAAAAACCATGGGCAAAGGTCTCACAATAGCTTTATTTCTCAGGAACAATTCGCAATTATAGAAAAATGCCATGCATACTTTCTCAAGTTCAACTAAGTAAAACCCACGAAAAAATATCTAAGTGATCAAAATCCTTTTCGAAGAAGGATTTCCAAAAATAGAAGTGCGAGTGGCACTTCCGCATGTTGTACACATGTTGCACGCGTGGAACTAGTTGTCAACTGTTTAATCAATGCTGGAATAAGAAACTGACTTCACTTACTAACAAGCATCACCTACATTCCGATTTATCTGTGCTTATACAACCTTACTCTAATCATGAGGGATTCTGGACTCATTCAAAAATTGGTCAACCAAGTTGGTAAGTTCGTCAAGTTGGATGAGGGTTATACTAACAAGACAAGAAGATTTTTCAAAGTTTGTACTATGATTGACATCTCCAAGCCTGTCATACACATGGACTGAATCAATTCCTCACAAGGTTCTTGGATCCAATATTTAAACTATGAGGGTCTTCCAGTGTTAGGATTAAGGTGCCATCAACCTTGTAAATTGTATGTAATTAATTACTCCTAACATTGTTTGTAAATCACCCATAAGGGATGAAATCACCAGCAGCGATCTTGTTTCAACCATATGTTTATATCCAGTACACGACACTCATTCATTCGCGATGGGGGGTCGTAGGGGGGTTTCCCCCTGCGAGGGGTCCAGGGGGATCATCCCCCCGGCGGGGGGTCCGGGGGCCGCGCGCCCTGGCGGGGGTTCAAGGGCAGCGCCCCCAAAACCACATTTTATTTATATTTTATCATATTTAAATCTGGACCGTTCGTCATTAGGTCATAGATCTGATGATCGATATTATGTCAGTTTTCTTGCCCTAGAAGGCAACCCCCTTTTATAAGGATATTTGTACTATGTTTTTATCAGCGTTGAGAGTAACAGGCATTGCTGGATTGAAGACTAAAGAAAAGGAAGCACTTGTATTGTAATCTCATATTTGAAGATAATACAACTTGGAGCCTCTTTTCTTAGTGGAGTTTTTTACCCGAAAGGGTTTTCTCCATGTTACATACTGTGTTATGTGTTCAGTTCTTGATGCATGTTATTTCTGTGTAATGGGTTTTATTTTTGTTGCAATCTCCATTGATTCTACATTATTTAGAGGACATTAATAAGGTTTGAATCAGATTTCCATTGTGTGGTTTGTACATTTATTTCTAACATCTAGAACGATGCTTCAAATGTCACCAAATAGGCTATAAAATTGTTGGTTGCTCTGCCAAGTTGGTCTTTGACATTCAAGCCATTAACCTCAGAAAATGGATTCGAAAAGCAAGCAGCCTAGATGACGACTTTGTCTGGCAGAACCACGGGATTTTTATGGATTGCTCCTTGCATCCCTCCTTTCGGGATGTGGTTGTTGGATCCAACATGTAACATGTGGAAACACCCTAAGATGAGGCCTTTGTTTGTTCCCCTCTAGTGGTCTCCTAAGACAAAAGGCAAGATTCCAAAGGTATGGAAGACTTTCAGCACTACAAGAATCAATTTTCAAAGGATGAGGACCATTACCCACAAGCTTTTTCTAAATAGCAAGTTTTTGGCCTTCAAGACCTCATGGAGCATGAAGATGAATTGGCTTCCACCGAAATTGCCACCATTGCCCAGACTACAAGTAAGATATTGAAACCAAACTGCGGACAATCAAGCAAGGAGAGGCAAGAAATCAGAGGATAAGAAACTAAGACGGGAGGCCCAAAACTCTATGGATGATGGTACGCAATGGACCATGGAAGCTCTCCTCACTAGGAGCATATGAAAGCAAAAAAAATGATGCCCCCAAGGTAGTATACCACTGGTTAAAGTTTTTATGTTTTTCTTTATGCTTGTGAAGTTTGGTTGTGTAGGTTGATCATTATGAGGTCCAATTTTCCATCTTGCTTTCTTTGGGTGCCGGTCCCTTAGTTTTTTATACTGTTCCCTTCTCTTTGCTCCCTACTCCATGGGTCTGAAGCTTTCTTCTGCTTTGATTATGATATTTTAAAGGGAGTGGACCCTCATCCCACGACTCGTTTATAAAAAAAAACAATTTAAAATTATATAAAATTAAATATTTGAATTAAAAAACTGAAGAAAAAAATTAACTTGTTTTCCTTTTTATTTTTGGGGAAAACTGAAAAAAAAAATAACTTGTTTTCTTTTTTATTTTTGGGGAATTTTTAGATGGGTGACATTTAGGTACATCTTGTCAAGGGTTTAAATTTGACGGTTGATCCTGTCTATCTAGCAATTTTTTTGTAACAATTATTCTGTCAAAGTTGTTCTTTAAGTTGACAAGTAGTTCTTAATCTATTGATGAAGTTGAATGACTTATAAAGAGTCCACCAAGTATCAAGTCTTGCTGAATGTAAGACCTGTGACACCTTAAAAAATAAGACAAGAATCATGCCCCTGATAACTTTGGCAGAATAAATACACCTATAATTTGTACTCGCAATACTAACAAATTACTAAATGATTCAAGATATTTACCCTCTCATCAAAACACATTTTATCAAAATAATTATTAATTTACTAAATCTAAAATGAAAATATTATAGACTAAATATATATACACCTACAATCCTTCAGAAATTTTAACGGTCTACATGTGATATAGTTTTCCTTTATAATTTAGGGCAAAAATGCATCATATCCCCATTCCGTATATGCTGCAATTGTTAAATTTTCCAGATCGGATGTAATTGTTTCTTACTTGTCTTTGATTGATATATATATATATATATATATATATATATATATATATATATATATATATATATATATAGAAGGGGACACATATGCCGGAATGATCGCACCCTTCCAATATCGTGTCTTATTAATTAACTGTTTGATTATTATTAGTTTGGAGACCATTAGCGTAACCTCCTGACGCTACAAAACATCAACACTCCCTCTTAGCTAGGGAGGTATAGCAAAAGTCTTCCTTGAGTCCTACTCAAGAGTATTATGTCTTGTCATGGATTCTCTCAACATGAAGTCTACCGTGGCTACTCCCACGTGTGGAAAAAACACAAATACAAAGAATTCATCACAAAGTCTCTCAATGTGATGTTGTCATGGAGTCTCTCAACATGACATCCACCATGGCTACTCCAAGAGGGTGGAAAGAATCACATCTCCATCTCAGAGATGGACAAGGGCTTTCACCTCAAATTTCTCCGTCTCAGAGAAAAAATGCATTAACAAGGGCTTACACCTCAAATTTCTCCGTCTCAGAGAAAAATGCATTAACAAGGGCTTACACCTCAAATTTTTTCGTCTCAGAGAAAAATGCATTAACAAGGGCTTACACCTCAAATTTCTCTGTCTCAGAGAAAAATGCATTAACAAAGGCTTACACCTCAAATTTCTTCGTCTCAGAGAAAAATGCATTAACAAGGGATCTTCATGATGATGTGACTCCCTCTGAAGCTCCAAGTACTAGCATCAACCTCCTGACCTCCTCGTCCAAGGTTGCCTCTGTTGGTTTGTCAAATTCCCTCTTCCCTCTGAATGTTAATTCCTCGTCTTCGAAGAAACGTGCACGATCAATTTCATAGCTCTTAGTTCACAAAACGAATCAGTTCTGATCATTCTGAAACCGTCTGTTCCATATAACAGAATTCTACTTGTTCACAATACTAGTGAAGAAATCACATACTCAGAGTCCCTGCTCATTCCATGCCAGACTTACAAACATATGCCTGAGCTAATACAATGTCATCACATAATCGACACAGCAGTGCAAACTCACAGACATAATTTCAATACAGTTTAGTGCAGGGATACACATATATATAAATTGTCAAAATACGAACCCAGCACAGCATGCTTGGTTATAGTCCACCACTCAGGAATATTCAAAGTACCGACCCTCCAGAATGAAGTCTGCTTCTATATGGTGTAGCGAATGTCTTCGGAATAGGTGAATATTTTAAGAGAGTAGTCTATGAATCCCTTGCGTATCCCTGGTAGCACAATTGTTTTTCCAGATGCGTGTGAGGTGCAAACTGAGCATCCAAATGATGCAACTAATCCAGATTTGTGCCTCCTCAATAGCCACAATCCCGTAGGACTGATTTGTTGGTGTCGAAGACACCCAGTGACACTCTCCAACAATTTAGCCCCTGCGCGTGAGATGTTGACACAGGGTCTTCACCAGATGCTAAATGCCAATCTGACCCTAGCGTAGGGTCCCAGGTGCTATGACGATTCTTCCCCTAAATTTGGCTCCTTCCAAACATGCAGCTAGATGGGCAGATCTGCATAGGTGTGATTTCTGCTTCAAAGAACCTGTCTCTGATACCATGTTAAATTTTCCAGATCGGATGTAATTGTTTCTTACTTGTCTTTGACTGATATATATATTTAGAAGGGGACACATATGCTGGAATGATCGCACCCTTCCAATATCATGTCTTATTAATTAACTGTTTGATTATTATTAGTTTGGAGACCATTAGCATAACCTCCCGATGCTACAAAACATCAACAGCAATTGCCAACAGTTCCAAATTAGCTGGGAGGGCTGAACCATACGGTCATCAAGTTTAGGACAGGATCTGAGTCCCCACTATGGCAAAGAAGATTCCCGGACTTCAACAAAAGGGCACCCCTTTAATTGTATTTAGGAGATAGGACATTCGTCATTAAACTGGTGTCCGGCAGAGGAGCAGCAGGAAACTAAAAGTATTCAGTTCTTAAAATTTAAAATCTAAACAGAAGGTCGAATGTGTAACCTCTAGAACTTTAAAATCTAACAAGAAAACCAAATGTGTTACCTCTCAAATTTTCTTTCTGAATAAATCTTGCCACTAGAAGATCAACAGAAATTACATATTATCGATTGTCAAACCAGAAAACACACATTTTAGCATCGAGAAGCAAGCACCTAATCAGCGAGCAAGGGCAGGCCACTGAAGATACAGTGGATGAATCCTCCCGCATTGTCGAATCCTCCTGCGTTTAGGGTTTTTGAGAATCGGTTTGGTCGCCTATGTGCTGACATTCCTCCTCTCGATAACTCCAACATAATTGACTCTTTAACACTGCCAAGGGCAAGGGCCTCTAGGATGGGAAAGATACATTCCGAAGGACAAAAATTTGTGCCATGTTCGAGACCTTCGGCCTCCCGCCCACGATTCAAGAACCATTTCGTGCCTGCACCCAAGTAACAAACAGGCTATGACATCATCTGATAGGGCCGCTCATTGTCCGCCTCCAGGGAATACCTCTAATTCCACGCGTGGGGGATAAATATTCCCCTCGTGTGATAAATCTCATGTTCTAGTTTTTGGAGAGGAAATTATAAACGAAGTCTTAGAAAGTGAGGAATCATGGAGTGTGATTCTTATTCTCCTCTCTTGCTCTTTATTCCCCTGATGATGGATCATGGAGTGTGATCAGAAACGTTGAGGGAAAAACTATCATATAGTTAATTCAGAGGTACTCATTCACAAGTGAGGAATTTTTAGCGGCTCATGGGTTAGTTAGTAGATTCACTAGCTTATGGCCTACTCTTCCAAATCTCCACAAATGGATTAGTGATGCTTGGTGGCCCTTCTTGAAAGGTAACCTTGAAATCTATCCTTGTTTATTGTTGTTTTTTACTGTGAGAGCGATCGAAATGTTATACTCCGTCGAAAACATTGGATTTCGGGTCAGAATGTACTCATGCTCAAACTATGGCAACCGGACTTCAATCCTTCTACTGAGTCCTTTAAGGTTAAACCTATGTGGATTTGCCTTCCAAATCTCCCTCTAATTCTGGTTTGATGCTTGTTTCGAGGCTATAGGCAATACTCTAGGCAGCTTTTTGGCAATTGACCATGTTACTTCAGATTTCACACATACAACTTTTGCACGCATTCTTGTTGATCTTGACACTTCGAAGGCTCTTTCTATAGACATCACTTTCAAAATTGTTGAGCGCAGTTGGTCTCAGACATTAGACTATGAAGGTTTGCCCTTCCAATGTCATCGATGTTATGTAACAGGGCACATCGCCTGAATGCCCCAAGCACAATTTAGGAGATCATGCCACATGGTGGAAAGATGCCCTTCCACAACACTACATTGTGGATGGACCTTCAGAGGATTCTCCATCTCCCTCTTCCTTCAAGCAAGTCAAGAATAGAAAATATGAACAACCTATAGAGCTTGTGCTGACACCAAAGAAACCTTTTTTAGTTATGGGAGAGACATTTTCCCTTGCACAAAGCAAGAAATTACAAATGATAGTCTCCCCAGATTCTGCCATGGCACAATACATCATAGGGAGGGATGTGTGTCTGCAATAAATGATCAGTCTTCTTTGCCCTCCTGATAATGGAAAGTGGTGCATAAGAAAAAGAAAGAAAGATCCAAGAAAGATGATGTGATTCATAAGATGAATTTGCGATCACATTCCAAATTGGCATTAACAACTCAAACCTAAACTGTAATGCACCCATTTTAGGGTCTGATGCACTTTTATGGGAGCTAAAAAGTCTATTTTAGCTCTACTAGTTGAACTTCAAATTTATGGGAGCTGCCCCCTTGGCGACACTTTATCTATAAAAAAAGGGGTAATGAATTTTTAAAAAAGTTTATCGTTGCCAACAAAAAAATTTGACTTGTTAATATAAGATATTTTTTATTTAGTGAAAATGTAGACCTTAAATAATTAAATAATTAAACAAACACAAATAAAATTTTATAATTAAACTATAATTTTTAACATATCACATTCAATACACATGAACTAAACAATGTGGATACAATAAAATTTATGTATCCATGTATATGATAAATAGTTATAATGTAAACAAAATAACTTCAAATTGATATTAAGATATCTATACTAATTATATTTATATTTTAATTTTATTTATAGCCTTTATAATAATAGAATATTATGTATACGAAATAAATTATATAAATTCATTGCTAATATTTATAATACAATATTTCAAATTATATTAGAATATAATTATTACATCTAAATAATCATATAGCCCATATCTTGGTAGATATGGATTTTTTTAGGTTTGTCGGAAGAAATATGGTTGCACATGGGAGAGTCCAAGTGGAAGTAGTTGGTAGACTACAAAATGATAGCATTTAGATGTTCAAACTATCATAGAGTTGGGCACTTGTTGGATTTATGTCCAAATATTTAAAAACATAGAAAAATTGGTCTAACTCTTGTTAGTAAACATATTTGTCACTGTAGATTTGAATGTGACTCGACCAACGGGCATTGACAAATGTTCCAACAGTTGGATGAGTTGTTACTAGACTAATAAATTTTCTCTACATTTGAGAGGGGCAGTGCCATTGTATGATTGGGGTTTTTAAGGTTTTTGTGTACTTTTAACCTGAAAATACAAAAAGGAGGAAAAGGAAAACTAAAGGAAAAATTGGTATGTAGAAACCCTAATAGCAAACACACGAATACTAATTAGGATTTCACAAACTTATTACAAATTATGAGGGGGTTTCACCACAAAAGCTAAAAACTATGTTCTTGAACTTATATGGTGAATTGTATGATAAATAGTTTTAACATGCAATATGATGAAAGAAGAGTAATAAATCTCAACACACGAAGAGATGGGGTGTATCAGCACATTCAAATCAAGATACCAAGAAATGATTGTGTTTTTTACATCAATTGCATGGTTTGTAAATGTTTCAATAGACGACCAATGATTTACATAGCGTCACAGAGGGATTACCAATTTAACATATGAGAAATTAGTAATAATAACTCAGAAATACATTCAAAACATACAATCTAAATGTTCTCTTTATTATCTTTGTGGAATTATACAACTCCAGAAAACTCTCATGTACAAAGTGTTATACCAAAAAAAAAGATATTATGAAATCCTACCTTTACCCTTAATAAAAAAAGATATTTTTTTTTCTTAACACAAGATCTATAATTTCATAATATAATAATATTTGTAATTATAATATCTATTCTTTTTACAATTATAATTTAATAACAATTTCTATCTATTATATTACATTGGTAATAATTATAATAATATAATATTAATTATATGTTTTTAAACATAAATTAGTTGAGGTTTCTATTGAGGCCCCACTTGTTGAAAAAATAAAGATACTTACAATAATGTCATTAAAGGCCAAGAAAGCTACACAAGCACGCATCAACTATAATAAATACTAATTATCCTAAGAAATCCATCTCCAACAACCTACATTATTGAATTATCTATGTTTAACATGTGATCTCAAAGTCATTTAGAAAGAAGATAATAGCTTGAACTTCTTCTTTCTAGTTTATCACTGTAGTCCATCCACTATTTTTTGAGGGCTCCATCTATCTCTTCTTCGCTTTGTCCCTTAAATCCCAAAGGAAAGTCTTCCTTTAAAGAGAAGGGATCAACCTTAGTCAACTATAGCATCTCCAAGCAATCCACCTAATTAATTAAGGAAACTACTAATAATTTTAGAAGGCCTATCTTATCAAGCTTTTGATACATCACCGAATGTTGAGCATGACAAGTCTTAGTGGATCCTTATCAAATAGCAATGCTTATAATCATATCATATGGGTATAGATTAAATTAAACCAATAAATTTATTAGCCAACATGGCTTTAAATTAGGTTTCATATTATAATAATTTTATTTTAGTAGATGCACAAATAAATTATTTTTTTGCAATGAAGAAGTTGAAGTGTATGTTTGTCTCTTTAAATCATATGGTTGTGACAAAACCCTTGTAGGGAGAGAGAGGCTTCATACCCACATCATTGAGACTGGATTTGAATGCCATATATTTCTCCTAAATCACTTCATTATCATATCTACTAAATGCAAGAGCATATTTGATGCATTTCAAGTGTTTGATAAAATGTCTCAATTGTGTGCTAGATGTCTTTTGCAAGCATTTGTTGTATGTTGAATGTTAAATTGGGCTTGAATGTGATCCATGAGAAATTAATGGGTTGTGAGGTAGAGGTTGCCAAATATGAAATAGGATAGAATTGACAATATAATATTGCTCGTGTATACAAGAAAATATAAATTATGTATGAGCATGAAAAACACATGTGAATATAAAGATAAATATAATGACAAGTGTGTATGGAATCCTATGAATTAGGGATAGCTAGAAACTCAAAATGTTATATATATGGATTAGAATATAGAGTTTACACACTAAAAATGAAGGTGGTTGTCACAATCAATGCCATGACAATATTGCCTTATGTGTTTCTCAACGTTTTCATTGCATAAGATAACCTTGTATATAGGCACAAATTCTTATAATATCATTTAGTGTTTCTAGTTGTATACATGCTTTTTATTTACTTTTAACCCCCTATACAATTGTTCTAGCTACCCATCTATCTTTTATAGTTGTTCTAGTTTCCATCTACCCTTTGTAGCTGTTCCACTTCTAACAAGTCATGTACTTTTTAGTCAACTGCTATTTATTTTCACAAGTTGTTCTAGTTGTTAAATATTTCATATCTAGCCACATACAACTTTCTTTTACTTCATTTATGCCATCCCACTTATGTGTGGAATATGTTAATTTATTGAATACATGGCATGTCCTCAACATCTACTTTTAGTGTGTGCAGTTTGATAGGTTTGGCCATCTAAAAATCTTGAGGTTTGGCTAAAATATATAAGTCTTGGATAAACCTTGTATCTATCACTATCATGTATCAATTAGAGAGTAAATTGTCTTAATAAGATGGTAGTAATGTTTTTTTGAATTGATTATAGATTACTAATGAAAATAAGAGTACATTATGAGTTCTGCCCCCTCGAGCATTAAGAGTTCAAGTCAACCGATCCATCAATACAACTAATAGAAGCCAAATAAGTTCAACATGATCAGTAAGACCCTATATTGAACAACAACATTAACCCGAGAAGATCATATGAGCAAAATAGCCATCAAGCTTAGATATTCCCATAGTCATCAAGCCTTTGCAAAGTCTAAGAATCATCCTGCCTTGTAGGCAAGTCCAATAGGCACCATAGTCCTCTGTACCACAATGATCACTCACAAGAGAAGGAGAAAAATTGCCAAACTCATGTCATCAAGTGTATACCCCATCAATATCATAAAGAAGCTAATATCTTCTACCCTATTCCATACCTTTCATACCATGTATTTGCAATGCCAAAAAGCACTATAAGAGATGAACCTATTAACCCTGCACTAGTTTAAATTTCCCTCTGAATAGAAAAAGTTGCATGTCTTCATACTAACAGGTACCCAAAAAGAAGTCAAAACTAGATATGTATGTACTGTCATGTCATTCTTTTCATCAAAACCAAGTATGCAAGTATATTAGAAGGTCAACATTCATAAAGAAGCAAGGGACAACTACTACTTCATATTACCACTCTCACTGTACTTGTCTATTGCACCTAGTGCACCAATGGGGGATCAATATATGAGATGGCATCATTGTCTCTGACAACCTCAAGATCAACTTCAGGTGGCAAGGTAGGTTCTTTTAGTCCCATATCTTCCAAAAGCTTATCAAAGGTAAAAATTTTATTATACCTCTCCTAAAACCTCATGCACTCTTTTACTAGTTTGTCATCAACTGCTCTTGCATCATGTGGCCAAAAGTTGGCTATTATGATCTCTGACATTTTTAGAACTGTTTGGCCACCATCAATCATCTCCAAGAACTTAGAGATTTCAAGTCATCTGGACCTGCACAACAACATTATGGAAAGTGAGTCTTCTAAAAGACTTGGTAAGCATTCTCCTCCTCCCTTTAAAGCAATCTTCATTTTCGAGTTTCCACAGGGCCCATAGTACTTTAGTCGACAAGATTAACCAAAAATTGTTAGCAACTTTGTCAAGACCCAAAACATATCCAAACAAAATCTCCTACCAAGAAAAGATACCTTTTGGATCCCAACTTTTTAGACTAGAAAGAAAGATAGTCCAAATAAATTTTGCAAACTCACAATCAAAGAAAAGATGCTTAATAGACTCAGATTGAGAACAAAAGCTACACACAGATTTGATAGGGTTAGAATTAAAACAAACAAAACCAACAACCAATCTATTGAGTAGGAGTAACCACCTAAAGCAAGATTTCGTAGGTTCTAACAACTTAGACCAACATCTAGTGAAGACTTTAGACCATTGTTCAAGACTCAAGTTAACAAACCAAAACTTATTAGCATAATTGTTGGGATCCAAAGAGTTGGTAATGAGATTATAGATCTTCTTAGGACCACTTTTGCAAATCACTAATCCATCAATCCATTTCAGACTAGTGTAAATCTCAGTGTTGAATTTTAGAGTCACAGGCCATTGCAATTTATAAAGAGCCTTCTGCAGGACATTGTATGTTTTCTTCTGGGTATCAAGTAAGCCAAATGCCAATTTTAAGTCACTCCAACCTTTCAAATTACCACTATCTATTATGTCCCTGAAGGAACTGATACCTTTGTCATCCCAAGACTTAGTAGAGCAGCCTTGCAATAAGGCAAGTGGTTTATTCTTCCATTGAAGATTCCACCAAATTGATCTAAAGTTGAAGATTTCTTTACCATTAGAGCTCTAGGCATTGCAGTTTGTAACAAGAGGTCTAACCAATTCCCATGCCTTCCAAATGCTTCTGAAAACACTAGAGCCAAAGGCTAGGACAACAAATCTGTTGAAAATAATATCATGTGGGTGAAGAGATTTCCATTCTTTATCTTTTTATGGAACTGCCAACTAAATATTGTTTCTCACAAGAACCCTCCAAGGTTCATCACCAACAAATGATTTCAAAATCCATTTTGTGGTAAGATAAATACCTTGTATCTTCATATCTTTGAAACCTAGACCCCACAGATCTTCCCCAGACAACACCAATCCCATATGATAGCTACCCTCTTACTATTGCCTTTACCATCAAACCAAAGAAAGCCCCTAATTTTCTTCTGCACCTCAGCAAGATGACAACTACTGAAAAACCAAACAAAAAAAAAGTAGATAGTGTAGGAAGACAATTTTCTGACAGGTTTGTGTTAGAGTTGGCTATGATTGGAGCCACCCAGGATCTAGGACTTCATGAAAGTACAAGAGAGATCAAATGAAAAAATAATGCTATTCTATCAATGAATGCAAAAGAGATTACAATATTGCTCTTACAGTGTACATGATATGCCTTACTTATAAATACAAGGATGAAATGTAGGATGTTGTAGTCATGTGACAAGTGTCATTATCCTATGACATGTGAAAACTATAGGATAAGATGACAACTATCAACAACTAGACAGAATTAGAAACATCTAGTAGACTCACTAAGTCAACTTAACATGTGTGAATTATGTGTGATGTGTGAATATTATTTAACTAATAAATAGTTAAATAATATGAATTATCCACACAAGGGTAAACTGGTTAGGTAATAGCCTTGTTCACACCAACACCCCCCCTTAAGTGCAACTTAGGGAGTAGTTAACTAAAACAAGATGCAATGATGGATGGTGATGATGGGTCCCAGCTACTAGGCCATGTTAGGTACCCATGTACAACAAATCTCAAGTGGAGAAAAGGAGAAAATCTCATGGGAAAAAACTCCTCTCCAAAAATGAGAATGCATAAACATGAAAGTGAGTGAAGAAGTGATAGTAGGAGGACTCAACATGACCCCCAAGGACAACTTCTATCACATATATACAATAAAATACCCCCCATAGGAGAGAAAGAGTGAGACTATAGGTCCCCCCTACAATGAAGTAGCTCATGTGCCAATGGTGAATTCCTGAAGAAGAATGTTGAAGAGAATCTAAAGCCTGCAAACAACATTCTTCCCCTTAGGAAGTAATAGGTCCAAAGGCTGATGTAGAAGAAACTCCATCTCCAAGAAGAGATATGAGGGAAGAAGTCTCATGATGGGTGTCTCTGAAAACTGCTGAAATGTCCACATGTCAGAATCAAAGAATGACATTATGCAATAAGGTGTGACCAATCCAAAATCCTGGGTAGACTCATGAAGAATAATCTCCATAGACGAAGTAGATGGGATAACAGTTGTGTTGTAACTCTCATCAAAGAAGAGAGATATCCCCTCAAGTGTGTCCTCCAAATCTACAATATGAGACTCACAAAACAAGTCTGATATACCTGCCAAGAAAGTATCCCACAAAGCTGTGTCTAAAAGACCTGTATAATCCTGCTCAACTAAAGTAGAATAAACCATGTCGATGTCGATCTCTGAAGAAGCAGGAGGTTGAGGTGATGGAAGCTCAGCACTAGTCTAATGAACCAAAGTGGTTGAAACAACACCAAGGTTCAAGTGACCAAACTTCTCCTCGTAAACATGATTCACAGCTGATGCATGAGTGTGAATATCAATCAATGAATCTACATAATCAGAAGAAGCAAAATGGGAGAATGTATACAAGCAAGATGCATGATCAGTCATCCCAACAACAATGATATCTCTGCTCTCCAAGTCCCTTATGATCACTGAATCAGGAGTGAAACCAATTGTCTTCCCTGCACCATAATGAGTAATCTGGTAGATGGAAAGGAGATTGGTTGTCAAGGAAGGTACACACAACACATTGTTGAAAGTACTCTCACCAACATCAACAGTTCCTTTACCAGTTACATGCATGTATGTATTGTTACCCATCAAAATAGGTGGTGAAGTACATCACTCAAATGAAGAGAACATCCCTTGTGAAGATGCCATATGATGAGAAGCTCCTGAATCAAGAAGTTATCTATCTGACTAAAGACTTGTAGAAGCAAAGATTGCATGTCCCTTATTTGTCCCTTTGGCAATGCTTGTTGTCCCAGTATGTGTAGATGATGATGGTGGCAAAGAAGAGGATGGACTAGGTGATGATGATGGCATTTGGATATTTTGCTTTTGAATAATGTGAGTCAACTCATTGTTGGTTAACAGATTTGTCATTCAACTCTATATTCTCTTGCCCAAACAATGACAAATGTAACCATAGCTGAGTTAGTTACAATGGTGTTTTATAACCAACTCTCTACTTATTTTACAAGGTGGCAGCTACCTTTGAATGATATACAATGAATTAAACTACTTGTTGCTTTTAACTAGAAAGCAAGGGAATGTTAATGCTTTTAACCATAAATCTTTGAAAATAAAATTATCACTTATGTAACAACTAAAAATAAAGAAGTTCAAAGACTTCAAACACTGAATTATAGTTGACTGAGATAAGAATTTAAATTTCCATCACTATGACATATTCATTCAAAGATAAACATTCACAGTAATGAAGTTAATGAGCATCTAATTCTCCAATACAAAATAAAGATAACCACTTGTAACACATTCAACACAAGAAGAATGACATTTCAAACACCATAGCACAAAGACTATATCTGCTCGAACACCCAACAGTATTTCTCATTCTATATTGAAACATATCAAAGATATCTAACTTAATGAGTAAAACAAAGTTTGCCCAAAAAGAAGATCCATACTATGTCCCGCATAATGTATTTATAATGTCCACATAACAACTGTCTTTAGAAAAGAGAACGGTTTTTTGAAGACAACTGCTTTTAAAATAATAAAGCCTTTAGAAAAGTCTTTGAGCCAAATATTTAGAAATGCATAAAAGAAACAAAGTCTAAATTGCCACCCCTTCGCCTTCCTTTAGGTCTTCAACGCTTTCCCCGCCTTGATCCTCTGCCATCTTCTCTCGCACCTTCATTTTTAACTTGTATTCCTGATACTTAGTTATAATGGCAGTGATGCTCTTGCTTCCTGGAGTTGTAGTAATCTGCAACCTGGTTCTGAATCTCACCAACATTTTACTTATCCCTACTATATCTTCCTGAATATCATCGCCTCTATTTTTGAAACCATTAAGGTAGACTTGCATAAGGCCCATTTTACCAAGTGATTCCCCAATGATATTGTTAGGATTTGAGAGTTCTTTGTAAAGCATGTCCTTAGCTTCTTTTGTGATTTCCTTAGGATCCTGCAAGTTCTCTCCAAACTCATCTAAAATGTTTACGTCTAGTGCTCTGCAAATATTCTGAATACCAATCATTATATCAAGATAATCACACAAGGCTTTGTTAATCTATTCAATGAGATTGTCATACATGCCCAATTCCCACTCCAATGAATCAACCTAGGATGGATCAATCTCATGGGGATCACTGGCCAAATTTTCTTTTAGAAGAGTTAGAGAATCCATGGCAACTAATTCAGAAATTTCTTTTGAGAGTACGTAAGTACTACCTTGCTCTTTCCTTATCTATTGCAATTCACTGACTAACTCTTTCCTTTTATTATGTACTTGAGTATAACACCGTGTTGTCCTAGTCAAGAAAAACAAATTTCATAGGACAGTTTCTCTACCCACTCAGTAACAGCTTTAGCAAAATTTAGATTCTTTTTAATTTGTTGCACAATAATCACATCCACTCCTACAACTTCTGAACTAGATGCATCTTGAGATGTGGGTGTCATAATGGATTGAATAAATCTGCTCAAAGATAAAACATGAGATTGAAGTTTTATATTTTCTTTCCTCTCTTCTTTGGCCCTTTTAATTAAATCACTTATAGAAAAATTCGCATGATATGCCTCCCCCTCTAGAATAGAAGGACCCAAGTCTATGTGACTTATTTTGTAATCTGCTTCAATTATTTCATCCTCGTTCAGATCTTTTACCGGGTCGGCAATCTCTAACATCTAATGACCGGAGGCAGCATCATTCACCATTCTAGACATTCTTTTGGCCTTTTTAGGCTTGGAGGTAGTTTGCAGCAATTTGGCAACCGTATCCACCTCAACTGCTATTATGGGCACAACTTTTCTCTTCTTATCCACAACTTTCTTTAACCACCCTGGTGAAGATGACACCATATTAGTATTCACATTGCTTGAAATAGTTTTAACCTGATTATCAACAGGAACGGAGATGGATATTTCCTTAGTGACAGGAGAAGAAGGAATTTCCATGAATGGAGGAAACGAGCTATCATCAACAATTTGTTCAAAAATAGAATCAGAAACTACAGACGCAATTTTAGTTGGGGTATTTTTCTTTTTCAGAGTAGGCAAGGGTAAACTATCCAATTCACAAGCCAATTTTAACTTCATAATTTCCTCTGGCCTTTCTCCATCACCTCCAGATTGTGAATTAGAATTAGACTGCAATGTCTCTTGCCTCCCAGAAGAAATACGAGCACCAGAACTTTGTGTGGGCCTTTGTTCATTGGTCCTGGAACTTTCTTGTTCATGAGGAGAACCAACACAACGACGCCATATCCCAGCCAACCAATCCTCAGTCCTTCTAATCACAGTGGCAGAACGAATTCTTAGGTCCACAACCTCCTTCTCTGACCAATTGATTCGAGGAAGGGGTTTAGAAACTAGGGTTTGATATTCATCATCAATTATTTCAAAGTTTTCTTCAACACCATCTGGAATGTACATAGAAAGACCAAATACTTGAATTTGACTCAGTGTGAGTCTCATGCAATTTCTCCTTTGAACTTCCCGGTCATCTATACAGTCTTCCCAAAAATCCTCTAGACTTGGAAGGTGTTCATAAGAACCAGAACCATGAAAGTTTAACTTCACATAATTTTTACTATCAAAATTAGGTCTCATTGACAAAGAATGAAGGTTAAACTCACTCAAAACATGTTCTGCCCCTCTGGCAATCTCATTTGTTTTGCAGGAATACAAAGATAGCTTCAAAGGGAAATCATACTCTTTCTTTCTCATGCTTCAGTATTTGATGTTTACAACAGACATCTGCTTACAAATTTCTAGAAAAATAATAAAGTCATTAGGGTACCTAGGCAATTTTGTTGGGGCATTTTCATAACCCCCCACTCTTAAATAAGTGAACTTGTCAAACTGAGTGTAGAAACTTCCAAACTCCATGATCAAGGAAGCAGCTTTAGGCGAAATTCTCAACTCAAAATTATCATCCAATTTTCTCACTATAAACATTAAAAAGGCATCATTTACACAGCGGTAATCCTTCATTCCCACATCCCTTTTAAGCTGAGGAAAATAATTATACAGAGGTGTGTTTGGAGTTAAAGACCCATGTGGCCTCAACCCAGCCCAAACAACCTTTTGGCTAGCTAAAATGTATATCAAGAATGAACACATGTGAAAAGTTAAAGTCTCCTGAAACTCAACCAGTTGCTTGTTCAAATGATAACTAATAATTTCAGCCCAATTTATAAATTTATCTTCACTGCATATCAACAAGATAAAACGACACATCCAATCTTCAAAAGAATCTGTGTTTTCACTTCCAACTATGCGATGCAACAAAGTAATAATATCTGAAATTTCATCCTTAAAATGGGCTCTCCTCAACTTTTGGGGTAATTGAGACTTACCTCTCTTTTTAGACTTTAACCAGTTCCGCGCGATGGAATTCTTGCACCAATCTTCATTTGTTCTGAAGAACTCCATTCCAATGGCAACGAACATGTCTTCAAATTCTTGCTTTTCTGGAATCCTTAATGCGCGGGTGATAGTTTCAGGGCCAATCTTTCATACCACCGACCTATCCTTAGCTCTAATTTTGAGGGCCTCAGGAACGTACCTTCTCACACAAGCCATAACCAGGCCTTCGCTCTGTACAAAGATGGGAAAACCTCCTACATGCACCAAACCACTCTGCAAAATCTTTTCTGCAAAATGTGATTTGTCTTCTTTCTACAAACAGGACCAGAATGTTTCCAAATCAATATGGCCGACCTTAGTATCGCTTATGCCAAACAAGCTGCTCTCACTACCAGAGTTATGAGTAGCTCCTTGATATTTGAATTTCATCATTGCTGGAAGCATAGAGGAAAATGGCTAAGTACTGAAAAAGGAATGGCGCAATACGAGAGTAATGGCAGCTACATAACTTAGAGAAAAATCTGTCACTGGGAGCATATATGTACGTTGGAGGAATGCCACGATATGTTTTAAATGCTAAGTTGATGTGGCATTAAGAGCGTGCTCTCTGAAAATCCTAACAAGACATCTGCTTCGTGTGCAGTACCCATTATTAAATGATCATTACGAGCCTTGGAAACCAGACCATCACCTCTATGTCACAGAGTCGCTAGCTTTTGAAACTTCAGAACCTCAAGTCAGGGGTTTCAAAGTTTCAGAAACCTCTGACTTGGCGACTACAAAGACAACCACTGGGAGAAAAGACTTAACAATGCGGTGCACAGTCGGGAAGTCGGCTGGTTTAATAACTTCCGAACCACGCGACAAGGTTAAGAACTTTGGGAAACTAGCGACTAAGTTAGGAAAACCTTAGCATGCATGACTCTTAAGGATTTTCAAAGGCAACAAAGGGTAACACAGAATCTTTTGGACTTAGACAAATACTTGATGAAACATGAGAATGGGAAATGAAAAATACAAGACCCGGAAACAAATAAGGAGGGTAACAACTGGCTCTAAATGGGGACAAGGACCAAAGGGACACAGAGAATCTAGAACACCATGGCATGAAGCCTTATTCATTGGGCAAACAGAGGGAAAAACAACATAAAAGAACAGAAAATAGAAAGAAACTGTAATACAAGGGGAATGGATCAAGACTTGCTACCAATTAAACATTTTCAAATCTTGCCCATTATAGGCAAGTGGTAAAGGAGTACCATCTAGATAATCCAACAAAAAAGAATTGTCATAGATAACCTGTTTGATTAGAAAAGGTCTTTTCCACAGAGAATCAAACTTTTGTGGGCACCTTTCGGTTCTCACCTCTTGTCCAAAAGAAGTACAAAGTCTCCAACAACAAAGTTCCTTTGTTTTGCTCTCTTATCAAAGACCTTTTTAACCATCTGTTGATGTTTAGCTATTCTGTCCATAATAATCTCCCTCTTTTCTTCTAGTTTGTTCAAATACATAATTCTCTTTTCCAATGCGGATTGAAATTCCTCATTTTCGTACGTCCAATGTTGAGAGCTCCAAGGAAATAGGTATAGTACTATCGACCCCATACACCAATTGAAAAGGTGACATACCTATGGCTCTTTAGAAGTAATTATGTCTTCCCATAGAGCATCATACAACTTCTTATGCCAACCTTTTTGGTTTTCATCTACCAGCTTTTTGATAATAGAAATCAAATTTTTGTTGTTCGACTCAGCCTGTCCATTTCCCTGAGGGTAATAATCAGATGAATGTCCCAAACTAATACCATACTCGTAATAGAACAGAGTGATTTTAGAGGATGAGAAAGAACTGGCGTTATCAGTAACTATCTTCTTTGGGATACCAAATCTTACTATGATATTTTCCTTCAAGAAATTACACACAACTTCTAAGGTAGTCTGTTTCATTGGAATATCTTCTACCTACTTGGTAAAATAATCAGTAGCAGTGAGAATGTGTGTATGTCTAGCACTTGAATTGGGATTAATAGGGCCAATAAAATCCAATCCCCACTATTGGAATGGTTCATCAATTACCACAGGGTTCAAAGGTAAAGCTGGGAGGTGAGGTCTACCAGCAAACTTTGAACATTTTTCACATTTAGATACCCATTCATGAGCATCCCTAAACATACCAGACCAATAAAAGCATTGACACGAGATTTTAAAGGTTGTTACAGAGGCTAAGAAATGTCCACCACAAGCTTCATCATGAAAAGCCTTTAACAGTCTCTTTTACTGCTCTTCATCAACACACCTAAGAAATGTTCAATCTACACCCTTTTTGTATAAGTTTCCCTCCCAGAGGACGTACTTATTTGCTTTAAGCTTTAAGTTTCTCTTTTCTTTAGCTGATAAGTGTGATGGGTAATCACCATAAGTCAAAAAGTATGAGACATCTGAGAACCATTCATCAGTTGTACCGGTAAAGAGAACTAGAGGCAGATTTTCTTCTTCAACTTTATTTTCTGCAATCAATTTACATAAACCCTTTCCCCTGACCAAATTGGTAGGCCTAATATCCACATCATACTCTTGCACCTTTGCTATCCCAGATCCCCGTTTGTTACATCTTATCTCTTGCTGAGTGAGGATACTTTTGACAACAGTTTCAGGTACAAAAACAATGGTATGGGAATGCAGAATATAGAACCTAAAACTTTTTAAAGCCTTTACAACATCATAAGCATGTTTTTCAAGTGGGGAATATTTGAGTTCATAATTTTTGAGAGGGGTACTCATGAAAGAGATAGGAGCTTCCATACCTTGTTCATTCTTCTGCATAAAGATGGCTGATAAGGTATGTTCTGATGCGTAACAATATATGATGAATCCTTTTGTGAAATTGGGACGTACCAATGTGGGTACATTTGTAATAGCAACTTTTATGTCTTCAAAGGCCTATTTTCCTTTACTACTCCATCTAAACATAAGGCGATCTTTCATCATGTCTACAATAGGCTTGGTTAATTCAGTGAACTCAGGTACAAACCTTCTCAAAAAGTTCACTTGGCCAAAGAATGATCTGGTACTATCTTTATTTGCAGGTAATCCCAGTTGCATGATAGCTTTCACCCTTTTAGGATCAACTCTAATCCCATCCTTTGAAACAATGTGTCCAAAAAGCTTCCCCTCAGTTACTGCAAAGATAGACTTTTGAGGGTTTAGAGAAATCCCCTATTCTCTACAATGTTGTAGTACCACCTCCAAGTCATGTAAATGGTTAGCCCTTTTTCTAGAGAATACCGTCAGATCATCTAAATAAACCACAATAATTTTATTTTTCAGATCTCTGAATGATAGATCCATAGCTCTTTGAAAAGTTGCCCCTGCATTCACAAGACCAAAGGGCATTCTATTGTATGCAAAGGTACCAATGGGTGTAGTAAAGGCCATCTCATGCTGATCTTCTGGAGCCACTTCAACTTGATTGTAACCTGAAAATCCATCCAGGATAAACATCATTTCAGAACCAGCAACTATTTACAGTAAATGATCCATAACAGGCAGTGGGTAGTTATCTTTCAGTGAGGCTTGATTCAAGTTCTGAAAGTCAACAGAGATTCTTATTTTGCCATTTTTCTTTCTAACTGGAACTATATTGGCTACCCATGTAGAATGATGGATAGGATAGATAATCATTGCTTTTAGCATTTTGTCTATCTCATTAAAAATGGCTTCTACTACTTTAGGGTTATATGTTTATTGCTTCTGCCTATAAGGTGTAGTACCAAGTTTTAAGGGAATCTTGTGTTGCAATTCACCATTTCTGGATTTCTTCAAGTTAGTGTAGCACCATGAAAATACATCCCTATAACGGATCAGCAAGGAGATCAACCTTTCTCTCTCTTGAGGTGAACAATACTTTCCTATACAAACAATTTTTGGATCTTCCTTGGTACCAATGTTAATACAATCAAAATCTTCAGATGATTCAATGGAAACCTTACTTTTCTTTTTCAAATATTAGTCATGTCTATTAAAGAAGTCTTTGAGAGAGACTAGACCCTTAGGGATTTTGTTTCCTTTTAATTGAATAACCTCATAGTCTTTATCATTAGGGATGGCAATGTTGTCTTCCAAAATATCATTACTCTTATCATCACTACCTTCAAAAAAAATATTTGCAAAGGCTTCAGCTTTTTCAAGGAAAGCAATGATTTGTTTGTCATCATTAAACACTTGACAGTGGTTTACATTATCAGGGACATTAGGGCGATAGACCACTTCGATCCTATAGGGCTTATCCTTAAAATTGGGATGAGGCAACAATAGAGACGTAGAGACCGCTAATGAATCAGCTCTTGTATTAAATTCCCTAGGCATTGCTTCTATAGAAAAGGCATCAAAATATTCAATGCAGTCCCATACTCTATTTCTATAATGCCTTAACCTACCATTTCATAGTATACTGCTTCCTGACTTGTTTGATAATTAATTCTGCATCCCCCCTAGCCTTTAGCTATTTTATGCCTCTTTCTTTAGATAGGGTTAATCCAAGTAGAAGAACTTCATATTCTATTGTATTGTTGGTGTTTTCAAACTCCAATTTATAAGCATAGGGAAAGCTATAACCATATGGGGAAATTAAAACAACTCCTGCACCAGAACCAGCACTAGAACAACTTCCATCAAATTCGAGTGTCCATAACTCATTCACCAAATCAAGGCTGACTAGGCTTGAACATTCTTCTTCTGAGAAGGTGCACATGTAAGTACCTAGCCCAGTTTCTACAAATAAAATGTCTGCCCTTGGATCTCTAGACTTTAACACTGTGAACTTGGCTTTGGGTTCTGGGTTAAGACGTACCTTATTTCCATCCAATGGTATTATTGCATGAGACCAATCCATTTGTATCTCTCCGCCCAGATCCCTACAGAAACTCCTGCTCAACAGCATCCCATAACTAGAAGGAATATCAACAACAAGGATAGTTAACTTTAGTCTCTTCTTTGGAAAAGCAGCTAAGACAACTTGGGCATCTTTGATTTGACCTAGGATTGGGATAGGTGAGCCATCCATAGAGAAACATTTACCATGGGAAGAAGTATAAGACAATCCTAAAGCTGTGGCCACTTGGGCTGGCATCACATTGTCAGAAGCCCCAGAGTCAATAACACAATTGCTCAGTCTAAAACCAACTATACAAAGAGACGCATAGAATGGTTTAGGTTTGGCAAAAGGATTCTGTTGACTTGAATCTTTATCATGGGAATTTGAGAAAACTTGCTCTTCAACATGCATTTCAACATCACTAGACACATGGGCATTACTCTGAGATGGGGAGGGCTCTTTTTTGATGTATCTCACTAACCGGTCTAATTCATATGGATTGAGTCTAAGGTATTCAACTTGGGAGATCTGAATCTTGGTATTTTTACATGACTCAATTATATCAAAGGAACTAGTAACAATTGCATCAGAAGAGGGAGTAGAGGGTACCTCAGCAGATATATTCTTAGGTATAGTATCTTCAAGCCTTTTAGAATCGGAAGCATCTTGTCTCGACAAGATGTACTTTGGAGTAAAATTTGAATCATTTGCTTGGCCTTTAGAATTTGAGCCTTTTTGAGCCTGTTGTCCTCTTGTAAAGACTGCACAATTAGGATCAACTTTTGTGTACACATCTTCCCCTATATCCGTATCTGACTCGTACTCAAAGAAGTTTACATTAGCATCATGAGATGAGTCAGGTTCTTCCACATATGGTGCCTCAACATGCTCATTGGTGGAGAGCATTTGCATGAATTAGACCATTTCTGGACAAGTAGATCCATCGTGGTCTGAAGTCAGATGGAAATTACACATCATATTACTCTTACTAGTAGAAGGTCCATTTTTAATGGCCAATCTCTAAGTAGGACCAATCAAAGGCAAAGTTTTGTTATAACCACCCGGTGTGCCAAAATCTTTCCTTGATATGTCTTGATATTGTGACTAAAAGTGTCCCTTTGGCATTTGCCTTTTTAGTGTGATTATATCATTAGCTAGTCCCTGTATGACTGGATCAGTAGAATTCACAGCCGAAGGTTTACCAGTCTGTAATTCCTTTTTCCATTTTCCAACAATAATCAAGTCATCTTCTATAGCTATAGCTCTTTCCTAAGCTGCATCTAGATCGGCTGCACCTTCCCTCTTAATGGTGAAACTAACATCTGGTGGAAGGGTGTTGATAAAGAAGCATTTCAACAAGTCATCTACAGGCCTCATGTTCTCAAGAATTCTATTGTATAACTTATTGAATTTAGCAACAAATTCTCTCATTGGTTCATGGATTTCTTTCTTCATAGTGGCCAATTGAGTGACAAGGACTTGCTCGTTCTCCGTGGAGTTTAATCTACTTTCAAACTTGGTCCTTAGAGTAGCCCAGTTATTAATAGAACCATTTGGGAGATGGTAGAACCAATCAGAAGCGGCATCAGTCAGAGATTCTACAAAGAGTCTCATGGCAATGTCTTCATGTTGTACGACAAGGATAGAAGAAGCGACAAAGAAGGCTTGCATGTGCTCATCTGGAGTAACTTTTACATCTCCTCTAAACTTATGTATAATTTTCCCTAAGCCTTTGGGTAGGTCATGTAGTTGGGCTCCAAAGTTAAGTGGACCTATGGTGCCCCCCCATGGGACAGGTGGAGGCTGAGCCATAATGAATGGATTATGAATAGGAAAATTTACTTGCAAAGGGAGAGTAACCTCATGTAAAAGGAGGGTTTAACAAGATGCGGCTGAAGTATAATTTATAGTGCTTTGACTAGGAAGAGGGGATGGAGGTCTGCTGATAGATTTAACCTTTTGATTAAGTGGGAAAGAGGAGAAATTTACAGCTTCTAATAATTCAAAATCTTTGTCCCAAATCCCTTTCTTTCTATCTCCCCTAATGTACCTTTTAGAAGCCAGACTTAAACAATTGAAAGCTTTAATTTACAGAGTTGCCAACTTCACTTACTGATTAATTCATGGAAGATTTTGCTGATTGTTTAATTGGTTTCTTTGATTAGCAGCTTGATTTCTACGTCTGTCATTGGGAAGTGCTTGAACATGAAAGACTCTTTCTCTTTGTGGCACAGGTACTATAGCTTCAACAAAGATGATTTCTTGGGCATTACCAAAACGTCTGGCATTATCTCTTATGATTTCCCCAAGTTCTTCTTCTTCTTCTAACACTTCGTTAACTTGGTTATATTGCAAGTTGGTTCTTCTATGTTGCTAGGCAAGTAGTCTTAGGCTAGTAACAATATCTTCTTGATCACCTACAAGCCAATCTACATTAGGCTAAAGGATTGGAGTGTTACGTCTTTGAAGAACCATTAAAGCAACTCACAACACATACCTGACAATAATGTTCCTAGTAGAGTCACCAAAAATCTGTTGGTTAACATATTTGTCATTCAACTCTATATTCTCTTGCCCAAACAATGACAAATGTAACCACAGTTGAGTCAGTTACAATGGTGTTTTATAAACAACTCTCTGCTTATTTTACAAGGTGGCAGCTACCTTTGAATGATATACAATGAATTAAACTACTTGTTGCTTTTAACCAGAAAGCAAGGGAAAGGTAATGCTTTTGACCAGAAAGCTTTGAAAGGAAAATTCTCACTTAGATAACAACTAAAAATAAAGAAGTTCAAAGACTTCAAACATTGAATTATAGCTGACTGAGAAAAGAATTTAAATTTCCATCACTATGACATATTCATTCAAAGATAAACATTCACAGTAATGAAGTTAATGAGCATCTAATTCTCTAATACAAAATAAAGATAACCACTGGTAACACATTCAACATAAGGAGAATAACATTTCAAACACCATAGCACAAAGACTATATCTACTCGAACACCCAACAGTATTTCTCATTCTATATTGAAGAAAATTAAAATTAAAACATATCAAAGATATCTAACTTAATGAGTTAAACAAAGTTTGCCCAAAAAGAAGATACATACTATGTCCCGCATAATGTATTTATAATGTCCACATAATAACTGTCTTTAGAAAAGAGAATAGTTTCTTGAAGACAACCGTTTTTAAAATAATAATGTCTTTAGAAAAGAGAACAGTTTCTTGAAGACAACTGTTTTTAAAATAATAAAGTCTTTAGAAAAGTCTTTGAGCCAAATATTTAGAAATGCATAAAAGAAACAAAGTCTAATTCACCACCCCTTCACCTTCCTTTGGGTCTTCAACGCTTTCCCTACCTTGATCCTCTGCCATCTTCTCTCGCACCTTCATTTTTAACTTGTATTCCCGATACTTAGTTATAACGGCAATGATGCTCTTGCTTCCTGGAGTTGTAGTAATCTGCAGCCTGGTTTTGAATCTCACCAATGTTTTACTTATCCCTGCTATATCTTCCTGAATATCATTGCCTCTATTTTTGAAACCATTAAGGTAGACTTGCATAAGGCCCATTTTACCAAGTGATTCCCCAGTGATACTATCAGGATCTGAGAGTTCTTTGTAAAGCATGTCCTTAGCTTCTTTTGTGATTTCCTTAGGATCCTGCAAGTTCTCTCCAAACTCATCTAAAATGTTTACGTCCAGTGCTCTGCAAATATTCTGAATACCAATCATTATATCAAGATAATCATGCAAGGCTTTGTTAATCTATTCAATGAGATTGTCATACATGCCCAATTTCCACTCTTATGAATCAACCCAGGACGGATCAATCTCACGGGGATCACTGGCCAAATTTTCTTTTAGAAGAGTTAGAGAATCCATGGCAACTAATTCAGAAATTTCTTTTGAGAGTACATAAGTACTACCTTGCTCTTTCCTTATCTGCTACAGTTCACTGACTAACTCTTTCCTTTTATTATGTACTTGAGTATAACAGTGTGTTGCCCTGGTCAAGAAAAACAAAATTTCATAGGATAGTTTGTCTACCCACTCAGTAACAACTTTAGTAAAATTTAGATTCTTTTTAATTTGTTGCCTAGTACTCGCATCCACTCCTACAACTTCTGAACTATGTGCATCTTGAGATGTGGGTGTCACAATGGATTGAATAAATCTGCTCAAAGATAAAACATGAGATTGAAGTTTTATATTTTATTTCCTCTCTTCTTTGGCCCTTTTAATTAAAGCACTTATAAAAAAATTTGCATGATATGCCTCCCCCTCCAGAGTAGGACCCAAGTCTATGTGACTTATTTTGTCATCTGCTTCAGTTATTTCATCCTCATTCAGATCTTTTACTGGGTCGGCAATCTCTAACATCTGATGACCAGAGGCAGCATCATTCACCATTCTAGACATTCTTTTGGCCTTTTTAGGCTTGGAGGCAGTTTGCAGAAATTTGGCAACCGTATCCACCTCAACTGCTATTGTGGGCACAACTTTTCTCTTCTTATCCACAACTTTCTTTAACCACCTTGGTGAAGATGACACCATATCGATATTCACATTGCTTGAAATAGTTTTAACCTAAATATCAATAGCAACGGAGATGGATACTTCCTCAGTGACAGGAGAAGAAGGAATTTCCATGAACGGAGGAAACAAACTATCATCAACAATTTGTTCAAAAATAGAATTAGAAACTACAGGTGCAAGTTTAGCTAGGGTATTTTTCATTTTCAGAGTAGGCAAGGGTAAACTATCTAATTCACAGGTCGATTTTAACTTCATAATTTCCTCTGGCCTTTCTCCATCACCTCTAGATTGTGAATTAGAATTAGACTGCAATGTCTCTTTCCTCCCAAAAGAAATACGAGCACCAGAACTTTGTGTGGGCCTTTGCTCATTGGTTCTAGAACTTCCTTGTTCATGAGGAGAACTAGCACAACCACACCATCTCCTAGCCAACCAATCCTCAGTCCTTCTAATCACAGTGGCAGAACAAATTCTTAGGTTCACTACCTCCTTCTCCGACCAATTGATTCGAGGAAGGGGTTTAGAAACTAGGGTTTGATATTCATCATCAATTATTTCAGAATTTTCTTCAACACCATCTAGAATGTATATAGAAAGACCAAATACTTGAATTTGACTCAATGTGAGTCTCATGCAATTTCTCCTTTGAACATCTTGGTCATCTAAACAGTCTTCCCAAAAATCCTCTAGACTTGGAAGGTGTTCATAAGAACCAGAACCATGAAAGTTTAACTTCACATAATTTTAACTATCAAAATTAGGTCTCATTGACAAAGAATGACGGTTGAACTCATTCAAAACATGTTCTACCCCTTTGGCAATCTCATTTGTTTTGCAGGAATATGAAGATAGCTTCAAAGGGAAATCATACCCTTTCTTTCTAATGCTTCGGTATTTGACATTACAACAGACATCTGCTTACAAATTTCCAGAAAAATAATAAAGTCATTAGGGTACTTGGGCAATTTTGTTGGGGCATTTTCATAACCCCCCACTCTTAAATAAGTGAACCTGTTAAACTAAGTGTAGAAACTTCCAAACTCCATGATCAAGGAAGTAGCTTTAGGCGAAATTCTCAACTCAAAATTATCATCCAATTTTCTCACTATAAACATTAAAAAGGCATCATTTACACATCGGGAATCCTTCATTCCTACATCCCTTTTCATCTGAGGAAAATAATTATACATAGGTTTGTTTGGAGTTAAAGACCCATGTGGCCTCAACCCAGCCCAAACAACCTCATGGCTGGCGAAAATGTATATCAATAATGAACACATGTGAAAAGTTAAAGTATCCTGAAACTCAACCAGTTTCTTGTTCAAATGATAACTAATAATTTCAGCCCAATTTATAAATTTATCTTCACTACATATCAACAAGATAAAACACACATGCATTCTTCAAAAGAATTTGTGTTTTCACTTCCAACTATGTGATGCAGCAAAGTAATAATATCTGAAATTTCATTTTTAAAATGGGCTCTCTTTAGCTTTTGGGGTAATTGAGACTTACCTCTCTTTTCATACTTTAACCAATTCCGTGCGATGGAATTCTTGCACCAATCTTCATTTGTTTGGAAGAAATCCATTCCAATGGCAACAGACATGTCTTCAAATTCTTGCTTTTCTGGAATCCTTAATGCGTGGGTGATAGTTTTAGGGTCAATCTTTCCTACCCCGACCCATCCTTAGCTCTAATTTTGAGGGCCTCAAGAACATACCTTCTCACACAAGCCACAACCAGGTCTTCACTCTATATAGAGATGGGAAAACCTCTTGCATGCGTCAAACCACTCTGCAAAATCTTTTCTACAAAAGGTGATTTGTCTTCTTTCTGCAAATGGGACCAAAATTCTTCCAAATCAATATGGCCGAGCTTAGTATCTCTTATGCCAGACAAGCTGCTCTCAATACCAGAGTTATGAGGAGCTCCTTGATATTTAAATTTCATCACCACTGGAAGCACAGAGGAAAATGGCTAAGTGCTAAAAAAGGAATGGCACAGTACGAGAGTAATGGTAGCTGCATAACTTAGAGAAAAATCTGCCACTAGGAGCATATATGTACGCCGAAGGAATGCCATGATATGTTTTAAATGCAGAGTTGATGTGGCATTAAGAGTGTGCCTTAAGAAAACAACCTTGAGATTTGCCCAGTCTCTGAAAATCCTTAAAAGACATTCGCTTCGTCTGTATTACCCATTATTAAATGATCATTATGAGCCTTGGAAACCAGACCATCACCTCTATTTTGTGGAGTTTCTAGCTTTTGAAACTTCAGAACCTCAAGTCGGGGGTTTCGAAGTTTCAGAAACCTCTGACTTGGTGACTACAAAGACAACCACCAGGAGAAAATACTTAACAATGCGGTGCATAGTTGGGAAGTCAACGGGTTCGATAACTTCTGAACCACGCGACAAGGTTAAGAACTTTGGGAAACTAGTGACTAAGTTAGGAAAACCTTAGCACACGACTCTTGAGGATTTTCAAAGGAAAAAAAGGGTAACACATAACCTTTTGGACTTAGACAAATACTTGATGAAACATGAGAATGGGCAATGAAAAATACAAGACCCAGAAACAAATAAGGAGGGTAACACTCATCAATTTTCTTCTCATAACACTTAAATGCTCATCATGTCCTAGTTTCTTGCAATATGCACACATTGGTATCTCCTTATTACATGATTCCTCCTTGGGAGAGGATGAGGACTTAGGTCATTTGGTTGACTCCTTTGCTTTTTCATTGTTCTTGAAATCCTTATTTTTATGTTTCTTGCCTTTGCTAGTTGAATCCTTTTGATCCTTTGTACCTTGACTAGCAAGAAGTGCTTGATGTCTAGAAGATTTCAATGTGCCCATGTGTACTAACTTAGCTTTCTTCCTTGTGAGTGATGCAACAAACTCATCAAGTGAAGGCATTGTGAAAGCTTTCCCAAGTGCATCCATAGTAGCATAAAAGGTAGAAACAAAAACTGAATAGTCAAGACCAAGCTTGGCAAGGTTTGAAAGAATCAATTGAGTGTCCTCTTTCTCAATTCCACATTGTTTGAGATGTAATCTAAGTGACTTTAAATCTTTGTGAATAAGTTTTGGATGCTTGCAAAATTGGTTGGATTCAAACCAATTAGTTCATTCTCCAATTTGAAACCTCTCATAGTATCTTGTTTACCAAAGATATTCTCTAAGGTAGTCCACACTTCATTAGGTGTTTTACAAGATTCAATATGAAAAAGAAGATCAAGAGAAATAGACAAGCATAGTGTTCCATAGGCTTGATCACATCTATTGTACCACTTTCTCTTTTTTGCAACTGTTGTTGGTTCAATTTCTATACCCATTGTTACTCTATGAATTTTCAAACTTCTTAAATGAATCTCCATTTTAGTTTTCCACTCATGATAGTTATATGATGTGAGTAGAGGAAGTTTGTTTGGATCCATGATGCAAGAGTACAAAAAAGAACATAAGTACAACCCCCCTGTTACTCAATCAAAGAGGCCACCCAAAAAAAAAAATGATTGTGGCACTTTATACTTGGTGTGATTTACAATTTGTCCACATGGGACAAAAAATGGGAAAGCATCAAAATCTCTTAAAACCAAGATCCAAGGGAGATTACAATCACTTACGCTGATTGATCAGAGAAAACAAATCCCTCCAAAACAAGTTTCACTTCCTCAAGTGTCAAAATGCCCAAGTTATCACTCAAAAGCTAAAAAAATGAAAAATTGAATAAAATGAACCTAAAGTTGAATCTAAGAAAAGTGCATAGATGGATTTGAAGAGCTCCTGGATACCTTTTTGATACCACAAGAATCATAAAAAATAGAGATTGTGGCTGAAAGTTGTGAGCTTGGAAGCAAAAAAAATGGAGATTTGTCTTCAAACTGCAATATCTGTCACTTGCAGCAAAATATCAGAAAATACCGACACCACTACGAAGTGCTCTCTGTCAGCTTTCCAACAATATCTTTTTGCCCAATTTTGCCTCCATGGGAAAAAAGTTATGAAAAAAAGAAAAAAGCCCTTGTTTAGGGCTTTGAGGGGTCAAAGAGGGCCCATGGTGTTGACATCAGCATAATATTTCCCACTATCTACCAGAATATTCTCTGCACAACGACGATAAAGTGACATCAGCGATCGGGTAGTGACATCATGCTGGCATCATCGGTTGGGAAAAAATTTCACCAGTTTTTGCTTGGGAGGAATGGAATATTCCCAAACCACCCTTAATTCTTTGAAAACCACTTTAGAAAACCGAAACCCATTCTGTTTGATGTCAAAAACTACCTTTTACTACCTAGGGTGGTTTTACAGAGTGGTGTTGCAGAATAATTGTACCACCTCTGAAATTTACTTATCATCGGTGAAGTTTGAATGCCTGAGGAATATTCTCTTTGAAACCGCCGGAAGTTTGTGATTAAGACCGCCGAATATCCTGCTGAGAGCGCCAGATGGTGGTTTGAAAAAACCGCTGGGAGATCAAATGTGCCACTAGGATGTTGATGCGGTCAAAGTTTATAACCGCCGAATAATTAGAGTATTCCCGTCAGTGACTGTTAAAAAAGCCTACCAAAACTTTGTTGTAAGCCACCGGATTGTGGTATCTGTTGGTGGCAGGAAATTATGACCATCGTAGATTAGTTTACCGCTTGTTAGGAACAACCAATGAGTATAGAAAATTTCTAGCGTGAAACAAATAACTGCCGAGCAAATATGACTGCCAGGAATCAGGGACTAAATTTGATGGCCGTATGGCTATATTTAGACATTTTTGCTATAAAATACAATCAAAATCTTAAAATGATTGTATCACATGAAAGGAGAAATTTTGAATAGATTGTCAAAATTTATATAGAATTATGATGATATATATATAATTTTAAACTTATACTAAGGTATATTATAGTATTTTAAGGGCACCTTTGAATAGATAACCGTCCATTAAAAAATTGATTGACAAGCAAGATCGACTGTCAAATTTAAGCCCTACCAGGAATTATGATGCCATGAAGATTATTGCCGACAGATTTAGCAGCGGTCGCTGGGATTTGTTCGTTGCCAGTGGTTAATTTTTTATAATGCTGGTCACTGTGAAGAAACCATCACCGGAGAGATGGAAGTATGTCCGCAGTGACCACTTAACAGTGGTTTGGATTCCACCGGAGGTAAAGCTTAAATTGCCGTTGTGGATAGATTAGCGATGTTGGCAGTGGCATTGTAGACACCCACCAGTAGGAGAACTTACCGGTGTTTGTGAAAACTGCCTGCCAGGATCTTAGACTGTGGATGTGGGGTTTTAGGAACACCCAATGAGTTTAGAAAATTTTCTAGCTGATTATCTTCGATCTTCCCTTGCCGATGAGTTTTTATAGGCCACAAAAGATTTGCCAACCAAGATTTTAAAGCACTTGATGGGTGATTTATTGCCAGCGGGTCACAGTTGGGGCCCACTTGACCACGTAGCAGCCAGAGAAGAATTTGTAGGTACTATGTTGCATAGTACCCTGTGACAAAAAAAATCTTCAGATAAATAAACCACAGAATATTTTAATCACCAGCTAGATAAAGATGATTTTGATTTGACCGCTAATGCTTGCAGACAAAGATTCTGTAGATTCTGCATGCATAGGGAAAATTCCATGTGATCTGTATGGCTGAGAGACAAAAAAATTGCCTTTCGATGCAACTTTGTCTGATTTCTACGAATTGACAGTTGATCTTGGGCCAGTTTTTGGGCCTCCTGAATGTGATGGCAAGGTCAGATTTGACCCAAAGTGCTCCAAAAGATCAGGTATCTGCTGGATCAGGCATGCACCTCCCAACTTCAAACCCTCATAGATTTGGCCTCTGATGTACGATTTGGACAAAACAAAAGGCGATCTTGACTATCTCAGACTTCCTAAATGCAATGGTGTGCTCAAGTTTGCAGCAACATGCTCCAAAATGAACCTGCAATACAAGGCCACAAAGAGGAAACCCTCACAAATCTAGTTTTTCTATCAAGTTTTTCTGATTCTCCAAGTCATCATTCGATGCAAGAGAAGAGCATACTCAGCTATCAAGATCCACCATGAATTACACTCAAGATCTCTCAAAAAAATGACTAACACAAAGTGATTCTTCCTAGAGCTCTGATACCATGTTAGAGTTGGCTATGATTGGAGCCACCTAGGATCTAGGAGTTCATGAAAGAACAAGAGAGATCAAATGAAAGAATAATGATATTCTATCAATGAATGCAAAAGAGATTACAATATTGTTCTTACAATGTACATGATATGGCTTACTTATAAAGACAAGGATGAAATGTAGGATGTTATAGTCATGTGACAAGTGTCATTATCCTATGCCATGTGACAACTATCGGATAGGATGACAACTATCAACAACTATCAACAACTAGAAACATCTAGTAGACTCACTAAGTCAACTTAACATGTGCGAATTATGTGTGATGTGTGAATATTATTTAACTAATAAATAGTTAAATAATATGAATTATTCACACAAGGGTAAACTAGTTAGGTAATAACCCTATTCACACCAACAGTTTGAACCCTTCCTACCAAGGATAGGTGTTGGTGTTCCATTTCCCCAACTTCTTATCTATCTTCTCTTTCACCCATTTCCACATCTCAAAAAGAGAGGGGCAATGGAGAAAGGAATGCCTAGATATCTAACCTCCTTATTTGGTCCTCCCCATTCAAACCGCATCCCAATAAACCAATCAGGGGGAGCACAAGACCAACGAAGAAGGATGGACTTTTGAATAGATATTTTTGAACCAGAAGCCTGGCAAAAGATATCCAACTTATGTTACAAGTATGTGAAGTTACTGCAATTAGTGTTGTAATTGATGTCAACATGTTAGTCTGGTGTTGTCATTAGTGTCAACTGGTTAAGCAGAGATAAGGATAAAGGTTGGCTTCAAATAGTAAAGATACAGTGGTCCGAAGAATAGCAAAACCAGGCATAAGGATAAGGAGATAAGTGTGCAAATTAGTTTGATTGATAATTTTGCAAGAGGGTTTGATCCTCTTCCTCACAAGATGACTTTACTCTTTATAGAAGACTACTATACAAGAAGATTTGATCTAGTAAGAAGACATGTTATGAAATTTGGCTAAGTGTCTATCTGGTAAGACTAAGCTAGAAAGTTCTAGTATATGGTTATTGGTCCGCATTAGTATGCTATTGAAGATCTTGCTCTATGGTTCTGGCATATGGTTATTGGTCATGTTGGATACATCTAAATCCATAATTTTGTTTACTAATGACCTCCGGTGTGAAAGATGCAAACAACAGAAGTCCAGCCTAACTGTGCACAGTTGTTTCTGGCACATAGCATGTAAGTAAATGGATCCGCATTTCTCTGGCATAAAACATTTTTTTTTGCAGTTGTAAGGTGTTGATAGTTAATATTCAGAGAGTCCAAATCCAAAGTTTCATGTCCTGAAGTCCTCCAGAATGAGAGTTAGAGTTGACAGAGTATCACACTCTGTATAGACAGTGCATTGATAGTGCCAATGATGATTTGAGATACTCCGGATATCACCAAAAGTGAATGGTTTGCTATGCAAATTTGAGGATAAGATTATGTAGCATGTATATTCCAAGTTTTAAGCAATTTAGAGATCCGCATATAGTTTTGTGAAATGACAGATAGCTTATAATGTTGTTGTCTTTCCAGTGGAGCCAACCTGAAGCTGTTGATGTTGTGTGGAGGGTAAATATGCTTTGCAAAGTTAAGTGGGAGCTATTTTAGGTCCATGCCAACCTATCTCAAAATTTGAATCTTGGCGCGAAGTGTATATGTGAAGATCTGGGGCTGACAAGTTCTATATGGCATACTTTGCACATTACATCAAATTAGGCCAACCTAATTGATGTTGTGAAAGAAGTAGATATTTATGAATGATTGTTTTCAGTGTTTTGAGACATAAAAAATAGACATGTAATCTGTGTGATGCGACAAGTGCTTATAGATGTGAATTGAGTAAATACAGATTAGTGTGGTATTTTAGAATAGTGTGATGAGTATTGTTTTGTACTTTGAGCTTCATTGGAGCTGTACTTCATGCATGTGTTAGATGCAATTGTAAATAGTTCAATCCTAGCAGTGAGCCACCCATTCTCTTCTATCTCTTTCTTTTAGGACAATGAGTCCTTTGGCTGTGAGCCACATGCAGTGAGCATTCTTGGACAGTGAATTCACCAATTGTATCAACCTTAACCAGTTACCTTATTAATATATATTATGAGCTAATGCTCGCTATGGTTTTCCCGTTTTGGGTTTTCCATGTAAAAATCATGGTGTTCATGTGTTATGACTTATGGCTACATGTTTTATGCTTAATTTCCTTTACTGCAATTGAATATGCTAAATGGATTAAAATGTTTGATGTGTAAATGGTTTAAGAGAATATTGATTCACCCCCCCCCCCTCTCAGTATTTTGGGTGTTCAACAATTGGTATTAGAGCCAAGTCCTTTGGAAGAAGCCTAACCTCTCAAGGAAGATCTTGGAGATTGAACACATGGCTTCTAGAAGGTTACCTATTCCTCCAGAAGAGATTAATGTTGTTAATCTCATTGAAGAAGATTGTATGCTTGAAAAAATAGGAGAACTCAATGCTGCTCTTGAAGATATTGAAAGAACTGAAGGAGAAAATAGAGATCTGAAAGAAAATGTCAAGGAAGCAAATGAATGCATCAGAAAATTGAAAGAGCAAGTCAAGAAGCTCAGGGACAAGCATAAGGAAGTCAGTGAATAATTGGAGCAAGCAAATGGAACCATCACAGATCTAAAAGTGCAGGTTGAAGAAAAGAAAAGAATTGAGGAATGTCTTAATGTAGTTGTGGAAAGCAAATCTGAAAAAATGTACAAGGCTTGAAGAAGAGGTTGTGAAACTAAAATCTGATCTAGAGAAAGCAAGGAGTCATGAAGAAAAACTCAAGATCAACACTGCAAAGCTTGATGAAATGATTGCAAATCAAAAAGGTCCAAATGATAAAGAGGGTTTAGGATTTGAAAAAGGCGAAAGCTCAAATTCAGGTTAGACATCAAATGCTAAAAACAAAAAGAACAATGGCAAGTAGATCCATAATCAAAGGAATAAAAGACCACCGGTCAGACAACCAAATGCTCAAAGGTGCCCATCTTTCAATGGTTTTTGTCATTCTTGCAATACGTATGGACACAAAGCAATAGAATGTAGAAGTAGAAGGAATCAAAATGTTCCATCTTTCTCTAGTCAATGCTTTAATTGCAAGAGAGTTGGTCATAGAGCTACTGAGTGTAGAAGTCAAATGAGGAATGGCTATAACAATGATATAATGGTTCAATCTTTAAATGACTATATTATACATGCAATAGATTTGGGTATAAAGCTAATCAATGCGGATCTAGAATGATGAAAGGAATATTGGTCAGAGGAATGTTGTTTTCTACAATTGCAATAGACCTAGACACATCTCTAAGTTTTATAGAAGCATAAACATGAAGAAGGATAATCCGATAGAGAAGAATGAACCAGTACAAAAGGTTGATTTGGCAGAGACTAAGAAGGAAATGAATAGGATTTGGATAAAGAAGGATGTAACGGTGGTTAAGGATATATATGAAGTTACATTCGATGCAGATGTTTCCTCCAAAAACTAAGATTAGAGCTTTAGCTCAGGGGGATCTTTATTGAAAATATTTTCTCCCCTGCCAAAGGAATGGTGTTGATGCCTCAACACAAAGATATGAGATGAAGATCAACTTGCTTAAGTCTTTGGTGAAGACTACGGTAGAAAATCTCCTAATGTGGAAGTTTGGGGAGCATTTGAAGATGACTGTGTATATAGAGAAAGGTTTGACAGCTTTATCAGAGAAGGCATTTATAGTGAGTTAGGTTAAGGAAAAAGGGGTCATAAGTGATTATACTTGATCAAAATTCATATTGCAATCAAATTTTCAAGTGAGGAAGAGCTGAGCAGTGCAACGAAAAGGAGATCAAAGTGTCCCAAATATTTAGTGCCTTCAAACCCTAGTGCGGCAAGCGAAGAAAAGGTATTTTCTGGTTTGACCTATTTCTCTGTGAACTTTGCATTGAATCCTTTGAATTCATTAGCAATGGCTACACCACAAGGAGTTGAGGTCTCTGAGTGTTCACGACCTAAATTCAAGAGGCATCCCAATAAATCCATGAATGATGATCCGGAAGGTGCTTTCTCACATATCCCATATGGAGTATTGCATACTAAGGATGTTAGGGCATACATCCATGTCAAGATGGAAGAATACAACCACACAAAGTTGAATGAGGTTTGGTTCAACAAATGTACTGTGATGATTTTGAACTAAAACTAGAGTATGGAGACTTGACGAAGAAGAGTCTTGATGTGTAGAATAAGTTTCATGTTCTCTGTTATGTGGATGAATGGGCACTGAGATAAACTCTGAGCAAAATGCATGATAAATTTTTTCTAGTTGAACACTCCACATTTGATTAACAAAGAAGTAATTAGGGTTGTAACTGGTCTGTGCTCAACCGGACCTATGACGATGCTCAAATCCATCATGAATGAAGTTGTAATAGAGCAGACAGGAGCCAAGTATGACAAAAGAGCTTTGACTATTAAGGATATAAAGAACCCTGCTATAAAATATGCATCCATGATGATTGGCTACAAGCTCTACTTTTCCAACAGGAAAAATTCTATGTTTAGAACCACCATTAATACACCATATGAGATGGTGGTGAATGGAGAAAACTTTGACTTGTGTGAATTGTTGAGATTGCAACTAATAGAAAAGTTGCAAAAGACAAAATACTCTAAATATCTGTTCAAGTTTGACACTCTAATCATATGTTTGATGTTCTACTTCTTGAATGAAGTCCCCAAAACCAAAAATGCAATATGGCTATCAGATAGAGTTGTAGCCCATCAAATCAAAGACTACCTATTTGGCTTGGTTGATGTAGAAGCTCAAAAGAAATCCCTCTAGGGTTTTTTCAAATTTTTTCAGGGGAAAATGTAGGCAAGAGAGAGGATACCAAGAAAACTGGTAGAGATGTATCAGAATGACATTACCTTTTTAGTAATAAAAGATGCATGCATAATGGAAGTTGTTGAGCCTAGGACTGTGTGGATACTGGAACTTGGTTATGAGGTGCCTCTAGACCAAATAATCGGTCTAGCAGATATACTATTGAAAAGTCCTAAGGATCCCAACGAAGAAAGATTTGGGACATACCAAGAAAAATCTCTGAAAATTCACATGGAACAGACCATGCCCCAAACCAAGAAGAAAATTTGAAAGATAGTTGAAGAGTATGCTGGAAGCATAGGCATATCTAAAGAACAAGTACAAAAAGCAAGAGCTAGAGATGAGAAAGAATCTGGTGTTGCTGAGATTGTAGTTGGCACAAAAAGACTAGGTAGAACAACTATTGCCCCTTCAGGCACCAGTGAAGCGAAGAGAAAGGAAACTACTATCCCTGCGGAGCATACTAGTGCTCTGGTAAAGGTGAAATCCTCTCCGGTGAAGCTAAGAACAAGATTTTCTACCTCCTCTGATATAGCTACTAAAGCCTCCAAAGCCATACCAGCAACCACCCCTAAGAAGAATGAAGCAGCCAGTGCTTTTGTACAACAACAACCTGCAAGGAAGAGAAGAGTTAAGGGAAAAGTAGTTAGAAAGGACTATGTGATTCATGATGATATTGAGGAAGAACAAGAAGTGGCAGAACCTAAAATGATCTAGAAAAGGACAAAAGATGCTTCACAAAATGAAGCAAGTGCTAAGAAAAGAAAGACTCGGATTATAGAATCTGAAAGTGAAGAAGACATAGAGAAAGTAAAGGAAGTGTTGGTCGAGCATATGAAGAAAAAGAAGAAAGGAGAGTCAAGCAAAGAGCCTCTGGTTGAAAGTCAAATGGAGGAACCACTAAAACCGGTAAGTCCTCACTCTCCAATGAGACTAGATGCTCTATTGGCAAATATTGCACAACATGATGCTTTAATAGGTACTGCAAATCTGTATAATGAAGCTAATGATGTAGACAAGGCCACTATAATTGAGGCAGTTATAAAGTATATCATAATATTTGAAGTTGATATGAAAGATATTACTAGTCAAGTTCCCGTAGAAGTGTGAAAAATTCTAATGGATAGAAGAGGAGAAGAATTTGAGGAAGAAGGGAAAATAAAAGAATTTTCTTTAAAAAGCATTGATATTTCTTTGAGAAAAGAGAATAAGGCCACATTGGCCAAGTTATACTAAAAAAACTGAGAACAAAGTAGAGAGTAAACACTCTCATGAGTAAAGACAAAGATGACTTTGACAGACTACATAAGGAAGCTATAGACAAGGTTGTTGATCTGGCACAAAGGCTGGGTATGACCCATGCAGGCAAAGGAGAGGAAGAACTACCAAAGATAACACTCCTCAGGAAGTTGATGCTCAATTTGAGCATGCAAATGTCAACAATTCTCCAAAAGAAAAGAGGGAAACAGAGGATGAAATAAATGTAGTAAATATTGTTGTTACCTCTCCCACTCCTCTGGAAAACAAAGTAGATATTGAAGAGATGGGAGACCCATCAGAAGACAGGACAATTGAAGAAAAAGAAGAACAAAATGAGACTATTGCAGATCAAGCTGGTAATGCTGTGGATAATGCCTCTATTATGGGAAATGAAGAAGGAGTAGTACATGATAGGAATTGCCCTTCGTAAACTCTTGATTCTCACATGATATCAAAAGAGGAGACAAAGGATAAGATGGGTGAATGTTCTAGAGTCTCTCCATTAGACTCCATCAGAGAATTTTTAGCAAAGCAAAGGCAATCACAAAGCATGTCTTCACTGCAACTGCTGCAAGTGCCATCCCTTGATGGATAGATTAACTTATCCAACATTTCTCCTTTGCAAAAACTTCAACTTGGAACAATTTTTCAAGCAACTGCTCAGGAAGAAATTTTACAGTCTCACATAGAAGGTAATGAGCTAATCGATGAAGCCATGAAAGTTTTTGAGAAGATAGTGCCTGGTATTAAGAGAGATGTCTCATTGTCTCCTCCACTTTAAATGAGAAAGATAATGGAGTCTGTAAATATTCATTTTGAATCTTTTGAGAAAGTAGCGGAGAAGAAGGTTAGGGAAGAATATGATATTCTAAGGCTAATAGAATTGATAGATAAGTGCTCCAAGGCACACATTTTGTTAGATAACAATGTAAAGAATATTCAGAATGCCATAAGTGATGCCAATGCAGTATATCAATTTTGTTTATCCTGGCCTATAACTAATAATGAAATAAAAGACAAAACTAAAGGCCTTGAGATGCAATTGGTAAAAATCTCCAAAACCTATGATCCCTTGAAAGACATAGATGGAGATTTAAGAGCAAAAGTGGAAAAGACTCATACCCTAATAAAGAAATTGCAAAGTCAAAAGGAGTCTATAAAAGACCAAACGAGTCAGCTGAGAGAGATAGTTAGTTTTAAGATGACTTCTTTGATTGGTTTGTTAAGGGAGGTTGAAAAAGTTGGGAAGATGACTGAGGCTCCTACAACAGTGGATAAAGTAGAAGAATTACTCTTGCAAATAAATGGATAGATACATATATTATACTATGCAAAGGTACAGTGGGACTCAACAGTAATTCAATTGAAGAATATCTATAAAGACATCTTTCCCACAAATTAGTAATTTTTCATTTTTTGATTTCCTGTATATATATGTGGAAGGTTAGAAGGAAATAGTTTTGATATCTTGGGGTATAGAAATAAGATAGTAAGAGGGAGTGCCATGTAGAGAAAAGTTAAAGAAGCTTTTGATTTGGAAATGATTACTTTTCCATTGATGTCAAAGGGTGAGAGAAAGCAATGTGAAAAAGATGCTTTGGGAAAGAGAGTAAGATGTGTAAAAGAAAGGGGGAGAGCAAGTTTGTGGCAGAGTTCAATCTTGATGTTTTTTCACATCATATGTTGCCATCAATGACAAAGGGGGAGATTGTTGCAAGTATGTGTAGTTTCTGCAATTAGTGTTGTCATTGATGTAAACATGTTAGTCTGGTGTTGTCATTAGTGTCAACTGGTTGAGCAGAGATAAGGATAAAGGTTAGCTTCAAAGAGTAAAGATACAGTGGTCCGGAGAATAGCAAAACTGGACATAAGGATAAGGAGACAAGTGTGCATATTAGTTTGATTGATAATTTTGCAAGAGGGTTTGATCCTCTTCCTCACAAGATGACTTTACTCTTCCTAGAAGACTATTGTGCAAGAAGATTTGATCTGGTAAGAAGACATGTTATGAAATTTGGCTAAGTGTTTGTCTAGTAAGACTAAGCTACAGAGTTCTGATAATTTGGTCCGCATTAGTCCGCTATTGAAGATATTTTTCTCTGCGGTTCTGGCATATGGTTATTGGTCATTGGATACATCTAAATCCAAAATTTTGCTTACTAATCACCTCCGGTGTGAAAGATGTAAACAACAGAAGTCCAGCCTAACTGTGCATGGTTGTTTCTGGCACAGAGCATGTAAGTAAATGGATCCATATTTCTCTGGCATAAAACATTTTTCTTTGTGGTTGTAAGGTGTTGATAGTGAATATTTAGAGAGTCCAAATCCAAAGTTTTAGGTCCTGAAGTCCTCCGGAATGAGAGTTAGAGTTGACAGAGTATCACACTCTATATAGATAGTGCATTGATAGTGCCAGTGATGATTTGAGATACTCCTCATTTCACCGCAAGTGAATGGTTTGCTATGCGGATTTGAGGATAAGATTATGTAGCATGTATATTCCAAGTTTTAAGCAATTTGGAGGTTTGTATACAATTTTGTGAAATGACAAATAGCTTATAATGTTGTTGTCTTTCCAGTGGAGCCGACTTGAAGGTGTTGATGTTGTGCGGAGGGTAAATATTCTTTGCGGAGTTAAGTGGGAACTATTTTAGGTCCATGCCAACCTATCTAAAAGTTTGAATCTTGGCGCAAAGTGTGTATGTGAAGATTTGGGGCCGACAAGTTCTATATGGCATACTTTGCACGTTACATAAAATTAGGCCGACCTAATTAATGTTGTGAAAGTAGATATATATGAAGGATTGTTTTTAGTGTTTTGAGACATAAAAAATAGACATGTAATCTATGTGATGCGATAGGTGCTTATGGATGCGAATTGAGTAAATACAGACTAGTGCGGTGTTTCAGAATAGTATGATGAGTATTGTTTTGTACTTTGAGCTTCATTGGAACTGTACTCCATGCATGTGTTAGATGCAATTGTAAATAGTTCAATCCTGGCAGTGAGCCACCCATTCTCTTCTATCTCTTTCTTTCAGGACAGTCAGTCCTTTGGTAGTGAGCCACATGCAGTGAGCATTCTTGGACAATGAGTCCACCAATTGTATCAACCTTAACCGATTGCCTTATTAATATATATATTGTGAGCTAATCCTCACCGTGGTTTTTCCTATTTTGGGTTTTCCACATAAAAATCTTGGTGTTCATGTGTTATGAATTGTGGTTGCATGTTTTATGCTTAATTTCCTTTACTACAATTGAATATGCTAAATGGATTAAAATGTTTGATGTGTTAATGGTTTAAGAGAATACTGATGCACCCCCCTCTCAGTATTCTGGGTGTTCAACAACTTACTCATCATGTTTCTAAAGTTATTTTCTTCCATATTAACAAACATTACAATATCATCAGCAAACTAAGTGTTAACAAGTTCATCCCCATTAGGCAAGGTAAGTCCTTTGACCCTGCCAATTCCAAAGGAGGCCCTCAAAAAATAATGCATAGCATCAGAAGCAATTACAAACAGAGTAGGAGACAAAGGGCATCCTTGTCTAATAGACCTTTGAAGTATGCAAGGGTCAGAGAAGGAACCATTAATATCAATAATTGTGACATCATCTTGAAATAACACCTTAACCATTTTAGAAAATTTTTGAGGAAAGCCAAATGCATCTAACATCATTATAATGAAGGACCATTCAACCCTGTCATAAGCCTTTTCAAAGTTCAGGAGGAGCATGCCAATGTTTTGGTTAGTGTGATTGGCTCAATGCATTGTTTCCCAGCTAGTTAAAAAATTCTCTAAAATATATCTTTTTTTGACAAAACTAGTTTGAGACTTGTTAACAAACTTGGGCAAGATATTTTTTAATCTGAGAGCCAAAATTTTGGCCAAGATTTTGTATGACACATTGAGCAAGGTAATTGGCCTCCAACTTTTAATAAGACCTCTGTCACCCTCTTTTGGGAGAAGTCTAATTACTCCTTTGTTAATCTGACTACCCAGAGAACCTCTCCTTAAGGCTTCATCATATACTAACCATAGATCATCCACAATCCAACTGATATTCCTTTCGTAAAATTCTATAGGCATGCCATCAATGCCTGGGGTCTTATTATTCTTGAAGGTCTTAATGGCATAAGATATTTCATCTTTGCAAATCACACTACCTAGAGCATTGGCATCCTCAATTAGAAATCTTCACAGGACTAAGATCCATACAAATCTTTTGGGCTTTGGTGCAATGTAGGTTATAGTCATCAATAAAACCATTTTTTGATAGAAGCTTCTAAACTCTTCTTTAACTTTATTAGAGTCCTCCACCCTTTCCCTGCCAATCTAAACATGAATGATCTCCTCTTTGTTGTTTTTACTCTTTACAAAGTTAAAGAAGAATTTGGAGCCTTTATCTCCATTTTTAAGCCAGTTGAGCTTTGCTTTGACTTTTAACCCTTGTATTTTTTAATTTTGGATACACTTGATGGAGTGCTTTGTGGAGGATAAAACTTCTACCAACCTATCATCATTTGGGCTCTTCTGCAGTCTCCCTTCAATAGAATGAAGCTCTTCCTGTAACTTCTCTTCAACCTTTCTCTGATCTAGCACAAATTTATTACCAAAGGTCTGAAAAAGGTTCTTTCACCCACTGGTGTTTCTTTCCCAGATCTCTCTCTGGGACAAGCCCTTCAACAAGGATCTATTAATGTTTTTAAGTGTAAGAGCTCCATCCAAGCAATCTTGGTACTTCAAAAGGCTAGTGTTGAGTTTATAAGGATTGCACTTTCTTACAAGGTCCTTCATAACTTGCTTTTTTAATGTCAAAACAACTTCAATAGGGTAATGGTCTGCCATAGAATCAAAGTAAATAGCCACACCATTTCCATTATCTTTTGGCTCAAAACTGAAGTAATCACCATTGACATAAAATCTATCTAGTCTACTATAAATTTTTTGCCACTTTTTTGGTAATTACACCATGTAAACCAAATATCTTTGCTATTCTTCTTATCATTTTCCAAGGGATCAAAGAGCCTCAAGTTCCTCTTCGTCTTTGACTAGAAGAAAATCTCATTTCCTTTCCAATTCCAATCCGATCTTCCCATCTTGTCTTATCCTTGTTCAATCATATTAAAGTCACCATCCAAAATCCATGGAATCTTAGGGAGATGCCCAAACCATTTCCACAATTCAATCCTTTCTCTATAATCATTTGCTACATATACAACAGAAAGCCCAAATTTTTCATTATCCTTCTCAATAATGACCCAAACTACTCTATTATAGCTAGAACAACCAGAGTCAACAACCCATTTGGACCACATATTATTCATCAGGATAGCAATACCCCCTTTACCTTTCTCATGTTCACTAACAAACTGAACATCATCTTTCCAAATGATCTTTAGACTAGTCTCCAACTAGAAATCTTTAGCTTTTACTTGAAGAAATAGAAAATCTAGTCCAATTCTTTTCTTATTAAATTCTTTGACAACATATTTCCTATCAAGGGACTCAAGTCCCCTAATATTCCAGCTAAGAATTTTTAGTTTCATCAATTTTGGGAGGGGTCACAACAGGCTTCTAGTTTTTATACAATTTGTCAAAGCATTTAGGCAATCTTTCTTTTTTGCCTTTTTTCTTACCCTTCTGTGGGTTATCCTCTATGCTAAGCAATTTTCTAGGTCTTTTTCTTTTATCTTCAAAATTTTAAAACATTTTATCAATCTTCATTGATAGCTCATCCTCACTACAAGTGTGAGGTCCATATTCAACAATCATCTCTCTAGCCTCATTAATATTCTTCATCAGTATATTTTATCCTCTTCCATTGGCTCTAGTGAATCAACACATAAAAATTCTTTTTCAATAGGTACTTAGTCCTCAATATCTTTATTGGCCTCTATCTGACCTCTAATTTTCTCTAACACTATCTCTTGGGATTTTTTTTTCTTGTTTTGAATACAAGCTCCCTCAAGAGAAGTGTTCTTATCAATGCACAAATCAACATTGTCTTTTTTGAAGTGTTTCAAAATTTTAATCTTCTTCTGCATTTCAACCAAATTAGTGTCCATTTCCTCCACCGCCACAAACCCATTTTGAATAACTTCTTGCACATCATTCCTATTCATACTAGTACTAACATTGAGACTAGCAACACTGTCTTCTTTCTCACCAGAATTTTGAGTGTCATTATTTTTATTGACATGTGTAGCTCTAGAATTAGTGGGATTCTTAAAGATTTTAGGGCATTCCTTTTTTTGGTGCCCATATCTTTCACAGAGAAAGCAAGCATTTAACCCTCCTAATAACTCAACATCACAAAACAAAGATTTACCCCCATAAAAAATCTCTATTTTCTCTAGCACAATAGTATTAGGACAGAGTGAAATTAGAGCCCTAGCATCCATATGTGCCAGGGAGGCTCTTGTCTCTTCCACTTGTAAAACATTGCCAATTGGCTGTAAAATCTAGGGTAAAAAAGACTAGTATTGAGGTGACATATTCTTAATAATTACCCATCTTGGAATAGTGACAGCCAATACTTCTTCATTATCAGAATCCAATGATCGTGCAACTGTTTTAAACATAGAACTTCCCACATTCCAAAACCTTCTATTCAAAACCCTAGATTGCATGTTATGGTTCTTGAAAATGACTATAAATAAGCCTCTTTGGATCATTTTACAAAAGATACATAGATACCAAATTTTTTACCCCATACACTATTAATCCAATCATCGAAAAACTTCCTAGATGGAATAGCATCTACAATCATCACAACAAAGAATACAACAACATTTTAAAGCCTTTTTCCTCTTTATCTAAAGCAAAGGCCATATCAATATTAGGTTCAACACTGAGAATGTTCCGGGGGGAGGAGGATGCTTACCTTCTTCTCCTCCGGTTTGTTCACCTCTAGCTCTTCCTCCAGCTCCATCGTATGTCACCTCGAATCTCGTAGTGACCGAAGCAACTGTCTTTTCTTGCCCAAGGATCTCTTTGTAAGTTTTTTTCTTTCTGCATCTCCACCCTTCTTCACCCTATTTTCACTTAGGTCAACATTGTTATTACGGTCCATAATCTCATTACCCTTGAGATCCACAAGTTAATACCTAGAGGAAACAATTATGACTGTAATCAATTCAAAAATCAAAAATCAAAAATCAAAAGACACAACACAAAAATTACACAAAATTAAAACCACTCAACACAAAACATCCCAAAAGACACAAAACACAACCAATGCAACTAAGAAGACCAAGAAGGTTCAACAAGCACAAGGAGAGTAAACTAGGGCACCAGGAGGAAGATGATTCTTCATCTCCCACCAGACCATAGAGCTCTCTCTATTCATCTCTTACCATGTGTAATCAGATGGTAGCAATGTTGTATTATATTGTGGTAGAATATAGGTGCAAATAAAGTATCCACAATGATTAATTATTGGGAGTAGCATAGAAAGTGTCAAATTCACAAACACACCTTGCAATCATACACAAACATAATAATACACATGCACATACCTATATGCACACAATTATATACACAGACATAGAGAGGGTGGATAAACAACCTAGCAATGGATGAAGAAAAATAGTGGACAAAGTATGTTTATGGCAATATAAAGAAGATGTGAACTATGCTAAATGAAGCCAAGGATATCAATACAATTTGGAGTGACTTTGTAGTGGCTTTTAACCCATTATATGAAATTATATGGTGAAAGTTTGTACCTAAATGAGAAGGGATTGTTTCCTCTCTCTATGAAAAGCTATCTGGATGTGGGTGGATGAATGATTATGTTACTATTAATCATTTTGACCTGCACTTCTTGATTTACCTTGATATTATAACATGTCCATCTTATTAAAGACATATATGATCAAGATTCTAAGTGATTATTTGCTAATTTGATTTAATGAGATGGTTGTCTTAGTGATGGATCTCGCATTCAAACCTTGGTGGGGGTAACGAAATTGTCTCTTGATTGATATGATGTATGTGTGATTTTCACACAATAATGGGTATGAGGGAAAGACATGTATATCTATCATACTATGAATCTTAATAGGAATGCGAGTCAAATATAAGGTGAACTCTTGAATTAATTATCTTATTATATTAAACAATGAGGGGTTTCCAGATGATTGGAAATGGGTTATAATTGGTTTCTGAATGGTTATGTATAATTTTGGGATTACATATGTAAACTTTCTATGGTCCTCATAATTGTTAAAATGGATGAATGGGGTATCTCTAGTTCTTTCCTTGTGTGACCTTTACTTCATCAAGAACTCTAGTCTTCCCCATGCTTATTAATAATGAATGATTTTGTTTGGAGGTCAACTTAAAATTTGACATGAATATATAGTTCTTATGATACATGCAATGATTATATATGAGTTACTTTTCTTTTGAAATCGTAAGTAAATTAAGTGGATGGTTTATGAGATTATTTACTTTTATGTTTTTATTATGTTATGTACATATGTGAATGGTTGAAGGCCAATCCATGTGGGCTTAATGTGTTACTTGTGTGTTGGTAAATTGAATTCCAAAACCTATAGGACCATGTACATGGTTACTGGATCATTCTATGGGGTACTGTAACAAGATCAACTAGTCTAAGGTGTGAACCCTTAGAACAGTATGTGTTAGATCTGTTGCCATGTACTTTCTAAATACCATAATGTCAATATTGAGATAGATATAAGAGCCAACTTTTATGGCATCAAAACTAGGTTTGAGAGAGGGACACTATGAGGGCATAGGTAGAGGATAATTGTTCTCTTAAAACATGTAGTTCATCCTACTCATCCCTAGGTGATCACCAAAACTATAAAACATATGACTTGTTAACAAATAAGTTTATCATTGTTCAATCACAATAGAAGTCAAGAAGCACACTCTACAAAAAAAATAAGTAAATTTTGTTATATCACATGGTTATCTATCTTTCATCAAAAGCATGTAGGTGATAGATGTAAGGAGCTACCCCATACTAGGTTGGACCGACTTTTGTCAGTAACATGCAAGCGATGGATACCATGATCTACATGTTTAAGGAGTTTAATATATGCATTGGTGTATAAAAAAGAATATCTATGCTACTAATGTAATGTCATGTTTGATGTATGATTCATAATGTCTAATTTGTTAAACATAAATAGGTGAACGATAGTGTTGCCACTAGTCCTAGATGAAGTAAAATCATAAGATATTTTGTTTATGTTTATCTAGCTATAAGATAACTCCACATGTTGGAAACAAGTATGATATATGTTCAATCTAGCTAGCTTTCACCAGTAGTGTCTAGGTGATAGGTGTTAGGAGCTAATCATCGTATCCTAAGGTTTAGCTGACACTCACTAGTAGCATGTGGGTGATAGATGCTAGGAGCTAACCCATACCAAGTTGGACTAACATTTGCTAGCAATATGTAGGCAATGGATGTCATGATCCATATCTACTCAAGGTTTAATGGGTTATGAAAATCTTATTAATAGTTGCATGTGTTGTGTGTTATTACACTTATGCCCTTGCAAGTGACGATAACAAGTAGTATGGTATGCTTGACTCATCTTCACAACTCATTGTGAAGCAAGACAAGGATGGACCCACAATGTAATTTGAGATGCACTAGTTTTCTTTTCTCTATTGTCACCTTATTATAAAGAGCTTGTGTTAGTGAACCAAGTAATAGGAAGATGCATACAGTAGGGTTGCATCCACTTCCTATTGCTAGTTGGTCAACGTGTATATGTGATGCATGTATGAGTTGGTCACTATGTGTATATGTGATATGTGTATACGTGATATATGTATGAGCTAGTCACTATGTGGTTTTGTGTTCATACATTGTTGTTGACATCATACTAACATTCGTCTAGGATACACTTTCTATCAAACTAGAATGTACATTAGTTGTATTGTAAGTATAAGCTTAACCAATGGTTGTGATTCAAAAGAGATGTTGAAGATCTCATCCCAATTGCAATGATAAAGTCTTTCTATTATTGTGCTATGAGCTATGGAGCATCTAATTTCGTTAAGCGGATACGGAGGCAGGGCCAAATTAGTTCCTTGAGGAATAGGTCTAGGGACATGTCATGATATAGAAAGCTTACCCTATTTAGTACAAAAATGTAAGTTTGTGGCATAGAGTTGCTATCATTGCTATGATTTGGTAAAGTATAATAAAAATGAATAAAGAAGAACAAGAATAATAGTAATAACCAAGGGTGATTATTACATCTCCTTCCTAAAAAATTATATTTTTTGCCTACATATTAACTTATTAGGAAAAAAAAAAAATCTCCCCTCCCCTTAGTATTGTTAAATTGATTGTATATTATGGTGATTGTATTTGATGGTAAAAATTGTTAGTTTTTTGAAGGACTCAGTATTGCCTAGCTGAAAGCTTTGAAGGTTTGTTGTTATTTTGTTGTTAGTTTGCTACCATCAGGGTTCTTGCTGTTGGCTTTCAATCCTATTTTCTCTTTTGACCCATTAGTTGGTTGTATTCTTTTGATGCATGTAAACCTCTAACATCTATACTTTAATCATTGTATAAAGGTCTAGACACTTTCAAAAACCCACTTTTACTCTATAATTAAAAAAAAGAAAATGGGAGAATATAATTTCTACCATAATTAATTTGATTTAAAATGATCTTCAATTATGCTATATAAACATGTCTTTTATGAAATCTTTTTTTCCTTGTCTAAACTGTCAGAATAATCTTGACTTGGACAGCACCCGCTCCTTATCCTACAAAGTCATTACTGCATTAAAAGTCTAAAGCTATGAGCCGTTCATGAGTAAAGTTTAAAAGTGAGATTCTTTGAATTTAGTGATATTGTACCGTCTAAAGTGATGAAAAGAATATGCTTATCATTTCATGGAAGACAACTCGCTGTGAATCATGGCCATAATGAATTTGATTTAAAATGATTTTCAATTATGCTATATAAACATGTCTGTTATAAAATCTTTCTTTCCTCGTCTAAACTGTCAGAATAATCTTGACTGGACAAGCACCCGATCCTTATCCTACAAAGTCATTACTGCATTAAAAGTCTAAAGCTATGAGCCGTTCACGAGTAAAGTTCAAAAGTGAGATTCTTTGAATTTAGTGATATTGTACCGTCTGAAGTGATGAAAAGAATATGCTTATCGTTTCATGGAAGACAACTCGCTGTGAATCATGGAATAGTTTCACCAAATCACTAGGCTTATATGTTATTTCTATATAGTCCAGATAAAGGAGAAGGTTTATATGTTATTCCTGTCTAGACTGGAGAAAGGAGAAGCTGGCATTACTAAACATTTAGTAACTTATCTGGTGTACTAATAAATCTGCTTCTGAGAGATATCTTTAGGCTTTAGTGTTAAGAACAGAGGGTATCTGTGCAATTAAATTTATTCTGAGTTAGAATGTTTTATTACAAGTGTGGACATTTATAATCTGGCCTTTAGGAGTAAAACAACTTTGTCTACTGATCTTCAAATACAAAATTGAAGTTAAAACCATCAAATAATTGCAATTGTAAGAGCTAGAGTTCCCTTCAAAGATATAGAAAAGAAAAAATGCAGTGGGCAAGAAACCCCTTTAGTTTAAGCAAAGAGAAGAGTAAGAATCTCAATGAAAATAATGAACAACAAAAGTGTTCAGAGCCTCAGCTTCCAGAGGATCATGTGGAAGTCCTTGGCAGTCATGAAGTGCTTGTTAGAATTCGAAGGGCAACAGCCCATTTGGTGGAAGAAGAAGAAAGTATTGAGTTGGGTAGTGGTGAATTTACTCTAATCAGGCTTCTTCAGGGAAATAAAGGATTGGCCATCTTAGCCAAAGTTGGAGATGATCTAAGTTGGCCAATAACTAAGGACCAGCCCACTGTTAAAATGGACTCCTGTCACTACTTGTTCTCAGTACCTATGCCAATTTTGGAGGAGGAGACAACAGAGACTGCCAAATTTGACAGGAATTGTAGCTCTGGAATGCTGAACTATGGAGTCAGTTTTGAAGACAAAGAAGGGCTGGCCTTGCTTGACAAGTGCCTTGAGCAGCATGCTTGTTTTTCCTTCCCTATAGATGGTGGCTTTGCTAAAGATGGTGGAAAGCCAGCTAGTGACAGAGAAAATTCAGAGGCAGCTTACTGGGCTGATTTGGCACCTAAAGTAGAGGATTATAATTCTATTTTGGCTAAGGCTATAGCTTCTGGGTCGGGGCAGATTATCAAGGGGTTATTTCAGTGTAGTAATGTTTATTCTTCACAGGTGCAGAAAGGTGGAGAGTTTGTGAGAAGTAAGACCAAGGCCAAGGAAAAGCCTCGTGAAGTTAGGGCTAAAAGGAATGCAGATATTAGTCCTCGCACTAAGAGAAACATCAAGAGGTAGGACTTTTATTTATTTTTAAATGGTAATTTATTTTCAAAATTTAGATCTAATACAATGTTATTTGTTAAATTAAAAAAAGGATTATATAGTTAGTTTACTAGTAAGTAGGTTTTTTTATAATTTAGTTATTTTAAAAATTTGTAAATATAAAAGGTAGATATGAGAATTTTTTAATTGTAGAAGCAATCAAAAAATGTACAATTTTAAGTTTGGTATTATGAGATGAATTTATATTTATATATTTTAATATTATGAATGATTAAGTTGTGAGAGGTTTTATAATTAGATAATAGTTAGAAATTTTAGTTTTTTAAATTTTAGAGGAAAATTGGCAACTCAAAAAAAAAAGTAATTGTTTATAAAAAAATTGAGATACATATAATCCATAAATTTTAGAAAATTATATTTTAAAAAAAAAATTGTGAAACTTTTCTAATAATAAACAGTGACTTAATACATGGCTTAAATTTGACAGTCAACCTTGCTTGTCAAGCAATTTTTTTATCACAATTATCTATTCAATTTTGCCTTTAAATACTATGACACACTTTAGTATAAGTAAACTATATAAAAACCAAATATATCTATCATCATAATCCTATATAAATTTTGACAGTTTGTCTAAAATCTCTCCTTTTATATGATAAAGTCTTTTCAAAATTTCAATTGTATTTTACAGCTAAAATGTCTAAATACAGCTATACAACTGTCAAATTTAAGCACTGAGTCTTAATATTAAATTGAAGATAATTTCTTTTTATGTAAATAATTATTTATATTAAAATATAACCAAACTCAAATGATTTGAAAATAATAATTGAAAATTCAATTAGATGGGGAACCACAATGAAGCTTTTGAATGATGGTTATCCTTATTTGTGCATTGGGATGTTTTCAAATTTCAATGACCTCTTTTAATTTTTTATTATTAAAATCATTTTTTTTTGGTGATTTCTATTCATTTTAATTAACATAATCATTAAAATAATTTTTAAAGAGGGAAGTAGCTAAGGTAATTCATTCAATATTTTATATAGAAAATAGGTCACTAAGAATCATGGGGCCCAACGACTTGACCACACTCCCTTTGACAAGTTGAGTGTGTATGTCTATATATATATCATATGAAATTTTGTAGATTCAAAAAAAAAATTGAATAGAAGCCCAAACTTTAAAAAACTTGTAATTACAGGCTTCCCGCTCTGCGATGGTTTTGCCTAAGAATCCAAAAGAACATTCAGATTGCAAGATGGCTAGGGCTGCGAAATTGGATAGAGGTTTGTGCACAGATGAAAAAGCTTTGCATGAGGGTTCAGAAAATTGCACAGCCAACAGGAGAATCGTCCAGAGCTCTGCGAAACCCTTAACACTTGACTTCAATGACACTCTGTCAAAGGAGATGTAGGAAAATGCAGCTTTCTTCTCAAAGAATGGTTTAATCAGAAGATTCAGCCACTTTTGGCCTAGCCTCCCAGATCTTCATGACTGGATAACAAAATTTTGGCTTCCCCTTATGGATGGAGGATTAGAGATTTATTCCGTCTAAGGAATCATTTTCAGTTTTGCCCATCTGGGTTCGTCTCCCAAACCTACCCCTTCACTACTGGTTCGAATCATGTTTTGCTGCAATCGGGAACTCTTCGGGCAAATTTTTGTATACAGATGAAAACTCAATAAATTTTATCCATACAACTTATGCTAGGATTTTGGTAGAATTGGACATCTCAAAGGATCTTTCAACTGAAATTATCTTGAGGGCTAATGGACAATGCTGGAATCAGCCATTAGATTATGAAGGTTTGATCTTTAGATGTAGAAGATGCTATCAAACTGGTCACATGGCTGCTCAGTGCACAACTATTAAGACAAAGCCAAATTGAGTGGATTCTTCCCCAAGCATTAATCTGTTTTGAACTCTCCCAAAGATAATCTATCCCCCACAAAATCAGATGTCAAGAAACAAAATGTAGAGGTGGTGATGGAAAGATCTCCAGTGTCAAAGCCAGTTGACAAGAGGTTCCAACCAAGCTACCCAAGCTACTAGGAAAAGGCAAAAAGTTCTTTGAGACCCTTGATTACTCACTCTTCTGAACCATCAATTAACCAATCCTCCAGCTCTCCTACCTTGAAACCCTCAAATGGAGTGGACGATGAAGGAAATCCAAATGAGAACAACTATTCTCAAGATCAAGGTTGGACAGAGGTCGAGAGGAGGAAATATATCCCTCCTCAGAAGATGTCTCTTAGGTCCTCCAAGAAGGAGGACAAGATGGTAACATAATTCTCTTTTACAAGCATTTGGGTGGGTGGTTCTGTCCCGCTCAGGCTTTGGCATAGGTGTTTTTTTTTCTTGTGCTTCGTAAGTGGCACACTCTTTGTTTGCACCCCTTTTTAGGGTTGATGTGCCTTTCTCTTTTATTATTTTATTTATGGGAGTGGACCCCATGTCTACAACTTCTTAAGTATAAAAAAATAACTTAGTAATTATAGGGCCTTTCATATACTCTTTCTAAATTATATAGCAAAAAATTATAATCTTATACACCTCTCGATTTAAAAATATGACTTCCATAATAAAATACAAACTTTCACTTTTTCACAACATCAAATTAAAAAAATGTCTCAATTTAAAAACATGACCTCCACACCAAAATACACATACCTTCACCTTCCACAACATGAAATTTAAAGAAAAGAATGAGAAAGTGGAAAATAGTTTAGGCCAAGGGAAGTTGATTAATTTATTTATAGATAAACAGACCCTGTATTATGAATGGATTAGAGTGTTAAAAGGTGATATTATCTTAATGGTCAGTTAGTAACTATAGGCCTATATAAGTGAATGCTCTGGAAAGAAGTCAGAGAATAATAAGGGCTACACTACCATCTCCTTGATCTCCTCCTCTTCTTAGTTTGATCATTGTTGAATTACTGTTTGAAGTTTTTTTCCAGTTTTAATGCTTCTCTTCCCTATTTTCTTAAAGTACTGGATTTCATTTATAAAATTCTTGTCATTTTCTTTTGAAGTGTTGGATTTCATTTATAAAATTCTTGTCATTACAATTTACTTGTTTACAACACAATTTATACAAATGATTTAAGGAAGCCATGATCTTTTTATAAAAGAGTTTAACATTTTATTAATCACTTCATTTACATATAAAAATATTAAATAATCAATTTATTTTTAAAATTTAAAAATTGCCTTTGATAATTGAAACAGTTGATTGTTAAGAAAGGCCTGCATATGCTATCCGTGAATGATTTATGTGTGTAGAGGCCCCTTCATAAAGCCTTTGACTATATCCTAACATTTTTAAGGTGCAAGTAGATTTATATAAATCATCAGCTTAACTCTCACACCTCGCAAGTTACAGTTGCTGGGTCTTAGCTTTTAAGATTAATGATGTAATTTTGTTTTTGTTTAGGGTAAAGAAGTTGTCAAAGATGACTGAGAAAATGAGTGATAATGTGTTGAAAGGGGTGATAACAGCAAGTGGAGCTGTTACAGGTCCTGTAATCATGTCCCAGGCAGGCCGAAAATTCTTTGCCATGCTACCAGGAGAAATCCTCCTTGCTTCATTGGATGCTATCAGTATGTTTTGTTTATAGCCCTATCACTGTACAGTGTAAGGTGTAGCAGATAGTAATATGTCTTGTTCTGATAAGGACTAATATCATTTTGTGAATGGCAGAGAAGCTTATGGAAGCTCTTGAAGTAGCAGGGAAGGATGCTTTGTCAAAAACTTCTGAGGCGACCTCTGAAATTATTGCACACAGGTGAGAACGACAAAATATGTACAACCTTCTTTAATAAGAATATCAATGCTTCTAATATAAGTTAAGGTTGTCCAATGTGTTGTAATGTAATAAAAAAAAAAGTTTTGAACATACCATTTCATGTGCTTAAACTAAGGCAACTAGCGCTACAAATTGACATAAGTGATCAAATAAACTAGGGCATTGCCCATTAGAATGAGACAAGTCTATCAGGTAGAGAAAGTTTTTTACCAGGTATTTAAAGATAGAACCGATCAAAAATAAATTAGTTATTTGTAAATACCCCTTCTTTCAAATGGATAAGATAGGTAGAATCAGACATATATCTCTCAACGAGATTGTCAGAATACTCCAACCAATTGGGATTGGGTTCTACAATACCGCAGGTGACCTACTCACCAGGTATTGTCCTCTAAATTAACAGGTATTGCTCACCAGGTATTAACAATTAGGAAATATATTTTTGAGTGTTGGATCCAGTTCTCCATTTTAATGTGATCTCAGGAGCTTGCCTCATTGCTAGAGTTCAATCCTCAATAAATGTAATGGGAGGGTACAAGTTTTTGGGTAAAAACATCCAAACACCTTTTATAATAAGGTGGCCAATAACTCTTAACAAACATGTATTAGGGTTGTGATTGAAAAATTTCTTAGCAGCTAAGATTGTTGTTTAAACTTGTTCCACACCACTTCTTGAAGGCAACCTGTAATCTCGCCAAAATCTTATCAACTCCACTCTACTTCACTCCATACCATACAAGAGGTCTAAAGGTAACACATAAAATCACCCAAAATTCATAAAATGAAACTGTATATCTTGGCAAGAAATTTTTTTCTTTACCATAAATCTTATTATGTTGTTATAAAATGCAATGCAGGTTTGGAGAAGATGCAGGGGAGGTGACCCAAGAAGCCTTTGAAGTTGCAGGGCATGCCCTTGGGACTGCAATGAACATAGTCAAGATCAGGAAGGCCATTAATCCTGTAACAAATGGCAATGTATCAGCCTCTGTTATAAAGAATTCATTTAAAGAAATTAATAAGGTAGTAAAATGAAAAAGATTGAAATGGCTTTGAGAATCCAGGAAGATGATTCGTAGTTCTGAACATGAATTTTTACATAATTAACTCATATTCAATCACATTTGGGAGGCACTTTGCCTTTTAAAATAAAGCTTGATCTAGTGTAGATTCTTTTATTTGTATCCTTTTTTGCTCAGTGTGAGTGTATGCAAATAGATGTTACTTGTATTGTAATTTTTATGGAGTTGTGCCATCCTCAGCAACTTTTTTTTCTAATATTTGTCATCTTTTTTAAAAAATTGTCTTTTAACAATAAATTAAGCTAAAAAGGTATTAAAAGAGTTAAATATTCATAACTTTTAATTTAATAAAAATTCTATAATGGTGAAATTTGCATTCTCATTCTATTTTCTATATAGTTTTGTGTTCACTTTTAGAGAGAGTTTTAATATATGTATATATTGATAAATGGTACAATCTTGTGTGAAGACTTTACTTATTCCTATACACACACATTCTCACATATTTAACCCCTACCTTGGGTCATTTCCATATATATATATATATATGGCACAATCTTGTGCGAAGTTGGGCTCATCCCTTAGCCTTTACTTATCCTTATACACACACATTCCAACATATTTAACCCCTACCTTACCCTTATAAGCACATACTCCAATACATTCACCTAAGCCTTGTGTTAGTTGCACTTATCCATACACCTACCCTGGTATAGTTTTTATCAACCTAAATTTGACCGTTTTCCCACCCTTAGTCATTTTTGTGGTCACGAGGTTGACCCAATAGTCATAGAATTGACCCTTACCCAAACTAACTAACTACACATTTTGTGAAATTTAATGCTATATGCTAGAATTGATGTCATTTAATTTGTTCATTTTAGATAATCCTAATTATCCTCTCTCATCTAAGCATTCTAAAGCATATCATTCACATTGAGGGATGGAAACGCTTCAATTAAGGCAATAAAAGGAATCTAAATCTACATGATCATCCTAGGAGCATATTCATGATTAAAGAATATTGTCTTCAATCTTGTACACACATATTTGTGGGTTGAACTAAGAGAATGTGTCCCCTATTGACACAACAACCCTTCCAAGGTATTTTTGTATAGACTAATCTTCAGATATCAAAAAGGGAAAAAGCAGAGGCCAACTAGGTGAAACAGAAAGTAAAGCTATATATTATTGGATCATTTCCATAGAACTATGTGCTTGATTCGAATTGCACTCTACATTTGAGCACCTTTCCTTCACATGAACCATGTAATACCCTTATCCTATTAATTGTATTGGGATATGTGATAACCAACTATGGTTCACATAAACCTTAATTGAGTTATTTATGAATCCCTAAGTATAATTATTGTATGCTAGGTTATCCTCATTGATGGAGTAATAATATTACCTAATGATGTACCTACATATAGGACATAGTGAGTAGGAGAGAATCATACTGTGAATTATGTTTGGTGCAGTCACGGTTAGGAGGGTCCATAGAGTGAATAGTCCAAACCGTGTGGCAAGAGTAAACACAACAGAAACAACTCAGAGATATAAAGCAAATACAAATTCAGTCACTTAGAGTATGTCATAGATTCAAAATACAAATTGGTCGGCATCATGTGGGCTTACAATTAGGGCTCACAGGCCTAATTTTGCAATTATAGAATATGTACAAGATATAGCTTTGAAGCTCCTTTGCAAAGAATTCAAATTATCGAACTTAGAATTATCAATGACTACTTTCCTAGGCATCTATTACATCAATATATATCATTTCCAGAACATAAGATTCCTCTGCGTCAGCCAAGGAAGATCACAAACTCCAATGAAGAGCTGTAACATGTGTACATGGATAGGTCGGACCTAATCATGTATAACTCCTTCGCAAATGAATGGAATAGTGTGCAGATCTTAGGGAAGGTTGGCCTTGAACCAAATGACATTGAATGATGTGTCATTTAGCTCCGCAGGTCTTCACCTTTAGATGATTCTTTGAGATTGTCAGGATGCTCTGTTCTGAGAAAACAGTCGATCTTCTGATAGTGATATCTTTCTGGTACTTGATCCAAATGATCTGAAATTTAGATATGATGTGCATGAATGAGTCTAGATGCTAAGTCCAACTCCACAAGGTCTGAGATGCAACTGTGATAGAATAAGGACCAAAATATAGAAAATACTACTGACTGAACTGGAAAATGAAAAGAAGCAAACTAAAATGTAAATGTTTTTGGTTGATGCAAGATTTCTCTTGAACCAGGGATGCTCTTGCAACATCTGGGGTTGTTGAAAAAGTGAGTCCCTCACTTTGCTGGGGCTAGAGGAAAACTAAGACAGTCCACCTCAGCCTAAGAAATCCAAGATTAGTCTTCTTTCAGTCTGCCTTTCCACTTCACAAGATATTCTTTGTATTGTCTTCCTCTGGTGCTGCGTCCAACTCTACTATCCAAGATGCCCTCAATCTGCTCCGGTGCTTGTTGTGGCAATTGCTTCTTCAAGTCTTCTTCAATGTCGTAATTGAACTCTGCTTCATGATACTGATATAGGTTTGCAATGTTGAAAATAGGTGATATACCCAATGTCTCTGGTAGCTCCACTTCATACACATTTCCTAAATCAACTTTTCTGAGTATGCTGCATGGTCCAAACTTCATCATCTTCAATTTGTTATATGTCCCAACTGGAAATCTTTTTTTTCTCAAGTAAACCATCACTTCATCTCCCACTAAAAATTCTTTGTGTCTCCTCTTCTCATTTGCATGCTCCTTATACTTATTGTTCATCACCTCCAAATGCTTCTTAACCTAATTATACACTGTCTCCATGTGTCCTAAAAATTCTTTTGCTTCTGCACTTCTCTTCTCTTCCATATTGATGTCTCTCAACACTACTACTCCTCTAGGGTTAGTTCTTGTCACAATCTCAAATGGTGTTCTTCCAGTACTCCTATTTACTAAATTATTATATGCAAACTCTTCTTGTGATAGAATCAAATCCCAATTTCCTACCTTCTCACCAACCAAACATCTCAATAAGTTTCCCAAACTCCTATTCACTACCTCTGTCTGTCCATCAGACTGTGGGTGAAATAATGAACTGAACTCCAAATCTGTCTTCATCTTCTTCCAAAGTGTCTTCCAAAAGTATCCAAGAAATCTTGTATATCTATATGAAAGTATGCTCTTAGGTAATCCATGCAATCTCACAATCTCCTTGAAAAATAGGTCAGTCACATGAACTGTATCAGTTGTCTTCTTACAAGGTATGAAATGTTTCATCTTTGAAAATCTATCCACCACTACAAATATTGAATCATGTCCTCTCTATGTCTTTGGTAATCCCATTATGAAATCCATGCTTATGTCTTCCCAAGGTCTCTCCAGCTGTCAAAGATTTTTACAATCCAGTATTCTGACTACTCCCTTTTGCAACTTGACAAACTCTACAACTCTGCACAAATTTCCTAACATCCATATGTTGCAAGTATGGGCCTAACCGGTGTTGTCATTAATGTCAATATATTCCTGTTGCATTGATGTCAAGTTTTGGATGAGTCATATGCTGAGGATATTGAGAAAATTAGCCCCATTAGAAACAGAGAAGAACAATGAAAATAGTGAAATTCTATGAAGCCTAGATACTAGCCAGTTGAAGATTTAGAGTATGCGCATCAAAGGGTTTGAGTTGTGTCTGAAGGTTCTCCAATCAAGATTTCAGCGGTTCACATGAAGATTTGGAGAAGTTATGGCCATATGAGTAAAATTCATTCTGAAAGCTATTCAGAGGTGACAGAGTAGCTCAAATAGATCTGGTGAGATCCAAAAATGCAATATCATGTTCTGTAGATCTGGTGACATGTTTGGGAGGTTAATATACATTGACAACTTGATTGGTTCATGGTTTGAGGGTCCGCAAGCAATTCTTCTAATGTGTTAGTGATGACCAGCTGTGTTCTTGAAGTTCCAGATGAAGATGTGAATGATTACAGTAAGCATAAGTGGTGCAGATGTTCTTTGTGATTCAAGCAAGCTTGTGGGGGTCTCTAGATTGTGTCCAGTTTGTGTTGGCGGTCCGCATTGAAGATAGAGCTCAAAATTGAAGATTTACCTCCAGTGATTGTGTTATTCCTAGTCTTGGCCGACCGGATGTTTTACACATGTTGCAGATGATATTAAAGATGTTTTATGAAGCATGGCGTGTTCCTTGAAGAAGATTGAAGTCCCAACTATGTGTGGCCGATAGTATAGTGATGTGCATGAAGTTTTGTAATAAGTCAAGTTGTATTTTTGTAATTGCTCTGTAATAAAATAAGTGTATGTTGTGCCAACTTTGATGATCATTCCAAATTCGATGTCTTTTAAAAATAAGAGTTGTGAAGTCATTAAAATGTATCGGTTATGAGGTGAAAGTGGTAAGGAAGAGGAGCGAAAAGTAGAGCAGAGGTGTTGGGCTTAAATGGAACTGATTTAGGCATAGTGAAGATGCTAATCTCCAGTTCAAGTATGTAATAATTATATTCTTTTGTAGATAGTGTGTCTCCTATAGGCAGTGGGCCTCTTATGAGCAGTGTGCTAGGGCAGTGAGCCCTAATTGGTAAGTGCCATTTTATTCTTCATATTCTTTTAACAGAGAATATAATCTTGGGTTAGTCACCCCGTGGTTTTTCCCTTAACTGGGTTTTCCACGTTAAAACCTTGGTGTTGTCTATGTTATGCATGTTTTTACTTTTGATTTATTGCATTATGCTTCCATGATTAAATCCTTGACATATTGTTGGAATATAAGAAAGTTTTAAGTATCTAAGAACAGATTTTGGAGACAACTGATTCACCCCCCCTCTCAGTTGTCTGTCCTTAAGTCAACACCTTATGTATCTGAGGCTAAAAGTAATTCTCACTTACCAAATGTACTGTCTTATCAATGCCAAAATGTCCTTCCAATCCACCACTGTGTTTCTCCTTGATCAAATTGTCTCTCATTGAACTCCTAGGTATGCATAACTAGTTTCCTTTGAACAACATATCCTCCTAAATGAAATAGTCCAGCCACTTACTTCTATCTATCACAATAGGTTCCTTACATGCTTTCCAAGGTTCTGCAAAACCAAGATATTCGTCATACATGTTCTTCAACTCTTTAAATCCCAACACTTCAACTCTCATCTCTGTCAGCAAGTTCCTCTCCTACTCAAGGCATCTGCAACTTTGTTTGATTTTCCACTCCTATGCTTCAACACAAAGGTATAAATTTGCATGAAATCTACCCATCTCATATGTCTCTGATTCAACTTTCCTTGACTTTTCAAATATTGCAAAGCTTGATGATCTGTATACAACACAAACTCCTTAGGCAACAAGTAATGTCTCCACTTCTTCAGGGCTTGAATTATGGCATAGAAATCTTGATCATAAACTAAATATCTTCTCCTTGCATCATTCAACTTCTCACTAAAATATGCTACAGGTCTACCTTCTTGACTTAACACTGCTCCTATTGCATTTCCACTTGCATCATAATCTACTTGAAATACCTTATTGAAATCCGGTAATGCCAACATAGGTTGCTCTGTCACTTTCTGCTTCAACAATTCAAAAATTTTATCTGCTCCTAATGTCCACTTAAAGTCTTTTCTATCACCTCTCATTGTCTCTATCATAGGGTTGTATATTGAATTAAAATTGTTGATGAACTTCTGGTAGAAACTAGCTAATCCATGAAATGATCTGACTTCTCCAATGCTCTTCGGTGTAGGCCATTCAACAATTGCTCTCACTTTCTTAGGGTCCACCTTCAATCCTTCCGCAAAAGTCACAAATCCCAAGTATACCAATTATTCCTTCGTGAAACTACACTTCTTAATGTTTATCAACAATTTCTCTTCTCTCAACCTCTGCAATACTTGTCCCAGGTGCCACAAATGTTCTTCTTTTGTCTTACTAAAAATCAGAATATCATCCAAATATACAATAACAAACTTACCCAATAATTTCTTCAAAACTTCATTCATCAACCTCATGAAAGTACTCGGTGCATTTGTCAATCCAAAGGGCATCACTAACCACTCATACAATCCTTCATTTGTCTTAAAAGTAGTCTTCCATTCATCTCCTTCTCTAATTCTAATATGATGGTATCCACTCTTCAAGTCTATCTTTGTAAAATATTTTGCTCCACTCAAACAATCCATAATATCATCCATCCTAGGTAAAGGGAATCTATACTTAACTGTGATCTTGTTGATTGCTCTAGAGTCTGTGTACACTCCATTGTCCATCCTTCTTCGGTGCTAACACTGCAAGTACTGCACACGGACTCAAACTTTCTCTGATCAAACCCTTCCTCAACAATTCATGTATTTGTCTATTCAGTTCTTCATTTTCTGCCAGTGTCATTCTATGTGCTACTTTGTTAGGCAAACTAGCTCAAGGTATAAGATCCATGTGATGGTTGATACTCTTGATTGGTGGCAATCCTTTAGGTACATTGTCTGAAATGATGTCTTCATACTCTGTCAGCAACTCAGTTATCTCCTTCAGTTGTCATTCTTTAGTCTCTGTCTTCGGGTTTTTAGGCTTCTTAGGAATCAAAGCATAACACATATTCTCATGTCTCAAACCATCCAGAAATTTTCTTCCATCTACCAAAAATATTCTAGCATTCCCACACACTTCACTCTTAGGATCATCTTTCAAAGGAATCAAAGTAATTCTCTTTCCATTTGATGTTATAGTGTATGTATTATTTCTCCCATAATTTATAGCTTTCTTATCATATTGCCATGGTCTACGCAACAAACTATGACATACATCCATAGGCATAATATCACACAATACTTCATCATGATAAGATCCAATATGAAATTTAACCAAATACTGTTCACTCACCAGTACCTCATGATCATTCTTAATCCATGCTATATGATATGGCTTAGGGTGTTTCAATCTTTCTAACGTCAGCTTAGTCACCATCTCCTCTGAAACTAAATTTTCTAAACTACCACTATCAATTACAACTTTGCAACATTTACCTCCTAATTTGCATCTGGTTCTAAACAAACTTCTCCTTTGCGATGGTTCCTCATTTGACTCTGCTTGAAATAGTTCTCTCCTTGTGACGAGTGATTCTCCTTTCTTAGGTTTTCCAAATGAATCGTGTGATCCAATAGGCGCTTCTTCAACACAGGTTGCTCTTCCACTATTCTTTGTCCTCTTGCTTGTACTCCCTTGATTACATTCAAATGCTCTATGTCCTTCACCTCCACATTTGAAACAAGTTCCTCTAGACATTCTCCTATTAGGTCCTCTTCCTTTTCTCCTATATCCTTCGCTCCGGTATGGACTAGCGTTTCCTCTGTGGTAAAAAGTTCTATCATCTCTCTGGTATGCATTGTTATCTCTATCCTCCTTCTTGAATTTGTTCTCTTGTCTATTTTTCTTCGCATATGATCTCTCTCCTCTAGAAAATGTTCTACCTTTCTAAAATCTACCTGCTTTGCCTCTCTGTCTCTGAGCATGCCTCTTGTTCAACTTTTCTTCAACCTTTAGGGCAAACGGATATGCATCTTCCAATGTTGTCATCCTCACCAAACTCAGTTCTTCTTGAATGTTTAATTTCAGTCCATTGATGTATCTAGCCACTTTCTCCTTTCTTGCTTCACTATCTCCTATCCTTAGGATCATCTTATGAAATTCTTCAGTGTACTCCTTCACAGATTTCTCCTTTTGTCTCAGGTTTTGCAATCTCTTCAATAGTTCTAACTCATAGTTCGCAGGTATAAATTGATTCTTTGATTTTGTCACCATTCTGTCCCACTTTGTAATCTTCTCTTTTCCTCTTCTGTTCCGATCAAACTAAATTTCTTTCCACCATATAGTAGTATGTCCTTTCAACTTTGTTTTTGCAAATTTCACCTTCTCCAGATCGTCAATTTCTTCATACTCAAAGTATTATTCTAGGTCATTTATCTGGAGTCAATCAACTCCTTAGGATTCAAATTGCTAGTATAGTTTGGTACATCAACTCTAGGTCTTTTCCCAATCTTTGAAATAGCTCGCAACATCTTGACTTGATTTGATTCTTCTTCTTCATTTCCTAGGGTTACTTAATTTTGATTAGCGGATTGAAATTCTTCATCATCATCACTTTCAACATTAGGACGAGGTGTAAGTCCTCTTCTCTAATCTTCTTCAATAGTATCCAAGTGAACTCACACGGTTTTCATCATCTCCATCATCTCATCTATTCTTCCAGCCATTGTACCAACAACATGTATTCTCCTTAGCGATATTTCTTCCTAGGATCAAGTGTAACTACCTCAAATTCGGTGATTAGGCTACAAGGTGACAATTGCCTCATAATCGATGAAAGGTTGACAATATAGGTAGTCTTCCTTAGATTTGGTGATCTGTTCACACCAAGATCTTACAAAATTCCTTCACCAACTTCACTCAATTTGCTCTCAAAGGTTTGAAACTTCGCTCTGATACCACTTGGTGCAGTCACGGTTAGGAGGTTCCATAGAGTGAACGTCCAGATTGTGCAACAAGAGTAAACACAACAGAAACAACTCAAAGGTATAAAGCAAATGCAGATTCAGTCACTTAGTATATCATAGATTCAAAATACAAACTAGCCAGCATCATGCGGGCTTACAATTAGGGATCACAGGCCTGATTTTTCAATTACAGAATATGCACAAGATATATCTTTGAAGCTCCTTCGCAAAGAATTCAAACTATCAAACCTAGGATTATCAATGACTACTTTCTTAGGCATCTATTATATCAATATATATCATCTTTGGAACATAAGATTCCTTCATGTTGGCTAAGGAAGATCACAAACTCCAATGAAGAGTTGTAACATGTGTACACAAATAAGTCAAACCTAATCATGTAGAACTCCTCCCCAAATGAATGGAATAGCATGCGGATCTTAGGGAAAGTCAGCCAAGAACCAAAAAACATTGAATGATGTGTCATTTAGCTTTGTAGGTCATGAATTGCTCCATAGGTCTTCACCTTTAGCTGATTCTCTAAGATTGTCAAGATGCTCTATTCTGAGAAAATAGTCGATCTCCTGATAGTGATATATTTCTGATACCTGATCCAAATGAGCTAAAATTCAGATATGATGTGTGTGAATGAGTCTAGATGCTAAGTCCAACTCTGCAAGGTCTGAGATGCAACTGTGGTAGAATGCGAACCAAAATACAGAAACTGCTACTGATTGAATTGACTGAAGTGAACTGGAAAATGAAAAGAAACAAACTAAAATGCAAATGTTTTTGGTTGATGCAAGATTGCTCTTGAACTAGGGATGCTCCTGCATCAATGTTATTACTAAAGACTTTGGAGGTTGCTTGCTTGAAGTGGCTTGTTATTATCAAGAATTTCCATCTTATTTTCTATTATATTGTTCTCCTATGTAAGTAACTTCATTACAATTGGTATCAGAGTGTGATCTTAGCACCCATAAGACAAAAAACGAGGCCAATTTTTTAGTTTAGGAAATTGTGTTGTCACGTGCACATCTCTCATTTTTACATTTTTAATGAAATCTAGAGGGTTGATCAAGGACATGTTGAAGTGGCCTCAATCTAGATTTGACATCATTTGAAGTATTTTTTGAGTTATTGTGAATTAGGGTTTTCTCCAAATTTATTACTAAGGCCACCAAACATTGAGTTTCTTAGAGATTTTTTCACCAAAGTGAAGACTAGACTCAAGTAAGTTACAATAAAAATCTTAGATTTTTAAAAAAAAATTAGTAAGTTAAATTGTGGAAATTATTTTGGTGGCATCATGGCAAGGGCTTCAATAAGAGGCAAGGGAAGGAATCCAATTACACTAGGGAAGTCTGCTAACAAAGATGAGATGGAGTTACAAGTTGAATTCAATGGGAGTTCAAACATACTATCTACTACACAAGAGAACAAGGTTTGCCTACTAGAGGAGAATATGCAAGATATCAAGTTTGGCATGGCTAAACAAGGAGATCTAGATAACATTAGTAACAAATTAGATAGTCTCATAGACTTTTTCAATAAGTTGCTAGTTTCACAATGAAATCAACAACCCTAGGTTAGATCTATATGACAAACCAATCTAGAAACAAATGTTTTACAACCTCAACCCATGGCTAGCACTAATTTTGGATCCCAAAACCTACTACCAAAAGTGAATATCAACAAGTAATTTGTGGAGTTGAGTAACAACATACAAAAACATCAAATCAACTTCATATTCTAATAGCTTATTTGTATGTTGTTTATCTTTAATTGATGTACTCCAACATATTTGATTAATATGATTTAGCTCCAATCTGATCATGAAGGATTTACCTTGTTTATGCAATTTATCACTCTATCTTCCTAGCATCATTATTTAAGAAATAAAATATATTAAAAAATTAGTATTCACCCACCATATGATCTCACCTCACCTATATAGCATCTTGGTGATTATAAAGTGGTGAAAATTTTATATTAAACTAGTTGAGGTCATTATAGTGGTATTAGAGCTAATATCCTATCAGCCTAAGGATTATGGGAAGAAAAGAGAGAACTCTGATGAAATAGGAAAGGGCATTTTTTTTTCAAGATAGCTAATGGTGATTCAAAGGGACCAAGATAGAATGACTAAGTTACTGGAAAAAATGTTATAGCTTAAGAGTAGCATATAAAATCCAAATTTGGTTAGGACATCACACAGAGAGGGAAGCTCAACTTCACATAACCAACCAAAAACCTAAGCCAAACAAATCCCATTCAAAAACTCATAAGGCCCATGTGTTTACAAAAGAGTAAAATCATAGATTTTGAGATATTGACCACAAAGGAGTTAGGCACACTCCTTATGAAGTATTAAGGGAAATTAGAAGACTTCAGAGGTATAAAAACTTTTAATAATTTCTTGGAGATACTTAAGAAGAAGTAACTTTAAGAATTGGCCATGGAAATAACCAACAAGATCAAGGATCTTCAATGAAAGCATAAAAGAGACCCAAGATGATAATAATTATATTCATCAAAGGATGTAAAATATATAAAATGAAATTTGAGATTATAATAAACACTTGAGTACATGAGTAGAGTATATATAGGATACACCACCAAGAGATGTGAATGTACAACTAATGTGGGATAAAGGGATGTGCTCACATGTGTGTAGTACAACTCCACCAAACAAGGAAAGTACAAGTCATATGTGCAAATGCAACCTACCTAAGCAACATTATCTTATCATAGTTGTAAATATACAATAAAGTAATTTTAATTAATGCAAGAAAATAAATATGCACCAAGACCCCCCCATAATCATAGCTTAGGTGAAAGGAAAGATGGATGGGTCTTAGTAAATTATGTGTAGCCATGTTAGGTACCCATGCACAAAATAATGCTCCTCAAAAGATGAGAAGGATAAAACCTATAGAAAAGGCTCCCCCAAAGAGAGGAAAAGAAAAAGAGAGACCATGAAGCCCCCCAAAGTGTAGTATCATGTGCCCATGGTAGATGCTCGATCTACTAAATGTTGAAAAGAAGCCATGATTGCAGAACAACATTTCTCCCCTTAGCTAGATACAAACACAAAAGTGTATGCAAGATACCTTCCTGTTCCAAAAAGGAATATGAGGGAAGAAAGATAAGAATTTATAATATCATTTTAAACTACTTAGGTGTCACCATGTTGGTACCGAGAGGTGCCATAATCAATTCAGGAGTCTCGGGCCTAACTGAAGAATGTGATAATCCTCTAACCTAGTGGAAACATCTGTAGAACAAGATCCAAAGATGATAAGACAAAAATTATGATGGAACTATCATTACAGAGGATATGAATGTCCTCAAGGGTGTCATCCAAATCTACAAGATGGGACTCGCAAAACAAACTGGATTTTCATCCCAAGAATCTATATCTAGAAGATGATGAATATAATCTTGCTATGTTGAATCATTGGAAACCATAGATGTACCAAAACTAAAATTTGAAGAATCAAGAGAATATGGAGATGAGATCTCAATGCATGTCATTTGACTACACTGGTCATCCCATGACAATGTGTCCACATAAGATGTCTAACTATGAACACCAAATGCACCTATCAATACTAGAATGTAAGAGTCCATGGCATCAAGATGCTAACTTGTAGATAAATAAGATGAAACCTTTGAATCTAGATTAGGAGTCATAAAAGAAAAATAATCAATGAAAGTATTTGTAGGAGGAGAAGGAACATGAAAGAGAAGTCTCCATGTCATAAAGACATTTAAGCTTTTCATCATAAGGAATTTCTAGTATTGTATCTGGAGACACCTAAAAATATCTCGACCCTTCAACCGTTTTTGTACATCATCCATATCACTAATTTCTCCTTTCATCTGATTAATTAAATAATTCATAATTATTTAATTAATTAGCCTTACATCGTCTCTGATCATCCACCCTTAGCCATCCCTCATTAATTTACCCTTAGTCCTGAATTCATTTAATTAATTTAGCACTATACCTTACCAACATCATCCCAATTAATCAAATAAATATGTTAAATATTTATTTCGTTAATTTGTCCACTTTCCTGAACCTGATTAATTAAGTAAATCATACTTATTTAATTAATCTACCATGCCAAATAGCCTAAACCTAGCCTAGTTGATTAAATAGCCATTATTTAATTAGCTACTCTAGCCTACATGACCCCTAGACCTAAATTAATTAAATAAACCCTTATTTAATTAATTTTAACCCCTCATTAACCCATCCAATAATTTTCTCCAGCCACATTAATTAAGTGAACCCCCCTAATTAACTTGGTCAAATCATCATTAACACCTTCTTCCACATCCCACAAATAAAAAAATTACATTTTAATCCCAAGGGTCACATGACCCTCCCACCTCACCTTTCTATTTTCATGCTAAGCTTTTCTCCATGCCATGAGCTCACACACGTGAGTTCCCAAAATGCTTAAGTGCCACATGACTCTCACATGACTCACATAAAATGGAATTTTAAATTACATCTCAACCCAAGGAAATAATTTTTTATTTCCTCACAAGTCCTAATCACATTAAATGCAAAGCCTTCCCCAAAAATGAATAAAACATTCACTTTTATTCCTAGCGGGCTCCATTTTTGTTGATGAGATCTTCGCCCTTGATCTCATCCTCTCATCTCAACCATTGATTCTAACTTTCAATCTCCACCGGTGGATCAAATCCCCCCTCAAATTGCGTATAAATACAAGCCTTCACAAGCCATTTTTATCGTCCATTTTCAAGCAAATCCATTATGTCAAAATAGCCTCCAAATCCTCTCATTATACCCTTACCATGCCAATTTGATTTTGTGTTATTTGAGAGCATATCTACATTATTCCATTGAGTTTGGGTGAAGCTAAGGAGCTTGGGTGCATCTCCTTCTACCTTATCAAGGAGTGAAGGACTTCAAAGCATCTTGGAAGGTATAATTCTTAGTTTTTAAGTTCATTTTCATGTTTTTATGATTTGTTTGCTTCTTTTATCTTCATTTGGCACGCTTGGTGGGACCCCTTGGTCCCAATCTAACTTGCATTTGAGTGTTTGTGAAGGTTTCTTGACGAACAGGCTGGATTAGTGCTATTCTTTCCCGCAGTTGCGCTATATCCGAGCAGATTAGCGCTATTTTACTCTATTGTAGTGTTATTCTCCTCTATTGTAGCACTATATTTGTCTATTTTAGCACTATTCTCTTATGACATTGCTAACATTTTTGGTCAAGGAAAATTTCTATGTTTGTTTTGTGCTTCTCACTATTGGCTACAGGTGTTTTCTCTTTGTTTTTTTGATAGGGTCTCTTGCTTCTAAGGGGTTACCATACTCATTTTTCTTGAGACATTCTAAGAAAACTAAGTTTGAGTTTGTTTTCCACTTTCTAGAGAAAATTAACCTATTTTCTAGAGTACAAAACTATTTTAGTCACCTTGACTAACCTTGCAAGTTGTTTTATCTCTCTTTTTCATCATTTTGTGCAAGTTTGCTCTCTGTTTTTGTGCAGGTCCCTAATTTCTGTGGATTAGCACTATCTGCACTCATAATCCCTCCATACAATTCTCTACCAGACAGACAAACAAAGGTAAAAAATCTCAGTTTCTGCATTTTAGCACAATTTACCTTTGTTTTAGCACCATGCTTCTGCAATAGCGCCATTTATCTCTATTTTAGCCCTATTTATCTCTGTATTAGCGCTATATCGCTCTGTTTTAGTGCTATTCTCTGACAATATTTATTGAAGTCTGTGCAAGGTCTAATATGTTTTTACAGGTATCATAAACGTGTTTGCAAGGCTATTTTATCAGGCTACTGACATTTTAGTGCAGGTCTCACTTGTCCAAGACCTTACTTATTTTAACTCGAGTAGTTGAACTAAAGTAGTTTAGTTGGGAATAAACTTTGTTTCCTATGTTTGGTTTGTGTGTAGACGTATGCTCTCCCCTTGCACCTTAGGGTGATCTTGGGGATCAAAAGTCTATACTCAAACAATTTATTGCTTTTAAGTATTATTACCGAAGGGGTTATCTTTATTGCATATGCTCTCCCCTCGTGCCTAGTGCGATCTTGGGTGATCAAAAGCAAGGGATAATTTCTTCTTAGGAGACCTTCTTCAAGATTTCATCACCTCAAGGGATGACCTCAACCATGTGTACAAGTGGGGTATATCAAAGGGGGGAGAAGGAAACTTGTACCCCAATCTAGTTGCATGGTCATTGGGATAACCTTGGGGCCCCAGGTGATTCCAGACATAAGGTGAAGTGGCTTTCCATATCCCTTCAACGAACTAGTGTTCACGGTCTTGTGCCTCATGTACCTTGTGTCTGCAGAGGAGGAGAAGATGCTCATTGTACCGTTATACTTGAGATATGCATTACCTTGGGCAAGACGATAGTCTCCTTGGTAAGGGGTGTATGGTGGTCCATAACCTTACATTCCCTATCTATCCAAGATATAGTATCAAAGGTATTAGTAGGGCTGGGAATCTTAGTTCACTTTGAGTTGAGATTGAACCATGGCCACTTCATGAGATCTACAAGCTATGACACTCCCACTTGACTAATGCTAGGATGTTCATGTCAATGGTGTGTCTTCTTGTCAAAACTCATACAAGCCAAATTATCCAAATTCCACCTTGAGTCAAAGCCATTGTGTTCTTTTTTTTTATTTTTGTGCTTTCCAAGAACCTTTGACATCATCCAAATCCAACATTTGAACCTTTGAAATCCAACATTTGAGTGAAAAATCAAAAAATCCAAGTTTGACAAAATCCAATCAAAGATTCAAACATTGACTGTCAATCAATGCTATATGCTCACTATTTAGCGCCATCCACTTGACTGTTAGCACCTCCCCTTTAGCTCCATTTTCCCACCAATCAGTGTTATAGTGCTTTTTTCAGTGCCATTTGTCCCTCTATTAGCACCATCTGGGCCTGTATTAGCGCTATTTCCAGATTGTGTCCAAACTCCATCAATTGAGTTGTACTTGAATTAATGAGCTTAGTTTAACCTTAGCATCTGGAAACCTTGTCAAAATCACCCAAAAATCAAATCATTCATTTGAGCCCAACCCATGTCCACATTTCCATCTTCAACCTTTGTCCAATTCTATCTACATCATCCCATTTGACCTTAGAGAAAATAACCTTGATATTGGACCCTTCACTTTAGTCCACCCATCTCAAATTCAAATCAATTATTGTCCCCAATCTTTCATTCCATTTCCAAAGGGTTTGTCAAAAAACCTAATCCAAGTCCATCACCTTTCATTATCTATTTGACCTTAGAGACATCTTGGGTTTCATTTTGGACCTTTGTATCTCATCCATCTCATCCAAATTAATCATTGTCCAATCATTTCATCAATCCCCATCTAAATCAAAATTCCAAAATCATACCAACCCTAGTCCAAGTCCAATCAACCCTATCCCAAATATCAACCAACATTATCAAAATATTTGTCCAAAACTAATCAATCATTAATGAACATCCAAAATCAAGCATTAATCAACCTTATCCAAAATCAAACACCAATCCAAAATAAAAAATCCAATAAAAAACATCAACATCCAAAATTTGAAAATCAAACCAACATCAAAAAACATCCTTCAAATCAAGTTTGTGCAAGAGTTAAATCTAGATCTCATCATCCTCTAATCTATAGGGAGCTTAAGAAGTTGTCTTCCTTAAGTTCCTTTATAAACTAGCCCTTTTGTGAACCCTTAGATTAATTAACTTAGGAGCCTAGACAACTCATAAGTTGGTAAACTCTAAGGCATCCCATTTTGCTTGGTGGTCATTAGCCCACCCTCAAGTAAAATAATTCTTTTCCCTTTTTTCTTAAGGTCATTAGTCTACCTTAGGTAAGAAGAGAACATCCTTTGTAATCCAAATATCTATATTTATTTGAGCTCTCCTTTGATTTGATCGTCCTCTCAAAACATCATCAAATTTGCCCAACATCCTTAATCACTCAACCCTATCCAAAATCATTACCCAAATCATCAAAAGTATCCTTGGTCAATTAAATTTGTCCCAAGTATACCTTAGTCACCCATCCAAAAGTCATCCCCAAATTCTATTCACCCTCATAAACAATTCCCTTCGGTCCAAAAATCTTTTAAAAATCAATCCCTAAGGTCACCAAATCACCCCTTCCTTTATTCATCCACCTTTTAATCCCAAATTTCTAAGGTTATAACTTTCACTCATCAAAATCAAATCTATCCATACCTCATCGATTATCTCTCATTATGAATTCATCTTTCCCTCCTTGGGTCCAATATTTTGAAATCAATTCTCTAAGGTCAAGCCTTCACCCACCTTTCAACACCAAATTAATCCATACCCAATCCATTACATGCCCTTGACAAGGTCCTAAGCTAGGAAAAACAAGGAAATGGAACCCTTTAGAATTATCTTTGGGATGCTTCAAACCGATCAAAATAATGTTCCTATAGGCCAATAACAAACATAATTTGATGCCAATTCTATGATAAATGCTTTTGGAATTCAACCACTAGGACCACCATCCAACACCAATTATTGATCAAAATGTCCTAGACTTCATGCAAGATGCCGACTCTATGGGCATACTAGATAGAGTCCTAAAGTCAGACCCAAACAAATACCTTGAATTCCTAATCCAAAATGGTGCAACAATACCCACCTCCTCACAACCATCCCCATCCAACAATATCCCTAACACATCCCAAACTTCAAACACCACCACATTAAATCCTACCTCCACATCGACCATATCAATCCCCATCTCTGCATCAACATCAACTATAACCACATCCACTCCCCAAATCACCCTCAACATCCCCAACAATACCACGTACACAAGTGCTTCCACAAGTGTACCCCAATTCTATGCCAACACCATAGCATTCATGACACAATTATTTTCCAAACCAGCTTTCAACACATCCAACAATAATCCATGTAACAACCCTTCATCTAATTTCACATACATCCAATCCCCTGTTTCCCAACCTCCCATTTCACAAACACCCATTGTATCCTCTACCCAAACCATACAAAACCAAAACCCAAATCAACAAAAAATTCCATCACACATCCTACAACAACTCCTTGCCTACCAACAACATCAAAACCAACAAAATCAAAACCAAACCCCATCCCAACATCAACAAATCCCCAACTTCCTTCAACAATTAATCCAACAACAAACACACATACCCCAACCTCCACCAACCCAGACTTATCTAGCATTATGCAAACCTTAATCCAAAATGTTGATGATATGCAACATGGGCACAAAATAAAACAATATTCCTTTGAAGATATTTGCCCATATCCATTTGATAGAACCATCCCCATGCCACCTTTCCCTAAAAAAATTGAGACACCTAAATTTGAGAAGTACAAGGGGAAAGGGGACCCGAGGGAACACCTTAGGGAGTTTTATATTGCTTGCCTAGAGGTATCATATGATGACACATACTTAATGACACTCTTTCCTAGAAGCCTATGAGGTCAAGCTACCAAATGGTTTGCTCATCTTCCCCCCGACATCAAAACATTCCATGAGAACTTAGAGAAATTTGTCAACCATTTCTCTTGTAACTTTGAACATGAAATATCTATGACGAACCTTTGCAACATGAAATAAAAGAATGAGGAATCCTTCGTTGCCTTTCTACAAAGGTGGAGAAGCCTAGCAGGCAAACTCCCTTGGCCTATTCCTGAGAAACAATTAGTCACCATGTTTGTGATGAATTTAAACCAAGAAATGGGCTTCCATTTACAAATCCAATGCACATCAACCTTTGAAGAGGTCATAGAAAAAGGAACAACCATTGAGAGTGCCCTTATTACCAAGGGAGCCATAAAAATTTACAACAACAACAACAAAAACAACAACAACAACAAGGTCAATGGCAACAACACCAACACCCCCAATACAAACAAGAACAACAATCAATCTCACAAAAAAACCCCTCTTTTGGGGCAAAACCAAAAATACCCTTAATGACGGTGTTACCAATGTTAAGAGCATCCAAAATGTACAAACCACCACACCATCAAACCCTTTCATAAGCAACAATGTAAATATTCCTAAGGGACCCCTTAAGCAAAACAACGCACCTTCGCACCTCTAGGTGAGCCCATCAAAGATGTTTTGAGAAACCTAGTCAAGGTGGATTTAATCACATTGCCACCCATTCTTCCCTATGACGACAATCAATTTAAACCCTCTTGGTTTGATGAGAATGCCTATTGTGAATAACACAGTGTTAAAGGGCATAAAACATCTAACTATATGAGGTTAAAACATTGCATCGAAGACCTTGTAGATAGAGGCAATATAACCATTGAGGAACCTCCAAAATAATCACCTAACACAAACTTAGGAGTATACAAGGATCCACTTCTAGATCATAACAAAGGAAAAACCTCATCCTCAAATCAATCCTAAAACATAGTTCCTCCACCCTCTTCTTTCGATTCTGTCGTAGGTTTTATAGAAGAGTCATCTAACCAAGTCAACACCATCACATTCAAGCCAAAATGTCCAATTGTGCCATCACTACCCGTCGTAGCCACATCTCCAATCAAGGAGCCCCTGCTAATGAAACCACCACTTCCACACCAACCAATCCTCCATCCACTCATAAGTATAACCTCCTTGATCACCTTACCCGCACAAATTTTCATCCTTGAATTGCCCCACACATCCTCTCTCCATAAGGATGTCCTTAATAAGGCCTTAATGGAAACCCATGTCGCTAACAACCTCATTGTCAACCAATTCCAAGCTATGGTGGGACACATTGCCTCACCACATCATCTACATTCTTCAAAAAATACCTTCCCACATCCAACGCATCTCACAATGAAGCTCTTCATATCAAGATCCTTATCCATAAACACATCATAAAATGAGTCTTAATAGATGGTGGCTTCGACCTAAATCTTTGTACTCTCAAATTATTAAAACACTTGGGATACTCCAATGTGGTTGTGGATTCTAGTGAATGCATCACCATAAAAGGACATGATGATACCGAGAGATTGTGTGAAGGCATCGTTAAACTCCCCATTCAAGTGAGGTAAAAGATTCTAGAAACCAAATGTCATGTTCTTGATCTTGACCTTCCCTACAACATCCTCCTCGACTAACCATGGATCCATGCCATGTAAGTCGTTCCCACCACATTCCACCAAAGTCTCAAATTCTTGTATAACGACACGAAAGTTATTATCTATGCCAATCCTCATCACTTTCAATATTGCAAATTTTTGGAGGGACATGATAGAACCTTTTGCCCTTACAACAATGCCACCAAAGTATCCACTCCTAATACTAATTCAAAAACCCTCACCTCATACATCAATCCTTCAAACATCACATCCACATCACAATCATCCACCCCTCCCGAGGTCAAGATCAAGATGAGTGACATGGAATGTGGTGAATATGATCTACATGGCACATTTTACGTATGCTTAGTCCCACCATCCCCTAAGGCATTTGGTGCCCCTAAGGACAATGAAATCTCCATGGTCATCATCAAATGCAAGCCATCCTAATTGTCAAGAGGAAGCACCTCATGGAACAAGACATCCTCAGAGATATATCCTCATGGTTGTACAAAGATGAAGATGAACAACAAGAAGCTCCTACCCTCCCAATGGAGATATATGGCAAAGGTCTCAAAATTGTCAAACACATGGGTTATAAAGGACAAGGCGGCATAGGCCTACATGAGTAAGGGATTATTGAGCCTATTCAAGCAATAAGGAATCCTTATCTTCGTGGACTAGGATATGGAAAACAAGAATCTACCCCCACCAAATTTGAGTATATCTTGAGTGAGGTCGGTAAGGCTTTCCCTACGATCGATAATATCAACCAATAGGACCATCAAGACTCCTTTTCTGATTTCACAGAACTCTTCAAATCCTCCATATGCACCATTTACACCTTATCAACTACACCATCCACATCCACTGACCTTCCTCTAGTCTACCCCAACTCATAGATTGGGACCAACAAGGACCTCCTGTCTTTGATATTGTACAAAATGACAAAGCTATTTTAGGGTTCCTGGGGGTTAGAGAGTATATGCCCCTTGGATATCATAGAGTCCTTTCAATCTTCCTTTAGCTCTTATAATCAATTCAATGATATAAACATTTTAGCATCAATCAATAACATATAAACATAAAACTTAAATAACACATTCGACACCAAGATTTTGACGTGGAAACCCGATTAAGGGAAAAACCACGGTGGGGGTTAACCCGCAAAAATTAATACTCTGTTAAAAGTATTTTTACAAATGAGAATGCACATGCATTCGGGCTCACTGCCCAGAGCTCATGTTCAAAAGGAGGCTCACTGCCTTTGGAAATATTACAATAGAATAACAGAGGTCTAAACTGATTAATAGCATCTACTCATGCAAGAGTTTTAGTTCTGGTTAAGTACAAAAACTGATCTTACACATTTCATCTTTGATCTGCTCTTCTTACTGTTCTACCTTCATTCGCACTTTGGATTTCTGCTTTTCTCACATACACCTTTTTCGCATACACCACACAAACTAAATCATCCAATTCCATCAGCTATATATATCCGCAACATGACCTACAATCATTTTCCCAGTCGCCTTCAAGAAACATTTGGAACTTGTTGAGTACTCTACTATGTCAGCTAGATCCATACATAATATGAGATGTAGACCAAAACTTGCACTCACAAATCATTAATTAGGTTGGCCACTATCACTAATCATCATCGTTTGTCCAATAAACAACTTCCATACATCTAGAATCAAGATCTTCTACAAGGTCAGCCTATTCTTCTTTTGTCTGCTTTGACAGACTACAACCCGGTACTTAGAAGCTAATATATTTTGAATCCTTCATCACCGGAGGACATAAATCTAGAGTTAGACTATCTTGATAATGCATATGACTCCCCTAGATCTGCAGCTAATCATGACTTCCCACCAGAGAGATCCGGACCAAAATACCGGACCTGTTACTACTCTGTTCCTAGCTATCCAGACTCAGACAAATTCTGAATCTGACTTCCGGTATGAAAAAATTGTGTTATGCAGATGATTGGGATGATCTTAGTTGCCATAAATGACAACACCTATTAATGCAAAGCAGTGTCTCTTGCCAACAATCTCCCCCTTTGGAATTGATGGCAACACTTATTGAAAAATGACTAAGTGTCTAGTGCAACTCCCCCTTTGTCTGTACACTCATGTACTTCACTTATTCTAGTGCTCCCCCTTTGTTGAATACCTCATTTTTCACTACCCTTCACTCCCCCTTTGACATCAATGGCAAAGGGTGGGGTCCGCAAGCCAAAATTCTCCAAAATTTTTGTATACATTGCCGCATATGTACAAGTAATCATTAAGTTCTATTCACATGAACTTGAGAATGTCTGCAAAACTAGCTTTTATTTGCATAAGTTTGGAGGCCCAAGTACTCTTCATTCCATCCAAAATTGAGATGTGCCCACTCAACAAAAATGTATAAGCTTCTACCTTTGCTAGATCCAGAGGATCACTTGTCTGAAGTGCATTCTAGGCTTCAGATAAGGCATTATGCATGGATTCCAACTTGGGGGTAATCAATCCACAGAGTTCACACATCCTCTTCATTGTATTGCCTTTCTCTTTTACTAGTCCCTTTATTTCATCTGTCAAGCTAATAACTTGACATTCCTGGCTTATAGGAGAGGCAGTTAGAGGATAAAAATTTAGAGATAGAACTGATATTTTCTATTCTTGTTCCTTTATCTTCTTCTCAATATCCTCATTGACCTTAGACCATGATAGGAAAAACTTATATATATCTCCTCCATCTCTTAGAGCATTCTGAATGCTCTTTATGCTAATGCCCAGTATCAACCTATCACTCCTTATCAAATTCTTAACTTGACTGAATTTCTTGTTCAAGAACTCTTTCTAAACTTTTGCCTCCACAGACTTTTCAAAAGACTCAAAATGTGAGTTTAATGAACTTACAAGATTTTTTGGATGTCCGGAGAGGGAATCATTTTGATTCTTCTGATAGGTTGGCATTAATTTCTCTAGAATTCTGATTGCAAGCCCCAGTAGCTCATTGTCCTCCATGTGGGACTTTAACATCTTTTCTCTAGCCTTTACTTGGGTGAATGATGCTATTTTCATCAATTGAATTGGAGAGAGAGCATCTGGATTGGCTAGACCTTGGAGTAGCTCAATCTCATCAAGTTCAATCATTTCTTTTTCAAGAAGACCTTTTACTGCGTCTATAGTGTCTCTTGTAACCATTTCAGAACCATGCTTTTGTTCATCAGATTTCTCAACATCTGCATTAGGTGCTTCAATGTTTGCACCATCTTCTTCTATCTTATCTTCCTTTCCTTTTTCTTCCTCTTTCTCTGTTTTAGTCTTCTCTGTGTTCTCTTCTGGGGGACTCTTTCCTATTTGCTCACCACTTGCTACTTGATCTGGAGGGCTCTGTGTGGTAACAATATCCTCTTCTTTTCCAGAGTGATCAAGTGGTGGAGTAACCCCTGCATCAACTATTCTTCCTAAAGCATAGTGCTTTTTATTCTTCCTATCATGGTATTGAAAACCTAGACTATGTATATCCTATAGCAGTTGCATTTCATTTTACCTCATTTCATTGAAGAATTTTGTCAAACCTTTCACGTGTTCTAGTTGTGCTTCACATTTTGCATGCCAACTTATGTTAATGTATGTTCTATACATTGCTCTAATGCTCCCTTTCTGGTACAGGCAAGGAGAAGGATGTTGGTGCAAGTTGTGGAATAATGGTTTTACACTTGCCAAATGTATTTCTTTAAAACATTCTAAGGCTCCTTTAGAAAACCCATTTTATGCATATATGACAATCATTGTAGTCTATTCAACCATATTTCTTTAAGGTTCCATCGGTGCTTTTTCACGAGTTATCATAAAGTACAACTTGCACTTTCCTTCATTGAATATTGAAGACTAGTTTAAAATATTCCTTTGACTGGCTGAAAAGATGAGTTAGTGAAATTCACAAGTTAAAATAATTAACTCGCCCATTCCTTCATCAACAAATTGAGTGTCAAACATAACTTGTGAAAATTTCTAAGTCTTCTTCATAAACACTTTGGCGTGCTTTCAGAACTTATTAAAATTTAAAACTTGTGCTTCCAACAATTCTTTTATCGACATTTTGAAGGCTTTCCACAACTTTGTTAAAAATCATAACTTGTTAAAAATTACAAGTTGTTAAAAATCACAACCCTAATTCACAACTTAGAATTTTTCACAACCCCAATTAACAAGTTATAATTTTATCCAACTCCAATTCATAAGTTCCAAGTTATGACTTATATTTTTAACAAAATTGACAATTGGAAGTTTAGAGCATTTTCAAAAGTTTGTTTCCGCAACCTATTGGAGAAAAACAATTTTTTTAATATCTCCCAAATGACGAGGGATTTTTCCCAGAAACTTGCCACATTACGCACAATGGAGACATAATCATCCCTGCCAAACCATTTCACTTGAACTTGTATAAAAATCCTAATTTAATCATTTCCATAAATTGCCTGACGAAAAATTTAACTTTTAATATCTCCCAAACCAGAAGGCATTTCAATCTAAAAACTTGCCACATTAGGCAAAATAGCCTCAAGAATATCCTTGTAAAAGGATTTATTTCTAGCCCTTATAGGTTTTCAAATTTAATTGTTTTCATAAATCACCGCACTGCACAACTACTTCCAGGACTTCGACTGAAACAGATGAACAATTCCTTTCTGCAATGACATGCAACTTGTGAGTTTAATGCAATTGAATTACATAGAATTGATCAAATGTGACATTCCTAATAAGGGAAAATACAATGATTGGTGTGGGAAGCAAGCGATGCTATCACTAAGCTACTAAAATTGACTTGACAAAGGTGTTCTACTCATGACAACACTTGCCATTTTGACACCAAAACAAGTAAATGTCTATGAAGTTTATGTGGGTTGAAAGTTATGTACTTGACATGCCTATTAATATCAAAGGTAGTGATAATGGGAGAAAGGGAGTCTGTTTGACTAAGGAGTTGGAGCTCAACGATGTTGTTAGCCTTGACACAAAGGAGCTTCAGATTGGGATGCCCTTGTTGGACTCTTTCTTATCTCCATGAATATAGAGGGTATGCAAGCTCTTAATGTATCTATGACAATGAAGGAGGTGAATGTTGATTCTATTCATGATGTTGAGGACTTCCTTTTGGATGAAGTTTTAGAGGATTTAGGTGAGGCAACTATCTTGGGTGCCTGCACGGATGTAATTCAAAAGTGGATATCGTTGCTGAGGATATCATTCTAATTTCCCCTCATAAAAGCACTATAGATAATGGCGAGATACTATGGGATTCCCCTTATAAATACATTACAGAGAATGGCCCAAGTTGAAGTTGCAGGTTTTAGCTTTCTTGGAGGGATCCAAGTTTAGAGATATGAACAAAAGACTTGGAGGATGTTGGGGTTGTTTCCTCCCAAGAGGATAAAGATGATTATGATGCTAGGTTAGATGGCTAGAATTTAGTGTTATGCAAAGACCTCATGGTCATAGAAGGTGTTATCAATTATCTTAGGGATTAAAAGTGGAGTATGCAGGGTGTTGGTTTTTTCCCAGACTGGATGCTTATTCCCAGATTTCCCTACAAGGTAGCCATCAGTGATCAACAGGATCTCTGGGCCAGGGGCCAACAGTGTAGGAGATAGACTCTATATTTTATCTCCTCTTCTTCTTCAGGCTCTGCAAGACCTAGGGGGGTATTCCCTACTCAACATCCATGAGGATATGCATACAAGGCTGAGATGTTGACAGAAAGCAGATAAGTCCTCCTGTGAGTAGACCAAAACTGAAAGATAAGAGCAAAGGGGCTAGCTTTGGGCCTATTTGCAGTTGTAGACAGAGGACTGAGGATCCTAAAACTAATTCTAATGTCCTAAAGATTGTTTTAGATTTAGATTTTGATTTATGGTTTGGATGCAAAGCTGGATATGGTTGTAACACAAACACAAAGCAAGATTGGTGCCTATCCAGGGCCTGGAGTCAGTAGACATACACCTGTGAATGATCAGCATGAACAACTAAAACTGGATTTCAAGGGGATATATGTGATACCTGCCTTACAGATATCTCCCAATATAGAGTGTTAAGTTATCTCTACTTATGGCATCCCTACTGCAGTATACCCCTCCCAATGTTCAACCTGAAAATAGTTTAATCTACCCTTTGAGCAGAAGTTAAAAGATCAGACATTCAACATAGGAATTCTATACTCTAGAATCTAAACATTACCCAAATATCCAGATTCAGAAGAAGAATACATGCAATACTGGAGACAGAATTAACAAAACACATGCTAAGATTGCATTTCTCATATAAGGTTAATCATGAAATCAGTGGGTTCATGCCAAAACATACAACAAGAGATACATAGACTCACAGGTTAAGCTGTACAGAGCAACCAGATCTGCTTGTTTTGAATTACAGAGCCAAAAATCTTCCACTTTCAACAACCTTCAAAAGAGCAACACAACCTGCTATAACAGCCAGGTAGTGTACCACAACAATTAATTACATGGTTGACCAAAAATCCCGCCAGATACACAGTATCAGCAAAATGGCGCTCAACGCACTACCAGATTGGCGCCCAAACATGAATGCAGCAGGTAGGGGAGGAGACAGGAAGATTTTTCGAGCCCTGCGCCACTGTCCGCTGATGTACACCTTCAATCGGGTACCAGATCCGCCCATACCTCTGCAACCTTCGCCATTAAAGGCGCACCAACCCGCGGCCTCGGGAAAACGTCAATTCTGCATCGCAACCATTTCCCGCCGAGATTCATCATCATGATATTTGAAATATGCAGGATATCAATTATCCCACATGCACCCCGCAGCAACCTCTTTAACACTTTATATACTAGGTCACGAGCATATATGATGTCGGTGCTTTTGCTCCTGACGACACTAGTATAAGACTTCATCATCATCATCCTCCAGCAGCATGATATCCTGTCGCTTGAAATATCACCCTGACGTCAGCATCATATCGCAATATAACCTGCATGATAATCGCCTTCATCCGCACAACCTGATCCATCGGAAGAACATCCTCCTGCTGAGCCTATACCAAAAGTCTGGCCGATGAACATCCTGATGACGTCATCATCATATCCTGATGATGTCATCATCATATCCGCCCACTGCGCACCTCCTCATATCCGGATGACATCATCATCATGTTTGCAAATATCGGGAGATCTCCACAAGATGATCAGTGTTAGAAATATGACCCCCCCGGACCTTGATGACGTCATCATCATGTCGACATCAGGATGATATCCGGAAGATAACCGGATATCCGGAAGATATCATCCTGATGCACAAATATCAGGTTGCACTGTAGCTCCACTATAAGATCGGGGCGATAGATGAATATGATGATGCTTGAAAAGATCACCCCCCACTTAGATAATGCACGAAGCCAGCAGGAGGATATCTCCTTGATACCATCATCATCAGGATGACAAAACAACGAACATGAAGTGATACAACATCATCAGGATGATATTAACTAAGATCATCCTGACGTCCAAAATATGATGACCATGATAAAAATCGGGTCACACTCAGAACTTTCCAGCAGCATCATCAGGATGATCTTAACAAAGATCACCCGATGTTAAAATATCACCCCAGCGAAAGATCATGCAGGCATAAAATATGATGACCCTCGCAAGCAACATGGGGATAACCGGAAATATGATGATGATGATGAAGACGACCCTTAGAAAAAATAGGTCAGGTCGAACAACTCAGAAAATAACCTCCTCAGAAGATCGGGGCAACATCATCATCATAAAAGGGCAGGGTGATAATCGGAAGATCACCGGATACTTGAAAGATCACCCTCCGCAAGAAAACTAAGGCACATTGTAGCTTGTCAGCAGGATCGGGATGATATCAAAACATCCTGATATTGAAATATGATGATCCTGATGAAAGACAAGTCGACAGAAAACATGATGATGCGGACCATCATCGAAGACAATATGATGATGATGATCTCCTCCTCAGGAAAATATGATGCTGCAGCTGAAAAATGCCGAGGAGGTTCAACACTTAGGAAAATAGGCAAGAAGATATAGGGTTCCAATGAAGAAACCCCCTAAACATGAAAGATCAGCCTCCAGGTCAAAATGAGTGCTAACACAGGGTTTGCTTGTTATCCCTTTATTGTTCATGTTGTTTGTTTTGTCTCTTGTTGCTAGTTTTTAGCCTTAGTGTTGTTGGCCCTTGTTGTAATTTCTTTGTTGTTTGATTGGCTTCAATGATGTATGTGTGGTTATCTTTGTTCAAGGATTTGGGACCTTTTGAAATCCTACCTTTATCCTTAATAAAAAAGATATTTTTTTTCTTAACACAAGATCTATAATTACATAATATAATAATATTTGTAATTATAATATCTATTCTATTTACAATTATAATTTAATAACAATTTCTATCTATTATATTATGTTGGTAACAATTATAATAATATAATATTAATTATATGTTTTTAAACATAAATTAGTTGAGGTTTCTATTGAGGCCCCACTTGTTGAAAAAATAAAGATACTTACAATAATGTCATTAAAGGCCGAGAAAGCTACACAAGCACACATCAACTATAATAAATACCAATTATCCTAAGATATCTATCTCCAACAACCTACATTATTGAATTATCTATGTTTAACATGTGATCTCAAAGTCATTTAGAAAGAAGATAATAACTTGAACTTCTTCTTTCTAGTTTATCTCTGTAGTCCATCCACTATTTTTTGAGGGCTCCATCTATCTCTTCTTCCCTTTGTCCCTTAAATCCCAAAGGAAAGTCTT